>CM059791.1:2990911-3735911 GCA_030435695.1 Brachymystax lenok tsinlingensis | reverse complement strand
CAGACAGGGAGTTAGTTAGTCAGGAAGTGGTTGGTGACTAGACTCAGTCAGACACAGAGTTAGTTAGTCAGGAAGTGGTTGGTGACTAGACTCAGTCAGACAGGGAGTTAGTTAGTCAGGAAGTGGTTTGGTGACTCTAGACTCAGTCAGACAGGGAGTTAGTTAGTCAGGAAGTGGTTGGTGACTAGACTCAGTCAGACAGGGAGTTAGTTAGTCAGGAAGTGGTTGGTGACTAGACTCAGTCAGACACAGAGTTAGTTAGTCAGGAAGTGGTTGGTGACTAGACTCAGTCAGACAGGGAGTTAGTTAGTCAGGAAGTGGTTGGTGACTAGACTCAGTCAGACACAGAGTTAGTTAGTCAGGAAGTGGTTGGTGACTAGACTCAGTCAGACAGGGAGTTAGTTAGTCAGGAAGTGGTGTGGGGACTCTAGACTCAGTCAGACACAGAGTTAGTTAGTCAGGAAGTGGTTGGTGACTCTAGACTCAGCTCAGTGGAGGACTACGATTTGTCAGATCAGTGGTAAAACAAGGAGTCGAGCCGGAGAGATGGACCGATGATACAGTATCCCTACTCAGGTAGGTGTGCAGTATATACTTAGAGATGGAGGATAGTGTCCCAAATGGCACCCCTATGCCCTATATAGTGCATTACTTTTGAACGGGGCCACTGGGGATCATAGGGCTCTGTTTAAAATCAGTGCACTATATAGTGAATATGTTGCCATTTGGGACACTGCATAGGTGTGCAGTATAGTTAAATGTCTTTCCACAGGTAAAGTAGGTGTCTCTTTACCTGTGGTCCATCCGTCCGTCTCTCGCTGCTGTGCCTCTGTTCAGATCAATAGACGTTACTGATCTCTTCTGGTTATTTGAATGGAAGAATAACAGTTTGACAACATTTGGTTAATAAGTTTGTGTAAAATCAATGCATTCTTTACAGAGAATCTCCTGTCATTTATTGATCTAAACTTTATCCATTTTGCTCATAGAACTTGAATACATCAAAATGTTTTTTCGCTCCATGGAATATCATGTTTGATATGGAATCTAGATTCTAAAATCTGCTATCTTAAATACCTGATGGAACTCTGTAATGCTGTCATAATATAATCTAGATTCTAAAATCTGCTATCTTAAATACCTGATGGAACTCTGTAATGCTGTCATAATAGAATCTAGATTCTAAAATCTGCTATCTTAAATACCTGATGGAACTCTGTAATGCTGTCATAATAGCTGGATTTTGTTAAGTAATATTTCAGTACATTTCTTACTGGAATAGTATGTACCTTTCTGAATTCCAACACAAGTTGTAGTAGGCTATACAAACTCACAATGTAGCCTACTTACGTCAACACAATGTTCTCACGTCCACCTGTGTTGGTCTTTCCCATCAGTGAGAAGGTGTGGGAAGGTCTTATCTGATTGGCTGAGCTCCAGGAAGGAACAATGGAAAGTACCATTAGCCTAAGGTGGAGGGAACCTGGACTGATTACACACTAGATGAGGAATGAAATATAATATTACAGTATTGGATATAGATCTTAGTGACCAGATGGGAAGGTTGACCCGATGGGAAGGTTGACCAGATGGGAAGGTTGACCCGATGGGAAGGTTGACCACATGGGAAGTTTCTCCAGATGGGAAGGTTGACCAGATGGGAAGATTGATCAGATGGGAAGGTTGACCAGATGGGAAGATTGATCAGATGGGAAGGTTGACCAGATGGGAAGTTTCTCCAGATGGGAAGGTTCACCAGATGGGAAAGTTGACCAGATTTGAAGGTTGACCAGATGGGAAGGTTCACCAGATGGGAAGGTTGACCAGATTTGAAGGTTGACCAGATGGGAAGGTTCACCAGATTTGAAGGTTGACCAGATGGGAAGGTTCACCAGATTTGAAGGTTGACCAGATGGGAAAGTTGACCAGATTTGAAGGTTGACCAGATGGGAAGGTTCACCAGATGGGAAGGTTCACCAGATGGGAAGGTTGACCAGATGGGAGGTTTCTCCAGATGGGAAGGTTGACCAGATGGGAAGGTTGACCAGATGGGAAGGTTCACCAGATGGGAAGGTTGACCAGATGGGAGGTTTCTCCAGATGGGAGGTTTCTCCAGATGGGAAGGTTGACCAGATGGGAAGGTTGATCAGATGGGAAGGTTGCTGGTCAAAGTTTGCTGGCATAAATATTGCTTTGCAACCTGAGCCACCGATGATAAAAAAAAAAAAAAGAAGTACACCAAACTAGGAACCCTAGTCATCCTTCAGTGTATCTTTTATCAGGACATGTTACATTTGAAGTCGGAAGTTTACATACACTTAGGTTGGAGTCATTAAAACTCATTTTTCAACCACTCCACAAATTTCTTGTTAACAATCTATCGTTTTGGGAAGTCGGTTAGGACATCTACTTTGTGCATGACACAAGTAATTTTTACAACAATTGTTTACAGACAGATTATTTAACTTATAATTCACTGTTCAATCACAATTACAGTGGGTCAGAAGTTTACACACACTAAGTTGACTGTACCTTTAAACCGCTTGGAAAATTCCATGGCTTTAGAAGCTTCTGATAGGCTAATTGACATCATTTGAGTCAATTGGAGGTGTACCTGTGGATGTATTTCAAGGCCTACCTTCAAACTAAGTGCCTCTTTGCTTGACATCATGGGAAAATCAAAAGAAATCAGCCAAGACCTCAGAAAAAAAATATGAGACCTCCACAAGTCTGGTTCATCAATTTCCAAATGCCTGAAGGTACCACGTTCATCTGTACAAACGATAGTACGCAAGTATAAACACCATGGGCCCACGCAGCAGTCATACTGCTCAGGAAGGAGACGCGTTCTGTCTCCTAGAGATGAACGTACTTTGGTGCGAAAAGTGCAAATCAATCCCAGAACAACAGCAAAGGACCTTGTGAAGATGCTGGAGGAAGCAGGTACAAAAGTATCTATATTCACAGTAAAACGAGTCCTATATCGACATAACCTGAAAGGCCGCTCAGCAAGGAAGAAGCCACTGCTCCAAAACCGCCATAAAAAAGACAGACTACGGTTTGCAACTGCACATGGGGACAAAGGTCGTACTTTTTGGAGAAATGTCCTCTGGTCTGATGAAACAAAAATAGAACTGTTTGGCAATAATGATCATCGTTATGTTTGGAGGAAAAAGGGGGAGCCTTGCAAGCCGAAGAACACCATCGCAACCGTGAAGCACGGGGGTGGCAGCATCATGTTGTTGGGGTGCTTTGCTGCAGGAGGGATTGGCATCATGAGGAAGGAAAATTATGTGGATATATTGAAGAAACATCTCAAGACATCAGTCAGGAAGTTAAAGCTTGTTCTTCCAAATGGACAATGACCCCAAGCATACTTCCAAAGTTGTGGCAAAATGGCTTAAGGACAACAAAGTCAAGGTATTGGAGTGGTCATCACAAAGCTCTGACCTCAATCCTATAGAAAATGTGTGGGTATAACTGAAAACGAGTGTGCGAGCAAGGAGGCCTACAAACCTGACTCAGTTACACCAGCTCTGTCAGGAGGAATGGGACATTCACCCAACTTATTGTGGGAAGCTTGTAAAAGGCTACCCGAAACGTTTGACCCAAGTTAAACAATTTAAGGCAATGCTACCAAATTCTAATTGAGTGTATGTAAACTTCTGACCCACTGGGAATGTGATGAAAGAAATAAAAGCTGAAATAAATCATTCTCTCTACTATTATTCTGACATTTCACATTCTTAAAATAAAGTGGTGGTTCTAACTGGCCTAAGACAGGGAATTATTACTAGGACTAAATGGAAAGGAATTGGGAAAAACTGAGTTTAAATGTATTTAGCTAAGGTGTATGTAAACTTCCGACTTCAACTGTATATTCCAAGCTATTGTAGCTATTGTCAGAACAGACCTTGAAACATGTAAAACTGAAATGACAATGGAACAGATTAAACGCCTAAACATGTTCCTCCCTGTCTTCCTTCCTGTCTTCCTTCCTGTCTTCCTCCCTGTCTTCCTCCCTGTCTTCCTCCCTGTCTTCCTCCCTGTCTTCCTGTCTTCCTCCCTGTCTTCCTTCCTGTCTTCCTCCCTGTCTTCCTCCCTGTCTTCCTCCCTGTCTTCCTCCTTGTCTTCCTGTCTTCCTCCCTGTCTTCCTGTCTTCCTCCCTGTCTTCCTGTCTTCCTCCCTGTCTTCCTCCCTGTCTTCCTTCCTGTCTTCATGTCTTCCTCCCTGTCTTCCTGTCCTCCTCCCTGTCTTCCTTCCTGTCTTCATGTCTTCCTCCCTGTCTTCCTGTCTTCCTCCCTGTCTTCCTCCCTGTCTTCCTCCCTGTCTTCCTCCCTGTCTTCATGTCTTCCTCCCTGTCTTCCTGTCCTCCTCCCTGTCTTCCTGTCTTCCTCCCTGTCTTCCTTCCTGTCTTCCTCCCTGTCTTCCTCCCTGTCTTCATGTCTTCCTCCCTGTCTTCCTGTCCTCCTCCCTGTCTTCCTGTCTTCCTCCCTGTCTTCCTCCCTGTCTTCCTGTCTTCCTCCCTGTCTTCCTCCCTGTCTTCCTGTCTTCCTGTCTTCCTCCTTGTCTTCTTCCCTGTCTTCCTCCTTGTCTTCCTCCCTGTCTTCCTGTCTTCCTCCCTGTCTTCCTGTCTTCCTCCCTGTCTTCCTGTCTTCCTCCCTGTCTTCCTCCCTGTCTTCCTGTCTTCCTGTCTTCCTCCTTGTCTTCTTCCCTGTCTTCCTGTCTTCCTCCTTGTCTTCCTCCCTGTCTTTCTGTCTTCCTCCCTGTCTTCCTCCCTGTCTTCCTCCCTGTCTTCCTCCCTGTCTTCATGTCTTCCTTCCTGTCTTCCTGTCCTCCTCCCTGTCTTCCTGTCTTCCTCCCTGTCTTCCTCCCTGTCTTCCTCCCTGTCTTCCTCCCTGTCTTCATGTCTTCCTCCCTGTCTTCCTGTCCTCCTCCCTGTCTTCCTGTCTTCCTCCCTGTCTTCCTCCCTGTCTTCCTGTCTTCCTCCCTGTCTTCCTGTCTTCTTTCCTGTCTTCCTCCCTGTCTTCCTCCCTGTCTTCCAGACACTCACATGCTGAGGACCATGACACCAGAGAACATGTGTCACATGACCCCGCCACCTCTACCCCCACACGGCCACGGCTATCCCAACATGCACCGGGACATGTACCTGAAGCCCGAGCCAATGATCTCACAGTACCCTGTTGGCCCCACCTCCAGTGGGAGTGGACAGGACCTGCAACAGACTCAGATGATGCATCAACTACTTCAACAGCAGGAGTGAGTGATCGATCAACCAATCAATCAATCAATCAGCCAATCACTTACTACTGCAGCTCTCACAGCAGGGCCAGGTGTGAGTGATGGGTGTAGGAGAGAGGGAGGGAGTGATGGATGAGAGAGGGATGGAGGGTGGGTGGTAGGATGAGGGAGGAGAGAAAGATGTTTGATAAGCAAGGAGAGGGGTGTCACCAGGAAGTGCAGCACACAGCAGGGCCAGGAGTGGAGGAGGGAGGGGGAGGTTGAGGGAGGGAGGAGGGGAGGAGTGTAGAGGGAGGGAGGGAGGGAGGGCAGAGGGAGGAGGGAAGGTTAGAGAGGGAGAGAAAGACAGATTAAAAAATCACAGAATATGTTATAGCGGATCGATCATTGGAAATGCTTAATTTCCCCACATGTGTTTGTGTGTGTGTGTGTGTGTGTGTGTGTGTGTGTGTGTGTTTACAGTGGGATACCAGTCCACCAGACAAAGAAGAGAAAACCCTCTGACTCTCCAAACAGCTCTCAGATCCTCACAGGTATCATCAAACAAGAGCCAGGTAGGCAGGCATATCTTTGTCTGTCTCTCTCTCTCTCTCTCTCTCTCTCTCTCTCTCTCTCTCTCTCTCTCTCTCTCTCTCTCTCTCTCTCTCCTCTCAATTCAATTAAATTTCAATTCAAGGGGCTTTATTGGCATGGGAAACATATGTTAAGTAGATAAGTAGATAATAAACAAAAGTGAAATAAACAATAAAAATGAACAGTAAACATTACGTTCCAAAAGAATAAAGACATTACAAATGTCATTATGTTCATTCCATGTGTAACTCTGTGTTGTTGTTTGTGTCGCACTGCTTTGCTTTATCTTGGTCCAGGTCGCAGTTGTAAATGAGAACTTGTTCTCAACTGGCCTACCTGTATTATGACATCATATAGAACTACCTGGTTAAATAAAGGTGAAATAAAATAATTAGTTAAAGTACAAAAGGGAAATAAATAAGCATAAATATGGGTTGTATTTACAATGGTGTTTGTTCTTCACTGATTGCCCTTGTGGTCCTTTTCTCTCTCTCTCTCTCTCTCTCTCTCTCTCTCTCTCTCTCTCTCTCTCTCTCTCTCTCTCTCTCTCTCTCTCTCTCTCTCTCTCTCTCTGTCTCTCTCTCTCTCTGTCTGTATCTCCCTCTCTCTCTGTCTGTATCTCTCTTCTCTCTCTTCTCTGTCTCTCTTTCTTTCTTTCTTTCTTTCTTTCTCTTTCCTTCTCTCTATTCCTCCATTACCTCATTCTTATGTCCGGTCATACCCATTACCGTTTACCAAAATGATCAGGTTTTCCAAAAATACTAGCTGGAGGATCCAACCGGGATTTCTGGAAAACCTAGAAATTTGGGAAATTTACAGAGAAGGCATAAAAATGTGTAGATTAAAATGTAATCTTGTGTTTCCCCCTTACGCAGTAGACATTGTTTCTGGCCCAGGTTTGATGGCGGATGCAGATAACTCCTACCTGGACCCTAACTACCAGTGTATAAAGTGGCAGCCGCACCAGCAGAATAAGTGGACGCCGCTGTACGACGTCAACTGCAAAGAACTGTGGGTGTTTCTCTGTCACTACTCTCTAACAACTGAAATGACTGTTATAGAGGAGAGTGTTGGTTCTGTTAGAGGAGAGTGTCGGTTCTGTTATAGAGGAGAGTGTTGGTTCTGTTATAGAGGAGAGTGTCGGTTCTGTTATAGAGGAGAGTGTCGGTTCTGTTATAGAGGAGAGTGTCGGTTCTGTTATAGAGGAGAGTGTCGGTTCTGTTATAGAGGAGAGTGTTGGTTCTGTTATAGAGGAGAGTGTTGGTTCTGTTATAGAGGAGAGTGTCGGTTCTGTTATAGAGGAGAGTGTTAAAGATTGAATGTAAACTATACAATACAGAGATAGAGAGAATTAAAGTGAGTGATAAAGAGAGAGAGAGAGAGAGAGAGAGAGAGAGAGAGAGAGAGAGAGAGAGAGAGAGAGGAGAGAGAGAGAGAGAGAGAGAGAGAGAGAGAGAGAGAGAGAGAGAGAGAGAGAGAGAGAGAGAGAGAGAGAGAGAGAGAGAGAGAGAGAGAGAGAGAGAGAGAGAGAGAAGAGATGTGTACTCGGGTCCAGGGAGGGAGGGATAGAATGATCTAGAGAGAAAAGAGAAGGAACAAAAAAACTAATGTAGGGTTTTACAAATTCCTTGGAGGTGAGCGAGGCGGGGGAGTGAGTAAGAGCAGGGTTTCGGTCAAGAAAGAGTATGAGGGGAGGGGGTGTAGGAGGGGGGAGGGGAGGGTGGTGGAGAACGAGGGGAGGAGGGTGGAGGACGAGGGGAGTGGGGTTGGAGGATAAATGTGCAGTCCCCTACTTGCAATGCCGAACTGGGAAGTCCGAAGTTAAGGGATAAGTGGTGGGTAGTGTGTAAAGTCAAAAAAAAGTCAAAGTCACCATTATTAGTCAGTTGTACAACCGAATGCCTTCAACTGAAATGTGTCTTCCGCATTTAACCCAACCCCTCTGAATCAGAGAGGTGCGGGGGGCTGCCTTAATCGACATCCACGTCTAGTGCGTACCATTTTGTTATCGTCATCAACAGGTGGCTCATCGTAGCTGATACACTCACATTTACGACATCATGATCTGGATGAAATATATGTTATAGTTTTAGGATCAGGAATACAAGGCTTTGTCCTCGTAAACCATGGTGGGGTCTGTGAAGGGTCTTCCACATGACAGTGGCACAGTCTCCCCCTAGTGTTTACAAGTAGAATTACATTCATTTTGTGTTGGAATGGGGACACTGGAATAAAAGCCAATTCCTGCTTGTTCGGGAATGCGATCCGGAGCCACTGTATGGAGGGTGTGACACCTTGCAGAGGCCCAATCGAGCTCCGTACCACGTCGCCGTGCGCCTCCCAAATTTCCTGACAATGCGGTGGGTTCCATACAGCTCCGCATTGACATGATTGGTCCACGGTAGGTTGAGGGCGGGAGGTCCTGTATGAACACAAACTCACTTCCTTGACAACTTCCTTGACGACAGCTCTGCTCCGCGGAAGTGCCTGATGAAAGAGGCCTGACTCTTTCATCCCAGTAAACGAACGCTGTCACTGCAGATGTCGGACTGACCGCGCAGTGCCCTTCAGCCTGTTAACACTTTTCATAATGCTGTTTATTTGGGGATTTGTTTGTCCATAACATTGGATGCCTTGTGACTGAGGTAAGAAATAGCCTCAATTTCTCGGGGCATGGACTCTACAAGGTGTCAAAAGCGTTCCACAGGGATGCTGGCCCATGTTGACCTCAATTACTTCCCACAGTTGTGTGTAGCTGGTTGGTGGACCATTGTTGATACACACTGGAAACTGTTGAGCGTGGAAAAACCCAGCAGCGTTGCAGTTCTTGACACAAACCAGAGCGCCTGGCACCTACTATCATACTGTTCAAAGCCACTTCAATATTATGTCTTGCCCATTCACCCTCCTAACGGCACACATACACAATCTATGTCTCAATTGTCTCAAGGCTTAAAAATCCTTCTTTAACCTGTCTCCTCCCCTTCATCTACACTGATTGAAGTGGATTTAACAAGTGACATCAATAAGGGATCATAGCTTTCACCTGGATTCACCTGGTCAGTCTATGCCAGTGTTTCCCAACCCTGGTCCTCCAGTACCCCCAACAGCCCAACCCTGGTCCTCCAGTCCCCACCAACAGCCCAGCCCTGATTCAACATGAATCAGGTGTGTTTGTCCAAGGCTACAACAAAACTGTGTACTGTTGAGGGTACTGGAGGACCAGGGCTGGGCTGTTGGGGGGGACTGGAGGACCACGGCTGGGCTGTTGGGGGGGACTGGAGGACCACGGCTGGGCTGTTGGTGGGGACTGGAGGACCACGGCTGGGCTGTTGGTGGGTACTGGAGGACCAGGGTTGGGCTGTTGGGGGTACTAGAGGACCAGGGCTGGGCTGTTGGCAGTACTGGAGGACCAGGGCTGGGCTGTTGGGGGGGACTGGAGGACCAGGGCTGGGCTGTTGGGGGGTACTGGAGGACCAGGGCTGGGCTGTTGGTGGGTACTGGAGGACCAGGGTTGGTCTGTTGGGGGTACTGGAGGACCAGGGCTGGGCTGTTGGGGGTACTGGAGGACCAGGGCTGGGCTGTTGGGGGTACTGGAGGACCAGGGTTGGTCTGTTGTGGGGTACTGGAGGACCAGGGTTGGTCTGTTGGGGGTACTGGAGGACCAGGGTTGGTCTGTTGGGGGGTACTGGAGGACCAGGGTTGGTCTGTTGGGGGGTACTGGAGGACCAGGGCTGGGCTGGGCTGTTGGGGGGTACTGGAGGACCAGGGTTGGGAAACACTATGTCATTGAAAGGTGTTCCTAATTTATTGTACACTCAATGTATGTGATCTATAGGAACCTACTGAGAAACCTTTTCTTTGACTCCCTCTCCACCCATCTCTTCCTCTCTCCAGCCCTATGCCCACCTACCGCGTAGACGCTGACAAGGGCTTCAACTTCTCCCTGGCAGACGACGCCTTCGTGTGTCAGAAAAAGAACCACTTCCAGGTCACTGTGTACTGCGGCATGCTGGGAGATCCCAAGTACATCAAGACCAGCGAGGGCCTGCAGCCCATAGACTGCTTTTATCTCAAACTCAACGGGGTTAAGGTGAGGGAGGTGGTGAGATGGATGGTCAGGGTTGGGGTCAATAACGTTTCAATTCAGTCAATACAGGAAGTTTCAAAATGGAATTGAGCCAAATTGTGGTGGTAATGTGGTTGTCTCACCTAGCTATCTGGAGATGAATATACTGACTATGACTGTGATATGAGGTTGTCTCACCTAGCTATCTGGAGATGAATGTACTGACTATGACTGTGATATGAGGTTGTCTCACCTAGCTATCTGAAGATTAATGTACTGACTATGACTGTGATATGTGGTTGTCCCACCTAGCTATCTGAAGATGAATGTACTGACTATGACTGTGATATGTGGTTGTCCCACCTAGCTATCTGGAGATGAATGTACTGACTATGACTGTGATATGAGGTTGTCTCACCTAGCTATCTGAAGATTAATGTACTGACTATGACTGTGATATGTGGTTGTCTCACCTAGCTATCTGAAGATGAATGTACTGACTATGACTGTGATATGTGGTTGTCTCACCTAGCTATCTGGAGATGAATGTATTGACTATGACTGTGATATGTGGTTGTCTCACCTAGCTATCTGGAGATGAATGTATTGACTATGACTGTGATATGTGGTTGTCCCACCTAGCTATCTGGAGATGAATGTATTGACTATGACTGTGATATGTGGTTGTACCACCTAGCTATCTGAAGATGAATGTACTGACTATGACTGTGATATGTGGTTGTCTCACCTAGCTATCTGGAGATGAATGTACTGACTATGACTGTGATATGTGGTTGTCCCACCTAGCTATCTGGAGATGAATGTACTGACTATGACTGTGATATGTGGTTGTCCCACCTAGCTATCTGAAGATGAATGTATTGACTATGACTG
The DNA here is from genome assembly GCA_030435695.1 of Brachymystax lenok tsinlingensis. Taxonomy (NCBI): domain Eukaryota; kingdom Metazoa; phylum Chordata; class Actinopteri; order Salmoniformes; family Salmonidae; genus Brachymystax; species Brachymystax lenok. The sequence goes on along the minus strand of CM059791.1, from coordinate 3,725,131 downwards.
TGATATGAGGTTGTCTCACCTAGCTATCTGGAGATGAATGTACTGACTATGACTGTGATATGAGGTTGTCTCACCTAGCTATCTGGAGATGAATGTACTGACTATGACTGTGATATGTGGTTGTCCCACCTAGCTATCTGGAGATGAATGTATTGACTATGACTGTGATATGTGGTTGTCTCACCTAGCTATCTTGAATCCACTAACTGAAGGTCTCTCTGGACAAAACGTCTGCTAAATGACTAACATTTCCAATGGAAGATACTCAGTAAGATATTCAGTTGAACAGGGTCTTTCAACATCTGTTCATGTCTGGCTCATAATCCTATCTCCTGTCTGTCTCTTTTCTTGTCTCCCGTCTGTCTCCTTCCTGTCTACTGTCTGTCTCCCTCCCGTCTCCTGTCTGTCTCCTTCCTGTCTCCTTACTGTCTCCCTCCTGTCTCCTACCTGTCTCCTTCCTGTCTCCTTACTGTCTCCTTCCTGTCTCCTACCTGTCTCCTGTCTGTTTTCCAGCTGGAAGCAATGAACCAGTCCATTAACGTGGAGCAGTCCCAGTCAGACCGCAGCAAGAGACCCTTCAAACCAGTACTGTGAGTAGAGAGACCCTTCAAACCAGTACTGTGAGTAGAGACCCTTCATACCAGTACTGTGAGTAGAGACCCTTCATACCAGTACTGTGAGTAGAGAGACCCTTCATACCAGTACTGTGAGTAGAGAGACCCTTCATACCAGTACTGTGAGTAGAGAGACCCTTCATACCAGTACTGTGAGTAGAGACCCTTCATACCAGTACTGTGAGTAGAGACCCTTCATACCAGTACTGTGAGTAAAGACCCTTCATACCAGTACTGTGAGTAGAGACCCTTCATACCAGTACTGTGAGTAGAGACCCTTCATACCAGTACTGTGAGTAGAGACCCTTCATACCAGTACTGTGAGTAAAGACCCTTCATACCAGTACTGTGAGTAGAGACCCTTCATACCAGTACTGTGAGTAGAGACCCTTCATACCAGTACTGTGAGTAGAGAGACCCTTCTGCACTCAGTACTGTGAGTAGAGACCCTTCATTCCAGTACTGTGAGTAAAGACCCTTCATACCAGTACTGTGAGTAGAGACCCTTCATACCAGTACTGTGAGTAGAGACCCTTCATACCAGTACTGTGAGTAGAGAGACCCTTCGTACCAGTACTGTGAGTAGAGACCCTTCATTCCAGTACTGTGAGTAAAGACCCTTCATACCAGTACTGTGAGTAGAGACCCTTCATACCAGTACTGTGAGTAGAGAGACCCTTCATACAGGTACTGTGAGTAGAGACCCTTCATACCAGTACTGTGAGTAGAGACCCTTCATACCAGTACTGTGAGTAGAGAGACTCTTCATACCAGTACTGTGAGTAGAGACCCTTCGTACCAGTACTGTGAGTAGAGACCCTTCAAACCAGTACTGTGAGTAGAGAGACCCTTCATACCAGTACTGTGAGTAGAGAGACCCTTCATACCAGTACTGTGAGTAGAGAGACCCTTCATATCAGTACTGTGAGTAGAGAGACCCTTCATACCAGTACTGTGAGTAGAGACCCTTCATATCAGTACTGTGAGTAGAGAGACCCTTCATACCAGTACTGTGAGTAGAGACCCTTCGTACCAGTACTGTGAGTAGAGAGACCCTTCAAACCAGTACTGTGAGTAGAGAGACCCTTCAAACCAGTACTGTGAGTAGAGACCCTTCATACCAGTACTGTGAGTAGAGACCCTTCATACCAGTACTGTGAGTAGAGAGACCCTTCATACCAGTACTGTGAGTAGAGAGACCCTTCATACCAGTACTGTGAGTAGAGAGACCCTTCATACCAGTACTGTGAGTAGAGACCCTTCATACCAGTACTGTGAGTAAAGATCCTTCAAACCAGTACTGTGAGTAGAGAGACCCTTCATACCAGTACTGTGAGTAGAGACCCTTCATACCAGTACTGTGAGTAGAGACCCTTCATACCAGTACTGTGAGTAGAGAGACCCTTCAAACCAGTACTGTGAGTAAAGACCCTTCATACCAGTACTGTGAGTAGAGACCCTTCATACCAGTACTGTGAGTAGAGAGACCCTTCATACCAGTACTGTGAGTAGAGAGACCCTTCATACCAGTACTGTGAGTAGAGAGACCCTTTAAACCAGTACTGTGAGTAGAGACCCTTCATACTAGTACTGTGAGTAGAGAGACCCTTTAAACCAGTACTGTGAGTAGAGACCCTTCATACCAGTACTGTGAGTAGAGACCCTTCATACCAGTACTGTGAGTAGAGAGACCCTTCATACCAGTACTGTGAGTAGAGAGACCCTTCATACCAGTACTGTGAGTAGAGAGACCCTTCATACCAGTACTGTGAGTAGAGAGACCCTTCATACCAGTACTGTGAGTAGAGACCCTTCATACCAGTACTGTGAGTAAAGACCCTTCAAACCAGTACTGTGAGTAGAGAGACCCTTCATACCAGTACTGTGAGTAGAGACCCTTCATACCAGTACTGTGAGTAGAGACCCTTCATACCAGTACTGTGAGTAGAGAGACCCTTCAAACCAGTACTGTGAGTAAAGACCCTTCATACCAGTACTGTGAGTAGAGACCCTTCATACCAGTACTGTGAGTAGAGAGACCCTTCATACCAGTACTGTGAGTAGAGAGACCCTTCATACCAGTACTGTGAGTAGAGAGACCCTTTAAACCAGTACTGTGAGTAGAGACCCTTCATACCAGTACTGTGAGTAGAGAGACCCTTTAAACCAGTACTGTGAGTAGAGACCCTTCATACCAGTACTGTGAGTAGAGAGACCCTTCATACCAGTACTGTGAGTAGAGACCCTTCATACCAGTACTGTGAGTAGAGAGAGACCCTTCATACCAGTACTGTGAGTAGAGAGACCCTTCATACCAGTACTGTGAGTAGAGAGACCCTTCATACCAGTACTGTGAGTAGAGAGACCCTTCATACCAGTACTGTGAGTAGAGAGACCCTTCATACCAGTACTGTGAGTAGAGAGACCCTTCATACCAGTACTGTGAGTAGAGAGACCCTTCATACCAGTACTGTGAGTAGAGAGACCCTTCATACCAGTACTGTGAGTAGAGACCCTTCATACCAGTACTGTGAGTAGAGAGACCCTTCATACCAGTACTGTGAGTAGAGACCCTTCGTACCAGTACTGTGAGTAGAGACCCCTTCATACCAGTACTGTGAGTAGAGACCCTTCATACCAGTACTGTGAGTAGAGAGAGACCCTTCATACCAGTACTGTGAGTAGAGAGACCCTTCATACCAGTACTGTGAGTAGAGAGACCCTTCATACCAGTACTGTGAGTAGAGACCCTTCATACCAGTACTGTGAGTAGAGACCCTTCATACCAGTACTGTGAGTAGAGAGACCCTTCATACCAGTACTGTGAGTAGAGAGACCCTTCATACCAGTACTGTGAGTAGAGAGACCCTTCATACCAGTACTGTGAGTAGAGACCCTTCATACCAGTACTGTGAGTAAAGACCCTTCATACCAGTACTGTGAGTAGAGAGACCCTTCATACCAGTACTGTGAGTAGAGACCCTTCATACCAGTACTGTGAGTAGAGACCCTTCATACCAGTACTGTGAGTAGAGAGACCCTTCAAACCAGTACTGTGAGTAGAGACCCTTCATACCAGTACTGTGAGTAGAGACCCTTCATACCAGTACTGTGAGTAGAGAGACCCTTCATACCAGTACTGTGAGTAGAGAGACCCTTCATACCAGTACTGTGAGTAGAGAGACCCTTTAAACCAGTACTGTGAGTAGAGACCCTTCATACCAGTACTGTGAGTAGAGAGACCCTTCATACCAGTACTGTGAGTAGAGACCCTTCATACCAGTACTGTGAGTAGAGACCCTTCATACCAGTACTGTGAGTAGAGAGACCCTTCATACCAGTACTGTGAGTAGAGAGACCCTTCATACCAGTACTGTGAGTAGAGAGACCCTTCATACCAGTACTGTGAGTAGAGACCCTTCATACCAGTACTGTGAGTAGAGACCCTTCATACCAGTACTGTGAGTAGAGACCCTTCATACCAGTACTGTGAGTAGAGACCTTCATACCAGTACTGTGAGTAGAGAGACCCTTCATACCAGTACTGTGAGTAGAGACCCTTCATACCAGTACTGTGAGTAGAGAGACCCTTCATACCAGTACTGTGAGTAGAGAGACCCTTCATACCAGTACTGTGAGTAGAGAGACCCTTCATACCAGTACTGTGAGTAGAGAGACCCTTCATACCAGTACTGTGAGTAGAGACCCTTCATACCAGTACTGTGAGTAGAGAGACCCTTCATACCAGTACTGTGAGTAGAGAGACCCTTCATACCAGTACTGTGAGTAGAGAGACCCTTCATACCAGTACTGTGAGTAGAGAGACCCTTCATACCAGTACTGTGAGTAGAGAGACCCTTCATACCAGTACTGTGAGTAGAGAGACCCTTCATACCAGTACTGTGAGTAGAGACCCTTCATACCAGTACTGTGAGTAGAGACCCTTCATACCAGTACTGTGAGTAGAGAGACCCTTCATACCAGTACTGTGAGTAGAGAGACCCTTCATACCAGTACTGTGAGTAGAGAGACCCTTCATACCAGTACTGTGAGTAGAGAGACCCTTCATACCAGTACTGTGAGTAGAGAGACCCTTCATACCAGTACTGTGAGTAGAGAGACCCTTCATACCAGTACTGTGAGTAGAGAGACCCTTCATACCAGTACTGTGAGTAGAGAGACCCTTCATACCAGTACTGTGAGTAGAGACCCTTCATACCAGTACTGTGAGTAGAGAGACCCTTCATACCAGTACTGTGAGTAGAGAGACCCTTCATACCAGTACTGTGAGTAGAGAGACCCTTCATACCAGTACTGTGAGTAGAGAGACCCTTCATACCAGTACTGTGAGTAGAGAGACCCTTCATACCAGTACTGTGAGTAGAGAGACCCTTCATACCAGTACTGTGAGTAGAGAGACCCTTCATACCAGTACTGTGAGTAGAGAGACCCTTCATACCAGTACTGTGAGTAGAGAGACCCTTCATACCAGTACTGTGAGTAGAGACCCTTCATACCAGTACTGTGAGTAGAGACCCTTCATACCAGTACTGTGAGTAGAGAGACCCTTCATACCAGTACTGTGAGTAGAGAGACCCTTCATACCAGTACTGTGAGTAGAGAGACCCTTCATACCAGTACTGTGAGTAGAGAGACCCTTCATACCAGTACTGTGAGTAGAGAGACCCTTCATACCAGTACTGTGAGTAGAGAGACCCTTCATACCAGTACTGTGAGTAGAGAGACCCTTCATACCAGTACTGTGAGTAGAGAGACCCTTCATACCAGTACTGTGAGTAGAGAGACCCTTCATACCAGTACTGTGAGTAGAGAGACCCTTCATACCAGTACTGTGAGTAGAGACCCTTCATACCAGTACTGTGAGTAGAGAGACCCTTCATACCAGTACTGTGAGTAGAGAGACCCTTCATACCAGTACTGTGAGTAGAGAGACCCTTCATACCAGTACTGTGAGTAGAGAGACCCTTCATACCAGTACTGTGAGTAGAGACCCTTCATACCAGTACTGTGAGTAGAGAGACCCTTCATACCAGTACTGTGAGTAGAGAGACCCTTCATACCAGTACTGTGAGTAGAGAGACCCTTCATACCAGTACTGTGAGTAGAGAGACCCTTCATACCAGTACTGTGAGTAGAGAGACCCTTCATACCAGTACTGTGAGTAGAGAGACCCTTCATACCAGTACTGTGAGTAGAGAGACCCTTCATACCAGTACTGTGAGTAGAGAGACCCTTCATACCAGTACTGTGAGTAGAGAGACCCTTCATACCAGTACTGTGAGTAGAGAGACCCTTCATACCAGTACTGTGAGTAGAGAGACCCTTCATACCAGTACTGTGAGTCTGGGTCTTCTGGGTACCTTTTGGGGGAAGGAAAAGACTGTGGGCACACTTTACAATTTACATTACAGTCTTTACTGCTGTGTCACAGCGTAACAGCTTAAAGAAATGTGACATATTACTGATAACACGTGTGTTTTTGTGTTTGCAGGGTGACACTGCCCCCAGAGCAGGTTACCAAGGTAACAGTGGGACGACTACACTTCAGCGAGACCACAGCCAATAACATGAGGAAGAAGGGCAAGCCCAATCCTGACCAGAGGTACTGTAGTAACACACACACACACAACCCTGACCAGAGGTACTAAACCAGCAATACGCAGCAGACCAGATGTAAATCATCATTATAGTCACAGTTAAAGGGGCAATCTGATATTGGTACATACAGTTTGAATCCCAGATTGCCCCTTTAAAGGGTGTAAACCTTCCTTGCCTTTATGGTCTTCAAAAAGACTTAAGGGAAATACAGAGACACAAAGAAACAAATGTGTGATTAACCCACGTTTACCTTCATACTGTCTGTGAACAACCCACGTTTACCTTCATACTGTCTGTGATTAACCCACGTTTACCTTCATACTGTCTGTGATTAACCCACGTTTACCTGCATACTGTCTGTGAACAACCCACGTTTACCTTCATACTGTCTGTGATTAACCCACGTTTACCTTCATACTGTCTGTGAACAACCCACGTTTACCGTCATACTGTCTGTGATTAACCCACGTTTACCTTCATACTGTCTGTGATTAACCCACGTTTACCTTCATACTGTCTGTGATTAACCCACGTTTACCTTCATACTGTCTGTGAACAACCCACGTTTACCTTCATACTGTCTGTGATTAACCCACGTTTACCTTCATACTGTCTGTGATTAACCCACGTTTACCTTCATACTGTCTGTGATTAACCCACGTTTACCTTCATACTGTCTGTGAACAACCCACGTTTACCTTCATACTGTCTGTGAACAACCCACGTTTACCTTCATACTGTCTGTGATTAACCCACGTTTACCTTCATACTGTCTGTGATTAACCCACGTTTACCTTCATACTGTCTGTGATTAACCCACGTTTACCTTCATACTGTCTGTGATTAAACCACGTTTACCTTCATACTGTCTGTGATTAACCCACGTTTACCTTCATACTGTCTGTGATTAACCCACGTTTACCTTCATACTGTCTGTGAACAACCCACGTTTACCTTCATACTGTCTGTGATTAACCCACGTTTACCTTCATACTGTCTGTGATTAACCCACGTTTACCTTCATACTGTCTGTGATTAACCCACGTTTACCTTCATACTGTCTGTGAACAACCCACGTTTACCTTCATACTGTCTGTGAACAACCCACGTTTACCTTCATACTGTCTGTGATTAACCCACGTTTACCTTCATACTGTCTGTGAACAACCCACGTTTACCTTCATACTGTCTGTGATTAACCCACGTTTACCTTCATACTGTCTGTGAACAACCCACGTTTACCTTCATACTGTCTGTGATTAACCCACGCTACCTTCATACTGTCTGTGATTAACCCACGTTTACCTTCATACTGTCTGTGATTAACCCACGTTTACCTTCATACTGTCTGTGATTAACCCACGTTTACCTTCATACTGTCTGTGATTAACCCACGTTTACCTTCATACTGTCTGTGATTAACCCACGTTTACCTTCATACTGTCTGTGATTAACCCACGTTTACCTTCATACTGTCTGTGATTAACCCACGTTTACCTTCATACTGTCTGTGATTAACCCACGTTTACCTTCATACTGTCTGTGATTAACCCACGCTACCTTCATACTGTCTGTGATTAACCCACGTTTACCTTCATACTGTCTGTGATTAACCCACGTTTACCTTCATACTGTCTGTGATTAACCCACGTTTACCTTCATACTGTCTGTGATTAACCCACGTTTACCTTCATACTGTCTGTGATTAACCCACGTTTACCTTCATACTGTCTGTGATTAACCCACGTTTACCTTCATACTGTCTGTGATTAACCCACGTTTACCTTCATACTGTCTGTGATTAACCCACGTTTACCTTCATACTGTCTGTGATTAACCCACGTTTACCTTCATACTGTCTGTGATTAACCCACGCTACCTTCATACTGTCTGTGATTAACCCACGTTTACCTTCATACTGTCTGTGATTAACCCACGTTTACCTTCATACTGTCTGTGATTAACCCACGTTTACCTTCATACTGTCTGTGATTAACCCACGTTTACCTTCATACTGTCTGTGATTAACCCACGTTTACCTTCATACTGTCTGTGATTAACCCACGTTTACCTTCATACTGTCTGTGATTAACCCACGTTTACCTTCATACTGTCTGTGATTAACCCACGTTTACCTTCATACTGTCTGTGATTAACCCACGTTTACCTTCATACTGTCTGTGATTAACCCACGTTTACCTTCATACTGTCTGTGATTAACCCACGTTTACCTTCATACTGTCTGTGATTAACCCACGCTACCTTCATACTGTCTGTGATTAACCCACGCTACCTTCATACTGTCTGTGATTAACCCACGTTTACCTTCATACTGTCTGTGATTAACCCACGTTTACCTTCATACTGTCTGTGATTAACCCACGTTTACCTTCATACTGTCTGTGATTAACCCACGTTTACCTTCATACTGTCTGTGATTAACCCACGTTTACCTTCATACTGTCTGTGATTAACCCACGTTTACCTTCATACTGTCTGTGATTAACCCACGTTTACCTTCATACTGTCTGTGATTAACCCACGTTTACCTTCATACTGTCTGTGATTAACCCACGTTTACCTTCATACTGTCTGTGATTAACCCACGTTTACCTTCATACTGTCTGTGATTAACCCACGTTTACCTTCATACTGTCTGTGAACAACCCACGTTTACCTTCATACTGTCTGTGATTAACCCACGTTTACCTTCATACTGTCTGTGAACAACCCACGTTTACCTTCATACTGTCTGTGATTAACCCACGTTTACCTTCATACTGTCTGTGATTAACCCACGTTTACCTTCATACTGTCTGTGATTAACCCACGTTTACCTTCATACTGTCTGTGATTAACCCACGTTTACCTTCATACTGTCTGTGAACAACCCACGTTTACCTTCATACTGTCTGTGATTAACCCACGTTTACCTTCATACTGTCTGTGATTAACCCACGTTTACCTTCATACTGTCTGTGATTAACCCACGTTTACCTTCATACTGTCTGTGATTAACCCACGTTTACCTTCATACTGTCTGTGATTAACCCACGTTTACCTTCATACTGTCTGTGATTAACCCACGTTTACCTTCATACTGTCTGTGATTAACCCACGTTTACCTTCATACTGTCTGTGATTAACCCACGTTTACCTTCATACTGTCTGTGATTAACCCACGTTTACCTTCATACTGTCTGTGATTAACCCACGTTTACCTTCATACTGTCTGTGATTAACCCACGTTTACCTTCATACTGTCTGTGATTAACCCACGCTACCTTCATACTGTCTGTGATAAACCCACGCTACCTTCATACTGTCTGTGATTAACCCACGTTTACCTTCATACTGTCTGTGATTAACCCACGTTTACCTTCATACTGTCTGTGATTAACCCACGCTACCTTCATACTGTCTGTGATTAACCCACGCTACCTTCATACTGTCTGTGATTAACCCACGTTTACCTTCATACTGTCTGTGATAAACCCACGTTTACCTTCATACTGTCTGTGATAAACCCACGTTTACCTTCACCTTCATACTGTCTGTGATTAACCCACGTTTACCTTCATACTGTCTGTGATTAACCCACGTTTACCTTCATACTGTCTGTGATTAACCCACGTTTACCTTCATACTGTCTGTGATTAACCCACGTTTACCTTCATACTGTCTGTGATAAACCCACGTTTACCTTCATACTGTCTGTGATTAACCCACGTTTACCTTCATACTGTCTGTGATTAACCCATCGTTTACCTTCATACTGTCTGTGATTAACCCACGCTACCTTCATACTGTCTGTGATTAACCCACGCTACCTTCATACTGTCTGTGAACAACCCACGCTACCTTCATACTGTCTGTGATAAACCCACGTTTACCTTCATACTGTCTGTGATTAACCCACGCTTACCTTCATACTGTCTGTGATAAACCCACGCTACCTTCATACTGTCTGTGATTAACCCACGTTTACCTTCATACTGTCTGTGATTAACCCACGTTTACCTTCATACTGTCTGTGATTAACCCACGTTTACCTTCATACTGTCTGTGATTAACCCACGTTTACCTTCATACTGTCTGTGATTAACCCACGCTACCTTCATACTGTCTGTGAACAACCCACGTTTACCTTCATACTGTCTGTGAACAACCCACGTTTACCTTCATACTGTCTGTGATTAACCCACGCTACCTTCATACTGTCTGTGATTAACCCACGTTTACCTTCATACTGTCTGTGATTAACCCACGCTACCTTCATACTGTCTGTGATTAACCCACGTTTACCTTCATACTGTCTGTGAACAACCCACGCTACCTTCATACTGTCTGTGATAAACCCACGTTTACCTTCATACTGTCTGTGAACAACCCACGTTTACCTTAATACTGTCTGTGATTAACCCACGTTTACCTTCATACTGTCTGTGATTAACCCACGTTTACCTTCATACTGTCTGTGATTAACCCACGTTTACCTTCATACTGTCTGTGATTAACCCACGCTTACCTTCATACTGTCTGTGATTAACCCACGCTACCTTCATACTGTCTGTGATTAACCCACGTTTACCTTCATACTGTCTGTGAACAACCCACGCTACCTTCATACTGTCTGTGATTAACCCACGTTTACCTTCATACTGTCTGTGATTAACCCACGCTACCTTCATACTGTCTGTGATTAACCCACGTCTACCTTCATACTGTCTGTGATTAACCCACGTTTACCTTCATACTGTCTGTGAACAACCCACGTTTACCTTCATACTGTCTGTGAACAACCCACGTTTACCTTCATACTGTCTGTGATTAACCCACGTTTACCTTCATACTGTCTGTGATTAACCCACGTTTACCTTCATACTGTCTGTGATTAACCCACGTTTACCTTCATACTGTCTGTGATTAACCCACGTTTACCTTCATACTGTCTGTGAACAACCCACGTTTACCTTCATACTGTCTGTGATTAACCCACGTTTACCTTCATACTGTCTGTGATTAACCCACGTTTACCTTCATACTGTCTGTGATTAACCCACGTTTACCTTCACTGTCTGTGATTAACCCACGCTACCTTCATACTGTCTGTGATTAACCCACGTTTACCTTCATACTGTCTGTGATTAACCCACGTTTACCTTCATACTGTCTGTGAACAACCCACGTTTACCTTCATACTGTCTGTGATTAACCCACGCTACCTTCATACTGTCTGTGATTAACCCACGCTACCTTCATACTGTCTGTGAACAACCCACGCTACCTTCATACTGTCTGTGATTAACCCACGCTACCTTCATACTGTCTGTGATAAACCCACGCTACCTTCATACTGTCTGTGATTAACCCACGCTTACCTTCATACTGTCTGTGATTAACCCACGTTTACCTTCATACTGTCTGTGATTAACCCACGCTACCTTCATACTGTCTGTGATTAACCCACGCTTACCTTCATACTGTCTGTGATTAACCCACGTTTACCTTCATACTGTCTGTGAACAACCCACGCTACCTTCATACTGTCTGTGATAAACCCACGCTACCTTCATACTGTCTGTGAACAACCCACGTTTACCTTCATACTGTCTGTGATTAACCCACGTTTACCTTCATACTGTCTGTGATTAACCCACGCTACCTTCATACTGTCTGTGAACAACCCACGCTACCTTCATACTGTCTGTGATTAACCCACGCTACCTTCATACTGTCTGTGATTAACCCACGTTTACCTTCATACTGTCTGTGATTAACCCACGTTTACCTTCATACTGTCTGTGAACAACCCACGTTTACCTTCATACTGTCTGTGAACAACCCACGCTACCTTCATACTGTCTGTGATTAACCCACGTTTACCTTCATACTGTCTGTGATTAACCCACGTTTACCTTCATACTGTCTGTGAACAACCCACGCTTACCTTCATACTGTCTGTGAACAACCCACGTTTATCTTCATACTGTCTGTGATTAACCCACGTTTACCTTCATACTGTCTGTGATTAACCCACGTTTACCTTCATACTGTCTGTGAACAACCCACGTTTGCCTTCATACTGTCTGTGATTAACCCACGTTTACCTTCATACTGTCTGTGATTAACCCACGTTTACCTTCATACTGTCTGTGATTAACCCACGTTTACCTTCATACTGTCTGTGATTAACCCACGCTACCTTCATACTGTCTGTGAACAACCCACGCTACCTTCATACTGTCTGTGATTAACCCACGCCACCTTCATACTGTCTGTGATTAACCCACGCTACCTTCATACTGTCTGTGATTAACCCACGCCTACCTTCATACTGTCTGTGATTAACCCACGCTACCTTCATACTGTCTGTGAACAACCCACGCTTACCTTCATACTGTCTGTGAACAACCCACGCTACCTTCATACTGTCTGTGATTAACCCACGCTACCTTCATACTGTCTGTGATTAACCCACGCTACCTTCATACTGTCTGTGATTAACCCACGTTTACCTTCATACTGTCTGTGATTAACCCACGCTACCTTCATACTGTCTGTGAACAACCCACGCTACCTTCATACTGTCTGTGATTAACCCACGTTTACCTTCATACTGTCTGTGATTAACCCACGCTACCTTCATACTGTCTGTGAACAACCCACGTTTACCTTCATACTGTCTGTGAACAACCCACGCTACCTTCATACTGTCTGTGATTAACCCACGTTTACCTTCGTACTGTCTGTGATTAACCCACGTTTACCTTCATACTGTCTGTGATTAACCCACGTTTACCTTCATACTGTCTGTGATTAACCCATCGCTACCTTCATACTGTCTGTGAACAACCCACGTTTACCTTCATACTGTCTGTGATTAACCCACGCTTACCTTCATACTGTCTGTGATTAACCCACGTTTACCTTCATACTGTCTGTGATTAACCCACGCTACCTTCATACTGTCTGTGAACAACCCACGCTACCTTCATACTGTCTGTGAACAACCCACGTTTACCTTCATACTGTCTGTGATTAACCCACGTTTACCTTCATACTGTCTGTGATTAACCCACGTTTACCTTCATACTGTCTGTGATTAACCCACGCTACCTTCATACTGTCTGTGATTAACCCACGTTTACCTTCATACTGTCTGTGATTAACCCACGCTACCTTCATACTGTCTGTGAACAACCCACGCTACCTTCATACTGTCTGTGATTAACCCACGCTACCTTCATACTGTCTGTGAACAACCCACGTTTACCTTCATACTGTCTGTGAACAACCCACGTTTACCTTCATACTGTCTGTGATTAACCCACGCTACCTTCATACTGTCTGTGATTAACCCACGCTACCTTCATACTGTCTGTGATTAACCCACGTTTACCTTCATACTGTCTGTGATTAACCCACGCTACCTTCATACTGTCTGTGATTAACCCACGTTTACCTTCATACTGTCTGTGATTAACCCACGTTTACCTTCATACTGTCTGTGATTAACCCACGTTTACCTTCATACTGTCTGTGAACAACCCACGTTTACCTTCATACTGTCTGTGATTAACCCACGTCTACCTTCATACTGTCTGTGATTAACCCACGTCTACCTTTGTACTGTAGGTACTTCATGTTGGTGGTAGCGTTGCAGGCCCAGGCCCACAGTCAGAGCTTCACGGTGGCCGCGCAGGTGTCCGAGAGGATCATCGTCAGGGTAACCTCTGTCAGTCTGGCCGTGTCTGTCTGACCGTCCTCCTCTGATCTATCTCAATATTTACCTCGCAGGAAATAAACTGAAATTACAATTCAAGAATTTGAATTTACTTACTTCCTAAATTATTTGAAATTGAGCCAAAACCCCTCATAACCTATCTGACTGCATGTGTTACGGTCTAGATTCTTTCTTCTGTCAATATCTATATGTGTGTTGAGGCTGTTAAACATTCCATGCAGATCAGCAAAACAAAATGTAGGAAGCTACTCAGTGTATAGGGATATTACTAGCACTGCAAGCAAAAGAGGAATGAAGGACCTGTTATTACGAATGTAACTCAAAGGATATTTTACAGCTCCCCTCAACTCTAAATATCTCTGTGTTGTCTGTCCCTCCCTCTGTGGGGTTTCCCAGGCGTCTAACCCGGGTCAGTTTGAGAGTGACAGCGAGGTGTTGTGGCAGCGCGGCCAGCTGCCTGACTCGGTGTACCACCACGGCCGGGTCGGCATCAACACCGACCGGCCAGACGAGGCCATGGTCATCCACGGCAACCTGAAGGTCATGGGGTCACTGGTGCACCCCTCTGATATACGGGCTAAAGAGAACGCCCACGAGGTGAGGGCTGTAGCTCTGGCGTGTGGTGTGTTCTCTAACTGTCTGTCTGCACGTTGGTGCTTTCCAAATGTTAATTAAAAACAAACAAAAAAATGTGTGTTACAATAATTCACAACATTTTATATCCTGTTTTTTTTCTGTTCATTGTCCCTGAAACCATACATCGTCATCCTTTAGCCGTATGTACCTGTCTGTAATCTAGCTCCATAGTCATATCCAGATCTCTGTGTGTGTGTGTGTGTGTGTGTGTGTGTGTGTGTGTGTGTGTGTGTGTGTGTGTGTGTGTGTGTGTGTGTGTGTGTGTGTGTGTGTGTGTGTGTGTGTGTGTGTGTGTGTGTGTGTGTGTGTGTGTGTGTGTGTGTGTGTGTCTGTGTCTGTGTCTGTGTCTGTTTTTACGTATGTATATAGGTGGACACTACAGGCAACCTGAAGCGCATTAGTCAGATGAGGCTGGTTCATTATCAGTACAAGCCTGAGTTTGCTTCCAGCATGGGCATAGACACCAGCCCAGAGACCGGTAACTTATACACAACTGGAGTTTTTGGGTTATACATTATAGACAATGAATTAACAGCAATCAGCAGCACTAGAAATGTATTGCATTCCCAACTTGACTTTTGTATTGGTGAGTTATTTCGTACATTGCATTGGCGTAGTGTGGCTATGTGTCTGTATGTATACATGCTGCCCTTACAGAACTTTCTTCTATGACCCCTGTCTCCAGGAGCTAAGGTAGTGTGTTGTATTATCTAGGAGTGTTAGGAGTTTACAGTAAGGTGTTGTATTATCTAGGAGTGATAATAGTTTACAGTAGTGTGTTGTATTATCTAGGAGTGATAGGAGTTTACAGTAAGGTGTTGTATTATCTAGGAGTGATAATAGCTTACAGTAGTGTGTTGTATTATCTAGGAGTGATAATAGTTTACAGTAGTGTGTTGTATTATCTAGGAGTGATAGGAGTTTACAGTAAGGTGTTGTATTATCTAGGAGTGATAATAGTTTACAGTAGTGTCTTGTATTATCTAGGAGTGATAGGAGTTTACAGTAAGGTGTTGTATTATCTAGGAGTGATAATAGCTTACAGTAGTGTGTTGTATTATCTAGGAGTGATAATAGTTTACAGTAGTGTGTTGTATTATCTAGGAGTGATAGGAGTTTACAGTAAGGTGTTGTATTATCTAGGAGTGATAATAGCTTACAGTAAGGTGTTGTATTATCTAGGAGTGATAATAGTTTACAGTAGTGTGTTGTATTATCTAGGAGTGATAGGAGTTTACAGTAAGGTGTTGTATTATCTAGGAGTGATAATAGCTTACAGTAAGGTGTTGTATTATCTAGGAGTGATAATAGTTTACAGTAGTGTGTTGTATTATCTAGGTGTGATAGGAGTTACAGTAAGGTCTTGTATTATCTAGGAGTGATAATAGCTTACAGTAGTGTGTTGTATTATCTAGGAGTGATAATAGTTTACAGTAGTGTGTTGTATTATCTAGGAGTGATAGGAGTTTACAGTAAGGTGTTGTATTATCTAGGAGTGATAATAGTTTACAGTAGTGTGTTGTATTATCTAGGAGTGATAGGAGTTTACAGTAAGGTGTTGTATTATCTAGGAGTGATAATAGCTTACAGTAGTGTGTTGTATTATCTAGGAGTGATAATAGTTTACAGTAGTGTGTTGTATTATCTAGGAGTGATAGGAGTTTACAGTAAGGTGTTGTATTATCTAGGAGTGATAATAGCTTACAGTAAGGTGTTGTATTATCTAGGAGTGATAATAGTTTACAGTAAGGTGTTGTATTATCTAGGAGTGATAATAGTTTACAGTAGTGTGTTGTATTATCTAGGTGTGATAGGAGTTACAGTAAGGTCTTGTATTATCTAGGAGTGATAATAGCTTACAGTAGTGTGTTGTATTATCTAGGTGTGATAGGAGTTACAGTAAGGTCTTGTATTATCTAGGAGTGATAATAGCTTACAGTAGTGTGTTGTATTATCTAGGTGTGATAGGAGTTACAGTAAGGTGTTGTATTATCTAGGAGTGATAATAGCTTACAGTAGTGTGTTGTATTATCTAGGTGTGATAGCTCAGGATGTGCAGCAGATTCTGCCTGAAGCCGTGAAGGAGGGCGGAGATGTGATCTGCTCTAACGGAGAGACCATCCCTAAACTCCTGGTGGTTAACAAGGTGAGACACACGCTACGCTACGCTACACACAGCAACCAAGAATACTGTATGTATTTAGTAGGGTTGCAAAGTTATTTAAAAAATCCAAGTTGGAGAATTCCTGGAAACAGGAGGGAATAACTGGGGAGGGAAACAGGAAATCCTCCATCCGAGATTTTTGAAGAACCCGACAACTCTGGAAAAGATTCCCGGAATATGTTAACAGACACACAAATGCTAACCTCTCTCTCTGTCTCTCTCTCTCTCTGTCTCTCTCTCTCTCTCTCTCTCTCTCTCTCTACCTCTCCTCTCCCTCCGTCACTCTTCATCTCTCTCCTCTCTCTCCCTCTCTCTCTCTCTCTCCCTCTCCCTCTCCCTCTCCCTCTCTCCTCTCTAGGACCGTATCTTTATGGAGAATGTTGGTGCAGTGAAGGAGCTGTGTAAACTGACTGACAACCTGGAGACTCGTATAGATGAGCTAGAGCGCTGGAGCAGGAAGCTGGCCAAACTCCGCCGTCTGGACAGCATGAAGAGTACTGTCAGCGGAGGCACCGCCAGGTAGGACACACCTGGATATTAGACATTGCATGGCAAAATACTTTCTACAGGTGCACCTGATTTAGCTTGGAGTTTACACTACTGGTAGGCTACTATTCCATTGTTTCCGTTGTACCACTGCAAACTTGCCCAAGCACAGTTGAATTACATTAAATGACATACCGTATGTATTTGGTGGATGATTTAATCTTCTTATCGTCTCTCCAGCCAATCGGGAAGCCAGTTCAGCAGGGCAGGAAGTGTCCCTCTGAAGAAGAAGAAGACAGACTCACCTGGGAGTCACAAGGTGAGTCTCTCTGACCTGTATGTTTCTCTATGTATCAACATGTCTTTGGACTCAAAATGGATGGTATTTAGTCAGGATCATTATGATTGACAGAAACTATGATTAACAGATATTATAAATTACATATATTATAATTTGTATGTATATTATGATTAACAGATATTATAATTAACATATATTATTATTATTTATATATTATGATTAACAGATATTATAATTAACATATATTATTATTTATATATATTATGATTAACAGATATTATAATTAACATATATTATTATTTATATATATTATGATTAACAGATATTATAATTAACATATATTATTATTTATATATATTATGATTAACAGATATTATAATTAACATATATTATTATTTATATATATTATGATTAACAGATTTTATAATTATCAGATATTTGAATTATTAGATATTATTATTTATATATATATATTATGATTAACAGATTTTATAATTAACACATATTATTTATATATATTATGATGAACAGATATTATAATGTATATATATATTATGATTAACAGATATTATAATGTATATGTGTATATATTATGATTAACAGATATTATTTATATACATATTATAATTAACAGACATTATTATTTATACATATATATATATATATATATATATATATATATATATATATATATATATTGATTATATATTGATTAAAGAAGAGCTGTATCAGTGTGTTGTGTTGATCCACAGTCTAACCCCAGAGAAGAGCTGTATCAGTGTGTTGTGTTGATCCACAGTCTAACCCCAGAGAAGGGGCTGTATCAGTGTGTTGTGTTGATCCACAGTCTAACCCCAGTGTCTGCTGTGTGTTTCTAACCTGTACATGCTTGTGATTCCAGAGTCCGACTCCAGAGCAAGGCTGCATCAGCCACAGGGTCATGCAGGGAATCATTCTGGCTCTAGTCGTCGTCATGACCTTCAGTGTCATCTCCATGTCCGTGTTGTACGTGTTGACTCTGCACCACAGAGGCGACGTCTCTGAGAAGGCTGGGTATGTACGTTGTTCACACCAGGCAGATACAGTACATTAGACTTACCTGTACATGATATACCTCAACCATATACACTACATGATATACCTCAACCATGTACACTACATGATATACCTCAACCATGTACACTACATGAGATACCTCAACCATATACACTACATGATATACCTCAACCATGTACACTACATGATATACCTCAACCATGTACACTACATGATATACCTCAACCATATACACTACATGATATACCTCAACCATATACACTACATGATATACCTCAACCATGTACACTACATGATATACCTCAACCATGTACACTACATGATATACCTCAACCATGTACACTACATGAGATACCTCAACCATATACACTACATGACCAGAAGTAAGTGGACGCCTGCTTGTCGAACATCTCATTCCAAAGTCATTGGCATTAATATGGAGTTGGTCCCCCCTTTGCTGCTATAACAGCCTCCACTCTTCTGGGAAGGCTTTCCACTAGATGTTGGAACATTACTGCAGGGACTTGCTTCCATTCAGCCACAAGAGCGTTAGTGAGGTCAGGCACTGATGTTGGACGATTAGGCCTTGCTCGCATTCAGCATTACAATTCATCCCAAAGATGTTCGATGGGGTTGAGGTCAGGGCTCTGTGCAGTCCAGACAAGTTCTTCCACACGATCTCGATAAACTACTTCTGTATGGACCTCGCTTTGTGCACGGGGGCATTGTCATGCTAACACAAGAAAGGGCATTCCACAACCTGTTGCCACAAAGTTGGATGCACAGAATCGTCTAGAATCACATTGTATGCTGTAGCGTTAAGATTTCCCTTCACTGGAACTAAGGGGCCAAAAACAACCTCAGACCATTATACCTCCTCCACCAAACTTTACAGTTGGCACTATGCATTGGGGCAGGTAGCGTTTTCCTGGCATCCGCCAAACCCGGATTCGTCCGTTGGACTTCCAGATGGTGAAGCGTGAGTCATCCCTCCAGAGAATGCGTTTCCACTGCTCCAGAGTCCAACGGCGCCGAGCTTCACACCGCTCCAGCCGACGCTTGGCATTGCGCATGGTGATCTTAGGCTTGTGTGCGGCTGCTCGGCCATTGAAACCCATTTTACAAAGCTCCAGACGAACAGTTCTTGTGCTGACGTTGCTTCCAGAGGCAGTTTGGAGTGTTGCAACCGAGACTGAAATAGCTGAATCTACTCATTTGAAGAGGTGTCCACATACTGCTGTCCACAACATCCTGCAGTACAATACTGGATCCATATTAGGACAGCGTCAACAACACCAAGTGAGGCTGTCTTAATATGGGCACAATAAATATACCAGCTTTCCTGTGTATCTTCGTTCGTTCACGCTCCCTGTGTTTCTCTCCTGAGTATAGTATCTTTGTTCCTTTCTTGACCTCTACCTGTATCTCTGTATCTGAACCCTCTTCACTGCTTCCGTGCCTTTCTGTCCACCACTCTGTCCATGGTATGACATCTCCTTTCTCTCTCCCTTCTCTCTCTCTCTTATCTTTCTCTTTCTGTCTCTCTTCCCGTGCTCTCTTCTATTCTTCTTCCCTATTTGCTCTTTTCTTTCTCTCTCTCTCTCTCTCTCTCTCTCTCTCTCTCTCTCTCTCTCTCTCTCTCTCTCTCTCTCTCTCTCTCTCTCTCTTTCCCTTCTTTCTCTCTTCCTCACTCTGTCTTTCTGTCTCTCCCTTCTCTCTCTCTCCCTTCTCTCTCCCTTCTCTCTCTCTCCCTCTCTTTCTCTCTTCCTCGCTCTGTCTTTCTGTCTCTCCCTTCTCTCTCTCCCCTCTCTTTTTCTCTCTCTCTTTCTCTCTCTCTCTCCCTTCTCTCTCTCCCTCTTCCTCACTCTGTCTCTCCCTTCTCTCTCTCCCCTCTCTTTTTCTCTCTCTCTTTCTCTCTCTCTCTCCCTTTCTCTCATTCTCCTCCCTTTCCCCTCTCACTCTCCCATTCTCTTATCTTTGATTAATACTGTACTGTAGGTTTGTGATAAGGGCGTTTCTTTGACCGTGTCTCAAGAAGTCATGACTAATTTCTACTGTTGACTTGCTTGCCAGTCCAGTCTGGAACATTACAAGCAGGCTTATACAGACAAAGGCTTTATTCTCTGTGTTCTCTCTGACTGTACTGTAATGGGGCGGCAGGTAGCCTAGTGGTTAGAGCGTTGGGCCAGTAACCGAAAGGTTGCTCGATCGAATCCCTGAGCTGACAAGGTTTAAAATCTTTTCGTTCTGCCCCTGAACAAGGCAGTTAAACCCCACTGTTCCTAGGCCGTCATTGTAAATAAGAATTTGTTCTTAACTGACTTGCCTAGTTCAATAAAGGTTAAATGTTCTGACATCCCTCAGGACCAGGTCTGCAGTGGGATCATCAAGAAGGACGGCCTCTGGTCCTCGATCCACCATCACGTCACTTCCAGGTCAGAGACACACAATGGGACATATGAATCAATCGGGACCTCGATCCACCACCCCGACACTTCCAGGTCAGAGACACACACTGGGACATATGAATCAATGGTAGCCTACTTTATTATATTTTACAATGGATTGAACAACTGTCATATGTATTCTGTACAGATACAGTCCCGCCCTCTCCTTCACTGTCCAATCCTGTAGCTTGCTGCCCGCCTACAACTGCTACAAACAACCAATCAGCAACTGCTCTGTTGCCAAGCTACAACCAATCTACATCGGGTAAGAAAACACACATCTGTCCTAACACACCAGATGAAAAGCTTAACCCATACCGTCACTTCATTCATAACCTATAGTACAAACATAACTCATACATGACCCATACATAACCCATACCTTCACTTCATTCATAACCTATAGTACAAACATAACTCATACATGACCCATACATAACCCATACCTTCACTTCATTCATAACCTATAGTACAAACATAACTCATACATGACCCATACATAACCCATACCTTCACTTCATTCATAACCTATAGTACAAACATAACTCATACATGACCCATACATAACCCATACCTTCACTTCATTCATAACCTATAGTACAAACATAACTCATACATGACCCATACATAACCCATACCGTCACTTCATTCATAACCTATAGTACAAACATAACTCATACATGACCCATACATAACCCATACCTTCACTTCATTCATAACCTATAGTACAAACATAACTCATACATGACCCATACATAACCCATACCGCTACTTCATTCATAACCTATAGTACAAACATAACTCATACATGACCCATACATAACCCATACCGTCACTTCATTCATAACCTATAGTACAAACATAACTCATACATGACCCATACATAACCCATACCTTCACTTCATTCATAACCTATAGTACAAACATAACTCATACATGACCCATACATAACCCATACCTTCACTTCATTCATAACCTATAGTACATACATAACTCATACATGACCCATACATAACCCATACCTTCACTTCATTCATAACCTATAGTACAAACATAACTCATACATGACCCATACATAACCCATACCTTCACTTCATTCATAACCTATAGTACAAACATAACTCATACATGACCCATACATAACCCATACCTTCACTTCATTCATAACCTATAGTACAAACATAACTCATACATGACCCACACATAACCCATACCTTCACTTCATTCATAACCTATAGTACATACATAACTCATACATGACCCATACATAACCCATACCTTCACTTCATTCATAACCTATAGTACATACATAACTCATACATGACCCATACATAACCCATACCTTCACTGCATTCATAACCTATAGTACATACATAACTCATACATGACCCATACATAACCCATACCTTCACTTCATTCATAACCTATAGCCCATACATAACTCATACATGACCCATACATAACCCATACATAACCCATACATAACCCAAACATAACCCATACATAACTCATACATGACCCATTTATAACCCATACATGACTCATACATAACCCAAACAAAACCCAAACATAACCCATACATAACTCATACATAACTCATACATGACCCATACATGACCCATACATAACCCAAACATAACCTAAGCAGTCAGTAAACATTTCATAAATGCTTATGTCAACAAGTTACATTACTGTGACACAACAAATATATCAACTTGTGTTTGTTGACAGAAGCATTCATGACACCAGTCTCTCTCCTCTCTCCTATAGAGCTGAGTAGTCCGGGCAGTATCAACAAGAAGGCCAAGTCCAGGCCTGTGGACAAGGACGGACGCTACAGGAACCGTCTCAGCCACACCTCTGCCCCCATGTACCTGTCCAAGGCGAAGAGACCTGCCCCTGCAGGAGACCTGGATGTTGTAGGGGGGGTCACGAACCGGCTGCCTGGACCGGGTGGGCCTGGGGGCCAGCAGACCCTGCCTCGGAGACAACGCAGGGACAACACGCACAACAACACGGAGGAGGAAACCGGAGGAAAATCATCTCCTTCCCTTATAGATCTACACATCCTGGAGACAGACCAACACATCTCATCGCACAACTGTCCCCATCCTGACAGCTGCAGGTGAGTCTTCCTCTGTGGTTCTCTTTAGACTGTATGAGTCAAATGTAGTTCAACTGGAACGCAAAAAAAACCTTTGTGAAACACATTATATTAAGACGCTTGACATAACTGGACAATTTTATCTCCATCTCTTCATTCAAAGACTCAATCATGGACACTCTTACTGACAGTTGTGGCTGCTTTGTGTAATGTATTGTTGTCTCCACCTTCTTGCCCTTTGTGCTGTTGTCTGTGCCCAATAATGTTTGTACCATGTTTTGTGCTGCTACCATGTTGTTGTCATGTTGTGTTGCTACCATGCTGTGTTGTCATGTGTTGCTGCCTTGCTATGTTGTTGTCTTAGGCCTCTCTTTATGTAGTGTCGTGGTGTCTCTCTTGTTGTGATGTGTGTTTTTGTCCTATATTTCGATTTAATTTATTTATATTTTTAATCCCAAGCCCCCGTCCCCGCAGGAGGCCTTTTGCCTTTTGGGAGGCCGTCATTGTAAAATAAGAATTTGTTCTTAACTGACTCGCCTAGTTAAATAAAGGTTAAATAAATTAAAATGTAAATAAAGATGAAGATAAATTGCTAGTATTGTTGGAGTCAGTGTGACTGCATTACATAAGGATTTTGTGTTTTTTTGTCTACAGCTATACCGTATCACTCTCAGCAATCAAGAACTCTTCCATGTCACAGATCACTCTTCACATGAAGTGAGTAGGCATGTTCACAGATCACTCTCCACGTGATGTGAGTAGGCATGGTCACAGATCACTCTTCACATGAAGTGAGTAGGCATGGCCACAGATCACTCTTCACATGATGTGAGTAGGCATGGTCACAGATCACTCTTCACATGATGTGAGTAGGCATGGCCACAGATCACTCTTCACATGATGTGAGTAGGCATGGTCACAGATCGCTCTCCACATGATGTGAGTAGGCATGGTCACAGATCACTCTTCACATGAAGTGAGTAGGCATGGCCACAGATCACTCTTCACATGATGTGAGTAGGCATGGTCACAGATCACTCTTCACATGATGTGAGTAGGCATGGTCACAGATCACTCTCCACATGATGTGAGTAGGCATGGTCACAGATCACTCTCCACGTGATGTGAGTAGGCATGGTCACAGATCACTCTCCACGTGATGTGAGTAGGCATGGTCACAGATCACTCTCCACGTGATGTGAGTAGGCATGGTCACAGATCGCTCTCCACATGATGTGAGTAGGCATGGTCACAGATCACTCTTCACATGATGTGAGTAGGCATGGTCACAGATCACTCTTCACGTGATGTGAGTAGGCATGGTCACAGATCACTCTCCACGTGATGTGAGTAGGCATGGTCACAGATCACTCTCCACGTGATGTGAGTAGGCATGGTCACAGATCACTCTCCACATGATGTGAGTAGGCATGGTCACAGATCACTCTTCACATGATGTGAGTAGGCATGGTCACAGATCACTCTCCACGTGATGTGAGTAGGCATGGTCACAGATCACTCTCCACATGATGTGAGTAGGCATGGTCACAGATCACTCTCCACATGATGTGAGTAGGCATGGTCACAGATCATTCTTCACATGATGTGAGTAGGCATGGTCACAGATCACTCTCCACATGATGTGAGTAGGCATGGTCACAGATCACTCTCCACGTGATGTGAGTAGGCATGGTCACAGATCACTCTCCACGTGATGTGAGTAGGCATGGTCACAGATCACTCTCCACGTGATGTGAGTAGGCATGGTCACAGATCGCTCTCCACATGATGTGAGTAGGCATGGTCACAGATCACTCTTCACATGATGTGAGTAGGCATGGTCACAGATCACTCTCCACGTGATGTGAGTAGGCATGGTCACAGATCACTCTCCACATGAAGTCCAGACCACAGGACATAAAACAAACACCAACTCAGCTATCTACAGTTATGATGAAGTACATGACAGCTGCATGTGTTTATATGTAGTTGCCAAGCAGACAAACCTGTCGTTTTTATTTTCACAAAATAAGTGATTTATTAACTACACCTATTCTATTGATCACGCCCATAAAGCCTTGTCTCCATCCTTCCCTCTGTCCTCAGTTCCAGTGTCAGCGTGTGGGTCAGACAGTGTGGAGCCACCAGAGGACATCTGTGTCCTGACCACACGGAGACAGAGCTCTATGCTGGAGAGAAAGAAGTCACCGAGGTACACCTACACACTTAATACAATATTAGAGATATTACTGACCAGGCTTCGGGGTTCATTCTATTTCAATTAAGGAAGTAAACTGTAATTCCAATACTTCCCAAATTGTATTTATTTATTTTACCTTTATTTAACCAGGTAGGCTAGTTCTCATTTACAACTGCGACCTGGCCAAGATAAAGCACAGCAGTTTGATACATACAACAACACAGAGTTACACATGGAATACACAGACATACAGCCAATAACACAGTAGAAATGTAAAAAAAAAGAATTGACCCCAACCCTGTTGTTGATTACTTTGCTTAAGGAGAAACTGACTGACCTCTTGACCTCTTTCTCCTCAGGGGACAGATCACCTGTGGTCAGTACCTGTACTGTCATTCCAGGACGTCACCTACCACTTCAGAGTGGCCAAGTCTGTGAGTATTGAATCGATTTGTATTTGACCGTTTAAAGAAAATAAAAGTTGCTTCATCTGATCTTGACCTCTGTCCTCTGTCCTCTGTCCTCTTCTTCTTCTTCTTCTTCTTCTTCTCCTGGCAGAGTGAAGTGAGGTGCGGCGCAGAGGAGGACAACGTTTCCACCGCCGCCACGCCACCATACTCTGACTACTACTTCCTCATTCAAAGCAGCTGCGCGTGAGAGGAGAGGGAACTAAAGCACGCAAACTAGTGTGCCGCTTTGAATCTAGCTTATCCCCTGACTGACTCAGGGGATACTGCGTCCAGTGTGAAGGTAGTTAGAGGTAGTTTCGCGAGCCAATGCTAACTGGCGTTAGCGCAATGACTGGAAGGTCTTCAGGAACAATTACGCTAACGCTAGTTAGCGACTTTCTTCAAACTGCACACAGAGACATAAAAAATCTTAACCACGAGTTCATCTGACTCTGGGGACTATCCCTTTAACTATTACACCTCCTTATCCCATCCCATCCCATCTCTCTCTCTCTCTCTCCTCTCTCTCTCTTTCTCTCTCTCCTCTCTCTCTCTCTCTCCTCTCTCTCTCTCTCTCTCCTCTCTCTCTCTCTCTCTCTCTCTCTCTCTCTCTCTCTCTCTCTTTCTCTCTCTCCTCTCTCTCTCTCTCTCTCTCTCTCTCTCTCTCTCTCTCTCTCTCTCTCTCTCTCTTCTCTCTCTCTCCTCTCTCTCTCTCTCTCTCTCTCTCTCTCTCTCTCTCTCTCTCTCTCTCTCTCTCTCTCTCTCTCTCTCTCCTCTCTCTCTCTCTCTCTCTCTCTCTCTCTCTCTCTCTCCTACCCATCCTGTCCTGTATAGAAACATATCCACCAAACTACAGCTCTTATGCACTTCATTATATGAAACCTAAGTTTATCATAATGCTATAGTGTTGTATTATGGCTTATTAATAATTTTGTATTTTTTTTTTTTTGACAATTTATAATATCCCTTTTCCTGAACTTGTTTTGTGTCTACACTCTAACCATTCCTTATGACTGAAAACAAAAACAAAAAAACTGTTTTGAATGTATGGTTTAATTCATTTGGTTCTAGTGAGAACACTGTATGTCAGCAGATGATAGGTGAGGTGAGTCAAATTCACAGCTGACTAACATTTCGTTCTGGGCTGCTTTGACTTCCTGTCTGGATCCTCCCAGATGGCACCATAGTCAATGGATTTGGATATACTACTGTAGACGTTTGTCTCAAACATTCTTTATCTATGCGTTTCCGGTAACAAAATTCCCAGGTTTTCCAGAAATCCCGTTTAGAAGAATCAGAAGTGAAGAAATCCGGAATCTTCTAAACAGGATATTTGGAAAATCTGGGAATTTTTGGAAAGATACCAGAATTAAGTCTGACCTATCTGTTAGTCCAGGGGTATTCAACTCTGACCCCTACGAGGTCCAGAGCCTGCTGGTTTTCTGTTCTACCTGATAATTAATTGCACCCACCTGGTGTCCCCAGGTCTAACTCCGTCCCTGATTAGAGGGGAATCACCCACCTGGTGTCCCAGGTCTAAATCAGTCCCCGATTAGAGGGGAATCTCCCACCTGGTGTCCCAGGTCTAAATCAGTCCCCGATTAGAGGGGAATCTCCCACCTGGTGTCCCAGGTCTAAATCAGGCCCTGATTAGAGGGGAATCACCCACCTGGTGTCCCAGGTCTAAATCAGTCCCCGATTAGAGGGGAATCACCCACCTGGTGTCCCAGGTCTAAATCAGTCCCCGATTAGAGGGGAATCACCCACCTGGTGTCCCAGGTCTAAATCAGTCCCCGATTAGAGGGGAAGAATGAACAGAGTTGAATTTGAGGGTGTTAGAGAGATTAAACTAAAAAGCAGCCTAGCAGAGAATCACCTGACTGGTTTGAGGGCACTTCACTGCCGTGGCGCTGAAACAAACTCGACATCAGATTGTTCCGGATACTTTCAGAAATCTGATGCGTTTATACAGGTAGCTGTATAGCCATTAAAAGGTAAACGCTAAGAAACAGAAGAAACACATTTTAATCGAAATGCATTAAATCACAGGAGTATAATCAAATCTACAAGAAATGAATGACTCAGCATGATAAGACTGGAGATAAACTCAGATAACTGGAAACGGTAGACCACTGTATACACCACAGCTATAGAACCCATATTGTCTGTCTATGGTATGCTCTCAGCAGATACATTGTGTGCTCTGAAACACTGTACTGGAACCACAGAATTAGAATGACTCTGATTCTATGATTCTATGATTCTAATTCTATACACTGTACTGGGACCACAGAATTAGAATGACTCTGATTCTATGATTCTAATTCTATACACTGTACTGGGAAATTGGTATGCGCTGTATGCTGTAGAATCCCAGCAGCAGATAGCGGCGTTGATCAGGTCCAACACGGACTATATGTTTCAAGAACACTGGACTTTTTTACACTGTATCTTGCCTACTGGAAGTTTTACATTATAACTTGCCCACTGGAAATATGTTTACACTGTAACTCGCTCACTGGATTTAATAACGCTTAACCACTAGCAAAATACAATGTGTGTTTAAGAAGTACTTTCTTAGCTATATATTTTCTGTTTTATTTGTTAGAATTGCAGAAGATCAGAGATGACTTTCTACTCTCGATCGTGATGTCGATTGACCCTTTAGTCTCTCCAGACATTTGCGTTGCCTCCCACAATTTCCAAACGCTCCAACTTAGGATCTGTTTTTCAAGACTAGATAACCCACACAAATATTGATATCTGAACAATGTTTTTTAAACCACTGGTGCCGTATCTTTGTCTACAAAACAAGAAGGCTGTCATCCTATCACCAGACAGAAGCAGCACGTGGACTTGATTGATTGCTGTTCATGTCTTAGCTAATAGAGGCATCCATTTTGTGACCTGGGTCTTTGTATAACCGAACAAGAAAGAAAGGTTTCTAGAGGCCACGTTAACACCCTCCTGAAAGAGTCCAGAGGCCACACTAACACCCTCCTGAAAGAGTCTAGAGGCCACACTAACACCCTCCCGAAAGAGTCTAGAGGCCACACTAACACCCTCCCGAAAGAGTCTAGAGGCCACACTAACACCCTCCCGAAAGAGTCTAGAGGCCACACTAACACCCTCCCGAAAGAGTTATGGATTCTGTACACTGGGCTGTTATATTATTCTAGCCTTCGCATTGATTGCTCTAAATCTGTGTAACACTTTTTTTTGTCTTCCCCTCCCTGACGGGAAACAACACCCTGTCCCCGAAGCCATGTTTATAACTATCTCCTCTGGAAATAGTTTTT
Source organism: Brachymystax lenok tsinlingensis (assembly GCA_030435695.1). NCBI lineage: Eukaryota > Metazoa > Chordata > Actinopteri > Salmoniformes > Salmonidae > Brachymystax > Brachymystax lenok. The sequence goes on along the minus strand of CM059791.1, from coordinate 3,696,009 downwards.
CATATGTACTCTGTTCTTGTCTTTCCCTTACTCACCGACCACTGTCCTCTTTGATATACTATGGACTATGTTCCTCATATGTCATGCAATACTTATTACATATATGTATTAGTAGTATGTGATGAAGGACCCTTTGGATATCTGGTATCTAAATGCCTCAAGTTAACAAAAAAGGTATGCTTCTATTGCGACCAGGTGTGTTGAAACAGTCCCTCTAAGATCAGGTGTGTTGAACCAGGTGTGTTGAAACAGTCCCTCTAAGACCAGGTGTGTTGAAACAGATGTATTGGCACAGTCCCTCTAAGATCAGGTGTGTTGAAGATCTCACCTGACCTGTTGTGTCATGAGAAATATACATTTAAAAAAAAAAAAAAAACATTATCAAATGAATATACTTCATTTGAAGATGACAAAATATAAAGACATTGTACTATACTGTATTACCAATATGATGTTGACATACATGAGTACAGTGTAATATTTTAGCTTATTTATAATGCACCAGCCAGCCTTTACAGTGAAACCAGCATAGCATTGTATATAGCAACTGCTTTATGCTCTCTTGGGTTGTTCCAACTGGTTCCAACTGGTTTCAAATGGTTCCAACTGGTTCCAACTGGCTCCATCTGGTTCCAACTGGTTTCAAATGGTTCCAACTGGCTCCAACTGGTTCCAACTGACTTCATCTGGTTCCAACTGGTTTCAAATGGTATAGAAATTCATGAAATGTTACTGTGTAGCTTCATTTTGTAACAATGTATGCTCCTTTTTATGTTATTTTAGTTGTATCATTATAATGTTGACTGTTGTTACTCTATCCTTGTTGTTGTTGTCGTTGTTGTTGTTATACTATTCATATGTAAACATTGTTATCCTATATTATGAAATTCTGTGCCAATCAAAATCGCTATTCGGCTTTTACCTGTCTCACTGGATAACAAAACACAGAGAGAGAGAGAGAGAGAGAGAGAGAGAGAGAGAGAGAGAGAGAGAGAGAGAGAGAGAGAGAGAGAGAGAGAGAGAGAGAGAGAGAGAGAGAGAGAGAGAGAGAGAGAGAGAGAGAGAGAGAGAGAGAGAGAGAGAGAGAGAGAGAGAGAGAGAGAGTGTAGAGAATTCAAGGAGTTTGTCTGATGGGAATCCGTGATGTCATTGGCCTCCATCTTGCTTGAGAAACAATAGAGAACTATAAAGAGGAAAGGCCATCCTGTGCTGTGTCACAACGTGTCCTACCTGGACCACCGATTGATCTGCGCCTTTTGTTTATTAAGGAAATCGGGGGTGTTACGTGACACTTTAAATCTTTACTTCATTTATAAATAAGTTTATCTTATTACTCTAATTCTTATGGCTTAAAGCCCTTCAGAACACTAAAATACTTAATAAAAACATAAATACCCCTCCTTCATTCACCTCTTCATAAATACCCCTCCTTCATTCACCTCTTCATAAATACCCCTCCTTCATTCACCTCTTCATAAATACCCCTCCTTCATTCACCTCTTCATAAATACCCCTCCTTCATTCACCTCTTCATAAATACCCCTCCTTCATTCACCTCTATACTATTCCTGTTCATGCTTTTATAGTTCTCCCTATAAATCTGTGCTTTTTAGTCTTACCTCTTACTTTATTTTTAATACATGATCTTGACATTTATTTTGTTGTCTTTGTTGTTTTGTATTTTTTTTTGTGTGTGTGTTAAAGAGCATGTTGTCATAATATGAATGCAGTAAATAAAATATTGATTGAAAACCAAATGTGTATTTTGGTTGGTTGATGGGATGGCCATGGGAAGTTTAGGTCTACATATGTTGTTGTAGGATGCAATGAGATCAAACAGACCCACAAAGAATTTGAAAACAAAATCAAATGTTGATAAACTCCCATATCTGTTAGGTGAAATACCGCAGTGTGACATCACAGCAGCAAGATTCTTTTGGAACGTCTTGAATTGAATTGAGAGAAGAGAGAGAAAAATATGGTGAGAGTGAGAGAGAGAGTGAGAGAGGGTGAGATGTTAACATATGTTTCCCATGTCAATAAAGCCCTTAAATTGAAATTATATTGAATTGAAAGGGTGAGAGAGAGAAATAGAGAGAGAGAGAGAGAGAGAGAGAGAGAGAGATATAGAGGGTGAGAGAGAGGGAGAGAAATAGAGGGTGAGAGAGAGAGAGAGAGAGAGAGAGAGAGAGAGAGAGAGAGAGAGAGAGAGAGAGAGAGAGAGAGACAGAGAGACAGAGAGAGAGAGAGAGAGAGAGACAGAGAGAGACAGAGAGAGAGAGGGTGAGAGAGAGAGGGAGAGAGAGGGAGAGAGAGAGGGTGAGAGAGAACGATTAGATCCCACTAGGATAAAGCCTATCGGGCTGTGTTGCTCCAGCCCGATAGGCGGCGGACAGGTATTTCCATGCGGGTTTGAGAACCCCTGGACAGCTGACGTGGCTCTTTCCTCTTCCACTCTGCAGTGAAGGAGCCAGCAAGCGACAACTCGACGAAATGGTACGGGATTTGGATCTAGTTATTCTCCCGTTTTTTTCTGAGAATAACTTGACAATATGAAACGCTGCTTATAGCTAGTTATACCTAAGGCCTATTGGTCTCTTAAGTGGAAAACGGGACAGTTAATGCGTTAGAAATGGTTGAAAGCCAGACGTTTGCGTGATGCAGTGGATATATAGCTTGTTAGCCAACATTAGCTCGTCATTGGACGTTATGTTTGTAACGTTAGCTAACTATCAGTGCATCCAATAACAGTATATATAATGTTTTCATGGGAATACAGTAGCTATTTTTTGTTGTTGTTGTTGCAATGAACATCAAGCTTTGGTAGCTAGTAGAGAAGTAGCCAGCCAGTACAGCATCCCACAGACCATCTCTTAAATCAACTATCATAGAAGAGTCAATCAGCTGGTTGATGTGTAACTACCTAGTTCATTATATTTATGTAGCCAGTCGTCATTTTAAACACAAAACATTTTGTTTTGTTTTGTTTTATTTTACAAATGTGAAATATTGTCCTAAACCAGAAACACACATTGTCTCTGTCGTTCCTCTCTCAGGAGCTGGAGGCCATGACCAGATACACCAGCCCGGTGAACCCGGCAGTCTTCCCTCACCTCACTGTGGTCCTACTGGCTATCGGGATGTTCTTCACTGCCTGGTTCTTTGTGTATCCTTCCATGGTCGTCTTATCTTCATAGTGATCTTTTTTGTATATTTTGATCGTGAATCGTGGCCCCTCACTTGGATTTTAGGCCTCGTATGAATGTCCTGCTTGATATATATTGTTGTATTGTATTGGTGTCTTCATCGCCAAATCAACTGCATTACACTTCCACTTCCACTAGTGACACGGCATCTTTGGCTAGCTTTTGCTACAGCCTATATCAATGAACGTTAATATTCTACCTAACGACGGCTGCCTCCAAAAATAGGTAAGATCACAACCAAATATCTTAGCGACTGTTCAAGCAAGAATCAAAACATAAGTCTATGACAACCCCCCCTCCCAAAAAAGAGTTATTTTGTTTAGAAGTAGTAACTTGCATCTAGGCTGTTGAATTGGCGCAGATGGGCGATGGGCTTTTCTTACTGCCGCCGAGAGTCGAGTCCGTGTGTGGCGTTCTGGAAATGGGTCTGCAGTGACGTTTTTTTTATTTTTTTGGGACCATGAGTCACTGTTCCTCAAACCTTGTCCAGGGGAACGGAGGCACGCTGAGTATGAAGGCTTCTGTTCCGGCCCAGTACTAATGCACCGATGTCAACTAATGTTCCCTTTGGGTCTCTAGGATTTGAAGAACGTGGATAAAACTACCTTTAAGGTTTAGTGTACAGTGCATTCGGAAAGTATTCAGACCCCTTCTCTTTTTGCACATTTTGTTTACGTTAGACTTATTCTAAAATTGATTCAAAAATACATTCTCATCAATCTACACACAATACCCCATAATGACGAAGCGAAAATAGGTTTAGAACATTTTGCAAATGTATTTAAAAAAAAAAAAAACATACCTTATTTACATAAGTATTCAGACCCTTTTGCGATGAGACTCAAAATTGAGCTCAGGTGTATCCTGTTTCCATTGATCATTCTTGAGATGTTTCTACAACTTGATTGGAGTCCACCTGTGGTCAATTCAAATGATTGATCATGATTTGGAAAGACACACACCTGTCTATAAGGTCTCACAGTTCATGTCAGAGCAAAAACCAAGGCATGAGGTCAAAGTCCGTAGAACTCAGAGACAGGATTGTGTCAAGGCACAGATCCGGGGAAGGGTACCAAAACATTTCTGCAACATTGAAGGTCCCCAAGAACACAGTGGCCTCCATCATTCTTAAATGGAAGAAGTTTGGAACCATCAAGACTCTTCCTAGAGCTGGCCGCCCGGCCAAACTGAGCAATCGGGGGAGAAGGGCCCTGGTCAGGGAGGTGACCAAGAACCCGATGGTCACTCTGACAGAGGTCAAGAGTTCCTCTGTGGAGATGGGAGAACCTTCCATAAGGACAACCATCTCTGCAGCACCACCAATCAGGCCTTTATGGTAGAGTGGCCAGTCGGAAGCCACTCCTCAGTAAAAGGCACATGGCAGCCCGCTTGGAGTTTGCAAAAAGGTACCTAAAGGACTCTCAGACCATGAGAAACAAGATTCTCTGGTCTGATGAAACCAAGATTAAACTCTATGACCTGAATGCCAAGCGTCACGTCTGTAGGAAACCTGGCACCGCTCAACACCTGGCCAATACCATCCCTACGGTGAAGCATGGTAGCATCATGCTGTGGGGATGTTTTTCAGTGGCAGGGACTGGGAGACTAGTCAGGATCGAGGGAAAGATGAACGGAGCAAAGTACAGAGAGATCCTTGATGAAAACCTGCTCCAGAGCGCTCAGGACCTTAGACTGGGGTGAATGTTCACCTTCCAACAGGACAACGACCCTAAGCACACAGCCAAGACAACACAGGAGGAGCTTTGGGACAAGTCTCTGAATGTCCTTGAGGGGCCCAGACTTGAACCCGATCAAACATCTCAGGAGAGACCTGAAAATAGCTGTGCAGCGACGCTCCCCATCCAACCTGACAGAGCTTGAGAGGATCTGCAGAGAAGAATGGGAGAAACTCCCCAAATACAGGTGTGCCAAGCTTGTAGCGTCATACCCAAGAAGACTCAAGGCTGTAATCGCTGCCAAAGGTGCTTCAACAAAGTACTGAGTAAAGGGCCTGAATACTTACATAAAATGTGATATTTCCGTTTTTTATTTTTAATACATTTGCAAACATTTCTTCTTTGTTATTATGTGGTTGTGTGTGTCGATTGATGGGGGTGGGGGACTATTGAATCCACTTTAGAATAAGGCTGTAACATAAACATGTGTAAAAAGATGTGCGAACGCGCTGTATGTAATCATCATGTCATAGGTTCAATTATTGCTTTGTTTCCGTCTTCACGTTCAGTATTAGATCCATGTACATGGATTGACTGAGATTTGACATCCTACACAAGACTGAAGTAGACTAAATGTATTTAACGAGATGGGTTCATGCAGACTTCACTTTTTTTTGTTGTCGTAGTCCAAAATAAATGCCATTTTTAGACGGACTGATCATAGCATTACCTGTTTGTTCAGCACCTTAACTCTCTCTCCCAGCTACGAGGTGACGTCCACCAAATACACCAGGGACGTGTACAAAGAGCTGCTCATCTCCCTGGTGGCGTCTCTCTTCATGGGCTTCGGAGTGCTGTTTCTGCTACTGTGGGTCGGCATCTATGTCTGACGGGTAAGGAAGTGGTCCATGGAGGCCTGATCAGTTTGTGCCGGTCTTAATCATCTTTTAACGTGGCGTTTTTAGAGCGCGTTTGGGACAGTAACCGAAAGGCTGGTTTGAATCCCCGAGCCGGCAAGGTGGGGAAAAAAATGCCGCTGTTCTTCCCTTGAGCAAGGCAGCCCCCAAACCTCTCTGATTCAGACGGGTTGGGTTAAATGTTTCGGGTTGAATGAATTGTTGCGCAACTGACTAGGTATCCTTGCTACCAAATGAATTGCTCTTTTTTGAGGACATTTTAACATTCTCTGAATCTGACAATGACCCATAAGAGTAGGCAAGATGGTACATGCCTATCTGGGTCCAGGCTAATGGAATGGAGACTCCATACGAATACAAATGAGAACCATTTCAAAGAGCGACTCGGTGATATGACGTTATCATAAACAAAAGAGAGAGAGGGAGAGAGAGTGTGTGACGCAAGAGGCTACAAGAGGCACACCGGTAGGCTACTGAGCTTGTGGCTCTCTCTAGCGACGTGCTAGCTGCGCCTCTTGCTATCTTTGTTCCTGCCACAAATCACCCTTATGGTCATGTCATTTTGCTAGATCTACCTTTTATTTTTTTAAAGTTAACTCATTCACCATAATATTTTGTCTTTTCTCCCTGTGTGTGTGTGTGTGTGTGTGTGTGTGTGTGTGTGTGTGTCCCGTTAGATTGCCAGATATTGATACAGAAGAACATTCCAGTGGAACAGGAGAAGGACATGAAATGGGCTCCACTACAAAATGGTTATGGATTGCACTGACAAGACTGTGGGGACTGTGGATTGGGGTTGCCTTTCAATAAATAAATAGAGCCATTTGTACAAAACGGCGTAGTATTTTTCTGGTGAAATTGTGATTTATTTTATCTGGACTGACTTGCTGTTTTTATTTTTATTTTTTTAATAGGATTGTGATACATGTTGACCCAGAGGCGTCTTCAAATTAGACTGTTTACAATTTACACTGCTAACCTATTGCTTTCATCAAGTGTCTGTTGTCCAATCAGGGAGGAGAGGCAGGGGCTCAGAATCGAGTCAGTGGGCTGTACTTTCCAACGAGAAAGGAAGGAGGCGACGAGGAAACATGCGTTTTTGTATGACCTCTCCACGCCTCCCACTCGCGAGTCATCAAGCAAATGACGTTTACAGGGGTGGATCCCAAAACAAAGTGTACAATAACTACTAGAGCTAGACCATTTGAGATCTAATGATATGTAGCATACCGTTTTCCAATCGGCGCATGGTTTTTCACTTTCCAGAACAAGAGTTTTGGAATCCACTGCGACGGAAGGGACACGACTATCCTATTGAGGGGGGATGACCTTTCCATTCACCTACTGACTGACACTCCTCGATCATTTATCTATTTCCGGGTCACGGAGGAGAGTCTTATGACCAAATGAGAATCTCCCATTGTATTGATGCCTGTGTGTCAGTGACTCCAGTTTATTTGGAACTGGTTTGATAGTGGCGACTGGTCAGGCCTGGATCTTAACTGCAAGGCCACTGGATTTACCTTCAACAGACCACAATAGGCTGAGAACCATAGGTTACAGATCTTTTTTATCTTTCTAATGCAGTATGTAACGCCTAGGGGGATAGAGTGAATGCCATTTCAGAGCACTGGGACCTATTTGTGGAGGGTAGGCTATTCTGTGAGAGGTGGTGCCTTAAACCCAAATCCTAGATGAATCTCTTGAGGTAAGAACAGAGCAACAACAAAAAGTCTAGCCCGGCACATCGTCTACACGACAACACCCTCATGATTATCCGGACCAGTGCGTAACCTGAAGTATGTAACCTTTTGTGTTGGTATTTTGTAGCCTGAAATCCAGACCTGTTTTATGCTAACATTCCACACCTTTTTTACTAAGTGTCATATGGGCACAGAATACAGAGTGGTATGTTAGCACAGAAATGGGTCTGGATTTCAGGCTAGTTATTTTGTAGTTAAATGTGGCTTGAGGTTATCGTCATAGTAAGTGGGGATACCTCATTTATGGTTTGACCATTTTACATTTTCAGATGAGTTAAGAAAAAAAATCCATGGAGAACAGGCATTTTTAAAAAAAAAAAAAATTAGGAACGTGTTGGATTGACAAAATTTTAACTTTACGGTAAAAAAAAAAAAAATAATATCCATCAATTTTGTACACGGCACATCTTATCTACAAGACAAACTGAACCAGAGGCTTCCATTCAATCGGTTAGAGGGCAGAAGATCTGCATTATAGCGGAGACTTTCCTTCACGGTAAACGTTGCATAATATCGCCTCGATAGGAAATGACCTCGATATTTCAACCACGCTACAACACAGACCTTCTGGATTGAATCGAGCCCCCAGGACTTCCTCTCTCACCTGAGGGGGAACCAGTAAAAACATATATATATATATATATATACACACTGTTGTTCCAGAACCAGGTGTGCATCCCAAATTGCATTCTATTCTCCGTTTAGTGCACTATATTAGGGAATAGGGTGCAATTTGGGATGCGATCGTTATCCCATCTTAGTAAAAACACTAAATGAATAGCTGCCCATATGAATGTACTGTTAAAAAAAGGGAAGGAAAGTCTGCCTCAGATTGTCCTTTAGTGTCTGTCTACTTCTTGTTACAACATTAGTCCATATTCCTGTAGTGTGGTACATTGTCTTGATGATCCATCCTGCTGTACAAACCCATTGCAGTTTCTCACTTGGCTCCATCCTAGCCCAGAGTCATTTTCAGTGGGGGGGCAAACCGTTTTGAAGAGGGGAAAACAAGAATAGTTATTTCTTATTGGACATGGCCAGGGAGTCCCTCCCTGTTTCAGTTTCATGAACCTGGCTCGCCCAGGTAGTGAGTCACCACAGAGTCTGACACCCAGGTAGTGATAGTCGCCAGAGAGTCCGGCAGGCCTCGCCTGGTAATAAATCCTTTGGGGTGTAATTGTTCCTTCCATTTCCTCCTTCTTCACTGACGAGCTCTGGCGAAGGCATCCCTCAGCCAGACAGAATCCTGATACAGCCGCGGGTCGCCCAGACACTCTGCTGTCCGCTTGTAGACGTAGTAGTACAACACGGCAGCTGCGGAACAGAAGGACAGTTAACACGCCTCCCAACAAAAAAAAAATAAACCAACAAAAAATAAATAAACCAACAAAAAAAAAATAAACCAACGTGTTGTTTAGTATTAGTCTGGTGAAAACGCTATGTTAACGAAGCAGTCTTGCGAAAAGAAGCAACCAGTTATTGAGCCTCAAAAAGCTCTGACGAAGCCTCGACAGGCCAATACATAAGGCTGAATAAACCTAAGTCATACTGGCCAAATGCAGTGTGTTGGGTCTCTTCTTCAGAGAACTTACCAATTCTCTGGAAGACAAAGAGGACTTGCAGGCCGTTCGTCCAGATGAAACGATTGGATTCCAGCCATCTCAGGTTCTATAGGAAACAAAATAATAGCAGACATAATCAAATGTTCATTAAAAAAAATATATGCTGACGGTTAAATGTAGAATCTTTTCATTTAACAAAACTATTTTACTACTCCCTTCTGTGTGTGTCCACACGTACCACTATCCAACAGTGAAAGGAGATGCTGAGGGTGATGTAGATGGCAGACAGCATGAGTAAGGCTCTGAACCTCTCCAGTAGCAGAGCGACCAGGCCCACCTGAAACACGTACGTGTTGAACATCATCAGCAGAACGATGATCACGTTGAACAGGATGGCTATGTCCTGGATGCTGGAACACACAGGTTTATAAAGTCAAAGTCACCATTATTAGTCAGTTGTACAACCAAATGCCTTCAACTGAAATGTGTCTTCCACATTTAACCCAACCCCTCTGAATCAGAGAGGTGCGGGGGGCTGCCTTAATCGACATCCACGTCTTCGGCGCCCGGGGAACAGTGGGTTAACTGCCTTGTTCAGGGGCAGAACAACAGATTTTTACCTTGTCAGCTCGGGGATTCGAACTTGCAACCCTCCGGTTACAAGTCCAACGCTCTAACCACTAGGCTACCTGCCCCAGTAAAAACATCTTTTAACAAATGTAAGAAGATTTTTTTTTTAAATAACTAGCTATTAAATAAATAAAAGAATGAGTAGCTAATGAGCTATAAAACAACAATCATGTACCTACATGAACAGCACTAGCTGGATGACGGGCGCTGCCCTGAGCAGCTCGCTGAAGGAGTTGACGAACAGGTCATAGGTCAGCAGACCCAGCTGGACCAGCAGGACCAGCGAGTAGTTGTTGGTCTGGAGCATGTCAGGGAGCAAGTCTGGCTACCATAGCCCAGGACACCTGCACACCGCTGGGACGAGCTTCACACCTTCACAGCCTCCAGCTCCTCCGTCTTTCCCGGCTGTGTTTACAGACACACCCAATTATGATATATTTTCTTCTTCCAGTAATTGATCTTTTAACCACAAACAGGTGACCTGTAGCGATAAGCTATCTGAGGGGACACTACGACTGAAGCTCCAGCTAGCCAGCGTCAGTCGGCTTCACATTCCAGCTCAACGCTTGTTACCATGACGGCCTTTATAATAGAACGCTTGTTACCACGACAGCCTTTATAATAGAACGCTTGTTACCACGACAGCCTTTATAATAGAACGCTTGTTACCACGACAGCCTTTATAATAGAACGCTTGTTACCATGACAGCCTTTATAATAGAACGCTTGTTACCACGACGGCCTTTATAATAGAACGCTTGTTACCACGACGGCCTTTATAATAGAACGCTTGTTACCACGACGGCCTTTATAATAGAACGCTTGTTACCACGACAGCCTTTATAATAGAACGCTTGTTACCACGACAGCCTTTATAATAGAACGCTTGTTACCACGACAGCCTTTATAATAGAACGCTTGTTACCACGACAGCCTTTATAATAGAACGCTTGTTACCACGACAGCCTTTATAATAGAACGCTTGTTACCACGACAGCCTTTATAATAGAACGCTTGTTACCACGACAGCCTTTATAATAGAACGCTTGTTACCACGCCAGCCTTTATAATAGAACGCTTGTTACCATGACAGACTTTATAATAGAACGCTTGTTACCATGACAGCCTTTATAATAGAACGCTTGTTACCATGACGGCCTTTATAATAGAACGCTTGTTACCATGACAGCCTTTATAATAGAACGCTTGTTACTATGACAGCCTTTATAATAGAACGCTTGTTACCATGGCAGCCTTTATAATAGAACGCTTGTTACCATGACAGCCTTTATAATAGAATGCTTGTTACCATGACAGCCTTTATAATAGAACGCTAACGGTAGCTAGGGACACAGACAAATAGCAAGCAGGCTAACGGTAGCTAGGGACACAGACAAATATCAAGCATGCACCGGGTAGCTAGGGACACAGACAAATAGCAAGCAGGCTACCGGTAGCTAGGGACACAGACAAATAGCAAGCAGGCTACCGGTAGCTAGGGACACAGACAAATAGCAAGCAGGCTACCGGTAGCTAGGGGCACAGACAAATAGCAAGCATGCTAACGGTAGCTAGGGACACAGACAAATAGCAAGCAGGCTACCGGTAGCTAGGGACACAGACAAATAGCAAGCAGGCTAACGGTAGCTAGGGACACAGACAAATAGCAAGCAGGCTAACGGTAGCTAGGGACACAGACAAATAGCAAGCAGGCTAACGGTAGCTAGGGACACAGACAAATAGCAAGCAGGCTAACGGTAGCTAGGGACACAGACAAATAGCAAGCAGGCTAACGGTAGCTAGGGACACAGACAAATAGCAAGCAGGCTAACGGTAGCTAGGGACACAGACAAATAGCAAGCAGGCTAACGGTAGCTAGGGACACAGACAAATAGCAAGCAGGCTAACGGTAGCTAGGGACACAGACAAATAGCAAGCAGGCTAACGGTAGCTAGGGACACAGACAAATAGCAAGCAGGCTAACGGTAGCTAGGGACACAGACAAATAGCAAGCAGGCTAACGGTAGCTAGGGACACAGACAAATAGCAAGCATGCTAACGGTAGCTCGCTAATTAGCATGAGCCGATGATAAAAGCTAACAGTATTGTTCAACACTGTCGATTTGCTTTTACTAATAGAGGAGGGGTGGGAAGAAAAGTAAAACGTTTAATGAATGTTACCTTCTTTTTTTTACGGGTTGGACGAAGTATTGAGCAGCCACCGTCTTCTAGCTCATTAGCTAGCTTCAAACCGAACTCCGTCTCTGCGGGTTGTTCTTGGATTACCATGGAAACGCCGTTACCGTTCACTTTCCGCTTGTAGTCCTAAAACCGGGATAATAAATTCCCTCTCATTCGTTCAAAGATCTTATACGTTTTGTTCTATGAGATAAATAGCAGTCCGTTAACGTTACCTTAATGATTTAAAAACTTTTTTTTTTTTTTACATACATTCTTTAAAATGCACAAACACTGGCGTTAGCGGATGAAGATGATCTCATATAACAAAACATATGAAATACCCTAAGCCTGTGTTTACCACAGACCTTCGCTCTCCTAATATAAAGAGTGGAACCTTCGCTCTCCTAATATAAAGAGTGGAACCTTCGCTCTCCTAATATAAAGAGTGGAACTTTCGCTCTCCTAATATAAAGAGTGGAACCTTCGCTCTCCTAATCGAAAGAGTGGAACCTTCGCTATCCTAATAGAAAGAGTGGAACCTTCGCTCTCCTAATATAAAGAGTGGAACCTTCGCTCTCCTAATATATAGAGTGGAACCTTCGTTCTCCTAATAGAAAGAGTGGAACCTTCGCTCTCCTAATATAAAGAGTGGAACCTTCGCTCTCCTAATATAAAGAGTGGAACCTTCGCTCTCCTAATATAAATAGTGGAACCTTCGATCTCCTAATATAAAGAGTGGAACCTTCGCTCTCCTAATATAAAGAGTGGAACCTTCGCTCTCCTAATCGAAAGAGTGGAACCTTCGCTCTCCTAATCGAAAGAGTGGAACCTTCGCTCTCCTAATAGAAAGAGTGGAACCTTCGCTCTCCTAATATAAAGAGTGGAACCTTCGCTCTCCTAATATAAAGAGTGGAACCTTCGCTCTCCTAATATAAAGAGTGGAACCTTCGCTCTCCTAATAGAAAGAGTGGAACCTTCGCTCTCCTAATCGAAAGAGTGGAACCTTCGCTCTCCTAATAGAAAGAGTGGAACCTTCACTCTCCTAATATAAAGAGTGGAACCTTCGCTCTCCTAATAGAAAGAGTGGAACCTTCGCTATCCTAATATAAAGAGTGGAACCTTCGTTCTCCTAATAGAAAGAGTGGAACCTTCGTTCTCCTAATAGAAAGAGTGGAACCTTCGCTCTCCTAATATAAAGAGTGGAACCTTCGCTCTCCTAATAGAAAGAGTGGAACCTTCGCTATCCTAATATAAAGAGTGGAACCCTTCGCTCTCCTAATATAAAGAGTGGAACCTTCGCTCTCCTAATATAAGAGTGGAACCTTCGCTCTCCTAATATAAAGAGTGGAACCTTCACTCTCCTAATAGAAAGAGTGGAACCTTCGCTCTCCTAATATAAAGAGTGGAACCTTCGCTCTCCTAATAGAAAGAGTGGAACCTTCGCTATCCTAATATAAAGAGTGGAACCCTTCGCTTCTCTTAATATAAAGAGTGGAACCTTCGCTCTCCTAATATAAGAGTGGAACCTTCGCTCTCCTAATATAAAGAGTGGAACCTTCACTCTCCTAATAGAAAGAGTGGAACCTTCGCTCTCCTAATAGAAAGAGTGGAACCTTCGCTCTCCTAATAGAAAGAGTGGAACCTTCGCTATCCTAATATAAAGAGTGGAACCCTTCGCTCTCCTAATATAAGAGTGGAACCTTCGCTCTCCTAATATAAAGAGTGGAACCTTCACTCTCCTAATAGAAAGAGTGGAACCTTCGCTCTCCTAATAGAAAGAGTGGAACCTTCGCTCTCCTAATATAAAGAGTGGAACCTTCGCTCTCCTAATATAAATAGTGGAACCTTCGATCTCCTAATATAAAGAGTGGAACCTTCGCTCTCCTAATAGAAAGAGTGGAACTTTCGCTCTCCTAATAGAAAGAGTGGAACCTTCGCTCTCCTAATAGAAAGAGTGGAACCTTCGCTCTCCTAATATAAAGAGTGGAACCTTCGCTCTCCTAATAGAAAGAGTGGAACCTTCGCTCTCATAATAGAAAGAGTGGAACCTTCGCTCTCCTAATAGAAAGAGTGGAACCTTCGCTCTCATAATAGAAAGAGTGGAACCTTCGCTATCCTAATATAAAGAGTGGAACCTTCGCTCTCCTAATAGAAAGAGTGGAACCTTCGCTCTCCTAATAAAAATAGTGGATCCTTCGCTCTCCTAATAGAAAGAGTGGAACCTTCGCTCTCATAATAGAAAGAGTGGAACCTTCGCTCTCCTAATAGAAAGAGTGGAACTTTCGCTATCCTAATATAAAGAGTGGAACCCTTCGCTCTCCTAATATAAAGAGTGGAACCTTCGCTCTCCTAATATAAGAGTGGAACCTTCGCTCTCCTAATATAAAGAGTGGAACCTTCACTCTCCTAATAGAAAGAGTGGAACCTTCGCTCTCCTAATATAAAGAGTGGAACCTTCGCTCTCCTAATAGAAAGAGTGGAACCTTCGCTATCCTAATATAAAGAGTGGAACCCTTCGCTCTCCTAATATAAAGAGTGGAACCTTCGCTCTCCTAATATAAGAGTGGAACCTTCGCTCTCCTAATATAAAGAGTGGAACCTTCACTCTCCTAATAGAAAGAGTGGAACCTTCGCTCTCCTAATAGAAAGAGTGGAACCTTCGCTATCCTAATATAAAGAGTGGAACCCTTCGCTCTCCTAATATAAAGAGTGGAACTTTCGCTCTCCTAATATAAGAGTGGAACCTTCGCTCTCCTAATATAAAGAGTGGAACCTTCACTCTCCTAATAGAAAGAGTGGAACCTTCGCTCTCCTAATAGAAAGAGTGGAACCTTCACTCTCCTAATATAAAGAGTGGAACCTTCGCTCTCCTAATATAAATAGTGGAACCTTCGATCTCCTAATATAAAGAGTGGAACCTTCGCTCTCCTAATAGAAAGAGTGGAACTTTCGCTCTCCTAATAGAAAGAGTGGAACCTTCGCTCTCCTAATAGAAAGAGTGGAACCTTCGCTATCCTAATATAAAGAGTGGAACCTTCGCTCTCCTAATAGAAAGAGTGGAACCTTCGCTCTCATAATAGAAAGAGTGGAACCTTCGCTCTCCTAATAGAAAGAGTGGAACCTTCGCTCTCATAATATAAAGAGTGGAACCTTCGCTATCCTAATATAAAGAGTGGAACCTTCGCTCTCCTAATAGAAAGAGTGGAACCTTCGCTCTCCTAATAAAAATAGTGGAACCTTCGCTCTCCTAATAGAAAGAGTGGAACCTTCGCTCTCCTAATATAAAGAGTGGAACCTTCGCTCTCCTAATAGAAAGAGTGGAACCTTCGCTCTCCTAATATAAAGAGTTGAACCTTCGCTCTCCTAATATGAAAGAGTGGAACCTTCGCTCTCCTAACATAAAAGAGTGGAACCTTTCGCTCTCTTAATATAAATATAATATATAAATATAAAACCTCTTAAGGATCCGTCCATTTTTTCCCAATTTTCGGCTCAAACGACATACCTAAATCTAACTGCCTGTAGCTCATGACCTGATGCAAGGATATGCATATTCTTGATACCATTTTAAAGGAAACACTGAAGTTTGTGGAAATGTTAGATACTTGTTAGATACTACTGCATGGTCGGAACTAGAAGCACAAGCATTTCGCTACACTCGCATTAACATCTGCTAACCATGTGTATGTGACAAATAAAATTTGATTTGATTTGAAATGTGAAATTAATGTAGGAGAATATAACACATTAGATCTTGTAAAAGATAATACAAAGAAAAAAACATGATTTATTTTGTATTTTTTTTGTACCATCATCTTTGAAATGCCAGAGAAAGACCATAATGTATTATTCCATCCCATGCGCAATTTAAATGTTGGCCACTAGATGGCAGCAGTGCATGTGCAACGTTTTAGACTGATCCAATGAACCATTGCATTTCTGTTATGAATTTTGTATCAAGATTGCCCAAATGTGCCTAATTGGTTTAATAATAACTTTGTCAAGTTCATTTCTGTGTATTCTCCTCAAACAATAGCATGGTATTCTTTCATTGTAATAGCTACTGTAAATTGGACAGTGCAGTTAGATTAACAAGAATTTAAGCTTTCTACCAATATCAGATATGTCTATGTCTTGGGAGATTTTCTTGTTACTTACAACCTCATGCTAATCGCATTAGCCTACGTTAGCTCAACCTTCCCACGGGAGACCCACCGATCCTGCAGAGGTTTAACCAACAATGCAGTTTTAAGAAAATACAAAAAAAAAAAGTAAGAGATAAGAATAACAAATAATTAAAGCGCAGCAGTAAATAACAATAGCAGGGCTATATACAGGGGGTACCGGTACAGAGTCAATGTGGAGGCTATATACAGGGGTACTGCACAGAGTCAATGTGGAGGCTATATACAGGGGGTACCGGTACAGAGTCAATGTGGAGGCTATATACAGGGGGTACCGGTACAGAGTCAATGTGGAGGCTATATACAGGGGGGTACTGGTACAGAGTCAATGTGGAGGCTATATACAGGGGGTACCTGTACAGAGTCAATGTGGAGGCTATATACAGGGGGTACCGGTACAGAGTCAATGTGGAGGCTATATACAGGGGGTACCGGTACAGAGTCAATGTGGAGACTATATACAGGGGGTACTGCACAGAGTCAATGTGGAGACTATATACAGGGGTACCGGTACAGAGTCAATGTGGAGGCTATATACAGGGGGTACCGGTACAGAGTCAATGTGGAGGCTATATACAGGGGGTAACTATACAGAGTCAATGTGCGGGGGCTCCGGTGTCGAGGTAATTGAGGTAATATGTACATGTAGGTAGAGTTATTAAAATGACTATGCATAGATAATAACAGGGAGTAGCAGCAGCATAGAAGACGGGGGGGTGGGCAATACAAATAGTCTGGGAAGCCATTTGACTAGATGTTCATGGCTTGGGGGTAGAAGCTGTTTCGAAGCCTCTTGGACCTAGACTTGGCAGCTCCGGTACTGCTTGCCGTGCCGTAACAGAGAGAACAGTCTATGACTAGGGTGACTGGAGTCTTTGACAATTTCTAGGGCCTTCCTTTGACACCGCCTGGTATAGAGGTCCTGGATGGCAGGAAGCCCCGGTGATGTACTGGGCCGTACGCACTACCCTCTGTAGTGCCTTGGCAGTCGGAGGCCGAGCAGTTGCCATACCAGGCGGTGATGCAACCCGTCAGGATGCTCTCGATGGTGGAACCTTCGCTCTCCTAAATCTAAAGTTGAATCCTCTCCACCCTTATCCTCCCCATTTTGTCTCCTCTCCTCTCCTCTCCGCTCCTCTCCTCTCCGCTCCTCTCCTCTCCTCTCCTCTCCTCGCCGCTCCGCTCCTCTCCTCTCCTCTCCTCTCCGCTCCGCTCCTCTCCTCTCCTCTCCTCTCCGCTCCTCTCCTCTCCGCTCCTCTCCTCTCCTCTCCTCTCCTCGCCGCTCCTCTCCTCTCCTCTCCTCTCCGCTCCTCTCCTCTCCTCTCCTCTCCTCGCCGCTCCGCTCCTCTCCTCTCCTCTCCTCTCCGCTCCGCTCCGCTCCTCTCCTCTCCGCTCCTCTCCTCTCCTCTCCTCTCCGCTCCTCTCCTCTCCTCTCCGCTCCTCTCCTCTCCGCTCCTCTCCTCTCCTCTCCTTTCCACTCCCATACATTTTCTCTCTCCTTTCTCTGCTCCTGAAAAGCAGATGGATGTTAGTCCTACCCCCCCTATGCACTTGTGGAGATGTTTGGATGGGCGTAAGTATTACGATAATGGCTGATACAACCCTAACCCTTGTTTAAGTCCTAGATGTGTTTTTACTATGGTGTTTTGTATGTTAGAATGTGTTATGTATATTTAGATGTGTGCGTGTTGTTGGATTCTGGGGTTAAACTTTGAACATTGTTATACTCAAGAGTGTAGGAACATTAGCTACAAACGAGACATGAGGGGGGCCATAATGAAGCTTGGGAGGGGCTGAGTGCAGGGAAAACCATAATTTGTGACAGTACTGATAAGGGGAGAAAGCCGTTGAAGGCTCATATCACTTAGTTCCCTGCTTAGCAAGAAGGATGCAATGTTTAGCGATAAGGAGGAAACTCCACCCAAAGTGGGGCATGAATACCACCACGGGGGAAGCCATGTCTGTGTCTGAATTACAGCTGTGTCGACCCTTTGGGAAGAATTCAACTTGGTTAAAGCTTCTCTACTGTGCGTGAGTTATTTACTCTGAAAATTAAAACCTAACAGTGTGTTAATGCCCACTGATGTTCCATGTTTTATATTATTTTGTTTTATCTTACCTTGTTTTACCTTTACCTTGTTTACCTTACCTTCTTTTATCTTATCTTGTTTACCTTACCTTGTTTTATCTTACCTTGTTTTATCTTACCTTCTTTTACCTTATCTTGTTTACCTTACCTTGTTTTATCTTACCTTGTTTTATCTTACCTTCTTTTATCTTATCTTGTTTACCTTATCTTGTTTACCTTACCTTGTTTTATCTTACCTTGTTTTATCTTACCTTCTTTTATCTTATCTTGTTTACCTTACCTTGTTTACCTTACCTTGTTTACCTTACCTTCTTTTATCTTATCTTGTTTACCTTACCTTGTTTTATCTTACCTTGTTTTATCTTACCTTCTTTTATCTTATCTTGTTTACCTTACCTTGTTTACCTTACCTTCTTTTATCTTATCTTGTTTACCTTACCTTGTTTTATCTTACCTTGTTTTACCTTTACCTTGTTTACCTTACCTTCTTTTATCTTATCTTGTTTACCTTACCTTGTTTTATCTTACCTTGTTTTATCTTACCTTGTTTTATCTTACCTTGTTTTACCTTACCTTGTTTTACCTTACCTTGTTTTACCTTGTTTTATCTTACCTTGTTTTATCTTACCTTGTTTTACCTTACCTTGTTTTATCTTACCTTGTTTTATCTTACCTTGTTTTATCTTACCTTGTTTTACCTTACCTTGTTTTATCTTACCTTGTTTTATCTTACCTTGTTTTACCTTACCTTGTTTTACCTTACTTTGTTTTACCTTACATTGTTTTATCTTACCTTGTTTTATCTTACCTTGTTTTACCTTACCTTGTTTTATCTTGTTCCCAGCATCTTGGCCCCAGCACCTGTGGTTTTCTCCTCGGCCTCCTGTTCTGTGAGAGAAACCACACCACAAACACAATAGGATTTTGAGAAAGAGTTTTCTTTGTCAGAGGCCATATTGTAGAATGGAAATGTACCGTAGATAATCCTCGAAAACAATCTTTACTTTGATAGTATTCTGGAATAATCTCATTGTCTACAGTCTGGGCTGGTTTCCCAGTCTCATAAAATAGTTTATTTGTCCAGGACAAGGCTTAAAACAGGAGAGGACAGAAGAGGGGAGGGGCTATGGGTAGCACTACCTCGTCAGCCGCAGTCCAGGATCAGTCACACATCCAGTTAGTCTTGGGCCAGGCACGTCCGGGAGTTATTAGACATAGAAAGAGGTTAGTACACCAGATTAGACACAGTACAGTACACCAGATTAGACACAGTACGGTACACCAGATTAGACACAGTACAGTACACCAGATTAGACACAGTACAGTACACCAGATTAGACACAGTACAGTACACCAGATTAGACACAGTACAGTACACCAGATTAGACACAGTACAGTACACCAGATTAGACACAGTACGGTACACCAGATTAGACACAGTACAGTACACCAGATTAGACACAGTACGGTACACCAGATTAGACACAGTACAGTACACCAGATTAGACACAGTACAGTACACCAGATTAGACACAGTACGGTACACCAGATTAGACACAGTACGGTACACCAGATTAGACACAGTACGGTACACCAGATTAGACACAGTACAGTACACCAGATTAGACACAGTACAGTACACCAGATTAGACACAGTACGGTACACCAGATTAGACACAGTATGGTACACAAGATTAGACAGTACGGTACACCAGATTAGACACAGTACAGTACACCAGATTAGACACAGTACGGTACACCAGATTAGACACAGTATGGTACACAAGATTAGACACAGTACAGTACACCAGATAAGACACCAGATAAGACACAGTACAGTACACCAGATAAGACACAGTACAGTACAGTACATCAGATAAGACACAGTACAGTACACCAGATAAGACACCGTACAGTACACCAGATAAGACACAGTACAGTACACCAGATAAGACACCAGATAAGACAAAGTACATTACATCAGATAAGACACAGCACAGTACACCAGATAAGACACAGTACAGTACACCAGATAAGACACAGTACAGTACATTAGATAAGACACAGTACAGTACACCAGATAAGACACAGTACATCAGATAAGACACCAGATAAGACAAAGTACAGTACATCAAATAAGACACAGTACAGTACACCAGATAGACACAGTACAGTACACCAGATAAGACACAGTACATCAGATAAGACACCAGATAAGACAAAGTACAGTACATCAAATAAGACACAGTACAGTACACCAGATAGACAAAGTACAGTACACCAGATAAGACACCGTACAGTACACCAGATAAGACACAGTACAGTACACCAGATAAGACAAAGTACAGTACATCAGATAAGACACAGCACAGTACACCAGATAAGACACAGTACAGTACACCAGATAAGACACAGTACAGTACATTAGATAAGACACAGTACAGTACACCAGATAAGACACAGTACATCAGATAAGACACCAGATAAGACAAAGTACAGTACATCAAATAAGACACAGTACAGTACACCAGATAGACACAGTACAGTACACCAGATAAGACACAGTGCATCAGATAAGACACCAGATAAGACAAAGTACAGTACATCAAATAAGACACAGTACAGTACACCAGATAGACACAGTACAGTACACCAGATAAGACACAGTACAGTGCACCAGATAGACACAGTACAGTACACCAGATAAGACACAGTACAGTACACCAGATAAGACACCGTACAGTACACCAGATAGACACAGTACAGTACATCAGATAAGACACAGCACAGTACACCAGATAAGACACAGTACAGTACACCAGATAAGACACAGTACAGTACATTAGATAAGACACAGTACAGTACACCAGATAAGACACAGTACATCAGATAAGACACCAGATAAGACAAAGTACAGTACATCAAATAAGACACAGTACAGTACACCAGATAGACACAGTACAGTACACCAGATAAGACACCGTACAGTACACCAGATAAGACACAGTACAGTACACCAGATAAGACAAAGTACAGTACATCAGATAAGACACAGCACAGTACACCAGATAAGACACAGTACAGTACACCAGATAAGACACAGTACAGTACATTAGATAAGACACAGTACAGTACACCAGATAAGACACAGTACATCAGATAAGACACCAGATAAGACAAAGTACAGTACATCACCCCAAAGCTATTAACACGGGCACCCTCATAGATATCATCCTAACTAACTTGCCCTCTAAATACACCTCTGCTGTTTTCAACCAAGATCTCAGCGATCACTGCCTCATTGCCTGCATCTGTAATGGGTCTGCGGTCAAACGACCTCCCCTCATTACTGTCAAACGTTCCCTAAAAAACTCCAGCGAGCAGGCCTTTCTAATCGACCTGGCCCGGGTTTCCTGGAGGGATATTGACCTCATCCCGTCAGTAGAGGATGCCTGGTTATTCTTTAAAAGTGCCTTCCTCACCATCTTAAATAAGCATGCCCCATTCAAGAAATGTAGAACCAGGAACATATATAGCCCATGGTTCTCTCCAGACCTGACTGCCCTTGACTAGCACAAAAACATCCTGTGGCGTTCTGCATTAGCATCGAAGAGCCCCCGTGATATGCAACTTTTCAGGGAAGTCAGGAACCAATATACACAGGCAGTTAGGAAAGCCAAGGCTAGCTTTTTCAAGCAGAAATTTGTTTCCTGTAACACAAACTCAAAAAAGTTCTGGGACACTGTAAAGTCCATGGAGAATAAGAGCACCTCCTCCCAGTTGCCCACTGCACTGAGGATAGGAAACGCTGTCACCACCGATAAATCCACAATAATTGAGAATTTCAATAAGCATTTTTCTACGGCTGGCCATGCTTTCTACCTGGCTACCCCTACCCCGGTCAACAGCCAGGCACCCCCTTTAGTAACTCGCCCAAGCCTCCCCCATTTCTCCTTCTCCAAAACCCTGTTAGCTGATTCTGAAAGAGCTGCAAAATCTGGACCCCTACAAATCAGCCGGGCTAGACAATTTGGACCCTTTCTTTTTTAAATTATCTGGTAAAATTGTTGCAACCCCTATTACTAGCCTGTTCAACCTCTCTTTCGTGTTGTCTGAGATTCCCAAAGACTGGAAAGCAGCTGCGGTCATCCCCCTCTTCAAAGGGGGAGACACTCTTGACCCAAACTGCTACAGACCTATATCTATCCTACCCTGCCTTTCTAAGATCTTTGAAAGTCAAGTTAACAAACAGATTACCGACCATTTCGAATCCCACCGTACCTTCTCCGCTATGCAATCTGATTTCAGTGCTGGTCATGGGTGCACCACAGCCATGCTCAAGGTCCTAAACGATATCATAACCGCCATCGATAAGAGACATTACCGTGAAGCCGTATTCATTGATCTGGCCAAGGCTTTTGACTGTCAATCACCACATCCTTATCGGCAGACTCTACAGCCTTGGTTTCTCAAAAGATTGCCTCGCCTGGTTCACCAACTACTTCTCTGATAGATTTCAGTGTGTAAAATCGGAGGGCCTGTTGTCCGGGCCTCTGACAGTCTCTATGGGGGTGCCACAGGGTTCAATTCTTGGGCCGACTCTCTTCTCTGTATACACCAATGATGTCGCTCTTGCTGCTGGTGAGTCTCTGATCCACCTCTACGCAGACGACATTCTGCATACTTCTGGCCCTTCATTGGACACTGTGTTAACTAACCTCCAGACGAGCTTCAATGCCATGCAACTCTCCTTCCGTGGCCTCCAACTGCTCTTAAATGCAAATAAAACTAAATGCATGCTCTTCAACCGATCGCTGCCCGCCGGCCGTCCAGCATCACTACTTATTCCATGTGTAACTCTGTGTTGTTGTGTGTCGAACTGCTTTGCTTTATCTTGGCCAGGTCGCAGTTGTAAATGAGAACTTGTTCTCAACTTGCCTACCTGGTTAAATAAAGGTGAAATAAAAATAAACTCTGGACGGTTCTGTCTTAGATTATGTGGACAACTACAAATACCTAGGTGTCTGGCTAGACTGCAAACTCTCCTTCCAGACTCACATCAAACATCTCCAATCCAAAATTAAATCTAGAATTGGCTTCCTATTTCTCAACAAAGCTTCCTTCACTCATGCTGCCAAACATACCCTCGTAAAACTGACCATCCTACCGATCCTCGACTTCGGTGATGTCATTTACAAAATAGCCTCCAATACTCTACTCAACAAATTGGATGCAGTCTATCACAGTGCCATCCGTTTTGTCACCAAAGCCCCATATACTACCCACCACTGCGACCTGTACGCTCTCGTTGGCTGGCCCTCGCTTCACACTCATCGCCAAACCCACTGGCTCCAGGTCATCTACAAGTCCCTACTAGGTAAAGCCCCGCCTTATCTCAGCTCGCTAGTCACCATAGCAGCACCAACCCGTAGCACGCGCTCCAGCAGGTATATCTCACTGGTCACCCCCTAAGCCAATTCCTCCTTTGGCCGACTTTCCTTCCAGTTCTCTGCTGCCAATGACTGGAACGAACTACACAAATCTCTGAAACTGGAGACACTTAACACCCTCACCAGCTTTAAGCACCAGCTGTCAGAGCAGCTCACAGACCCCTGCACCTGTATATAGCCCATCTGTAAATAGCCCAACCAACTAAAAGTCAAAGTCAAAGTCACCATTATTAGTCAGTTGTACAACCGAATGCCTTCAACCGAAATGTGTCTTCCGCATTTAACCCAACCCCTCTGAATCAGAGAGGTGCGGGGGGGCTGCCTTTAATCGACATCCACGTCTTCGCCGGGAACAGTGGGTTAACTGCCTTGTTCAGGGGCAGAACGACAGATTTTTACCTTGTCAGCTCGGGGATTTGAACTTGCAGCCCTCCGGTTACAAGTCCAACGCTCTAACCACTAGGCTAACTACCTCATCCCCTACCGTATTTATTTATTTATCTTGCTCCTTTGCACCCGCCTTTCTACATTGCACATTCATCTTCTGCACATCTACCATTCCAGTGTTTAAATGCTTTACTGTAGTTACTTTGCCACCATGGCCTATTTATTACCTTAACTTCCTTATCTTACCTCATTTGCACACACTGTATATAGATTTGTTTTTCTACTGTATTATTGACTGTATGTTTGTTTTACTCCATGTGTAACTCTGTGTTGTTGTATGTGTCGAACTGCTTTGCTTTATCTTGGGCCAGGTCGCAGTGGTAAATGAGAACTTGTTCTCAACTGGCCTACCTGTATTATGACATCATATAGAACTACCTGGTTAAATAAAGGTTAAATAAAAAATAAAAGAAATAGGCTACTAGTCCAGGGGTTATAGGCTACTAGTCCAGGGGGTATAGGCTACTAGTCCAAGGGTTATAGGCTACTAGTCCAGGGGTTATAGGCTACTAGTCCAGGGGATATCGGCTACTAGTCCAGGGGGTATAGGCTACTAGTCCAGGGGGTATAGGCTACTAGTCCAGGGGTTATAGGCTACTAGTCCAGGGGTTATAGGCTACTAGTCCAGGGGGTATAGGCTACTAGTCCAGGGGGTATAGGCTACTAGTCCAGGGGTTATAGGCTACTAGTCCAGGGGATATCGGCTACTAGTCCAGGGGTATAGGCTACTAGTCCAGGGGTTATAGGCTACTAGTCCAGGGATATCGGCTACTAGTCCAGGGGTATAGGCTACTAGTCCAGGGGTATAGGCTACTAGTCCAGGGTTATAGGCTACTAGTCCAGGGGTATAGGCTACTAGTCCAGGGGTATCGGCTACTAGTCCAGGGATATCGGCTACTAGTCCAGGGGTATAGGCTACTAGTCCAGGGGTATCGGCTACTAGTCCAGGGGTATAGGCTACTAGTCCAGGGTATAGGCTACTAGTCCAGGGGTATAGGCTACTAGTCCAGGGGGTATCGGCTACTAGTCCAGGGGATATCGGCTACTAGTCCAGGGGATATCGGCTACTAGTCCAGGGGATATCGGCTACTAGTCCAGGGGTTATAGGCTACTAGTCCAGGGGATATCGGCTACTAGTCCAGGGGGTATAGGCTACTAGTCCAGGGTATAGGCTACTAGTCCAGGGTTATAGGCTCCTAGTCCAGGGGATATCGGCTACTAGTCCAGGGGATATCGGCTACTAGTCCAGGGGATATCGGCTACTAGTCCAGGGGTTATAGGCTACTAGTCCAGGGGATATCGGCTACTAGTCCAGGGGGTATAGGCTACTAGTCCAGGGGTTATAGGCTACTAGTCCAGGGGTTATAGGCTACTAGTCCAGGGGTTATAGGCTACTAGTCCAGGGGGTATAGGCTACTAGTCCAGGGGTTATAGGCTACTAGTCCAGGGGATATCGGCTACTAGTCCAGGGTTATAGGCTACTAGTCCAGGGTATAGGCTACTAGTCCAGGGGTTATAGGCTACTAGTCCAGGGATATCGGCTACTAGTCCAGGGGTTATAGGCTACTAGTCCAGGGGGTATAGGCTACTAGTCCAGGGGGTATAGGCTACTAGTCCAGGGGGTATAGGCTACTAGTCCAGGGGGTATAGGCTACTAGTCCAGGGGTTATAGGCTACTAGTCCAGGGGATATCGGCTACTAGTCCAGGGGGTATAGGCTACTAGTCCAGGGGTTATAGGCTACTAGTCCAGGGGGTATAGGCTACTAGTCCATGGGGTATAGGCTACTAGTCCAGGGGTTATAGGCTCCTAGTCCATGGGGTATTGGCTACTAGTCCATCAAGCTGCATTACGTGACAGAAACAGGAGATAGGCTTCTGCCCATATGGGCCGTTCATGCTGAGACAAGGATTATTTGTCCAAGGCTTAGCTACGTAACGTTACCTACTTTAACTTACAAGACTAAAACGTCTGATTCTGTCACATGAAAGAGGAGGTCTGCAGGAGAAAGCCCTGTATCCATCTGTTTTCTTTAGATATTGGGGGAACAAGGAGTCCTGCATCTTGTGCTTCTCTTCTGTTGCCCCTTTCTACCACATACCATTCTCAACCTCTCTCATTTCTCCTTTCCTGACAGACATCCCATTCCTCCCAATATCAGTCAATCATAATCACCTTAGCTACAACAGTCGCTAAGATGGGGAGAAGTCTGTCCATAATAAAGCACTGCTCTGCATTTTTAACAACACTATCAACAAGGCAGGTCCTACAGGCTCTAGTTTTGTCGCACCTCAACTATAGTTGAGTGGCTACTAACACACAGCTCGGACACCCATCCATACCCCACAAGACATGCCTCCAGAGGTCTCTTCCCAATCCCCAAGTCCAGAACAGACTATGGGAGGTGCACAGTACTACATAGAGCCTTGACTACATGGAACTCTATTCCACATCAGGCAACTGATTCAAGCAGTAGAATCTGATTTAAAAAAAAAAACTATAAAAATACACCTTATGGAACAGCGGGGATTGTGAAGAGACACACACAGGCACAGACACACATACACATGAGACACCACACTCTACACACACAAACACATGGATGTATAAGGTAGTTGTTGTGAATTTGTTAGATTACTTGTTAGATACTACTGCACGGTCGGAACTAGAAGCGCAAGCATTTCGCTACACTCGCATTAACATCTGCTAACCATGTGTATGTGAGAAATAACATTTGATTTGATGTTGTATTGTAAATATGTGGTAGTAGAGTAGTGGCCTGAGGTAAAGTGTTATGAAATGTAATGTTATGTAATATTTTAAATTGTATATAACTTCCTTAATGTTGCTGGACCCCAGGAAGAATAGCTGCTGCCTTGGCGGGAACTAATGGGGATCCATAATAAACCCCAGGAAGAGTAGCTGCTGCCTTGGCGGGAACTAATGGGGATCCATAATAAACCCCAGGAAGAGTAGCTGCTGCCTTGGCAGGAACTAATGGATACCCATAATAAACCCCAGGAAGATTTGAGGGGACAGACAGTGACAACATGGACAGACAGTGACACATTCAATACCGCTTTGCACACTCTTGCCTGCATCTAGCTGATCTAGGGGTGTAATCATTAGTCCAACAGTTGCAAACGAGAGTTTCTATTGGACAAATTCAGGTATGTTTATCCCACGTTCCGTTCCATTTCGTTTGCTTCCATTTAAGAAACGTTTTTCAACATAATTTGGCGGAATGAATACACCCCTGATCACACTGCAAACAGTTGACTTTCACAGCCACATACAAACAGCACGTTGTATTCCTTCTCGCATCAACGCTCTCTCCTCCTCTCACCTTTTCCCTTCGCTCGTGGTCTTCAGTGCACAACACAACAGCTGTCTGCGACCAGGTGAAAAAACCTTTCCAAGCCAAACCTTCATATCAGAACTGCTAACCATTGCACACAGCCTACGTCATCGTCACCATATTAGCTAAAGTAACGTCATAGTCACCATAGCTAATAGAACTACCGCAATGGTAAACCCACTACAATCATGCAGTACAGTGTACAGTCAGCAAGCAGTTTAGCAGTTACACTGACGGGCCTCGGTGACAATAGATTTGTAAAACCAAAAGCTTAACATGACTTGGACGAGTTCCAGTGTTGGATAGTCATAGCCAGCTAGCTAACATAGCATCCCTCTGTTTGAGCAGGGTGTTTCAGTAGGCTAAACTAGCTAGCTGCATTTGCAAGCCAAGTAAGTGAAAGTGATTTTTTAATTTTTATATATATATATATATATATATAGCTCTCTCTCTCTCCCTCCTGCTCTTCCTTCATTTTTAAAGAAATGAATTTCTTAAAATCTGTTCAACAATTGTCTTTCTCTCTCTTTGAGTCAACTACTCACCACATTTTATGCACTGCAGTGCTAGCTAGCTGTAGCTTATGCGTTCAGTACTAGATTAATTCTCTGATCCTTTGATTGGGTGGACAACATGTCAGTTCATGCTTTAAGAGCTGTGATAAGCTGGAGGACGTCCTCCGGGAATTGGCATAATTACTGTGTAAGTCTATAGAAAGGGGTGAGAACCATGAGCCTCCTAGGTTTTGTATTGAAGTCAATGTACCCAGAGGAGGATGGAAGCTAGCTGTCCTACGGCTACAGCATGGTGCTACCCGACAGAGTGCTGTTGAGGCTACTGTAGACTTTCACTGCAAACCAGTATGGTTTAATCAATTATTTGGTGACGTGAATATTTTGTATAGTTTTATCGAAAAAATTATGACTTTTTAAAGGTTTCAATATTTTTATTTTCATGAAAAATCACTGAAGAGCATGGTCCTCCCCTTCCTCCTTTGAGGAGCCTCCACTGCTAACGACCTAGACCTAATATCGCTCCTTGAATGAATTCGAATTCACCCTTCTGTCCGGACACTTTATCCATTTTGTTTACCACAAATGTGGTCCTTGTTTCCTGTTTATAATGCTTCAGATGGTCTTCAAACGTTTTCCGGCTAGTAAAATACTATTCGTGAGACAACTCTACAGTAGTTACATCGGCGCACCTGGAGAAGACTGGACTATAACGTCACTTTGACAGCCATGACCCTCTCTCCTCCGTGACCCGGATACCGATAAGTGGTCGAGGAGTGTGTCA
Source organism: Brachymystax lenok tsinlingensis (assembly GCA_030435695.1). Lineage (NCBI taxonomy): Eukaryota > Metazoa > Chordata > Actinopteri > Salmoniformes > Salmonidae > Brachymystax > Brachymystax lenok. Next base: position 3,667,251 of record CM059791.1, on the reverse strand, counting down.
ATCACAGAGCTATAAATTCCTTAGTAGACAAACTCAACAAGGTCCCTCCCCCTCCTTGATAGCTACCTTTTGGTGAACCCCGTCATCTGTTGTATTGTCGGAAGAGAAAACCATCTACACGTTTAAGTAACAACATGCAACTTATTGTTGTAGCTATAAAATGTATTGCAAAAACAAACCTCATTTGTTTTGATCACAAACATTTTTTTTGGGGGGGGGAATCCACCCGGGTAAACGTCATTTGCCTAATGACGCACGAGTGGAAAAGTGCCGTCTCATTTCAAACAAGCGCAATTCCATCCACATTCTCTCCTTTGACCCTTTGCCAAATTTGGCGAGAGAGGACGGAGGAGAGAGGACGCAGGAGGTGAGTACCTCCAATAGATCAAAGACCCATAGCCCTTTTGCGTACTTCATGTTTGCTTATCTACACCAAAGAGTTTGGATAAATTAATATTTTGAAAAGAAAAAGTGGTCAGTTTCTGTCTACTTAAAGGGGTGTCTCTCCCATAGACGCCGATTCGATAGCAGCCGGGTCTGGTCTACTTAGTTAATTATCTTCCATTGAAACAGAAAACACGAGGGACTGGGATGTCTCGATTCCTCTTTCCTCGGTGCTTCACGAAACTTTACGGTAACACCAGCAGGTTCCAATGCGCCCTCTAGTGACTTGCAGGGACAGTTTAAAGTCCCTCGGTGAACACACAGGTGGTTGACACCTGGGACAAGTATCAGAGAGGTGAGTCGGACGCTTCATAACGAGTATGTTACGAGTATTATATTTTAAGACACATGACATATTCATTTCTGCACTGGCAGGGTCATACTATAAATGTTGTTTTTAGTTGATGTGGTAATGAACTTGTATGCCTACTGTTCAGCTTTTTAATAATGCATAACTACACAGTGGATCTGGTTTCCCTAACTACTGTACATTGCTTTCTGTAGTTATTCATTAACCACGGCTTGAGTAGGAACACTTCAGTTTTGGATTAAAGAAACAAACTGAATTATAAATATTTATTTTATTCGTATTGTATTCTTATTCATGAATAAGCACTACAAAGTCCTTTACAAAGCTACCTCCACAAATAACAGAGCTGAGCTATCTTCTAAAGGTGGTCTTTAGATATAGTTAAGTTGTTTATTTACGTTTTATACAGTTAGCATACATGTCTTTTCATAGATCTTCCATCCATACAGCAGGTAGGACCCTTTATCTGACCCTGGCTGGTGTTATTCATGGCTTGTTGTTGGTTCATGTTTTTAGTAGTTTATATATTTCATGTTTTTGGTAGTTTATATATTTCATGTTTTTGGTAGTTTATATATTTCATGTTTTTGGTAGTTTATATATTTCATGTTTTTAGTAGTTTATATATTTCATGTTTTTAGTAGTTTGTATATTTCATGTTTTTGGTAGTTTGTATATTTCATGTTTTTGGTAGTTTATATGTTTCATGTTTTTAGTAGTTTATATGTTTCATGTTTTTAGTAGTTTATATATTTCATATTTTTGGTAGTTTATATGTTTCATGTTTTTAGTAGTTTATATATTTCATGTTTTTGGTAGTTTATATGTTTCATGTTTTTAGTAGTTTATATGTTTCATGTTTTTAGTAGTTTATATATTTCATGTTTTTGGTAGTTTATATATTTCATGTTTTTAGTAGTTTATATATTTCATGTTTTTAGTCATTTTATATATTTCCAAATACTTCATGTGGTATCATCAAATATCTCTGTGTGCTCAGAATAATGTGTTACTATGGGGGTACATATTATGGGATTATCTTTAAACATGTTGCAATTTTCTTTTGAGATGCATATTATATTCTCCTCAGAAGTATCATACCAGTTTGTCTGGTAAATGGTAAACAACACAGAATGTAAGAGCTCAAAAGCATTTTGATGGATTCTATTTTTGGTGGAATCTTATCTAATAGGGTAACTTTGAATCATATATTATATAGAAAATAATTAACAAAAGTATAGGCCGAAATCACTGTAGAATCCTTGATGCCTAGGTATCAATGATTCTACAGTGATTTCGGCCTATACTTATTCAAATTAAACTATTTATTTTATATATATTCTGATTCATTCATTCTACCATATCTCTCTACCACATAATTGCAGGCAATCCTAATGGTATGGCAATGCAAAAAAACTGCAAATGCTGTATTTGCATGTCTCTTTCCCCTGGCCATGCCAGCTGATGGCCACACACACACAGACACACACACAGACACACACACAGGGGTTATCATCACATGACACCATCCTGGTGAGTATTCTCTGTATCCTGGTGCTCAGTGGAGGGCAGACCAGGGTTCAGATTCTATTAGAAATCTGTCAGTTACTAACAGCGTAGGCTCGAGCCTGCCCGGAGTGCCAGGTGGACGGGGAGAACAGTTTTTTGGGACTATTGTCTCGTTCCATTTTGAAGCTCAGGAAAACTCAAGCAAGCACAGATAAAAAGGGGGTTTGTGCATCCTAATAATCTCTCCTTCTTCCTGACGTGTGCACTCCTCCACTACTTCAACCACACACAAAATGTAAAGCTGTAACCTGATAGCGAACCCAAATGATCTGTTTCTCTGGAAATGCCAGCACAATGTCCCGTGGGCTGTTTACGGTTTGATAACACATGGAACAGATGGGCTCTTCACTTCTGCAGGACGTAGGCTACACAGTACACACACACACATTACATTATAGACTAGTGGTTCAGTGTAGGAGACAAGGACACTTTTGAATGGTAGTGTTCTAGGCGTAGTGTTCTAGTGGTATTGTTCTAGGCGTAGTGTTCTAGGGGTATTGTTTTAGGCGTAGTGTTATAAGGGTATTGTTCTAGGCGTAGTGTTCTAGGGGTATTGTTCTAGGCATGGGTTTCTAGGGGTATTGTTCTAGGCATGGGTTTCTAGGGGTATTGTTCTAGGCATGGGTTTCTAGGGGTATTGTTCTAGGCATGGGTTTCTAGGGGTATTGTTCTAGGCATAGTGTTCTAGCGGTATTGTTTTAGGCGTAGTGTTATAGCGGTATTGTTTTAGGCGTAGTGTTATAGGGGTATTGTTCTAGGGGTATTGTTCTAGGCGTATTGTTCTAGGCGTAGTGTTCTAGGCGTAGTGTTCTAGGGGTATTGTTCTAGGCGTAGTGTTCTAGCGGTATTGTTCTAGGCGTAGTGTTCTAGGCGTAGTGTTATAGGGGTATTGTTCTAGGCATAGTGTTCTAGGGGTATTGTTCTAGGCATGGGTTTCTAGGGGTATTGTTCTAGGCATGGGTTTCTAGGGGTATTGTTCTAGGCATGGGTTTCTAGGGGTATTGTTCTAGGCATAGTGTTCTAGGGGTATTGTTCTAGGCATAGTGTTCTAGGGGTATTGTTCTAGGGGTATTGTTCTAGGGGTATTGTTCTAGGGGTAGTGTTCTAGGGGTAGTGTTCTAGGCGTATTGTTCTAGGCGTAGTGTTCTAGGCGTAGTGTTCTAGGCGTAGTGTTCTAGGCGTAGTGTTATAGGGGTATTGTTCTAGGCATGGGTTTCTAGGGGTATTGTTCTAGGCATGGGTTTCTAGGGGTATTGTTCTAGGCATGGGTTTCTAGGGGTATTGTTCTAGGCATAGTGTTCTAGGGGTATTGTTCTAGGCATAGTGTTCTAGGGGTAGTGTTCTAGGGGTTGTGTTCTAGGGGTTGTGTTCTAGGGGTAGTGTTCTAGCGGTATTGTTCTAGGCGTAGTGTTCTAGGCGTAGTGTTCTAGGGGTAGCCTTAGCCTAAGAAATAAAAAAATCCCACATTTTGCCCTCAGAACAGCCTCTATTCGTTGGGGCATGGACTCTACAAGATGTCGAAAGCGTTCCACAGGGATGCTGACCCATGTTGACTTCAAGTTGGCTGAATGTCCTTTGGGTGGTGGACCATTCTTGATACACACGGGAAACTCTACCATACCCCGTTCAAAGGCACTTCAATCTTTTGTCTTGCCCATTCACCCTCTGAATGGCACACATACACAATCCATGTCTCAATTTTCTCAAGGCTTAAAAAAATCTTTCTTTAACCTGTTTCCTCCCCTTCATCTACACTGATTTGAAGTGGATTTAACAATAAGGGATCTTAGCTTTCACCTGGTCATTCTATGTCATGGAAAGAGCCAGTGTTTGTAGTTCTTGTGAGCGGACAGTTTATTAGGTACACTACCCCATTCACAGACAATGAGTCACGTGGCTTGTGGCTTGTTATATAAAGCAGGCAGACAGGCATCAAGTTACTGTTTAATTGAATGTTTAGAATGGTCAAAACGAGTGACCTATGTGACTGAGTGTGGTATGATCGCCGGTTCCGGGATCTCAGAAACCCATGGCCTTGTGGGCTTTTCACGCACGACAGTGTCTATTTTTATTATTTTTTTTCCCCGAGAATGGTGCGACAAACAAACTGTTGATGAGAGGTCGAAGGAAACTGGCAAGAATCGTACAAATAACTGTGAAGCAGAACGGCATCTCGGAACACTATTGTAGCAGAAGTCCGGTGGGGTTCCGCTCCTATCAGCTAAAAACAAGAAGAAGCGACTCCAGTGACGCCAACACCAACACCGGACAATTGAGGAGTCGAAAAATATTACCTTGTCCCGGTTCCTGTTGCGTCATGCTGATGGCAGAGTCATGATTTGGCGTAAGCAGCACGAGTCCATGGCCCCATCCTGCCTGGTGTCTACGGTGCAGGCTGGTGGTATAATGGTGTGGGGAATGTTTTCCTGGCACACGTTAGGTCCCTTGATACCAATTGAGCAACGTTTCCATGCCCCTAAGAATTCAGGCTGTTCTGGAGGCAAAGGGGGGTCCGACACGGTACTTGATGGGTGTTTTCTAAATAAACTGGTCTGTGTGTGTGTGTACACTATCCCGTTCACGAAAATGTCCAGTCAAGTTCTTCCACACCGAACCATTTCTGTATGGACCTCGCTTAGTGCACGGGGGCATTGTCTTGCTGAAACAGGAAAGGGCCTTCCCCAAATTGTTGCCGCAAAGTTGGGTGTACAATGCCCTCAAAGAAGGGCATCTATTGGTAGATGGGTAAAAAACTAAAAAGCAGACATTGAATATCCCTTTGAGCATGGTGAAGTTATTAATTACACTTTGGATGGTGTATCAATACACCCAGTCGCTACTAAGATACAGGTGTCCTTCCTAACTCAAGGATGAGGCCAATGGTGACTTTAAAACACTTACAGAGTTTAATGGCTGTGATAGGAGATAACTGAGGATGGATCAACAACATTGTAGTTACTCCACAATACTAACCTAATTGACAGAGTGAAAAGAAGGAAGCCTGTACAGAATACAAATATTTCAAAACATGCATCCTGTTTGCAAAAGGCACTAAATTAATACTGCAAAACATGTGTTATGTCTGGGGCAAAGCCAATACAACACATTACTGAGTACCACTCTTCATGTTTTCAAGGATAGTGGTGAATGCATCATGTTATGGCTATGCTTGTAATCGTTAAGGACTGGGGAGTTTTTCAGGATAAAAAAGAAACGGAATGGAGTTAAGCACAGGCAAAATCCTAGAGGAAAACCTGCTTCAGTCTGCTTTCCACCAGACACTGGGAGATGAATTCACCTTTCAGCAGGACAATAACCTGAAACACAAGGCCAAATCTACACTGCAGTGAATGTTCCTGAGTGGCCAAGTTACAGTTTTTGATTTAAATCTACTTGAAAATCTATGGCAAGACCTGAAAATGGTTGTCTAGCAATGATCAACAACCAATTTGTCAGAGCTTGAATGATTTTTGAAAGAATAATGGGCAAATGTTGCACAATCCAGGTTTTATTTTTTACTAGTCAAGTCAGTTAAGAACAAATTCTTATTTTCAATGACGACGGCCTAGGAACATTGGGTTAACTGCCTGTTCAGGGGCAGAACGACCGATTTGTATCTTGTCAGCTCGGGGAATTGAACTTGCAACCTTTCGGTTACTAGTCCAACACACTAACCACTAGGCTACCCTGCCGCCCCAACCACAATGCTACCTGCCTAGTGGTTGTGTGGAAAGCTCTTAGACTTACCCAGAAAGACTGACAGCTGTAATCGCTGCCAAAGGTGCTTCTACAGTATTGACTCAGTGGTGTGAATACTTTATAAAACATGTTTCTAAAAACACGATGACATAATGGGGTATTGTGATGTCATAATGGGGTATTGTGATGTCATAATGGGGTATTGTGTGTAGACTGGCAAAGAAAAAAAAATGTATTTCATCAATTTAGAATTCAGGCTGTAACACCAAGAAAACGTTGAATAAGTATACATCTGTATATATAATCTATGTGTATATATATATATATATATATATCACACTGAGTATACAAAACATTAAGAACACCTGTTCTTTTCATGACATAGACTGACCAGGTGACTCCAAAGATATAACCCTTTATTTGAGTCACTTGTTAAATCCACTTCAATCATTGATCCTAGACCAGCACTGCTACACTGAGACGCTTTCTGAATACAGACCCATGGACATGGCTAGCACCTGTCGTAGTAGCTCAAGAGACCAACACTTGACTATGTGGTCTGTACTGTAATGTTTAACAAGGGAGTATCTGCATGGCCAGGTCGGCTACCCTTCAGTTAATGTAAACGGAGCTGCCTCAGGATCCTGACCGGACAGGATTCTTTGTAAACACTTAAAAGAGAAGACATGATACACACGACGACAGACGGATGAGGAAAAGCTCGAAGGAGAATAGCGAGAGGTGGTTGTGTAACTAAGCTGTGTTACCCAGTTTCTGTTTCTTCTTGTTCCAAGCAGCTTATATTATATAAACTCAACAAAGAAAGTTCATAGCACATTTGTATTTTTTTGTTGCTGTGTGGGATAATGAATAGATGATTGACTGACATCACATGACTGGTCGAGACTGTTGTTTTTAATAGATTAGACAACATATGAAGCGTAACATCTCTCTCTCTCTCTCTCGCTCTCTCTCTCTCTCTCTCTCTCTCTCTCCTCACCTGTCCTCTCTCTCGCTGTCTCCCTCCCCTCCTCTCCATCCATCTCTCCCCCTCTCCCCTCCTCCCCCCTACAGTGATGTCTAGCTGGTTGAAGGACGGGGAGGTGCTGGTAGGTAAGGGAAGCGGAACTGCATCCCCATGCAGCCTCAGACAGAAGGTCTTCTCAACCCCAGGTGGATGTGGCAGTCCCAGGCCGGGTGGCAGGGGGGTAGTGGGGCACGGCCATGGGGGGTTACCTAGCTTCAAGGAAGGGGTGTCTGGGATGGTGCAGCCAGAGACCATGGGGAAGGCTAAAGAGCTGTTTGTTCTCTGTGATAAAGAAGGAAAAGGCTTCATCACCAAGAGAGATATGCAGGTTAGTGAGTCCAGTGGATTGAGATGTAGAAATCTTAAACATATTTATAAAACCTTTTCTCTCTCTCTCTCTCTCTCTCTCTCTCTCTCCTTTCTCTCTCCCTCTCCTCTTCTCTTGTCCCCCTTCTCTTCTCTTCTCTCCTCTCAGAGACTGCAGGGTGAGTTACCTCTCTCCCCAGAACAGCTGGAGTCAGTTTTTGAGAGTCTGGACAGAGACAGAACCGGCTTCCTAACTCCTGTCGAGTTTAACATGGGCCTTGGTGTGTACCGCTCACTCATTTCATGACATGCTGGACATTTTGTTTGAACAAAACACCCTGTTTTAGAAGTTAATTAATGAATATCTTGATAAATTACTTAAGGTCCCCAAGGTTGGGGATTACTGTTGTGTATCTTTTTTACTTTGTAATGACATTTCTCTGTCTCTGTCTCTCTGTCTCTCTGTCTCTCTGTCTGACTGTGTGATAGCAGGGGAGTTGATGGGAGTGGAGGAGAGCACAGAGAAGAGGCAGACCGAGACAGAGGAGATCGAAGATCCAGGAGAACTCCGATTTATTCAGATACTGACCGAGCTGGGAGCTGACAAACTCTTCAAAGAGTGAGTGACTACACGACATTGTTCCATGGAAGACATGATGAAGCGTGTTGGCGAGAGTTCGGACAACGTTTATATTCGCAACCAGTATTTGGATTCTAGCTTCTTCTAACAGAGTTATGTTGTGATGTGTGTGTGTGTGTAACCCTGTAACATGCTGTATTTATGTCAGTCAGTGCGAGCTGGGTACCCTGTGGTGTGAACTCCAGAGAGACAGACCAGAGATGCTCTCTATCCTGGAGGATGTCCTAGTCCACTCTGTGTCTCATCTACAGGACTCACTGAGGGAGAGAGACAGTTTGGAACAGGCTCTACGCAGGTCTCTATTCTCTCCCCATATCATTCATTCACATGACTGTCAATTCATACAGCTGGTGAAGTGGAGCAGTAAACATCAACATACTTACTGACATACTTACTATTAACATACTTACCAACATAATATTAACATACTTACTAACATACTTACTATTAACATACTTACCAACATAATATTAACATACTTACTGACATACTTACTATTAACCTACTTACCAACATAATATTAACATACTTACTATTAACATACTTACCAACATAATATTAACATACTTACCAACATACTTACTATTAACATACTTACCAACATAATATTAACATACTTACTAACATACTTAATATTAACATACTTACTAACATAATATTAACATACTTACTAACATACTTACTATTAACATACTTACCAACATAATATTAACGTACTTACTAACATACTTACTATTAACGAACTTACTATTAACATACTTACTATTAACATACTTACCAACATAATACTAACATACTTATTAACATACTTACTAACATACTTACTATTAACATACTTACCAACATAATATTAACATACTTACTAACATACTTACTATTAACATACTTACCAACATAATATTAACATACTTACTAACATACTTACTATTAACATACTTACCAACATAATATTAACGTACTTACTAACATACTTACTATCAACATACTTACTATTAACATACGTACTATTACCATACTTACTATTAACATACCCACCAACTTACTATTAACGTACTAACTATGAACATACTATTAACGTACTCACTATGAACATACTTACTATTAACGTACTTACTATTAACATACTTACTATTAACATACTTACCAACATAATATTGACATACTTACTATGAACGTACTTACTATGAACATACTTACTATGAACGTACTTACTATTAACATACTTACTATGAACGTACTATGAACCTACTTACTATTAACCTACTTACTATTAACCTACTTACCAACATACTATTAACATACTTACCAACATACTATTAACATACTTACTAATAACATACTTACTAACATACTATAACATACGTACTATTAACCTACTTACTATTAACATACTTACTAACATACTATTAACATACTTACTATTAACATACTTACTACCATACTATAACATACGTACTATTAACATACTTACTATTAACATACTTACTACCATACTATAACATACGTACTATTAACATACTTACCAACATACTATGAACATACTTACTATGAACATACTTACTATGAACATACTATTAACATACGTACCAACATAATATTAACATACTCACTATTAACGTACTCACTATGAACATACTTACTATGAACATACTTACTATTCACATACTTACCAACATACTTACTATTAACATACTTGCCAACATACTATTACCATACTTACTATTAATATACTTACTTTTACCATATTAACGTACTTACTATGAACCTACTTCTATTAACGTACTTACTATTAACATACTTACTATTAACATACTTACTATCATACTTACAATTAACATACATACCAACATACTATTAACGTACTTACTATTAACGTACTTACTATTAACGTACTTACTATTAACATACTTACCAACATACTATAAACATACTTACTATTAACGTACTTACTATTAACATACTTACCAACATACTATAAACATACTTACTATTTACATACTTACTTTTAACATACGTACCAACATACTATTAACGTACTTACCAACATACTATTAACGTACTTACCAACATACTATTAACATACTTACCAACATACTATTAACATACTTACCAACGTACTTACTATTAACATACTTACTATTAACATACTTACTATTAACATACTTCCTATTAACATACTTACTGTTAACATACTTACTAACGTACTTACTATTAACATACTTACTATTAACATACTTACCAACATACTATTGACATACTTACTATTAACATACTTACTAAAGTACTTACTATGAATCTACTTCTCCAACATACTATTAACATACTTACCAACATACTATTAACATACTTACCAACATACTATTAACATACTTACTGTTAACATACTATTAACATACTTACCAACATACTATTAACATACTTACTATTAACGTACTTACTATTAACATACTTACTATTAACATACTTACTATTAACGTACTTACTATTAACATACTTACCAACATACTATTGACATACTTACTATTAACATACTTACTAAAGTACTTACTATGAATCTACTTCTATTAACATACTTACTATTAACGTACTTACTATTAACATACTTGCTAACGCACTATTAACATACTTGCTATTAACATACTTACCAACATACTATTAACGCACTTACTATGAACCTACTTCTATTAACATACTTACTATTAACATACTTACTATTAACATACTTACTATTAACATACTTACTATTAACATACTTACTAAAGTACTTACTATGAACGTACTTACTATTAACATACTTACTATGAGCGTACTATGAACCTACTTACTATTAACGTACTTACTATTAACGTACTTACCAACATACTATTAACATACTTACCAACATACTATTAACATACTTACCAACATACTATTAACATACTTACTGTTAACGTACTTACTATTAACATACTTACTATTAACATACTTACTATTAACGTACTTACCAACATACTATTAACATACTTACTATTAACGTACTTACTATTAACATACTTACTATTAACATACTTACTATTAACATACTTACTATTAACGTACTTACCAACATACTATTAACATACTTACTGTTAACGTACTTACTATTAACATACTTACTATTAACATACTTACTATTAACATACTTACCAACATACTATTAACATACTTACTATTAACGTACTTACTATTAACATACTTACTATTAACATACTTACTATTAACATACTTACTATTAACATACTTACTATTAACGTACTTACTATTAACAAACTTACTATTAACATACTTACTAACGTACTTACTATGAACGTACTTACTATTAACATACTTAACATACTTACTACTAACATACTTACTACTAAAATACTTACTACTAACATAGTTATTACTAAAATACTTACTACTAACATAGTTACTACTAACATACTTACTAACATACTTACTAATAGCATACTTACCAACATACTTACTACTAAAATACTTTCTAATAACATACTACTAACACACTTACTACTAACACACTTACTACTAACACACTTACTACTAACATACTTACTACTAACATACTTTCTACTAACATAGTTATTAACATACTTACTACTAACATACTTACTATTTTCATACTTACTATTGACATATTTACTAACATACTTACTAACATACTCTAATGTGCATGTTGTGTTTCAGACGGGAGAGTGACCATGACAGGGTAGTTCGGTCCATATACGAGGAGATGGAGAGTCAGAACAGAGAGGAGAGAGAGAAACGACTCGCTCAGGTAGCTATCTGGTCTGAAAAGGCAAAGGATTGTTGACATGTAAACTATAACATACATGTGTGTATATTCTACAATTTATATATCGTACAATAGATTACTATAGGTTGAAAACAACATAAATACATTTGCATTTCAAACTTATTGAAAAATGTTGGCTAAGTAGCTTAACTACAGTTTAATCACAGGGATTTAAGAAGCTACACTTCCACTTTTTTTTTCAGTTTTTTTTTTTTTTCTTTCAGTCAAAGCATACTAAGCCTAATGCCTCGAGCTGTTGCGTTCAGGCCACATGAACATGTCCTGAGTAGCCTTATTCTGTGGTGGTGGTGTTGTTCCAACAGTAGAGTTCTAACGTTATACTATGCAACCGTATTCCGTTTAAGTAGAATACTAATGAATCGTTAAGCGATCGTATGAGACATATTGATTCAACTTTCGTATGAACTTTATTAAACGAGCAACATTCTGAGAAGTGGCAGAGTGTTGATTTTCTGTGCACCGGCTGCACTACACCCCTGATAGCAATAGACAGGACCACAGCACCGGCTGCACTACACCCCTGATAGCAATAGACAGGACCACAGCACCGGCTGCACTACACCCCTGATAGCAATAGACAGGACCACAGCACCGGCTGCACTACACCCCTGATAGCAATAGACAGGACCACAGCACCGGCTGCACTACACCCTGATAGCAATAGACAGGACCACAGCACCGGCTGCACTACACCCTGATAGCAATAGACAGGACCACAGCACCGGCTGCACTACACCCCTGATAGCAATAGACAGGACCACAGCACCGCTGCACTACACCCTGATAGCAATAGACAGGACCACAGCACCGGCTGCACTACACCCCTGATAGCAATAGACAGGACCACAGCACCGGCTGCACTACACCCCTGATAGCAATAGACAGGACCACAGCACCGGCTGCACTACACCCCTGATAGCAATAGACAGGACCACAGCACCGGCTGCACTACACCCCTGATAGCAATAGACAGGACCACAGCACCGCTGCACTACACCCCTGATAGCAATAGACAGGACCACAGCACCGGCTGCACTACACCCCTGATAGCAATAGACAGGACCACAGCACCGGCTGCACTACACCCCTGATAGCAATAGACAGGACCACAGCACCGGCTGCACTACACCCCTGATAGCAATAGACAGGACCACATTTTCTCCAATCGTACTGTCACTGAGGTGCCGCGAGGTGTAGGTACTTTACGACTACTAGTTCACTACGATTTGGCTTAACTGAATCGTTAAATGTGAGAGGCTCTCCAATGGGTACGGCCCGTAGACCCAGAAAAAATGGTGTGATGTATTGTAGCCCTAACTAATGGCTGATGATGATGATAATGATGACTGTACTTCATGTTAAAGGACAGTATCAGGCAGTGGGACAGAAGACAGAAGATTGCTGAGGAGCTGAAGACGAGGGAGCAGGAACTGGAGATCACCCTGGCCAAGCAGAGAGAGGTAGAGACATCATAGACTTAGACAGATTACTCTTTGTGTCTGTCCCATTATGACGTTTGAGAGCACGGGCAGCGCCATTGAGGTCATCTCCATTTTGAAAGTAGTACATTTTCATCTTCTATACGAGTTGGTAAACAAACTGAAAGGGTGCCCACTGTCACCTGGAGTACAAAGGGAGATTTTAACCGGGGGCTAAGTGAGTGTTTTATAAAGTGGGCTAGCAGAAATCTTAGCCCAGGTCTAGCTTGGCCCCCCCGCTCCGGAGCAAGGTTAGCACCCGACTTTTCAGGGTTAGCATCCGAAACACGGTGCCAAAATAACCAGTGTATAACAGGGTCAAGAAAAAACGCCTAGAATGCTCACTGTCCAATCACAAAAGCTGCACTGTCACACTGTCACTTCATTGACATATGCTGGTGATGCCTGTAATGACATATTTTGTTAAGTCAATTCATACTATTTCATCCTTCCATCTGAGGACAAAAAAAAACAAAATACTTTCATCCCTGCAAAAACATTGGTTGCTATGCCTAACAATAACGGTTGCTATGCAGGCTGGCTAACTTCTTCTCCTGAATGTGCATTTTACCAGTAAGCCTATGGTCTCATGACTCTTCTCAAGTACCCCCTGTGGATAGGCCAAGTACCCCCAGGGGTCCTAGTATGCCTTGGTTGGGAACCACTGCTTTTAAGTGATCTGCTCTCTTCTGTTGCTGTCTCTTGGTCTTCTAATTTGGGCTCTCTCTCTCTCGTCCTGTCCTGCTTGTAAAAAGTGTAGAAGTAAACAATTGTTTTAATAGTAATTTTACTGCTTTTTCACCTCTCCTTCAAATTCTTTGAAAAAACATGTTTTACTTTTTCCACTGTCTGTATGTCTCTCTTTCCATATATCCTATTCTTCTGTTTCTGTCTCAGTGTCTTGTCTGGTCTCTCTCTCCATCATATCCTATTCTTCTGTTTCTGTCTCTGTGTCTTGTCTGGTCTCTCTTTCCATATATCCTATTCTTCTGTTTCTGTCTCAGTGTCTTGTCTGGTCTCTCTCTCTATCATATCCTATTCTTCTGTTGCTGTTCTGTGTCTTGTCTGGTCTCTCTCTCCATCATATCCTATTCTTCTGTTTCTGTCTCAGTGTCTTGTCTGGTCTCTCTCTCTATCATATCCTATTCTTCTGTTGCTGTTCTGTGTCTTGTCTGGTCTCTCTCTCCATCATATCCTATTCTTCTGTTTCTGTCTCAGTGTCTTGTCTGGTCTCTCTCTCTATCATATCCTATTCTTCTGTTGCTGTTCTGTGTCTTGTCTGGTCTCTCTCTCCATCATATCCTATTCTTCTGTTTCTGTCTCTGTGTCTTGTCTGGTCTCTCTCTCTATCATATCCTATTCTTCTGTTGCTGTTCTGTGTCTTGTCTGGTCTCTCTCTCCATCATATCCTATTCTTCTGTAGCTGTCTCAGTGTCTTGTCTGGTCTCTCTCTCTATCATATCCTATTCTTCTGTTGCTGTTCTGTGTCTTGTCTGGTCTCTCTCTCCATCATATCCTATTCTTCTGTTTCTGTCTCTGTGTCTTGTCTGGTGTCTCTCTCCATCATATCCTGTTCTTCTGTAGCTGTCTCTGTGTCTTGTCTGGTCTCTCTCTCCATCATATCCTATTCTTCTGTTTCTGTCTCTGTGTCTTGTCTGGTCTCTCTCTCCATCATATCCTGTTCTTCTTTTGCTGCCCCTGTGTCTTGTCTGGTGTCTCTCTCCATCATATCCTGTTTTTCTTTTGCTGCCTCTGTGTCTTGTCTGGTGTCTCTCTCCATCATATCATGTTCTTCTGTAGCTGTCTCTGTGTCTTATCTGGTGTCTCTCTCCATCATATCCTGTTCTTCTGTAGCTGTCTCTGTCTTATCTAGCGTGTTTCTAGTATTGCAATCGAAAAAGGGTCAAGAGAATACTGGGTTAGCTTAACTTGTTTTGGGCCTGTGTCTGGGTCACTTAAATCTTCCTCTTTCTTTCCAGTTTCCCCTGACTTTTGCTGTTCTAAGTACTCCGCTGGCCTGCTGTTCTTATCTGTCCTCCTTAACGATGTATATAAACCCTGGATTGCTGATGCTCTGTATTGGCCAGTGAGAGGCTTTGAAGCCAGAGGTCGGCCATATTGGCACTCTCCAGAAGGAGCAGTCCTCGATAGGAATGAACGGAATTTTACAGTACTTCAATTAAATGTTTAGAGGCCAAAATTAACTTTTAATTAAGTATTTTAGTGGGGGCAGTAACATTAGAACTTTAAAGGATTATTTTGTTGTTTAGCTCACATAATATAATGTTAAACAATGCAATAGAACAAATGTGGCAAAAACAAAAGTAGACATTAATACAAGCATTTCTATAGCTTCTAAAATATTATTTTACAGCATGGGGGGGGAGTGCCAAGCGGCTCTACACAATTACATCTGCTAAGTGTTATTTTTTTGAAATTGCACTGTTGGTTAGTGCCTGTAAGTAAGCATTTCACTGTAAGGTTCTACACCTGTTGTATTCGACGTACGTGACAAATAAACTTTGATTTGATTTAAGTATGTGTGTGTGTGACCAATACAATTTGATTTATTCTAGTGTACGTATAAATCACTGGCCCTTCTCCTTGGCTCATCTGCAATGTAGCAAGGTAGAGGTTACTGTATACTGACACGACCAGGGCAACTCACCTGTAAAGCAAAATTCACGTTTGCGTAACAGAGAGACACAACTCCAAACATGACCGATAGGACGCTACATAGCCCCTAGGCTATATGAATATTAAAAGACACGAAGCCATAAAATGACCTGTAGAATGGAGTAAATTATAAGACCTCGACGATTTAGTTTTATGTCGTCAGTTCTACCAAGCTAAATGTGAGATTTTTAGATTCCATAACATTTGAGGATCCATAACTTAAGGCCTATGTAATTTTTTATGTTTTGTTCACCTACAATCTATCCACAAAAAGCTGATCTTTTTCCCTTCTCTTTCTGGCTACCCTTTTCCCCTTCCCGTCTAAGTTCAGGTTTGTTTACTTGTCATATACACATAATATGGAGAACACAGTGCAATGAAATGCTTCCTTGCAGGTTAACCTCTCTACAATGCATCATCAATAGAAAAGACAGGAGCTGAGTGACTAAAAAAAGGAGTCAAATAAATAAAAGTGAAATGAAATGATTCAGAGTCCAGAGTGGCACAGCAGTCTAAGGCACTGAGCAGTGCTAGAGGCGTCATTACAGATCCGGGTTCGATCCCGGGCTGTGTCGCAGCCGGCCATGACCGGAAGACCCATGAGGCGGCGCACAATTGGCCCAGCGTCGTCCGGGTTAGGGGTAGGGTTTGGCCCGAGCTGGGGATGTCCTTGTCCCATCTCATTCTAGCGACTCCTTGTGGCGGCTGGGCGCAGTGCACGCTGGCTTCGGTTGCCAACTGTACAGTGTTTTCTCTGACACATTGGTGCGGCTGGCTTCCGGGGTTAAGCGAGCAGTGTGGCAGTGCGGCTCTCGACCTTCGCATCTCCCCAGTCCACACGGGAGTTGCAGCAATAGGACAAGACTGTAACTACCAATTGGATACCACGAAATTGGGGGTAAAAAGTGCCAAAAATAAATAATTTCACATTTTTTTTTTTATAATTCCCCCCTTTTTAAAATAATACATAACACGTAAGGAAATAACAGACATGATCCAAGCATGTCTACCTGTAGAATAGAATCGATTATAAGACATCTATGATGAGTTTAATTTTGTCAGTTCTACCATCTCAACATCGGCGTTTTTTTTAAACAGCGTTAAATATGTAGTTGTAGTAAAGTTCAGCTATTTCCCACAGGCCCCTAGTTTTGTCGCACCTGGACACACCTGGACCTTCTTAACAACACTATCAACAAGGCAGGTCCTACAGGCCGCACCTGGACTACTGTTCAGTCGTGTGGTCAGGTACCACAAAGAGGGACTTAGGAAATTTGCAATTGGCTCAGAACAAGGCAGCACGGCTGGCCCTTGGATGTACACAAAGATTTAATATTAATAATATGCATGTCAATCTCTCCTGGCTGAAAGTGGAGGAGAGATTGACTTCATCACTACTTGTATTTATGAGAGGTATTGGACATGTTGAATGCAACGAGCTGTCTGTCTAAACTACTGGCACACAGCTCAGACACCCATGCATACCCCTCAAGACATGCCACCAGAGGTCTCTTCACAGTCCTCAAGTCCAGAACAGACTATGGGAGGCACACAGTACTACATAGAGCCGTGACTACATGTAACTCTATTCCACATCAAGTAACTCATGCAAGCAGTAGACTAGAAAAATAAAGATAAAATACACGTTATGGAACAGAGGGGATTGTGAAGCAACACAAAACATAGGCACAGACACATGCATACACACACACGATAACATACGCACTATACACACACAAGAATGTTGTAATGTAGATATGTGGTAGTGGTGGAGTAGGGGTCTGAGGGCACACAGTGTGTTGTGAAATCTGTGAATGTATTGTGATGTTTTTTAAATTGTATAACTGTCTTAATTTTGCTGGACCCCAGGAAAAGTAGCTGCTGCCTTGGCATTGTCTTGGGGATCCATAATAAATACAAAATAGAAATGTCACTTGCTTCAGAAAATCTCTTCTGTCTCAGCTAGCTAGCCAGCCAGTAGTTACCGGAGTAGCTAGCCTGCTAAGTTAGCTACAGAAACGAAACCCATAAATCACTGGAAATAAACACTTTTCTAATATCATATCAACATCCTTAGCTTGCACTTAAAATTAACCTTACAAATAGCGGTGTAGGGCGAAAAATATATGGCACATGGAAACCAAACAAGGGCTGTTTATGTTGATAGGTGGTATGGGCTGAGGGTTGGGATTATAGAGTTTGTTTGGTAATATATTGTTGTTATATATATATATATATATATATGTGTGTATGTATGTATGTATATACAGTTGAAGTCGGAAGTTTACATACACTTTAGCCAAATACATTTAAACTCAGTTTATCACAATTCCTGACATTTAATCCTAGTAAAAATGTCCTGTCTTAGGTCAGTTAGGATCACCACTTTATTTTAAGAATGTGAAATGTCAGAATAATAGCAGAGAGAAACATTTATTTATTTCAGCTTTTATTTCTTTCATCACATTCCCAGTGGGTCAGAAGTTTATATACACTCAATTAGTATTTGGTAGCATTGCCTTTAAATTGTTTAACTTGGGTGAAACGTTTCGGGTAGACTTCCACAAGCTTGCCACAATAAGTTGGGTGAATTTTGGCCCATTCCTCCTGACAGCTGGTGTAACTGAGTCAGGTTTGTAGGCCTCCTTGTTCGCACACGCGTTTTCAGTTATACCCACACATTTTCTATAGGATTGAGGTCAGGGCTTTGTGATGACCACTCCAATACCTTGACTGTGTTATCTTTAAGCCATTTTGCCACAACTTTGGAAGTATGCTTGGGGTCATTGTCCATTTGGAAGACCCATTTGCAACCAAGCTTTAACTTCCTGACTGATGTCTTGAGATGTTGCTTCAATATATCCACATAATTTTCCTCCCTCATGATGCCATCTATTTTGTGAAGTGTACCAGTCCCTCCTGCAGCAAAGCACCCCCACAACATGATGCTGCCACCCCCGTGCTTCACGGTCGGGATGGTGTTATTTGGCTTGCAAGCCTCCCCCTTTTTTCTCCAAACATAATGATGGTCATTATGGCCAAACAGTTCTATTTTTGTTTCATCAGACCAGAGGACATTTCTCCAAAAAGTAGATCTTTGTCCCCATGTGCAGTTGCAAACCGTAGTCTGGCTTTTTTATGGTGGTTTTGGAGCAGTGGCTTCTTCCTTGCTGAGCGGACTTTCAGGTTATGTCGATATAGGAATCGTTTTACTGTGGATATAGATACTTTTGTACCTGTTTCCTCCAGCATCTTCACAAGGTCCTTTCCTGTTGTTCTGGGTTTGATTTCCACTTTTCGCACCAAAGTACGTTCATCTCTAGGAGACAGAACGCGTTTCCTTCCTGAGCGGTATGATGGCTGCGTGGTCCCATGGTGTTTATACTTCTGTACTATTGTTTGTACAGTCATGGCCAAAGGTTTTGAGAATGACACAAATATACATTTTCACAAAGTCTGCTGCCTCAGTTTGTATTGTGTCAATTTGCATATACTCCATAATGTCATGAAGAGTGATCAGATGAATTGCAATTAATTGCAAAGTCCCTCTTTGCCATGGAAATGAACTGAATCCCCCAAAAACATTTCCACTGCATTTCAGCCCTGCCACAAAAGGACCAGCTAACATCATGTCAGTGATTCTCCCGTTAACACAGGTGTGAGTGTTGACGAGGACAAGGCTGGAGATCACTCTGTCATGCTGATTTGAGTTTGAATAACAGACTGGAAGCTTCAAAAAGAGGGTGGTGCTTGGAATCATTGTTCTTCCTCTGTCAATACTGGTTACCTGCAAGGAAACACGTGCCGTCATCATTGCTTTGCACAAAAAGGGCTTCACAGGCAAGGATATTGCTGCCAGTAAGAATGCACCTAAATCAACCAATTATCGGATCATCAAGAACTTCAAGGAAAGCGGTTCAATTGTTGTGAAGAATGCTTCAGAGCGCCCAAGAAAGTCCAGCAAGTGCCAGGACCGTCTCCTAAAGTTGATTCAGCTGCGGGATCGGGGCACCACCAGTACAGAACTTTCTCAGGAATGGCAGCAGGCAGGTGTGAGTGCATCTGCACGCGAGGCGAAGACTTTTGGAGGATGGCCTGTTGTCAAGAAGGGCAGAAAAGAAGAAAAGTATCAGGGACAGACTAATATTCTGCAAAAGGTACAGGGATTGGACTGCTGAGGACTGGGGTAAAGTCATTTTCTCTGATGAATCCCCTTTCCGATTGTTTGGGGCATCTGGAAAAAAGCTTGTCCGGAGAAGACAAGGTGAGCGCTACCATCAGTCCTGTGTCATGCCAACAGTAAAGCATCCTGAGACCATTCATGTGTGGGGTTGCTTCTCAGCCAAGGAAGTGTGCTCACTCACAATTTTGCCTAAGAACACAGCCATGAATAAAGAATGGTACCAACACATCCTCAGAGAGCAACTTCTCCCAACCATCCAGGAACAGTTTGGTGATGAACAATGCCTTTTCCAGCATGATGGAGCACCTTGCCATAAGGCAAAAGTCTCAGGGAACAAAACATTGATATTTAGAGTCCATGGCCAGGAAACTCCCCAGACCTTAATCCCATTGAGAACTTGTGGTCAAACCTAAAGAGGCTGGTGGACAAACAAACGCCCACAAATTCTGACAAACTCCAGCATTGACTATGCAAGAATGGGCTGCCATCAGTCAGGATGTGGCCCAGAAGTTAATTGACAGCATGCCAGGGCGGATTGCAGAGGTCTTGAAAAAGAAGGGTCAACACTGCAAATATAGACTCTTTGCATCAACTTCATGTAATTGTCCATAAAAGCCCTTGACACTTATGAAATGCTTGTAATTATACTTCAGTATTCCATAGTAACATCTGACAAAAATATCTAAAGACACTGAAGCAGCAAACTTTGTGTAAATTAATATTTGTGTCATTCTCAAAACTTTTGGCCACGACTCTACATATGAACGTGGTACCTTCAGGCGTTTGGAAATTGCTCCCAAGGATGAACCAGACTTTAGGAGGTCTGCAATTTATTTCTGAGTTTTTTTTTCCCATGTTGTCAAGCAAAGAGGCACTGAGTTTGAAGGTAGGCCTTGAAATACATGCACAGGTACACCTCCAATTGACTCAAATGATGTCAATTAGCCTATCAGAAGCTTCTAAAGCCATGACATCATTTTCTTCCAAGCTGTTTAAAGGCACAGTCAACTTAGTGTATGTAAACTTCTGACCCACTGGAATTGTGATACAGTGAATTATAAGTAAAATAATCTGTCTGTAAACAATTGTTTGAAAAATTACTTGTGTCATGCACAAAGTAGATGTCCTAACCGACTTGCCAAAACTATAGTTTGTTAACAAGAAATTTGTGGAGTGGTTGAAAAACTAGTTTTAAACTTCCGACTTCAACTGTATGTTGATATGAGTAAGCGATCCAATCAGTCATTCTGTTTCATCTTGTCATCCTCTCTTTCTCCCCCTTCCTCCCCCCCAGATGGAGGCTCGTATCCAGGCGCTGGGCTGTGAGCAGACAGACATCAGGGCCCAGAATCAGCAGCTCCACAGCCTGAACAAACAGCTCCAGGAGCAGCTAGAGACCAGCAGAGAGGAGCTACAGAAAGCCCTGAATCAATTAAAGTTCCTACAGTCAAACACTGCCCAGGAGGAGAGGAGCAGAGAGAGGTAGGGAGGAGGGAGAGGGAGCAGAGAGGGAGCAGAGAGGGAGGGGGAGAAGGAAGGAGGGAGGTGAGGGGGAGAGGAGAGGGAGGAGAGAGGGGGAGAAGGGGAGAGAGATGAAGGAGGAGAGGGGAGGGAGGAAAGGGAGCGAGGGAGGGAGGAGAGAGGGGGGAGAAGGGGAGAGGGGATAGAGAGGGAGAGGGAGGAGAGGAGAGGGAGGAGAGGGGAGGGAGGAGAGAGGGGAGAGAGGAGAGAGGGATTAGATAGGGGAGTGGAGGGAGAGGGGAGGGGATGGCTAACTCCTACATGCTTTGCCATATTCTCTGAAAAATGTAATATTTGTGTTGTTGACACGGTATGCTTATTTCTTTTGTATGTGAATGTGATCGTTGTGGGAATTGAACCCACAACCTTTGCATTGAGATTGTCATTGGACACCTGTGTTTCTCTCTAGGACTGTGCTCAAGGTCTCCAAGAACATGCAGAAAGAAAAAGACAGTCTGCAGAGACAGCTGGAGTTACTGAGGTCCGTCTGCCTGCCTGTGGTCTGTCTGCCTGCCTGTTGTCTGCCTGCCTGTTGCCTGTCTGCCTGTTGTCTGCCTGTCCTCTGTCTGTGGCCTCTGTCTACCTGTGTCTGTCTGTCTGTCTGCCTGCCTGCCTGTTTGCCTGTCTGTGTTTGCCTCTCAGTGTCTGTCTGTCTGCGGGTTACCAGTTTGCTTATTGGAGAGCAAATCATATTTGTTGTTGTTAAAGTGCTCACCGTACTAATATATGTGTGTGTGTGTGTGTGTGTGTATGTGTGTCTGTATGTATATCTGTGTGTGTATATATATGTGTGTATATATGTGTGTTTAAATATATATGTCTATGTATGTGTATACATATGTGTATGTATGTATATATTTGTGTATGAAGTGTTGTTTGAAGTGATTTGTTTATAATTTGTGTCTCGTCTCAGGGATATGAACAAGCGTCTGAGAGATGAGAAAGACACCCATCAGTCCCAGAAGAGGGTCAGTGTTAGTCACCGACGAGCTCTTGTCCGCTCCCCTCTTCTCCAGCAGTCTGTCACACCATCACCACTCCCCCATTGTCACTGTCACTGTACGTGGCTCCACCCCCTGGACACATCCCTACTACCCATAGTGAACCATGCTAGTTCTCCCTGGACACATCCCTACTACCCATACTGAACCATGCTAGTTCTCCCTGGACACATCCCCTACTACCCATACTGAACCATGCTAGTTCTTCCTGGACACATCCCCTACTACCCATAGTGAACCATGCTAGTTCTCCCTGGACACATCCCCTACTACCCATAGTGAACCATGCTAGTTCTCCCTGGACACATCCCCTACTACCCATAGTGAACCATGCTAGTTCTCCCTGGACACATCCCTACTACCCATACTGAACCATGCTAGTTCTCCCTGGACACATCCCCTACTACCCATAGTGAACCATGCTAGTTCTCCCTGGACACATCCCCTACTACCCATACTGAACCATGCTAGTTCTCCCTGGACACATCCCTACTACCCATAGTGAACCATGCTAGTTCTCCCTGGACACATCCCTACTACCCATACTGAACCATGCTAGTTCTCCCTGGACACATCCCCTACTACCCATACTGAACCATGCTAGTTCTCCCTGGACACATCCCCTACTACCCATACTGAACCATGCTAGTTGTCCCTGGACACATCCCTACTACCCATACTGAACCATGCTAGTTCTCCCTGGACACATCCCCTACTACCCATAGTGAACCATGCTAGTTCTCCCTGGACACATCCCCTACTACCCATACTGAACCATGCTAGTTCTCCCTGGACACATCCCTACTACCCATAGTGAACCATGCTAGTTCTCCCTGGACACATCCCCTACTACCCATACTGAACCATGCTAGTTCTCCCTGGACACATCCCTACTACCCATACTGAACCATGCTAGTTCTCCCTGGACACATCCCTACTACCCATACTGAACCATGCTAGTTCTCCCTGGACACATCCCTACTACCCATACTGAACCATGCTAGTTCTCCCTGGACACATCCCCTACTACCCATACTGAACCATGCTAGTTTTCCCTGGACACATCCCCTACTACCCATACTGAACCATACCTATGGTTTATAGAAGGCAGCTCTAGTACTGGGTAATATTTATAACTGTGATGTGAGCAAAACAAGACCTGGAAATCTTCCCTCGTCAGATCACGTTACATTGTAAGGGGAAAAAACTTCCGGGCCTAATCATACCATGAATGAATGTTAACGTTGTGTGGCGAAGGAACAGAACAATTGCGCTGGTACCTCGAGTCTGCTGTTCAACGCAAAGGGGAATCCCTGTTTCTGAAGTACGCAGCATTCTATTGAAGAAAACTAGTTTGAGTGTTTTTTTTTAACAATGTTATTGTGAAGGTGAGAATATACATCTATAATACTGTGTCTTTAATGGTCTGTAGATTCCAAGGTAGCACTTTCATCTTTCTTGATTAAATGGTTTTATTTAATAAACGGAACAAAGTATTGAAAACACAGGAAGTTCTAGCATTCCAACATATAGTACAAAGTACAATATTGTAGAATAAACAACTACACGGGGGGGGGACATTTCCCTAGTGCAAAAGCAATGCAATGTGCAAAAAAATGACCCTAAACCTCATTGTAATCTAGCGGTATGATTTCATTTGAAACATGCAATATGACGAGTCGATTGTTTGACTAGAGTTTAGTAAACTGAGTTGATGGAAATTCTTGCACTTTACACAATGCTTTTACGCAATAAAAATTAGCTTTAGAACTCATAAAATGAAATATCTATATATGTATTTACCTGTTATCTATTTTGTAAACATGTTCATGTGTTGATATTTAACCTTTATTGACGTCAATCACCATTTTGGTGCTGAATAAATATCCTATATCCATTTTTGGTTTTCATTCTCGTTTCTCTGCCATCATGTAGCCTCCTAATGTCAGGAAGCCTCTGCAGAAGAAAGGCTCAGTGATAGGGAACTACATACTGCAAGACAAGCCAATCGAAAGGTTGGTTCGCTCCGTTTTTCAGCCTCTAAACCGTATGCTATGCAGGCTGACAGACTTTATTTTAATAAAGTCTAAAAATGAAGTAACAAGTTCTAGTAACTAAAGTTAGAGAAGTTCTAGTAACTAAAGTTAGAGAAGTTCTAGTAACTAAATATATAAGTAGAATTGACCTTAAGGAAGTTACTAATGTTCTGTCCTGTTGATTACTAAGACAGCTGACCTCATTCAGCCAATCAGAGCTGGAGCTGGCTTCAGGTGGAAAACCATCTAACTCGTCCATGAGAAGACAGGCATTCGGAGAAAAACACAGCTGTGACAATAATGGACGGACTGAAGCGATACAGGTACTGTGGACTCTTCAAGTGGAATCACCGTTCAGAGAGAGAGAGAGATGTATGCAAATAGAAGTCAAGAGGACATTTGCATTCTGTAAAAACCATGATGGAAGGTCTGGGACATACTCACATTATGACTGGGAATTTATACAGACCAACTGAATAATGGCCCATACCCCCGTCTGCTCCTTCTTCTACAGGACAGATTGACCAGCCACCGCCCTCAGAGGGTATTCAAGGTGGTGTTTTTGGGGAACTCGGGAGTGGGCAAAAGCTCCTTCATCCACCACTACTGCACTGGACACTTCCCCAACACATTGGGTACTACCGTGGGTAAGAGAGTTAGACCCAATAACACACTGGGTACTTCTGTGGGTAAGAGAGTTAGACCCAATAACACACTGGGTACTTCTGTGGGTAAGAGAGTCAGACCCAATAATACACTGGGTACTGCTGTGGGTAAGAGAGTCAGACCCAATAACACACTGGGTACTGCTGTGGGTAAGAGAGTTAGACCCAATAATACACTGGGTACTACTGTGGGTAAGAGAGTCAGACCCAATAACACACTGGGTACTGCTGTGGGTAAGAGAGTCAGACCCAATAATACACTGGGTACTGCTGTGGGTAAGAGAGTCAGACCCAATAACACACTGGGTACTGCTGTGGGTAAGAGAGTCAGACCCAATAATACACTGGGTACTGCTGTGGGTAAGAGAGTCAGACCCAATAACACACTGGGTACTGCTGTGGGTAAGAGAGTCAGACCCAATAACACACTGGGTACTGCTGTGGGTAAGAGAGTCAGACCCAATAACACACTGGGTACTGCTGTGGGTAAGAGAGTCAGACCCAATAACACACTGGGTACTGCTGTGGGTAAGAGAGTCAGACCCAATAACACACTGGGTACTGCTGTGGGTAAGAGAGTCAGACCCAATAACACACTGGGTACTGCGGTGGGTAAGAGCATCAGACCCAATAACACACTGGGTACTGCTGTGGGTAAGAGAGTCAGACCCAATAACACACTGGGTACTGCTGTGGGTAAGAGAGTTAGACCCAATAACACACTGGGTACTGCTGTGGGTAAGAGAGTCAGACCCAATAACACACTGGGTACTGCTGTGGGTAAGAGAGTCAGACCCAATAACACACTGGGTACTGCTGTGGGTAAGAGCGTCAGACCCAATAACACACTGGGTACTGCTGTGGGTAAGAGAGTCAGACCCAATAACACACTGGGTACTGCTGTGGGTAAGAGAGTTAGACCCAATAACCCATTGGGTGCAACTATGGGTAAGTGGCTGTGTCCAAAATCTGTCTTGCTTACAACATACTATTTACAACATACTATTTACAACATACTCTTTAGTAATGATGTATGCAGTAAAGCAATAAAAATATCAACATTCTAGACTCTGAGAATGTGTTGTTCCCGCCATTCCTTCATTTTGGTACAGCACGTCCCCAACAGCTGATTATCAGCTGTTGTCGAAGACTATTCAATTCCTCAATATCATGCAGCGAAAAGCTGGAATGATTACGACATCCGGGCATTTAAAGCATACAGTGAGGGAAAAAAGTATTTGATCCCCTGCTGATTTTGTACGTTTGCCCACTGACAAATAAATTATCAGTCTATAATTGTAATGGTAGGTTTATTTGAACAGTGAGAGACAGAATAACAACAAAAAAATCCAGAAAAACACGTGAAAAATGTTATAAATTGATTTGCATTTTAATGAGGGAAATAAGTATTTGGTCTGTGTGTATAATGGTCTGTGTGTATAATGGTCTGTGTGTATAATGGTCTGTGTGTATAATGGTCTGTATGTATAATGGTCTGTGTGTATAATGGTCTGTGTGTATAATGGTCTGTGTGTATAATGGTCTGTGTGTATAATGGTCCGTGTGTATAATGGTCCGTGTGTATAATGGTCTGTGTGTATAATGGTCTGTGTGTATAATGGTCTGTGTGTATAATGGTCCGTGTGTATAATGGTCCGTGTGTATAATGGTCTGTGTGTATAATGGTCTGTGTGTATAATGGTCTGTGTGTATAATGGTCTGTATGTTAACTGCAGGTTTAGACTTCCAGATGCGTGCTGTGACACTGGGCTCCACCACCATCTCTCTTCAGCTCTGGGATACTGCAGGTCAAGAGAGGTTAGTGTGTGTGTGTGTCAGTGGAGGCTCCTAAGAGGAGGAAGGGGAGGACCATCCTCCTCAGTGAATCTCAGAAAAATAAATCTTGTGAAACAAAAAGTTATAATTTTTTTAGATACAACTATATTCACGTCACCAAATAATTGATTAAAACATACTGGTTTGCAATGAAGGTCTACAGTAGCCTCAGAGGCACTCTGTAGGGTAGCACCATGGTGCAGCCGGAGGACAGCTAGCTTCCGTCCTCCTCTGGGTACATTGACTTCAATACAAAACCTAGGAGGCTCATGGTTCTCACCCCCTTTCCATAGACTTACACAGTAATTATGACAACTTCCGGAGGACATCTTCCAACCTATCAGAGCTCTTGCAGCATGAATTGACATGTTGTCCACCCAATCAAAGGATCAGAGAATTTTATTTAACCTTTATTTAACTAGGCAAGTCAGTTTAAGAACAAATTCTTATTTTCAATGAAGGCCTAGGAACAGTGGAGTTAACTGCCTTGTTCAGGGGCAGAACGACAGGTTTTTACCTTGTCAGCTCGGGGATTCGACCTTGCAACCTTCCGGTTAATAATAGTCCCACGCTCTATAACCACTAGGCTACCTGCCGCCCCAAGGAATCTAGCATAAGCTACAGCTAGCTAGCACTGCAGTGCATAACATGTGGTGAGTAGTTGACTCGAAGAGAGAGCAAGACAATAGTTGAACAGTTTTGAACAAATTAATTTCTTCAAAAATGAAAGAGAACGAGAGAGCTAGCCAAATTTCGTTGTGTATATTTCTTTCACTTTTACTTACTTAACTAACAAATGCAGCAAGCTAGTTTAGCCTACTCAAACACCTGACTCAATCAGAGAGGGATGCTATGTCGAGTCGCAAGTCAATGGCTCAGACACGAGACGTATGTGGTAGGGTCTACAGGCAATCACGGACTACAGAAAGAAAACCAGCCACGTCACGGACACCGACGTCTTGCTTCCAGACCAACTAAACACCTTCTTCGCCCGCTTTGAGGATAATACAGGGCCCCCCCCATCTCCTTTTCCGTGGCCGACGTGAGTAAGACGTTTAAACGTGTTAACCCTCGCAAGGCTGCTAGCCCGGACGGCATCCCTAGCTGCATTCCTCAGAGCATGCGCAGACCAGCTGGCTGGTGTGTTTACGGACATCATATTCAATCGCTCCCTATCCCAGTCTGCTGTCCCCACATGCTTCAAGATGGCTACCATTGTTCCTGTACCCAAGAAGGCAAAGATAACTAAATGACTATCGCCCCGTAGCACTCACTTCTGTCATCATGAAGTGCTTTGAGAGGCTAGTCAAGGATCAAATCACCTCCACCTTACCCGACACCATAGACCCACTGCAATTTGCATACCGCCCCAACAGGTCCACAGATGACGCAATCGCCATCACACTGCACACTGCCCTATCCCGTCTGGACAAAAATAATACCCATGTAAGAATGCTGTTCATTGACTACAGCTCAGCATTCAACACCATAGTACCCTCCAAGCTCATCATCAAGCTGGAGGCCCTGGGTCTCAACCCCGCCCTGTGCAACTGGGTCCTGGACTTTCTTACGGGCCACCCCCAGGTGGTGAAGGTAGGAAACAACCTCTCCACTTCACTGACCCTCAACACTGGGGCCCCACAAGGGTGTGTGCTCAGCCCTCTCCTGTACTCCCTGTTCACCCATGACTGCGTGGCCACGCACGCCTCCAACAAATCAACTTTGCAGACGACACAACAGTGGTAGGGCTGATCACCAACAACAACGAGACGGCCTACAGGGAGGAGGTGAGGGCACTCAGAGTGTGGTGTCAGGAAAACAACCTCTCACTCAACGTCAACAAAACAAAGGAGATGACCGTGGACTTCAGCAGAGGGAGCACCCCCCTGTCCACATCGACGGGACAGTAGTGGAGAAGGTGGAAAGTTTTAAGTTTTTGGGCGTACACATCACAGACAAACTGAAATGGTCCATCCACACAGACAGCGTGGTGAAGAAGGCAAAACAGCGCCTCTTCAACCTCAGGAGGCTGAAGAAATGTGGCTTATCACCCAAAACCCTGACAAACTTCTACAGATGCACAATCCAGAGCATCCTGTCGGGCTGTATCACCGCCTGGTACGGCAACTGCTCCGCCCACAACCGTAAGGCTCTCCAGAGGGTAGTGAGGTCTGCACAATGCATTCACCCGGGTCAAACTACCTGCCCTCCAGGACACCTACAGCACCCGATGTCACAGAAAGGCCAAAAAGATCAATAGGACAATAACCAACCGAGCCACTGCCTGTTCACCCCGCTACCATCCAGAAGGCGAGGTCAGTACAGGTGCATCAAAGCTGGGACCGAGAGGCTGAAAAACAGCTTCTATCTCAAGGCCATCAGACTGCTAAACAGCAATCACTAACTCAGAGAGGCTGCTGCCTACATTGAGACCCAATCACTGGCCACTTTAATAAATGGAACACTAGTCACTAAACAATGTCACTTTAAATAATGCCACTTTAATAATGTTTACATATCTTACATTACTCATATCACATGTATATACTGTATTTTATACTATCTACTGCACCTTGCCTATGCCGCTCAGCCATTGCTCATCCATATATTTATATGTACATATTCTCATTCACCTCTTCAGATTTGTGTGTACAAGGTAGTTGTTGTGGAATTGTTAGATTACTTGTTAGATATTACTGCAACGTCGGAACTAGAAGAACAAGCATTTCGCTACACTCGCATTAACATCTGCTAACAATGTGTATGTGACCAATAAAATTTGATTTTATTTGTGAGCTAGCTGGCTATGACTATCCAACACTGGAACTCTTCCAAGTTAAGGTAAGGTTTTGGTTTTACAGATTTATTGCCCCCGGGGCCCGTCAGTGTAACTGCTAAACTGCTTGCTGACTGTACACTGTACTGCATGATTGTAGTGGGTTTACCATTGCGGTAGTTCTATTACCTATGTTGACTATGACGTTACTTTAGCTAATATGGTGACGATGACGTAGGCTGTGTGCAATGGTTAGCAGTCATGATATGAAGGTTTGGCTTAGAAAGGTTTTTTCACCTTGTCGCAGACAGCTGATGTGTTGTTGCACTGAAGTCCACAAGCGAAGGGAAAAGGTGAGAGGAGGAGAGCGTGTAGTAGTAATTATATAATGATTAAAGTGATCATGCTGTTTGTAGGTGGCTGCTATAAAACTGAAATGTGTTTGCGTGTGATCAGGCGTGTATTCATTCCGCCGATTCTGTTAAAAAAACATTTCTCAAACGGAACGAAACGGGGATAAACATACCTGAATTTTGTCCTATAGAAACTCTCGTTTGCAACTGTTGGGACTAACGATTACACCCTAGATCAGCTAGATGCAGGCCAGAGTGTGCTAGGGGGTATTCAATGTGTCACTTTCTGACACCTTGATTACTAATATGTCTCTCGGCCTGAGTGCACCTACGTTGTAAACTTTCATTCATAGTCTAGGTTGTAGCAACCTCATGATGGGCACAGGGAAAATTAGAGTATCATGTAGTAGCCTAAACCTATCGATGTTAAAATTGAACTGGGTGAATGTAATATGCATGACCGTCATCCAATATGCTGTAATAGAAATATTACCTTGCTCATGAAAAATACTAATCCTCCCTCATCTTAAATGACACCAACCGCCACTGGTGTGTGTGTGTGTGTGTGTGTGTGTAAAATTCTGTCCTGTCTCTTTTCTTCATGTCAAGGTTCCGCAGCATTACCCAGCAGTACTATCGCAAGGCTGATGGAATCCTCACCATGTATGACATCACTGACTCCACCTCCTTCTCCGCGGTCAGAGAGTGGATGGACCTTGTGCAGGTGAGTGAATGGACCGGTGAAGGGGCGAATAAATTAATAAGTATTTTGCATACAACCCCATCATGTGACAGGTTGTTGGGTAATTTGAATTTGCATACAACCCCATCATGTGACAGGTTGTTGGGTAATATGAATTTGCATACAACCCCATCATGTGACAGGTTGTTGGGTAATATGAATTTGCATACAACCCCATCATGTGACATATGTCTAAAGTAGTAACCTGTTAATTATATAATATGTCTGATAGTAACCTGTTAATTATATAATATGTCTATGATAGTAGCCTGTTAATTATATAATATGTATATGATAGTAGCCTGTTAATTATATAATATGTCTATGATAGTAACCTGTTAATTATATAATATGTCTATAACTGTAACCTGTTAATTATATAATATGTCTATGATAGTAGCCTGTTAATTATATAATATGTCTATGATAGTAACCTGTTAATTATATAATATGTCTATGATAGTAGCCTGTTAATTATATAATATGTCTATGATAGTAACCTGTTAATTATATAATATGTCTATAATAGTAGCCTGTTAATTATATAATATGTCTATGATAGTAACCTGTTAATTATATAATATGTCTATGATAGTAGCCTGTTAATTATATAATATGTCTATAATAGTAACCTGTTAATTATATAATATGTCTATGATAGTAACCTGTTAATTATATAATATGTCTATGATAGTAGCCTGTTAATTATATAATATGTCTATGATAGTAGCCTGTTAATTATATAATATGTCTATGATAGTAGCCTGTTAATTATATAATATGTCTATAATAGTAACCTGTTAATTATATAATATGTCTATGATAGTAACCTGTTAATTATATAATATGTCTATGATAGTAGCCTGTTAATTATATAATATGTCTATGATAGTAGCCTGTTAATTATATAATATGTCTATAATAGTAGCCTGTTAATTATATAATATGTCTATGATAGTAACCTGTTAATTATATAATATGTCTATAATAGTAGCCTGTTAATTATATAATATGTCTATGATAGTAGCCTGTTAATTATATAATATGTCTATAATAGTAGCCTGTTAATTATATAATATGTCTATAATAGTAGCCTGTTAATTATTTAATATGTCTATAATAGTAACCTGTTAATTATATAATATGTCTATAACTGTAACCTGTTAATTATATAATATGTCTATGATAGTAACCTGTTAATTATATAATATGTCTATGATAGTAGCCTGTTAATTATATAATATGTCTATGATAGTAGCCTGTTAATTATATAATATGTCTATAATAGTATCCTTCTCCTCTTCTGTACTAGGAAAGGATGTCTGAGGGGGCGGTCCTGATGCTGCTGGGAAACAAAATGGACTCAGAAGCTCAGAAGAGGGAGGTTACCACCAGAGATGGACAGCGATTGGCTGAGGTAAGATTATATTCTGACGACTGATGAGTCTTCAGGACTTCTATTGGCTGAGGTTGTTTTTACTACTATGTACATCTAAAATCAGCAAAAATAGAAACATCCCTTATTCAGGGTATTCTTATTCAAAGATAATTCGTAAAAATCCAAATAACTTCACATATCTTAATTTTAAAGGGTTTAAACACTGTTTCCATGCTGGTTCAATGAACCATAAACAATTAATGAACATGCACCTCTGGAACGGTCGTTAAGACACTAACAGCTTACAGACCGTAGGCAATTAAGGTCACAGTTATGAAAACTTAGGATACTAAAGAGGCCTTTCTACTGACTCTGAAAAACACCAAAAGAAAGATGCCCAGGGTCCCTGCTCATCTGCGTGAACGTGCCTTAGCCATGCTGCAAGGAGGCATGAGGACTGCAGATGTGGCCAGAGCAATAAATTGCAATGTCCGTACTGTGAGACGCCTAAGACAGAGCTACAGGGAGACAGGACGGACAGCTGATCGTCCTCGCAGTGGCAGACCACGTGTAACAACACCTGCACAGGATCGCTACATCTGAACATCACACCTGCGGGACAGGTACAGGATGGCAACAACTGCCCGAGTTACACCAGGAACGTACAATCCCTCCATCAGTGCTCAGACTGTCCGCTATAGGCTGAGAGAGGCTGGACCGAGGGCTTGTAGGCCTGTTGTAAGTTAGGTCCTCACCAGACATCAACGGCAACAACGTCGCCTATGGGCACAAACCCACCGTCGCTGGACCAGACAGGACTGGCAAAAAGTGCTCTTCACTGACAAGTCGCGGTTTTGTCTCACCAGGGGTGATGGTCGGATTCGCGTTTATCGTTTCGTGACTGTGACTGTTACACCATGACTGTGACTGTTACACCATGACTGTTACACCAAGGCCTGTACTCTGGAGCGGGATCGATTTGGAGGTGGAGGGTCCATCATGGTCTGGGGCGGTGTGTCACAGCATCATCGGACTGAGCTTGTTGTCATTGCAGGCAATCTCAACGCTGTGCGTTACAGTGAAGACATCCTTCTCCCTCATGTGGTACCCTGACCCTCCAGCATGACAATGCCACCAGCCATACTGCTCGTTCTGTGAGGGATTTCCTGCAAGACAGGAATGTCAGTGTTCTGCCCTGGCCAGCGAAGAGCCCGGATCTCAATCCCATTGAGCACGTCTGGGACCTGTTGGATCGGAGGGTGAGGGCTAGGGCCATTCCCCCCAGAAATGTCCGGGAACTTGCAGGTGCCTTGGTGGAAGAGTGGGGTAACATCTCACAGCAAGAACTGGCAAATCTGGTGCAGTCCATGAGGAGGAGATGCACTGCAGTACTTAATGCAGCTGGTGGCCACACCAGATACTGACTGTTACTTTTGATTTTGACCCCCCCTTTGTTCAGGGACACATTATTCCATTTATTTTAGTCACATGTCTGTGGAACTTGTTCAGTTCATGTCTCAGTTGTATATTTACACATGTTAAGTTGGCTGAAAATAAATGCAGTTGACAGTGAGAGGACATTTCTTTTTTTGCTGAGTTTATATTTAGATTGGTTTACTACTAGTTTACTATGTTTACTACTATAACTACTGTGTACTTCTATATTTAGTTTAGTTTACTATGTTTACTACTGTGTACTTCTATATTTCGTTTAGTCTACAATGTGTACTACTATAACTGCTGTGTACTTCTATATTTCGTTTAGTTTACTATGTGTACTACTATAACTGCTGTGTACTTCTATATTTAGTTTAGTTTACTATGTGTACAACTATGTACTTTATGTTTAGTTTAGTTTACTATGTGTACTACTGTGTACTGTATATTTAGTTTAGTTTACTATGTGTACTACTATGTACTTTATGTTTAGTTTACTTTACTATGTGTACTACTATAACTACTATGTACTTTATGTTTACTTTAGTGTACTGTGTAACTACTATTTACTTCTATTTTTGGTAATGTCAGACAGTTCAGTCTGTTGAAATGTCTAACGTTGTGTGTCCTGTTGTGTGGTGTACTGTAGTGTGGCGTGCGGTGATGTAGTGTCCTGTTGTGTTTACTCTACAGCAGGACAATGCAGTGTTCTATGAGTGTAGTGCGAGGAGTGGGTACAACATAGAGGAACTGATGACACAGCTGGCATGGTATGTAGGACATCATTACAGCTGGCGTGGTATGTAGAACATCATTACAGCTGGCATGGTATGTAGGACATCCTTACAGCTGGCATGGTATGTATGACATCATTACAGCTGGCATGGTATGTAGGACATCATTACAGCTGGCAGGGTATGTAGGACATCATTACAGCTGGCAGGGTATGTAGGACATCATTACAGCTGGCAGGGTATGTAGGACATCATTACAGCTGGCAGGGTATGTAGGACATCATTACAGCTGGCAGGGTATGTAGGACATCATTACAGCTGGCAGGGTATGTAGAACATCATTACAGCTGGCAGGGTATGTAGAACATCATTACAGCTGGCAGGGTATGTAGGACATCATTACAGCTGGCAGGGTATGTAGAACATCATTACAGCTGGCAGGGTATGTAGAACATCATTACAGCTGGCAGGGTATGTAGAACATCATTACAGCTGGCAGGGTATGTAGAACATCATTACAGCTGGCAGGGTATGTAGAACATCATTACAGCTGGCAGGGTATGTATGACATCACCTCACTGACATCACCCCCATAGACCTACATTATAATAAACTCACTCTATTTGACACCCAGTGTCATAACGCATGCTCTTAATGTAA
Organism: Brachymystax lenok tsinlingensis; assembly: GCA_030435695.1. NCBI lineage: Eukaryota > Metazoa > Chordata > Actinopteri > Salmoniformes > Salmonidae > Brachymystax > Brachymystax lenok. The sequence goes on along the minus strand of CM059791.1, from coordinate 3,631,945 downwards.
TGGCTTTAAGCCATTTATCACAGCCATCTTGCCACAATAAATGAATTACACACATCATTTGGCTCAGGATTCCAGCACTGCAGGCGATGATACATCACCAATATTAGCTTTGTTCTTTTTTTCAAACACAAAATAATTAGAAAATGCGCTGCTTCAGTGGCGCTGCTCATGCTGGCACAGACGCCATAATGGCACAGACACAAAGATAAGTCCTCTATCTATCTCTATGGTGGTGACAGCGAAATCATCTGTCAGGCTGCAAGACAGCCTTAACTCCACACACAGACAGCGTTAACTCCACACACAGACAGCGTTATCTCCCCACACAGACAGCGTTATCTCCCCACACAGACAGCGTTATCTCCCCACACAGACAGCGTTAACTCCCCGCACAGACAGCGTTATCTCCCCACACAGACAGCGTTATCTCCCCACACAGACAGCGTTAACTCCCCGCACAGACAGCGTTAACTCCCCACACAGACAGCGTTATCTCCCCACACAGACAGCGTTAACTCCCCGCACAGACAGCGTTATCTCCCCACACAGACAGCGTTATCTCCCCACACAGACAGCGTTATCTCCCCACACAGACAGCGTTAACTCCCCGCACAGACAGCGTTAACTCTCCACACAGACAGCGTTATCTCCCCACACAGACAGCGTTATCTCCCCGCACAGACAGCGTTAACTCCCCACACAGACAGCGTTATCTCCCCACACAGACAGCGTTATCTCCCCACACAGACAGCGTTATCTCCCCACACAGACAGCGTTATCTCCCCGCACAGACAGCGTTAACTCCCCACACAGACAGCGTTATCTCCCCACACAGACAGCGTTATCTCCACTGGTATACATTGACCTTTCTGATTATAGTGTCTCTCTAGCCCAGTATCACTTTTAAAGCATCAGTCTGTGATCCTTGTAGCGAAAAGATATCTTCACCGAAACATCTCTCTATATTTTCCCCTTCTCCGCAGGTTGTTATCGGCCCAGCAGGATCAGCAATTAGAGAGATATCTTCACCGAAACATCTCTGTATGTTTTCCCCTCTCCGCAGGTTGTTATCGGCCCAGCAGGATCAGCAATTAGAGAGATATCTTCACCGAAACATCTCTGTATGTTTTCCCCTCTTCGCAGGTTGTTATCGGCCCAGCAGGATCAGCAATTAGAGAGATATCTTCACCGAAACATCTCTCTATATTTTCTTCTCTCCGTAGGTTGTTATCGGCCCAGCAGGATCAGCAATTAGAGGAGACTCTCCATCTGTCAGCTGACCACTCCAACAGAGACAACGGGAAGAGCTGCTGCAAGTAGGACAGGAACATAGAGCTAGAAAAAGAGGGTGTATCTTTGTATCTGTGCCATAATGGCTGTTGTGACATCATGGGCAGCGCCATTGAGGACTTTCTCCATTTTTTAAAGTGGTCAATTTTTCTTCTTATTTTGTGTTTATAAAAAGCATTAAGCTATACTGAACAAAAATATAAACACAACATTTAAAGTGTGGGTCCCATGTTTTGATTAGCTGAAATAAAACACAACACAAAAATACAACACAATGCCAACCGGCCTCACAACCGCAAACTACTTGTAACCACCCCAGCCCAGGATCTCCACATCTGGCTTTTTCACCTGCGGGATCGTCTGAGGACCCAGCCACCAGGACAGCTGATGAAAACGAATCAGAGGATGATTCAGCAAAATCGTTTTAAATTGTTGCATGTTGCGTTTTATATTTTTTGTCCAGTGATATATTGGTGATTTAGCGCTGCCTGCAGTGCTGGAGTTTTGAACCATTTATTTTATTGGGGGGGAAAATGCATTCATATATTGTGGCCAATAGATGGCAGTAATATAACTTATAAAGCTATTGAGATTATTATAGCTAACCCACTTTGAAGAAGAAGGCAATGCTCTGATCATTGACTGATCGCTCCCAACCCATAGGAATACCCACCCGAGTGACTACTTTAAAATGGTCGGAAACCCTCAATGGCAATGTCCATGCTGAAATGGGTTCTATCCATCCAGAGTCCTCTATCTACTTCTATGGATAGGGAAACAGTAGGGTCTCATCTATGGCCCAAAGCTGACCTAGCAACACTTGTATGCGAAAGTGAACAGTGAGATTAGGTTACGATACCATTAACCTAAGCACCCTTCTTCACTGTGTATTTTACAGGTCTGTGTGAGCCTATAAGACACTGTTAGACACATGACTGGACTGGATTCTATAGACTGCTACAACGTTGTCTGTGTAAATATGTTTACTGTAATGTATTCTATAAACTGCTACAACGTTGTCTGTATAAATATGTTTACTGTAATGTATTCTACAGACTGCTACAATGTTGTCTGTATAAATATGTTTACTGTAATGTATTATATAGACTGCTACAACGTTGTCTGTATAAATATGTTTACTGTAATGTATTCTATAAACTGCTACAACGTTGTCTGTATAAATATGTTTACTGTAATGTATTCTACAGACTGCTACAATGTTGTCTGTATAAATATGTTTACTGTAATGTATTCTATAGACTGCTACAATGTTGTCTGTATAAATATGTTTACTGTAATGTATTATATAGACTGCTACAACGTTGTCTGTATAAATATGTTTACTGTAATGTATTCTATAAACTGCTACAACGTTGTCTGTATAAATATGTTTACTGTAATGTATTCTACAGACTGCTACAATGTTGTCTGTATAAATATGTTTACTGTAATGTATTATATAGACTGCTACAACGTTGTCTGTATAAATATGTTTACTGTAATGTATTCTATAGACTGCTACAACATTGTCTATATAAATATGTTTACTGTAATGTATTCTATAGACTGCTACAACGTTGTCTATGTAAATATGTAAATATTGTTGTTGTGTGATACTAATAAAGACAGTTATTGTTAACTCCGGGAACTATAGGTCCTCTGTACTTCTGCATCAAATCTCTTCCCTTCAGCCTCTGCGTTCTTCATTATTATGGTGTTGGGCAACTACTGACTAATAAGTCAAGTACACTGAACAGCCTGGTGGTATCAGTCTGCTGGTGGTATCAGTCTGCTGGTGGTATCAGTCTGCTGGTGGTATCAGTCTGCTGGTGGGAACAGTCTGCTGGTGGTATCAGTCTGCTGGTGGTATCAGTCTGCTGGTGGTATCAGTCTGCTGGTGGTATCAGTCTGCTGGTGGTAACAGTCTGCTGGTGGTAACAGTCTGCTGGTGGTATCAGTCTGCTGGTGGTAACAGTCTGCTGGTGGTATCAGTCTGCTGGTGGTAACAGTCTGCTGGTGGTATCAGTCTGCTGGTGGTAACAGTCTGCTGGTGGTAACAGTCTGCTGGTGGTATCAGTCTGCTGGTGGTAACAGTCTGCTGGTGGTATCAGTCTGCTGGTGGTATCAGTCTGCTACTGGTATCAGTCTGCTGGTGGTATCAGTCTGCTGGTGGTATCAGTCTGCTGGTGGTAACAGTCTGCTGGTGGTATCAGTCTGCTGGTGGTAACAGTCTGCTGGTGGTATCAGTCTGCTGGTGGTATCAGTCTGCTGGTGGTAACAGTCTGCTGGTGGTATCAGTCTGCTGGTGGTATCAGTCTGCTGGTGGGAACAGTCTGCTGGTGGTATCAGTCTGTGATCTGTCTGTTCCTCCTCACCTCTCTGCTTTCGGCTTGTCTTACCTCTTAGCTTTCGGCTTGTCTTACCTTTGCTGTCGGCTTGTCTTACCTCTTAGCTGTCGGCTTGTCTTACCTCTCTGCTGTCTGCTTGTCTTACCTCTTAGCTGTCGGCTTGTCTTACCTCTCTGCTGTCGGCTTTTCTTACCTCTCAGCTAAAAGAGGCACGGCAGGTTAAAGGCACGGCAGAGCAAGAGCTTATATCAGAGTGTCAGCTGAGAGCTCAGCCTGTTGCTCATAACCTTCACAGAGAGCAGGCAGACAGACAGACAGAACAGTACCCCACCGTGACAGTGGAGTAGAGAGTGGAACATTTCACAGTCTCTGGTAAGACTGTTGCATCCAGAGGAGTGAGGAGGATTTGCAGTTTGAGTTCAGGTAGGAGTCTTCACTTTTACTCCAGAACCACCTTTATTTACCAAGTACGTTGACATAAAATGTGACGTGATATGCTGCTGCTAGAGATAGACAACATTTTAGAGACAGACAGGAATTTACACACAGTTTACATACGTGATATACAACATAGATCAAATGAACATAGAGCTGTAGGAGAATGAACATAGAGCTGTAGGAGAATGAACATAGAGCTGTAGGAGAATGAACATGGAGCTGTAGGAGAATGAGCAGTGGACATAGAAATATACAGAGGATATACACATTTACAGTATCTATATAAATATCTATATGCAGAGAGATGAACAGAGTTCAGATACAGTATAGTACAGTTATTATGAGTACAGTTCAGATACAGTATAGTACAGTTATTATGAGTACAGTTCAGATACAGTATAGTACAGTTATTATGAGTACAGTTCAGATACAGTATAGTACAGATATTATGAGTACAGTTCAGATACAGTATAGTACAGTTATTATGAGTACAGTTCAGATACAGTATAGTACAGTTATTATGAGTACAGTTCAGATACAGTATAGTACAGTTATGAGTACAGTTCAGATACAGTATAGTACAGTAGTTATGAGTACAGTTCAGATACAGTATAGTACAGTTATGAGTACAGTTCAGATACAGTATAGTACAGTAGTTATGAGTACAGTTCAGATACAGTATAGTACAGTTATGAGTACAGTTCAGATACAGTATAGTACAGTAGTTATGAGTACAGTTCAGATACAGTATAGTACAGTTATGAGTACAGTTCACAGATGAAACAGTGTGCCTGCTTCTACTCATAGGGAGATGACAAAGAGGCACGGGACATTTTCCCGTGACACGAGGGGTTGGTTTAAAGTTACATGATATGACATTAGTGACGTGTGTGACTGGATGTCGTTTAGACTGACGTTGACAGTTGAAGTTAAAAGGTAAACTACAATCCCTGTTGAGAAGATAATAGGTTGGGTAACACGTTGTGTTGGATTTGTTTGGCGTCTCGTCTCCTCTGATATTATGGCTACACTATTTTGATCATTTGAACAGGCGTAAACGTAAACGACTGACAACTTGTTGATGCTACCTGACGTCTCGACGCCCCGACGTTGCTAAATGTAAAGCTGGCACAACCTATCTGACTCAGTGAATCATTGCCCGAAGAATGAGCCAAGAGGCGTAATAACAAATTAGCGTACAAACCTCACACTAGTCCAAGACAGATCAGTCAGCTGTCTTTTCTTGTGCGCAGTTTGTACGCTTGTTTTTTTTTTTTGTATACTAGTTTATTCCTGTCAGCACCAGTACCTGGATACTAGTTGTTCCTGACATTTCTCTAGAACAGGATGTAGGCTACATGTGCACCACCAAGTCAGAACCGTAGGATAACTGAGGGGAGGATATAAGCAGACAAGGAAAGCTCTTAAAAAATGCAATGATTACATTTCTCTAGAACAGGTTGTAGGCTACATGTGCACCACCAAGTCAGAACAGTAAGTTATGAGGGGGAAAAGGGACCAAATTACTAGGGTGAGACACATGGGCTACTAACATCTTACTACACAACATACACTTAATATTACTTTCTTAGCTACAGTATACATATCTCCCTGGCATATTACATCATTTATGCAGCAGCATACAATACATTGTTGGACTCCCCTTGTTGCGCTGTGCTCACTTGAACAGGAAGGTGGCGCAGCGGTCCTTCTTGTGGGCAAATTTTGTCATTCTCTGGACTAATGGTATTTTCAAGACAACTGGGAACTCTGGGAGAAAAAAACAAAACAAGGTTGAGTCATGACGTCTGTGATCTTCAGGTCGGAGCTCTAGAAAGAGGCCCGAGTTCCTGACTTGGAATTCTGAGTCGGATGACCGTTCGATTTTCCCAGTCGGAACTCGTTTTTTTCAGAGTTCCCAGGTGTCTTGAACTCACTGAAGTCATGCTGGATTGACAGCATGGCGAATGTATTCAACCTTTTCTGGCCCATGGTGTTGCATGTGAATGTTGGTCCTTTGAAGCTTGGAAAAGAGACCCTTAAACCCAGACTTGGACCACACGCCCTCTCCACCTGATTTCTTTGCAACGCTTGCAGTTAGCCACTGATTCCTTCCAAACCACTCATTGTTGAATTAGTGATTTCCAACTTGTTGTGTAATGTTTACGTCCAATGGCCGATGAGCCCCCGATATGTTTCATCTATAATATATCTTCATACGATAAGGATTGAAAAGGATTTGCCAGTAGATTGACGACGTGATTCATGATGATGACTGCTGGCTAATATTTTGAAAGTATGATGTTGGCATGATCAGTCCAATCAAAGCTACTGTAGATATAACATGATGTGACGTCATTTTATCTGTGGCCAATGACCTTTAGCCTTCTTGGATGGGCACTTCTAATGTAAATCTATGGCAGTACCCGAGCGGGGCTTGAACTGCCTAGCTCTCCCTGTAGATTTTGCGGTGACGTCGTGCCCCCTCCATGAGTGACAGAACACTGAGCCAATCAGGCGCAGCACTATGTTCTGCTGGCTGCCCCACCACCACAGAAAGCGCTGAGCTAGACTGAAAGTTGGAGCTGCCTTACTCAAAAAAAAACAAAAAAGAGACCATGTTTGTTTACGGCTTTATTAACTCAATGATTTTTTTTTTTACATTGTTTGCGAACTGATTTGTGACACGTATTTATGCCAAAATAACAGACAAAAAAGGAATGTTCTTTTTTTTGGGGGCTGAACAGGTGGGACTCAAAACTCTCACCTGCCCTGAATGATGGGTGGTGATCATAGCCTGTAAATCTGTTCTGTGGCTGTAGTCTCTGTAATTCCAGACCTAGGACAATATTTTTGTTTTATGTGGGAGGCAATCTGTCTTCCAAGGGAGACTAGCTGCAGAAGTGAACAAAAATATAAACTCAACATATAATGTGTTGGTCTCCATGTTTCATGAGCTGAAATAAAAGATCCCAGAAATGTTCCATACGCACAAAAATCTTATTTCTCTCAAATTTTGTCCACAAATGTGTTTATCTCCCTGTTAGTGAGCATTTCTCTTTTGCCACGATAATCCATCCACCTGACAGGTGTGGCATCTCATGAAGCTGATTAAACAGCATGGTCATTACACAGGTGCACCTTGTGCTGGAGACAATAAAAGATGTCTACAGTTTTGAGGGAGTGTGCAATTGGCATGCAATTGGCAATTGAATGTTCATTTATCTACCATGAGCCGCCTCCAACATTGTTTTAGATAATTTGGCAGTACGTCTAATTGGTGTCACAACCACAGACCATGTGTATGGCGTCGAGTGGGCGATGTCAATGTTGTGAACAGAGTGCCCAATGGTGGCAGTGGGGTTATGGTATGGGTCCGGTATAAGCTACAGACAACAAACACAATTGCAGTTTATTGATGGCAATTCAATGCACAGAGATACCGAGACGAGATCCTGAGGCCCCGTTGTCGTGCCATTCATCCGCCGCCATCACCTCATGTTTCAACATGATAATACACGCCCCCATGTCCCAAGGATCTGTTCACAATTCCTGAAAGCTGAAAACGTTCCAGTTCTTCCATGGCCTGCATACTTACCAGACATGTCACCCATTGAGCATGTTTGGGATGCTCTGGATCTACATGTACGACAGCGTGTTCCAGTTTCCGCCAATATCCAGCAACTTCACACAGCCATTGAAGAGGAGTGGGGACGACATTCCACAGGCCACAATCAACAGCCTCATCAACTCTATGCGAAGGAGATGTGTCGCGCTGCATGAAGCAAATGGTGGTCACACCAGATACGGACTTAAAAAAAAAAAAGGTATCTCTGATCAACAGATGCATATCTGTATTCCCAGTCATGTGGAATCCATAGATTAGGGCCTTAATGAATTTATTTCAATTGACTGATTTCATTATTAGAACTGTAACTCAGAAATAATCTGTGAAATTATTGCATGTTGCGTTTATATTTTTTGTAAATTCTATTTACTAGAAGACCAAACTTACCAAACATAGATATTAAATAGACCAATCTTAACACGTGTACATGTATGTTCTCTGGGTTTCAGGATGGAGACATATGATGAGAAAACAACCACGTGTGGGATGATTTGTCTAAAATATCTACTATTGACCTTTAACCTTCTCTTCTGGGTGAGTCTGCCTGTCTGTCTGCTATTGACCTTTAACCTTCTCTTCTGGGTGAGTCTGCCTGTCTGTCTGCTATTGACCTTTAACCTTCGCTTCTGGGTGAGTCTGCCTGTCTGTCTGCTATTGACCTTTAACCTTCTCTTCTGGGTGAGTCTGCCTGTCTGTCTGCTATTGACCTTTAACCTTCGCTTCTGGGTGAGTCTGCCTGTCTGTCTGCTATTGACCTTTAACCTTCTCTTCTGGGTGAGTCTGCCTGTCTGTCTGCTATTGACCTTTAACCTTCTCTTCTGGGTGAGTCTGCCTGTCTGTCTGCTATTGACCTTTAACCTTCTCTTCTGGGTGAGTCTGCCTGTCTATCTGCTATTGACCTTTAACCTTCTCTTCTGGGTGAGTCTGCCTGTCTGTCTGCTATTGACATTTAACCTTCTCTTCTGGGTGAGTCTGCCTGTCTATCTGCTATTGACCTTTAACCTTCGCTTCTGTGTGAGTCTGCCTGTCTGTCTATATATTATGTCTGTCTGCCTGCCTGTCAATCTGCCTGTCTGTCTGCCAATCTGTCTGCCTGTCTACATGGCAGAACAACATATTTTTGGGGCAGAAATATTGCTTAACTTGTCCTATATGTTATAACAAAGCAGTAGATTATATAGGTAGGCTTAACCCTTTGCATGTATGTACACTACATGAGCCTGAAAGAATATCAGCCGTTAAGTCGTCTCTAACCCGTCAGCAACTGATAGGCTCCCGATAGGCTCCTGATAGGCTCCTGCAGGCCTGTATTTGATTGGTGCTAGGAATCTACTAGTTATCTGCTATTGAAAATTGTGTGTGTTATGAATTGAAATAATAAAATTTAATGAAATTGATTTGAAAGGGAATTGAGTGATTTTGAATTCCACTGCTGTGTGTGTGTGTGTGTGTGTGTGTGTCTGTCTGTCCTCTTTCAGCTGGCAGGTGGAGTGGTGATGGCGGTGGGGGTGTGGACCCTAGTGGAGAAGAGTGACTACATCAGCCTCCTCAACTCCAGCTACTACTCTGCCTCTGCCTACATCCTCATAGCTGCCGGGGCTATCGTTGTCTTCACTGGCATCGTAGGCTGCTGTGCCACCCTCAAGGAGATGAGGAGTCTGCTAATAGTGGTGATCCTCCGATCGATCGATCAATCAATCAATCAATTCATTTCATTTGCAAAGCCCTTTTCAAATCAGCAGTTGTAACACAGTGCCTGGAACTACAAACACTCGAAGTAACACGCAATATCAATCAAACTGATACCTTTACTGCCTTATAAACAATATCAATCAGACTGATACCTTTACTGCCTTATAAACAGTACACACACTGGACATTCTTCTACACCCTCAGAAACGCAAGGCACCTGAGTTATTACTATCAGATCAAAATGATTTAATATAAACATTATATTTTCCGTTCGCATATAAAACTCCTGTCAATTAAACACAAAAAAAAAAAAAATCATTTTTTTCAGAGGCAGAAGAAAAAAAGCAATAGACGCGCGATACGGATTTCACTGTACACCATAAATGGCACAGATGTAAAGATAAGTTGTCTATCTAACTCTATGGTTTATATGCCACACTGTTGGATAGGACAGACAACATTTAAAGGCCTTCAGGACAACACAGATTAACAAATGTCACCTAGCTAGGCTGAACTTGTAATATGTGTGTAAGCTGTACAGCAAAAACTAGGCTAGGTTTGATGTGTGAATACACTACCGTTCAAAGGTTTGGGGTCACTTAGAAATGTCCTTGTTTTTTAAAGAAAAGCAATTTTTTTTGGTCTATTAAAATAACATCAAATTGATCAGAAATACAGTGTAGACATTGTTAACGTTGTAAATGACTATTGTAGCTTTTTTATGGAATCTCTACGTAGGCGTACAGAGGCCCAATATCAGCAATCACCACTCCTGTGTTCCAATGGCACGTTGTGTTAGCTAATCCAAGTTTATCATTTTAAAAGGCCAATTGATCATTAGAAAACCCTTTTGCATATATGTTAGCACAGCTGAAAACTGTGTGGCATATATACCATAGAGTTAGATAGACAACTTATCTTTACATCTGTGCCATTTATGGTGTCTGTGACAGCATGGGCATTTTAAAGTATTCCATTTTCTTCTTCGTTTGTGTTTAAAAAAAAAAAAAAGCATTAAGCTAATATTCTTGATTTAGCGCCACATGCTGTGAACCAAATATTTGTGTCATTCATGTATTGTGGCCACTAGATGGCTGTGATATAGCTTAAAGCCATTTACTAACCATAGGCAACTCAATTTATTTATTTTTTTACTAGGCAAATTCTTAATTTCAAAGACGGCCTAGGAACAGTGGGTTAACTGCCTGTCCAGGGGCAGAACAACAGATTTGTACCTTGTCAGCTCAGGGATTTGAACTTGCAACCTTTCGGTTACTAGTCCAACGCTCTAACTACTTTAAAATGGTGGAAGCCATCAATGGCAATGTCCAGGCTAAAACGGTTTATATGCACCTAGACTCCTCTATCTAGCTCTATGATATAAACAGAACCAGACGAAAATACACTGTCTGAAATGCACGTGTCATAAATATCAAGCAGAATAATGCTGTGTGTATCTTTAAGAGTTTAGATATGGAGCTTGAGTCACGAGAGAGGAATGAGGGGCATCACAGGCATGGCGGTTGGAGAGACAGAGGGAGAAGTGGGGGTAGGGGGAGAGGAGAGGGTATAGGGGAGAGAGGGCTTTGCTTTGATTTGCAATGTAAACATGTTTCCCATGCCAATAAAGCCCCTTAAATTAAATTGAAATTGAGAGGGGAGAGGAGGGGGTAGAGGGAGAGAGAGAGCGAGAGAGAGGGGCAAGAGGGAGTGGGAGAGAGGGAGAGAAAGGGAGAAAGATACAGAGGACAGCAACACAATTAGACCCAACCAAATCATGAGAAAACAAAAAGAGAATTACTCGACACATTGGAATACCTGACCACTGTGACTGACCAAAAATTAAGGAAAGCTTTGACTATGTACAGACTTAGTGAGCATAGCCTTGTTATTGAGAAAGGTCGCTGTAGGCAGACCTGGCTCTCAAGAGAAGACAGGCTATGTGCACACTGCCCACAGAATTAGGTGGAAACTGAGATGCATTTCCTAACCTCCTGCCAAATGTATCACCATATTAGAGACACACATTTCCCTCAGATTACACAGCTCCACAAAGAATTTGAAAACAAATCCAATTTTGATAAACTCCCATATCTATTGGGTGAAATACCAGTGTGCCATCACAGGGGGGAGAGAGAGAGAGAGGGTTAGAGGGAGAGAGAGGGAGAGAGAGAGAGAGAGAGAGAGAGAGAGAGAGAGAGAGAGAGAGAGAGAGAGAGGGTTAGAGGAGAGAGAGAGAGAGAGAGAGAGAGAGAGAGAGAGAGAGAGAGAGAGAGAGAGAGAGAGAGAGAGGGAGAGAGAGAGAGAGAGAGAGAGAGAGAGAGAGAGAGAGAGAGAGAGAGAGAGAGAGAGAGAGAGAGAGAGAGAGAGAGAGAGAGAGAGAGAGAGAGAGAGAGAGAGAGAGAGAGAGAGAGAGAGAGAGAGAGAGAGAGAGAGAGAGAGAGGGAGAGACAGACAGAGAGACAGAGAGATAATATTACAATCTTGAAACTTTATGGAATGAAACACTGATTAGGAGTAACTGTAACCGCAATAAAAAGGCCCACACTCACTGTTTGACTTTACTACACACAGATATTGGCACGTGAAGTTGTTTTCAACCTCAGCTCGCTTCGGTCTGTTTTATATTAGGAAGGAATGTCTTTTTGTTCTCCCCACCCATCACAGTATTTCGTCCTGCTACTCTCTCTGTTGATTTGTTAGGGACCATGTCATTGCACCAGATTTAGCTAGATGCTGTAGCTCATATTCATCTGCGGTCCCTCTCTCTTCACACTATTTCATCCTTCTCTCTCTCTCTCTGTTCTCTCTGTTCTCTCCTCTGTTCTCTCTCTCTGTTCTCTCTGTTCTCTCCTCTGTTCTCTCTCTGTCTGTTCTCGCTCTCTGTTACTCTCTCTCCACAGTATTTAATTATGTTACTCTCTCTCTCTGTTCTCTATCTCGCTGTTCTCTCTCGTTGTTCTCTCTCGCTGTTCTCTCTCGCTGTTCTCTCTGTGTTCTCTCTGTTCTCTCCTATGTTCTCTCTCTCTGTGTTCTCTCTGTTCTCTCCTCTGTTCTCTCTCTGTCTGTTCTCGCTCTCTGTTACTCTCTCTCCACAGTATTTAATTATGTTACTCTCTCTCTCTGTTCTCTATCTCGCTGTTCTCTCTCGCTTGTTCTCTCTGCTGTTCTCTCTCGCTGTTCTCTCTCTGTGTTCTCTCTGTTCTCTCCTATGTTCTCTCTCTCTGTGTTCTCTCTGTTCTCTCCTCTGTTCTCTCTCTGTCTGTTCTCGCTCTCTGTTACTCTCTCTCCACAGTATTTAATTATGTTACTCTCTCTCTCTGTTCTCTATCTCGCTGTTCTCTCTCTCGCTGTTCTCTCTCTCGCTGTTCTCTCTCTGTTCTCTCTGTTCTCTCTTATGTTCTCTCTCGCTGTTCTCTCTCTCTGTTACGCTCTCTCTCTGTTCTTTCTCTCTGTTCTCTCCCACCACAGTATTTCATCCTGCTACTCTGTATCTTCTTGCTGGAAATTGTAGCTGGAGTCCTGGCCTATATCCAGTACCAGGAGGTATGTACATACCAGCGTTTCCCAAACTTGGTCCTGGGGACCCAAGGGGTGCACATTTTGGTTTTTTCCCTAGCGCTACACAGTTGATTGAAATAATGAACTCATCATCAAGCTTTGATTATTTGAATCAGCTGAGTAGCGCTAAGTGCAAAAACCAAAATGTGCACCCGTTGGGGTACGCTGGACCGAGTTTGAGAAACGCTGTCTTATACCATATTACGAGACCTGGGTTCAAATAATATTTAAAATAATTCCAAATACTTTATCTGTGCTTGATTTGAACTTGATTTGTCCTAATGGAACCGATAGAAATGCACCCCCCCCCCCCGGCCAACCTGGCACTCTGGGCAGGCTAAAGCAAACACTCAAAGTATCCAAAAGATGTCAAATAGTATTTGAACCCAGGTCTACACGTTACAATTTTTTTTTTACTAGTTACACATAGCTGCTGCAACCCGGCTGTGTACGAAACGGCACCCTATTCCTTACATAGTGCACTACTGTTAACCAGAGCCCTATGGGCGTGAGGTCAAAGAGTAGTGCACTATATAGGGAATAGAGTGCTATTTGGGAATGCTGGATGGGTCTGTCCTATATCCACTGGCAGGAGGTACGGTCTTATAATACCGCGTTCTCCTCAGACATGCCAGGAATTCTGATTGGCAAGGTATCCTGAGTACCACCTGACCTCCTCTTACCAGACCTGGGTTCAAATGCTATTTAAAATCGTTCGTATATATTGAGCGTTTGCTTTAGCCTGCGTGGAGGGGGGCAAGCTCCACGCAGGCTAAAGCAATAGGACAGGCAATCTCAATCAAGCACAGATACAGTGTTTGAAATGATTTTCCCAGAGTATTTTGAACGCTGGTTGGTATTACCAGACCTGCCACTCTACCAGGATATGAGACGTTTTGTTTCTTTCAGTTTTAGTCTTTATATTTATACCGTAACATTTAAAACTATTGCCATTCGACATGTGGGCTATCGTGACTTGTCACAGTTGATTCCTGAAATACACAGCACCGTTTATAGGTATATTCAGATGATGACTAGGGCAAGAAGGTCTATTTGAAGCTGCAGCATGATTAGTCATAGTTATTTCGTGTAGGATATAGTTACATCCATCGTTGTGTATTGTTTACTACCAGACTAGTAAACAACTTTATTCTGAGCTAATTCGGTCACTGACACAAACAAAGATCTGGTACGACCTAAAACGTTCTGGTACGACCTAAAACGTTCTTATATGACCTAAAACGTTCTGATACGACCTAAAACGTTCTGGTACGACCTAAAACGTTCTGGTACGACCTAAAACGTTCTGATATGACCTAAAACGTTCTGGTACGACCTAAAACGTTCTGGTACGACCTAAAACGTTCTGGTACGACCTAAAACGTTCTGATATGACCTAAAACGTTCTGATACGACCTAAAACGTTCTGATACGACCTAAAACGTTCTGATACGACCTAAAATGTTCTGATATGACCTAAAACGTTCTGATACGACCTAAAACGTTCTGATACGACCTAAAACGTTCTGATACGACCTAAAACGTTCTGATATGACCTAAAACGTTCTGGTATGACCTAAAACGTTCTGGTACGACCTAAAACGTTCTGGTACGACCTTAAACATTCTGATATGACCTAAAACGTTCTGGTATGACCTACAACGTTCTGGTACGACCTAAAACGTTCTGATACGACCTAAAACGTTCTGGTATGACCTACAACGTTCTGGTATGACCTAAAACGTTCTGGTATGACCTAAAATGTTCTTGTATTATATAAAACTGTCTTGTATTATATAAAACGTTCTTGTGTTTCCTAAAACTTTATTATAATAACTATTACATGAAAATAATAACTCCTGAATATTTTATTTATTTATTTAACCTTTATTTATTCCTGAATAACACATCTTCCTGAATGTATTTTTTTCCATAATCCTTTTATATTCTTGTTTGCATGCTTCTCTCCATCCATTCATTCATTCCGGTTTTCCGTCCTTTTCAAATTCCTATTTTTCTTTCTTCTTTTCTGGTTTTCTTCCCCCTCCAGTGTTTCCCTTTCTGCCAGCAGGTAATAATCCTCCTGTTTGTTTCCACCTGTCTATCAATCTCTTTTTCTGATCTCACTGTTCAGAATACTCTTCTGTTATTTCTGACCAATCACATCTCCTTACTGCTCTATGAAAAAATAAACATACAGTACCAGTCAAAGGTTTGGACACACCTACTCATTCAAGGGTTTTTCTTTATTTTTTTACAATTTTCTACATTGTAGAATAATAGTGAAGACATCAACACTATGAAATAACACATATGGAATCATGTAGTAACCAGAAAAGTGTTAAACAAATCAAAATATATTTTAGATTTTAGATTTTTCCAAGAAACCACTCGTTGCCTTGATGACAGCTTTGCACACTCTTGGCATTCTCTCAACCAGCTTCCCCTGGAATGCTTTCCAACAGTCTTGAAGGAGTTCCCACATATGCTGAGCACTTGTTGGCTGCTTTTCCTTCACTCTGTGGTCCAACTCATCCCAAACCATCTCAATTGGGTTGAGGTCGGGTGATTGTGGAGGTCAGGTCATCTGATGCAGCACTCCATCACTCTCCTTCTTGGTCAAATAGCCCTTATACAGCCTGGAGGGATGTTGGGTCATTGTCCTGTTGAAAAACCAATGATAGTCCCACTAAGCACAAACCAGATGGGATGGCGTATCGCTGCAGAATGCTGTGGTAGCCATGCTGGTTAAGTGTGCCTAAATTCTAAATAAATCACTAACAGTGTCACCAGTAAAGCACCGCCACATCATACACCTCCTCCTCCATGCTTCACGGTGGGAACCACACGTGGAGAAAATCCGTTCACCTACTCTGCGTCTCACAAAGACACGGCTGTTGGAACCAAAAATCTAATCAGGACTCATCAGACCAAAGGTCAGATTTCCACCGGTCCAATGTCCATTGCTCATGGCCCTTCTTCTTATTGGTGTCCTTTAGTAGTGGTTTCTTTGCAGCAATTCGACCATGAAGGCCTGATTCACGCAGTCTCCTCTGAACAGTTGATGCTGAGATGTGTCTGTTACTTGAACTCTGTGAAGCATTTATTTAGGCTGCAATTTCTGAGGCTGGTAACTCTAATGAACTTATGCTCTGCAGCAGAGGTAACTCTGGGTCTTCCTTTCCTGTGGCGGTCCTCATGAGAACCACTTTTTCTGTATTGACGGACCTTCATATCTTAAAGTAATAATGGACTGTTGTTTCTCTTTGCTTATTTGAGCTGTTCTTGACATAATATTGACATAATATAATAATATGTCACAACACAACTGATTGGTTCAAACGCATTAAGAAATTCCACAAATTAACTTTTAACAAAACACACCTGTCAATTGAAATGCATTCCAGTTGACTACCTCATGAAGCTGGTTGAGAGAATGCCAAGAGTGTGTAAAGCTGTCATCAAGACAAAGGGTGGCTACTTTGAAGAATCTCAAATATAAAATATATTTTAATTGAACACTTTTTTGGTTACTACATGATTCCATATGTGTTATTTCATAGTGTTGATGTCTTCACTATTATTCTACAATGTAGAAAATAGTAAAAATAAAGTAGGTGAGTAGGTGTGTCCAAAAATGAGTAGGTGTGTCCAAACCTTGGACTGGTATTGTACAACTGTACATCTGGGCCTTTGTTCGAATACCAAGGTTGGGGTCAATTCTTATTAATTAATGTTAAGGCAAAATATAGATTTCCACTTAAATAGACAACATTAATAAACAATAACTGGTAATGCTGCATAGTTTTAGAAAAGTCTGGAACTCATCTTTCTGGTAAAAATAGTTAGACATTTATGAGGTGTACTCATCTTTGAGGATACAAGCTCAAGTACATAGTACAAATATTTTCAAAATATATCACCATTTTATAATATTTTTTTCCTATTCAACAAAAGTGAGGCAATGGGGCTTGAATATAGTAACAATCAAATTATAAACGACTTACTATAAGATTTCACCTTTCTTATAACTGTAAAATAAATATGATCATACTGAGTTGACAAAGAACTGACGACAGATACTTTTCTGCCAAACGTGAATCTGAGCGATTCAGAGACCACCATTCAAATGTGAGTCGCTACAGCTTTAAACTCAACGTCATTTTGTCTATCTGTGACCAAGATAAAGTAGTCTTGTTTCAATTCTACCAAATTATTTATTATTTTTCCCGTTGAGAGATATAAATCGATCTGAGAACACCCTAGTGACCCTCACAGCTGCGCTTGCAATAGCGCTGATGAATCCAGATAACCAGTGCTTTTAGGGAGTGTAAAGCAATTGATGTTGCGCTGTTCACAGAGCACGCTGTACAAAGAAATATCGGTTGGAACCGGTCCAGGTCCAGTCACAGTCACCTAAAAAGGGGATTTAACGTTTAAATTAAAGTCATTCAATTCAGGAAGTGATTTGAATTTAAAATGTAAAAAATGTAACTTTTAAAAGACAAAACGTATCATTTTCCGTTTATTTATCAGTTTTATTGAATCTTTATTTAACTAGGCAAGTCAGTTAAGAACAAATTCTTATTTACAATGACGGCCTAGAAAAAGGCAAAAGGGCCTGCTGCAGGGGACGGGGGCCTGGGATTAAAAATAAATTCAATATAAATATAGGACAAAACACACATCACGACAAGAGAGACACCACTACATAAAGAGAGACCTAAGACAATATTTATTGAGAAATATTTTAAAATAAATGCTATATTGTTTATTACTGAATTCAATTCTAATTGACCCCAAGCCTGTCGAACCCTGTCCTTCCTCCTTTACAGTGACATGACTGTCTTAGTGCTAGTAAATGGTCCACTGTATCACCTTTCATAGATTTGTCATTGGCTCCTGTGTCTGTCTCTACACAGCTGGATAAGGAGCTGCAACACAACCTGAAGGAGACCATGGTTCAGAAATACCAGCAGTCTGGAGAGGAGAGCATCACCAGTGCAGTGGACAAGCTGCAGCAGGAGGTAAACGAATGACGATCCATACAGAAGCTACTGGAAATGCTGTTCCCGGGCCACCGTGTTTCATTCAGATAGAGGTGGTTCAGGCTACTTGGTTTGGAGTGCATATTGTAACGAATCTGACATCGGTAAGACAGATAACCCTTCCCCCTTTCTTGGAGCAGGGGTTACTGACGCATCACATTATATACATCACATTATATACATCACATATACATTATATACATCACATTATATACATCGCATATACATTATATACATCACGTTATATACATCACGTTATATACATCACATTATATACATCACATATACATTATATACATCACATTATATACATCTCATATACATTATATACATCACATTATATACATCACATATACATTATATACATCACATTATATACATCACATATACATTATATACATCACGTTATATACATAACATTAAATACATCACATTAAATACATCACATTATATACATCACATGAAATACATCACATGAAATATGTCATATTATATACATCACATTATATACATCACATTATATACATCACATATACATTATATATGTCACATTATATACAACACATTATATACATCACATTAAATACATTACATTATATACATCACATGAAATACATCAAATTATATACATCACATTAAATACATCACATTATATACATCACATGAAATACATCACATTAAATACGTCATATTACATACATCACATTATATACATCACATATACAATATATACATCACATTATATACATCACATTATATACATCACATTAAATACATCACATTATATACATCACATGAAATACATCACATTGTATACATCACATTAAATACATTACATTATATACATCACATTATATACATTACATTATATACAACACATTAAATACATCACATTAAATACATCACATGATATACATCACATTACATACATCACATTATATACATCCCATTATATACATCACATTATATACATCACATTATATATATCACATTATATACATCACATTAAATACATCACATTATATACATTACATTATATACATCATATACATCACATATACATTATATACATCACATATACATTATATACATCACATTATATACATCAAATTAAGTACATAACATTATATACATCACATTATATACATCACATTATATACATCACATTATATACATCATATGATATACATCACATTATATTAAATACATCACATATACATTATATACATCACATTATATACATCACATTATATACATCACATTATATACATCATATTATATACATCACATTATATACATCACATTATATGCATCACATTATATACATCACATTATATACATCACATGAAATACATCACATTATATACATCACATTAAATACATCACATTATATACATCACATTATATACATTACATTATATTAAATACATCACATATACATCACATATACATTATATACATCACATTGTATACATCACATTATATACATCACATTAAATACATCACATTATATACATCACATGAAATACATCACATTAAATACATCACATTATATACATCACATGAAATACATCACATGAAATACATCACATGATATACATCACATTATATACATCACATTATATACGTCATATTATATACATCACATTATATTAAATACATCACATTATATACATCACATTAAATACATCACATTATATAAATGATATACTTCACATTAAATACATCACATTATATACATCACATTCTATACATTATATACATCACATTATATACATCACATGAAATACATCACATTATATACATCCCATTATATACTTCACATTCTATACATTATATACATCACATTATATACATCACATTATATACTTCACATTATATACTTCACATTATATACATTATATACATCACATTATATACATCACATTAAATACAACACATTATATACATCACATTATATACATCACATTATATACATAACATTATATACATCACATTAAATACATCACATTATATACGTCATATTATATACATCACATTATATTAAATACATCACATATGTGGAGATGGAAGAACCTTCCAGAAGGACAACCATCTCTGCAGCACTCCACCAATCAGGGCTTTATGGTCGAGTGGCCAGATGGAAGCCATTGGTGTCTAGATGGAATTTGTATTTGTGGTCATGGCAACTGGACCTTTTTTGAAAGACCATTATTTTGGTCTTACTGAGATTTACTGTCAGGGCCCAGGTCCGGCAGAATCTGTCCAGAAGATCTAGGTGCTACTGTAGGCCCTCCTTGGTTGGGGACAGAAGCACCAGATCATCAGCAAACAGTAGACATTTTACTTCATATTCTAGTACAGTGAGGGAAAAAAGTATTTGATCCCCTGCTGATTTTGTACGTTTGCCCACTGACAAAGAAATGATCAGTCTATAATTTTAATGGTAGGTTTATTTGAACAGTGAGAGACAGAATTTTATAAATTGATTTGCATTTTAATGAGGGAAATAAGTATTTGACCCCCTCTCAATCAGAAAGATTTCTGGCTCCCAGGTGTCTTTTATACAGATAACGAGCTGAGATTAGGAGCACACTCTTAAAGAGAGTGCTCCTAATCTCAGTTTGTTACCTGTATAAAAGACACCTGTCCACAGAAGCAATCAATCAATCAGATTCCAAACTCTCCACCATGGCCAAGACCAAAGAGCTCTCCAAGGATGTCAGGGACAAGATTGTAGACCTACACAAGGCTGGAATGGGCTACAAGACCATCGCCAAGCAGCTTGGCGAGAAGGTGACAACAGAACTGTCAATCTCCCTCGGCCTGGAGCTCCATGCAAGATCTCACCTCGTGGAGTTGCAATGATCATGAGAACAGTGAGGAATCAGCCCAGAACTACACGGGTGATGATCTTGTCAATGTTCTCAAGGCAGCTGGGACCATAGTCACCAAGAAAACAATTGGTAACACACTATGCCGTGAAGGACTAAATCCTGCAGCGCCCGCAAGGTCCCCCTGCTCAAGAAAGCACATATACATGCCCGTCTGAAGTTTGCCAATGAACATCTGAATGATTCAGAGGACAACTGGGTGAAAGTGTTGTGGTCAGATGAGACCAAAATGGAGCTGTTTGGCATCAACTCAACTCGCCGTGTTTGGAGGAGGAGGAATGCTGCCTATGACCCCAAGAACACCATCCCCACCGTCAAACATGGAGGTGGAAACATTATGCTTTGGGGGTGTTTTTCTGCTAAGGGGACAGGACAACTTCACCGCATCAAAGGGACGATGGACAGGGCCATGTGCCGTCAAATCTTGGGTGAGAACCTCCTTCCCTCAGCCTGGGCATTGAAAATGGGTCGTGGATGGGTATTCCAGCATGACAATGACCCAAAACACACGGCCAAGGCAACAAAGGAGTGGCTCAAGAAGAAACACATTAAGGACATGGAGTGGGCTAGCCAGTCTCCAGACCTTAATCCCATAGAAAATCTGTGGAGGGAGCTGAAGGTTCGAGTTAACAAACGTCAGCCTCGAAACCTTAATGACTCGGAGAAGATCTGCAAAGAGGAGTGGGACAAATTCCCTCCTGAGATGTGTGCAAACCTGGTGGCCAACTACAAGAAACGTCTGACCTCTGTGATTGCCAACAAGGGTTTTGCCACCAAGTACTAAGTCATGTTTTGCAGAGGGGTCAAATACTTATTTCCCTCATTAAAATGCAAATCAATTTATAACATTTTTCACATGCGTTTTTCTGGATTTTTGTTGTTGTTATTCTGTCTCTCACTGTTCAAATAAACCTACCATTAAAATTATAGACTGATCATTTCTTTGTCAGTGGGCAAACGTACAAAACCACTGGTTACAGTAAGAAGCTTCCTCTTGAGCGGACAGCATGATGAAAACCAGTCAATATTCAGGTCCCCACGAAAGTAGACCTCTCTGTTTACATCACATACACTATCAAGCATTTCACACATATTATTTAGATACTGACTGTTCACACTTGGTGGCCTATAGAAACACCCCAAAATAAAAGGCTTTAGATGTGCCAAGTGAATTAATATGGGCTATTTTCAGCCCTTTCCAGGGTAGCTTATCAGAGATAGACATAATATTAAAAAGAGCAGACAAAGCAAGAGAAAACAATATACATTCAGCAGTCCATTAATCAGTTGGTGTGTTTGTGTGTGCTGTGGGGTTAAGGCTACAAACCCATATTCTTGGCTTTCTCATCCCTTCCAGGCTTCTGGGAGAGAGGGTGGACAATGAGCCTGTCATAGCGGATGCACGCAATGTCCCCACGCGCTCTGGCAGCTTTCAGGGCTGGTATCAGTTCTTTCCTCTACTGGCGCACAGCTTCAGGAAAGTCCTCGTTGAGGAAGATATACGTTCCTCTCAAATTCTTGGCTCTTTCCAGAACAGCTACCTTGTCCTTGAACCTCAGGAACTTGATCACTATCAGCCTGGGCCTGTCACCTGGGCCGGTGGTGAGTTTTCCCATCCTGTGGGCACGCTCCACCTCAATCTTCCTGTTGTCCATCTTCAATTTCTCAGAGATCATTTCCCTCACTTTGTCCTCAGACTCCATCCAGGTCTCATGTGGAGATTCTGCAATTCCGTCCACAACCATGTTGTTTCGCCCTGATTGTCCCTTGAGATAAATCAGACTATCTGTCATTATTATCATGGATTCACACACAGAACTGATGTCCTCTCTCAATGACTTGCTGTTCTCCTGTTTCAACTCATCGAGGTGACCCTGGGAGAACTGCAAACTGTTCTTCGGGTCCTGGACCTCTCTGGTCAGGTCGTCCATTCTTTTATTAGTAGAATCCACGAGTATTTGGCGAAAACACTTGAAGCTATTTTCTTGTTGTTGTAACAACTGCTTGTAGGTCTATTTTTGTTTGTTTAAAAGATCCTTCACGCGTGATAAAGAGACACCACTGGCACTGTCCTTAACGGTACTCCCACCGGCTTTGATCTTTGTCATGGTAGCTAGCACCGTATGTTAGGATGTTAGCCTAGTGGTTGTTAGGCTGTTAGCCTAGTGGCAGGTAGCCTAGTGACAAGGTAAAAATCTGTCGTTCTGCCCCTGAGCAAGGCAGTTAACCCACTGTTCCCCCGGGCGCCAAAGACGTGGATGTCGATTAAGGCAGCCCCCTGCACCTCTCTGATTCAGAGGGGTTGGGTTAAATGTGGAAGACAAATTTCAGTTGAAGGCATTCGGTTGTACAACTGACTAATAATGGTGACTTTGACTTTGTTACTCCTCGCAGTTCCAGACAGGGCAAGTCACGGGAAAAATGGAAAACAACAAACAGCAGGGATCTAGACAGCCACAAACCAGGGACAATCCCAGCCACAATGGCTAACCGCGTCGCGGGCTGCGTTCAAGAACACCTCGCTAGCTTGATGTCCAGCTAGCTAGCAGCTAGGCTAGCTGCGATGCCAAATAGCTCCTCAGACCCGTCCTTGGTCGGCAGGATCACTGGAAAGATACAAGCAGTCCCAGCAACTGATGCCAACTTTCCAATATACTTTTAAACAACAAACTTTCAAAACCGAGCACTTCCTCGTTCCGCGTACAACAGGAAGTAATGGTTGAGAGACTTCCTCTGTTTTCAGGTCAGAAGAGGGTGGGGCTTAAGCTGCATCCCTGTCTCACCCCACGGCCCTGTGGAAAGAAATGTGTGTTTTTTTTTTGCCAATTGTAACGACACACTTGTTGTTTGTGTACATGGATTTGATAATGTCGTATGTTTTTCCCCCAACACCACTTTCTATCAATTTGTATAGCAGACCCTCGTGCCAAATTAAGTCAAAGCTTTTTTTAAATCAACAAAGCATGAGAAGACTTTGCCTTTGTTTTGTTTTGTTTGTTTGCCAATTAGGGTGTGCAGGGTGAATACGTGGTCTGTCGTGCAGTAATTTGGTAGAAAGTAAATTTGAAATTTTCTCAGTACAATGTCTTCACTGAGGAAATGTACCAGTCTGCTGTTAATGATAATGCAGAGGATTTACTCTAGGTTGCTGTTGACGCATATCCCACAATAGTTATTGGGGTCAAATTTGTCTCCACTTTTGTGGATTTGGGTGATTAGTCCTTGGTTCCAAACATCTCTCTCTGTCTGTCTGTCTGTCTCTCTCTCTCCTCTCTCTCTCTCTCTCTCTCTCTCTCTCTCTCTCTCTCTCTCTCTCTCTCTCTCTCTCTCTCTCTCTCTCTCTCTCTCCGCTCTCTCTCCTCTCTCTCTCAGTTTAAGTGTTGTGGTAGTAACAGCTCATCAGACTGGTCAGACAGTGTGTGGATCCTGACACCTAGCAATGATAGACTGGTCCCAGACAGCTGCTGCAAGACACCCAGTAACCTCTGTGGCCGCAGAGACCACCCCTCTAATATCTACAAGGTGGAGGTGAGTAGGGCCACACACACACACACATATCAAACAATAGACAATAAGGTATAATTACTGATTGTAGCTGATTGTTCAAGATGACATGAGTGTCTTCCTCTCTCTTTAGGGCGGGTGTATCACTAAGTTGGAGGCATTCATTCTGAGCCAACTGCAAATCCTTGGAGCAGTGGCGATCGGCATCGCCTTCCTCCAGGTAAAGTCCTAGAAACTTACCATACGTTAATGTACACTTGGGGGAACTTAGTAACATTATTCACATGAATGTAGATTTGAGGGAACTTAGTAACATTATTCATGCTAATGTAGACCTGGGGGAACTTAGTAACATTATTCATGCTAATGAAGTGTCATTAAGACACTAACAGCTTACAGACGGTAGGCAATTAAGGTCACAGTTATGAAAACGTAGGACACTAAAGAGGCCTTTCTACTGACTCTGAAAAACACCAAAAGAAAGATGACCAGGGTCCCTGCTCATCTGCATGAACGTGCCTTAGGCATGCTGCAAGGAGGCATGAGGACTGCAGATGTGGCCAGGGCAATAAATTGCAAGCTCAGTCATCAGACTGAGCTTGTTGTCATTGCAGGCAATCTCAACGCTGTGCGTTACAGTGAAGACATCCTCCTCCATCATGTGGTACCCTTCCTGCAGGCTCAGCATGACATAACCCTCCAGCATGACAATGCCACCAGCTATACTGCTCGTTCTGTGCGTGATTTCCTGCAAGACAGGAATGTCAGTGTTCTGCCATTGCCAGCGAAGAGACCGGATCTGAATCCCATTGAGCATGTCTGGGACCTGTTGGATCGGAAGGTGAGGGCTAGGGCCATTCCCCCCAGAAATGTCCGGGAACTTGCAGGTGCCTTGGTGGAAGAGTGGGGTAACATCTCACAGCAAGAACTGGGAAATCTGGTGCAGTCCATGAGGAGGAGAGGCACTGCAGTGCTTAATGCAGCTGGTGGCCACATCAGATACTGACTGTTACTTTTGATTTTGACCCCCCCTTTGTTCAGGGACACATTATTCCATTTCTGTTAGTCACATGTCTGTGGAACTTGTTCAGTTTATGTCTCAGTTGTTAAATCTTGTTATGTTCATACAAATATTTACACAAGTTAAGTTTGCTGAAAATAAACGCAGTTGACAGTGAGAGGACATTTCTTTTTTCCTGAGTTTATGTTTCCCTTGTCTCTTTATTTCTTTCAGCTCATAGGGATGATTCTTGTTTGCTGCCTTTATCGAAGTCTGAAAGAGGAGTCATACTGAGCATCGCTGATGTCACAACAACAACAGCAAGAAGACAACAACACAACAACAACAACATATTTCCCAGTATTTAGATATGCTTTCTCTCTGTCTCGGACACTACATACGTCTCTTGTAAATATGTGTAATGAAAAGTCACTTTTTTCAAAGACAAAATTAACCTATGTTGAAGTTTAGGTTAGGATGGCAGCAGGAAACAGACAGGCAGAAGGCAGGAAGGCAGACAGACAGACAGGCAGGCAGGCAAGGCAGCAGGCAGACAGACAAGCAGCAGACAGGCAGTCAGACAGACAGGCAGGCAAAGAGGCAGGAAGGAAGCAGCAGACAGACAGGCAGCAGGCAGACAGACAGACAGGCAGCAGGAAGGAAGCAGCAGGCAGACAGACAGACAGCAGACAGATAGGGAGCAGACAGGAAGGCAGGCAGGCAAGCTATGGGACAGCCAGTGTTATATGTGTTGAAAATGAAATTCAACAATATCTCATTTACATAAGTATTCACAACCCTGAGTCAATAATTTGTAGCTGTGTGTCTTTCTGGGTAAGTCTCCAAAAGCTTTCCACACCTGGATTGTTCAACATGTGCCCCTTATTCTTTTTAAAATTCATTCAAGCTCTGACAAATTGGTTGTTGATCATTGCTAGACAACCATTTACAGGTCTCAGATTTTCAATCAGATTTTAAAGTCAAAACTGTAACTCGGCCTTGTTGCAAACAGGATGCATGTTTTGGAATATTTTTGTTCTGTACAGGCTTCCTTCTTTTCACTCTGTCAATTAGGTTGGAATTGTGGAGTAACTACAATGTTGTTGATCCATCCTCAGTTTTCTCCTATCACAGCCATTAAACTCTGTAACTGTTTTAAAGTCACCATTGGCCTCATGGTAAAATCCCTGAGCAGTTTCCTTCCTCTCCGGCAACTGAGTTAGGAAGGACGCCTGTATCTTTGTAGTGACTGGTTGTATTGATACACCATCCAAACTGTAATTAATAACTTCACTGTGCTCAAAGGGATATTTAATGTCTGTTCTTATTATGTTTAGCTTTCTACCAATCGTGCCCTTCCTTGCAAGGCATTGAAAACCTCCCTGTGGTTGAATCTAAGGACATTTTTACTCCTCAGCTTATTTAGGCTTGCCATAACAAAGGGATTGAATACTTATTGACTTATTGAAGCTTTTCATTTTTTATTAATTTGTAAACATTTAGAAAAACATAATTCCACTTTGACATTATGGGGTATTGTGTATAGGCAATTCAATCCATTTTATTTCAGTCTGTAACACAACAAAATGTGGACAAAGGGTGTGATTGCTTTCTGAAGACAATGCCCCATGACCTTAGCTAAAAAGGCGAGTTTTAGGCCTTAATTATGATTATATTGAAGCTGTTTATGCAGAAGTTCAAATGGGTCTGTTACATTTGTTTATTTAGCATTACTTTTGTGCCTTATATTCAACACGTGTATTTTCAGATTGTTATAAATCGGCTTATTTGCATTGTTTAACCCTCGCTTAATATTACCCACTGTACACATTACTTTTATTTTGAAATGCGTTCAGAGAGAGAAAACGTGTGTTGAACTGGTCATTGGATAGATGAATCGGAGGTCGTACTGTCATTGGATAGATGAATCGGAGGTCGTACTGTCATTGGCTGGATTTCCAAATCAGTTCCTGTTTTAATTTTTATAATGGTCATTAAGTTCTCCTGGCAGCAAGATATTATGCTGGCAGTACGTTGCAGAATATTCTTTTTCAAAATAAGAGTCCTCCTACAAAGACATGCTAAACTTTGGGAATATCGTATTTTTTTTTTTTTTACTCTAGTACAGTACAACTGTTTTTCACAGCATTGCAACCACCTTTAAGAAAAGATGTGGATAATCTGACATACTTTTATTTGTAATATTGTATTATTCATACCATAATTTCTTTAGAAAATTTACACCAATACTGGCATGTTGAACGCTATTGTTTAGGCTATGTGTAAAGAAATACACTTTTAATAAAATAAAAATATCTATGTAATTGGAATTACTCAAGAGTCTACAACACTTAAATTGGTCTATTGTGCTGGGCAATGGGTTTAATACAGAGTGCAGCAGAGTCCTTACTCCACCCACTATATTCAATGCAGTACAATGCACTACTTATGAAAGAATACTCTTACCTGTGTACCATTCTCTCCATATATTGTAGTATGTCTGTAGAGATTTTTTTTATTAAAGATGCACCATATTTAAAGTGATGGCTTTCGATAAATGTACTGAAAACTCCATGTGAAAATCTGTTGGCCAGTAAGTGGGATGGTTTTCAGTGGTTGAATTACATGTGTTCAGCACTGCAAGGAAACGACAGCTGTAAAACCTGTTACGCACTTCTCAGTAGTCGGTATTCAGATTTACCTTATTCAGATTTACCTGTGCACAGACTCTGTGCCGGTACCCCCTGTATAAAGCCTCCACATTGACTCTGTACCGGTACCCCCCTGTATATAGTCTCCACATTGACTCTGTACCTTTACCCCCCTGTATATAGCCTCCACATTGACTCTGTACCGGTACCCCCTGTATATAGTCTCCACATTGACTCTGTACCGGTACACCCCTGTATATAGCCTCCACATTGACTCTGTACCGGTACCCCCCTGTATATAGCCTCCACATTGACTCTGTACTGGTACCCCCTGTATATAGCCTCCACATTGACTCTGTACCGGTACCCCCTGTATAAAGCCTCCACATTGACTCTGTACCGGTACCCCCTGTACATAGGTTTTCAGTGGTTGAATTACATGTGTTCAGCACTGCAAGGAAACGACAGCTGTAAAACCTGTTACGCACTTCTCAGTAGTCGGTATTCAGATTTACCTTATTCAGATTTACCTGTGCACAGACTCTGTGCCGGTACCCCCTGTATAAAGCCTCCACATTGACTCTGTACCGGTACCCCCTGTATATAGTCTCCACATTGACTCTGTACCGGTACCCCCCTGTATATAGCCTCCACATTGACTCTGTACCGGTACCCCCTGTATATAGTCTCCACATTGACTCTGTACCGGTACCCCCTGTATATAGCCTCCACATTGACTCTGTGCAGTACCCCCTGTATAAAGCCTCCACATTGACTCTGTACCGGTACCCCTGTATATAGTCTCCACATTGACTCTGTACCGGTACCCCCCTGTATATAGCCTCCACATTGACTCTGTACCGGTACCCCCTGTATATAGTCTCCACATTGACTCTGTACCGGTACCCCCTGTATATAGCCTCCACATTGACTCTGTGCAGTACCCCCTGTATATAGTCTCCACATTGACTCTGTACCGGTACCCCCTGTATATAGCCTCCACATTGACTCTGTGCCAGTACCCTGTATAAAGCCTCCACATTGACTCTGTGCAGTACCCCTGTATATAGTCTCCACATTGACTCTGTGCACCGGTACCCCCTGTATATAGCCTCCACATTGACTCTGTACCGGTACCCCTGTATATAGCCTCCACATTGACTCTGTACTGGTACCCCCTGTATATAGCCTCCACATTGACTCTGTGCAGTACCCCCTGTATATAGCCTCCACATTGACTCTGTACCGGTACCCCCTGTATATAGCCTCCACATTGACTCTGTAGCGGTACCCCCTGTATATAGTCTCCACATTGACTCTGTACCGGTACCCCCTGAATATAGCCTCCACATTGACTCTGTAGCGGTACTCCCTGTATATAGCCTCCACATTGACTCTGTACCGGTACCCCCTGTATATAGTCTCCACATTGACTCTGTACCGGTACCCCCTGTATATAGCCTCCACATTGACTCTGTACCGGTACCCTGTATATAGCCTCCACATTGACTCTGTACCGGTACCCCCTGTATATAGTCTCCACATTGACTCTGTACCGGTACCCCCTGTATATAGTCTCCACATTGACTCTGTACCGGTACCCCCTGTATATAGTCTCCACATTGACTCTGTACCGAACCCCTGTATATAGCCTCCACATTGACTCTGTACCAGTACCCCCTGTATATAGCCTCCACATTGACTCTGTACCGGTACCCCCTGTATATAGCCTCCACATTGACTCTGTACCTGTACCCCCTGTATATAGCCTCCACATTGACTCTGTACCGGTACCCTGTATATAGCCTCCACATTGACTCTGTACCGGTACCCCCTGTATATAGCCTCCACATTGACTCTGTACCGGTACCTCCCTGTATATAGCCTCCACATTGACTCTGTACCGGTACCCCTGTATATAGTCTCCACATTGACTCTGTACCAGTACTCCCTGTATATAGTCTCCACATTGACTCTGTACCGGAACCCCTGTATATAGCCTCCACATTGACTCTGTACCGGTACCCCCTGTATATAGCCTCCACATTGACTCTGTACCAGTACCCCCTGTATATAGCCTCCACATTGACTCTGTACCGGTACCCCTGTATATAGCCTCCACATTGACTCTGTACCGGTACCCCCTGTATATAGTCTCCACATTGACTCTGTACCGGTACCCCCTGTATATAGCCTCCACATTGACTCTGTACCGGTACCCTGTATATAGCCTCCACATTGACTCTGTACCGGTACTCCCCTGTATATAGTCTCCACATTGACTCTGTACCGGTACCCCCTGTATATAGCCTCCACATTGACTCTGTGCAGTACCCCCTGTATATAGTCTCCACATTGACTCTGTACCAGTACCCCCTGTATATAGCCTCCACATTGACTCTGTACCGGTACCCCCTGTATATAGCCTCCACATTGACTCTGTGCAGTACCCCCTGTATATAGCCTCCACATTGACTCTGTATGGTACCCTGTATATAGCCTCCACATTGACTCTGTACCGGTACCCCTGTATATAGCCTCCACATTGACTCTGTACCGGTACCCCCTGTATATAGTCTCCACATTGACTCTGTACCGTACCCCTGTATATAGCCTCCACATTGACTCTGTAGCGGTACCCCCTGTATATAGCCTCCACATTGACTCTGTACTGCACACCCTGTATATAGCCTCCACATTGACTCTGTACTGTACCCCTGTATATAGTCTCCACATTGACTCTGTACCGGTACCCTGTATATAGCCTCCACATTGACTCTGTAGCGGTACCCCTTGTATATAGCCTCCACATTGACTCTGTACCGGTACACCCTGTATATAGCCTCCACATTGACTCTGTACTGGGTACCCCCTGTACATAGTCTCCACATTGACTCTGTACTGGTACCCCCTGTATATAGCCTCCACATTGACTCTGTACCGGTACCTCCTGTATATAGCCTCCACATTGACTCTGTACCGTACCCCCTGTATATAGCCTCCACATTGACTCTGTACCGGTACCCCTGTATATAGCCTCCACATTGACTCTGTACCGGTACCCCCTGTATATAGCCTCCACATTGACTCTGTGCAGTACCCCCTGTATATAGCCTCCACATTGACTCTGTACAGTACCCCCTGTATATAGCCTCCACATTGACTCTGTACCGGTACCCCCTGTATATAGTCTCCACATTGACTCTGTACCGGTACCCCCTGTATATAGCCTCCACATTGACTCTGTACCGGTACCCCCTGTATATAGTCTCCACATTGACTCTGTACCGGTACCCCCTGTATATAGCCTCCACATTGACTCTGTAGCGGTACCCCCTGTATATAGTCTCCACATTGACTCTGTACCGGTACCCCCCTGTATATAGCCCTGCTATTGTTATTTACTGCTGCTCTTTAATTATTTGTTATTCTTTCTTTTTTGAGGGGGATTTTCTTAAAACTGCATTGTTGGTTAAAGGGCTTCTAAGTAAGCATTTCACTGTAAGGTCTACAGCTGTTGTATTCTGAGCTTTTGACAAATAAAAATGGATTTGATTTGAACTAGAGGAAAAACAACTCAAGATCACATTTACTCCACACACAGACACATATAAGGCTCTCCCTCCATTTGGCAAATCTGACCACAACTCTATCCTCCTGAATTCTGCATATAAACAAAAACTGCAACAGGAAGTACCAGTGACACGCTCAATAAGGAAGTTGTCCGATGATGCGGATGCTAAGCTACAGGACTGTTTTGCTAGCACAGATTGGAATATATTCTGGGATTCATCCAATGGCATTGAGGAGCACACCACTTCAGTCACTAGCTTCATTAATAAGTGCATCGACAACGTCGTCCCCACAGTGACAGTACGTACATATCCCAACCGGAAGCCATGGATTATAGGCAGCATCCGCACTGAGCTAAAGGCTAGAGCTGCCGCTTTCAAGGAGCGGGACTCTAACCAGGAAGCTTATAAGAAATCCTGCTACGCCCTCCGACGAACCATCAAACAGGCAAAGCGTCAATACAGGACTAAGATCGAATCGTACTACACCAGCTCTGACGCTCGTCAGATGTGGCAGGGCTTGCAAACTATCATGGATTACAAAGGGAAGCACAGCCGAGAGCTGCCCAGTGACGCAAGCCTACCAGACAAGCTAAATCACTTCTATGCTCGCTTCGAGGCAAGCAACACTGAACCATGCGTGAGAGCACCAGCTGTTCCAGAGGACTGTGTGATCATGCCGATGTGAGTAAGACCTTTAAACAAGTTAATGTTCAAGAGGCTGCAGGGACAGACAGATTACCAGGACGTGTATTCAGAGCATGCTCTGACCAACTGGCAAGTGTCTTCAATGACATTATCCACCTCTCCTTGACCCTTCATGTTTCAAACAGACCATCATAGTCCCTGTGCCCAAGAACGCCAAGGTAACCTGTCTAAAATTACTACTGTTCCGTAGCACTCACATCTGTAGCCAAGAAATGCTTTGAAAGGCTGGTCATGGCTCACATCAACATCATCATCCCAGACACCATGGACCCACTCCAATTCGCATACCGCCCAATCAGATCCACAGATGACGCAATCTCTATTGCACTCCACACTGCCCTTTCCCATCTGGACAAAAGGAACATCTACCCTAGCCCTGTACCCTACTCCTACCCTATACCCTAGCCCTGTATCCTAACCCCTACCCTGTACCCTAGCCCCTACACCAGGGATCGGGCAACTCCCATCCTCTAGGCCTGATTGGTGTCACACTTTTGGCCCCAGCTCCAGCTAACACACCAATAAATCAACTAACCATGCTCTAAATGGTTTAGAATTCAACTAGTTTAATCAGCTGTGTTTGCTAAGGATGGGGAAGGATCACTCCGGCCCCCCGAGGACTGGAAATGCCCATCCCTTCCCTAGGCACTTTAAAGATTCTACATCTTAGCAATAAGAGGAAAACGGTTCTATAAGTTGCTGATTAGAATGTGACACTTAATTCAAGTGGCCACACAAAGATACCACCGGGCCTACTATTAACTAATGTAAACATATTGTCAAACACTGTAGCATAGTTTTGTGAGAGCTTGTTTTACGCTGCACTACTGTGTCTGTGCCTACCAGAGCCATTGTGTCTGTACCTACCAGAGACACTGTGTCTGTACCTACCAGAGCCATTGTGTCTGTACCTACCAGAGCCACTGTGTATGTACCTACCAGAGCCACTGTGTCTGTACCAACCAGAGCCACTGTGTCTGTACCTACCTGGGCCACTGTGTCTGTACCTACCAGAGCCACTGTGTCTGTACCTACCAGAGCCACTGTGTCTGTACCTACCAGAGCCACTGTGTCTGTAAACTTACATTCACCCGGTTATATTCTCCTCATCCGTGTGTGTTTTGAGCTGGTGAGGAGCGTTAGCCAACCTATCTCTGATAGCGGAGGACTTTGTCAAGGAGGATCCTACACAGGTGAGTCTGGGAGATAATAACCGCAGTCTTCTGTTCTGCCACATAGGGACCAAGCATAGAGCTAGATAAAAATAGGGATATAGATGAGTTCTCTATCTAGCTCTATGCTTGGTCCCATAGAGATAGAAAGAGGACTCTAGATGAGTTCTCTATCACTATCACTAGATGTCCCATTGCTGGTGAGGTGGCAAAGTAACCAGTTAATATTGATCCCTAACATTTTGGGGGTAGATAGATGTCTATTTCTGGCAGTCTTCTCTCCCTACAAGGTGTTGTTTGCGCTGCACAGCAAATCATCTGTTTGCGCTAATCAGCAGTGGTTTCCAAGGCTAACCCACCCTGCGCAAATGTAGACTGTTGTTATAGCCATAATGCATTTTTCAAAAACGCAAAAGATACAGAAATGAACTGCGTTTTACACCTACATTTGTAGCTGAAAGTCATTCATGTCAGCAGCCAATATCAACTAAGGGATATAGCAGTTCTCTGGAGTCCAGGGGCAAGCAGATTCATACGGTCTACTTGTATGCAGCAGAATTCTGTTTTCCTCCCCTGAAGGCTATCGTAATTAATTCGCCAGAGTATGTGTTAAATCTTCACCCCATAACACTGAAGGCAGTGTGATGTTACAGCTAATCTTTAGACATATTGCCAGTTGCCACCCAAACCAGTCCTATATCTGAAATGTGAAAATGATCAATGAAATCGCCATGTAGCCTACTATTGTTCTGGGCAAAATGCCTCTAAAAGACGTATAAATTGTATTTTATATGGATCATATAAATGTAGGTTTACTCTGTTTTTGTCAGGCAAAACCGGTAGAAAATGAAGCAAGTTTTTTGGCAATGTGTTTCCATCTCCTCCTCTCTATCCTTCATTCCTTTCTCGGGCTGCTCAACAGTTTAGTGAAATATGTTTCGTTGCGAAAACATGTTACTATCGATGTTCCGGAACAGATTTCATGTTGGGTTTCCTGAATTAAGCACTTGGGTTACTGCAGGAGATCTCATGGCATACAGAGTTCAGGCGGAATATCACCTGTCGGGGAAACGAGAGCATGCTCCTCAAAAAGCGGTTGATGCGTGGAGTGAATTAAGTGTTGTTATATTTATTTATCAGCTTCTCATATTAAACACAGCGCCGCTATAAAACCCTAGTAGCCTACAAAGGCGGATCAGCGGGAGAGCGACGGGCCACTGTTCGCCATTGTACTGCATACAAATGACATGTATCCCCCCCCCCACCTGTCCATTTGATAATGGGCCATTCGAAATAGTCTGATGGGTGAAAAAATTATCACTTGATGAGAGAACAGCTGTGGAGCCTGGGGCAAGTTTCCCTCGCGACTTTCTCACATCATCAATATCTTATAGTCACACCATGCAGCCCTTATACGTTTAGATTTTTAACATATCCAATCAAATTTGATTAGTCACATGCGCTGAATACAACAGGTGTAGACTTTACAGTGAAATGTTGAATACAACAGGTGTAGACCCTTACAGTGAAATGCTGAATACAACAGGTGTAGACCCTTACAGTGAAATGTTGAATACAACAGGTGTAGACCTTACAGTGAAATGCTGAATACAACAGGTGTAGACCCTTACAGTGAAATGCTGAATACAACAGGTGTAGACCTTACAGTGAAATGCTGAATACAACAGGTATTGTTCCCACTCTCTAGCTGGTATTTCAGGGTCCCACTGGAAAGGGCTGTCGTCAGGGGGATCTGCCAGAATAGGTACGTCGCGAGAAGTAACATGCATGTCACTTTCCCCCATCCTTGGATCTTCAGGCTCCCCTGGAGAGTTAACTCGCTGATCACAAGTGGTTTCTCCTGCATTGTCCTTTCTCTGTCGTCTTGCTGTTTCAGGTGGTATAGTCTCTTGGCATCCACCTGGTCTGTTGCTTTCTTGGCTTCTCCCTGGCGCCTTGACCTCCTTGGCTGCTCCCTCTCCCTCCGGGTTCCTGCTTGGTGAATCAGCATCCTCTGTGTCCTCATCCCTCGGCAGTTGTCTCCTCCTCTCTGATGGGGCCTTGGTGCAGTGGTTTAGATGGTACCACGTGCCGCTCCCTTTCACCTGGACAGCTGTCCTGGACAGCTGTCCTCGCTCTTGTCACCTCGTAGGGTCCTTCTCTCCTTGGCTGGTTCCACTTTCTCCGGAACACCTGAACGTAGACCAGGTCCCCTGGTATCACCGTACGAGGTCCCTCTGGTCCTGGTTCAGGTACCTACTTTTTCTCCTGTAAGTAAATAGCTTTGTGTATTTTGGTTAGATGCTGTACGTATGCTTTTAACTCATTTTGCAACAGTTCCAATGAGGGACCTTTATACAGTCCTCCTAAGGTTGCATAGGCATGGGTCGACCCGTAAGCATTTCATGCGGTGTTAGATGCGTGCTTCTATTAGTTTCCATGCGGCAGCTCATTAAAGCAAGTGGTAAAGCATCCACCCAGTTAAGTCCCGTAGAGTTACATATTTTAAGAACCTTATTTTTCAAGTTTCCGTTAACTCTCTCCACAATACCTTGCGATTGCGGATGATAGAAACACCCCAATCTTTGTTTTATTCTCAATTTCTGTATTATTGTCTTTACAACTTTTTGTATAAATGCAGAGCCATTGTCTGAACTTATTTCAGATGGAATACCAAACCTAGGTATTACTTCTCTTGTTAGAAACTTTATCACTGTTCCTGATCCTTGATCAGCTGACGGTATCGCTTCTACCCACCTGCTGAACCTGCCTATGATGACTAACATGTACCTTTTACCCTGTATAGGTTTTATCATGTCTACATAGTCCATTACAATGTGTCGGAACGGACCTTCTGGAACCGGTATGCGATATGTAGTTATACCTTTACGTATATTGGTTTTTGCACATATTTCACAGTTTGATAATATTTCATCTACTGTTGCCTGTAGATACGGTGACCAGAAACCTTGTTTTTTGATTTTTCTTATTACCTCCCCCCTTGCACAGTGATCTAGATCATGTGCATCATTAATAAGTAAAGTCAATAAGGTAGTGGTAGCAAGTATGGCACCGTCATGTGTCCTCCATACTCCATGTCTGTCAACAGAGGCTCCCCTCTGTAACCAAGTGTTTTGTTCAAAAATACTAGCACGCGATTGAATTTGAACTAAAGCTGCAGGAGATGGTGGTGTAGCAAAGCTAACGATATCCATTGGTAGTTCTGTCATAATTGGAACAGCACATCTAGAGGCCTTTTGGCAGCTTCATCAGCTGTATTGTTTCCCCTCATAACAAAGTCGTAACCTTTCTTGTGAGCTTGACATTTGATAATAGATAACTTCTGAGGGTACATTAAAGCTGTCATTAATTTAACAATTTGCAAGTGATGCTGAATGGGAGTACCATCACTCTTTTAAAATCCTCTCTGCTTCCAAACTGCCCCAAACAAATGACATACTCCATGTGCATAGGCCGAATCAGTATAGATATTAACCGCCTTCCCTTTCCCTAATACACATGCTGCAGTCAATGCCTTTAGTTCTGCCAGCTGGGCTGAACACGGTTGAGGACAGTGTTCCAATATTTCCTCAGTAAAACCAACACCCTGGTGCTTAACCACCGCAAATCCTGCATGATTACCTAGATGATCTTTAAAACAAGAACCATCCACAAAATAGTTTTCCATGATACATCCGTGTCTGTCCGTTAATGGAATAGAATCAAGATCTGGACGTAGCTTGGTAAACCTCAGAGCTTCAGCAACACAGTCATGAGCCTCTCCTTCAAAGTCAAAAGGAATTCTATCGGCTGGATTGACTGTGTTGCATCTTTTAATGGAGACATCAGGATAAGTTAGTAAAGTCATGTAGTCTAAAGTTCTAGCATTAGTTAACACAAATTTACCCTGTTCTATTAGCGCCACTATTTTATGGTGTGTGCTTATAATTACAGGATATGCCATAGTTATAGTGGATGCTTTGTCATAGGCATAGTGCAATGCTGCCAACCCTTGATAGCAAGGAGGGTAACCCTGAGCCACTGGATCTAATTTAGAACTATAGTAAGCAATAGGTTGTTTCTTCCTACCGCTACATGTTTCTTGCATTAGAACAGCAGCTGCATAATTATCACACCTATTTGCTACGTATAACAAAAATGGTTTAGTGTAATCTGGGGTGGCTAGAGCAGGCGCCGTTTGCATTTCTTTTTTTTAAGTGTTTCAAAGGCAGTCAGAGCATCAGTATTCCAGACCAATTGTGCCCTGATATTTTGCTGTCCTGCTTCTTTCATTATTTATCTTAAAGGAGCTGTTTTAACGACATATTCCTCTATCCAGTCTGAGCTAAATCCTGTCATCCCTAGGAATGTCATCATTTGAGCTACTGTTTGTGGCAACGGTGCCTTACGGAGACCTTCTAGTTGTCCTGGAGCTATTGCTTTAGTTCCATGAGCTATTGTTCTTCCTAAGTACTCAACTTGAGGTTGACAGTACTGGAGTTTTGTTTTAGAGAGCTTGTGTCCCCCCCTCAGCTAATCGTTGTAGAACTTTTAATGAGTCAGAGTGGCACTGTTCTATCGTTGAGGCACAGATTAACAGGTCATCCACGTATTGGATCAAAGTGCCATCAAGCATTAATTCTTCCAAATCATCTTTTAATATTTGGTTGAATAAGTGCGGACTTTGAGAAAATCCCTGGGGAAGACGAGTGTAAGATAACGTTTTACCTCTATATCGAAATGCAAATAAATGTCTACATTCTTCCGCCAGGGGCACACAAAAAAATGCTCCACATAGGTCAATCACTGTGAAGTACTTGGCATCTGGAGGGACATTAGTCAGCAGCGTGTGTGGATTTGGAACTTCTGCAGGACAATCCTGCACAATGTCGTTGACAGCTCTTAAGTCGTGTACCAGTCTCCATTTTTTACCATCGGCTTTAAGTACAGGTAATAGAGGTGTATTGCAACAGCTTAATATTTCTATCAGAACACCTGCTATGATCAATCCTTCAATTGTTGCACTTATTCCTTCTTCAGCTTCAGGCTTCATGTGATATTGAGCTTTCCAAGGAGGCTTGGCATCAGGTTTTACTTTGATGTTCACAGGACCTGCTGATTTAACCAACCCAACATCTGTGTCATGTTGTGACCATACCTCGGATGGTATGATTTTTTCCATTTCTTCTCTGAGTTCA
This sequence comes from Brachymystax lenok tsinlingensis, assembly GCA_030435695.1. NCBI lineage: Eukaryota > Metazoa > Chordata > Actinopteri > Salmoniformes > Salmonidae > Brachymystax > Brachymystax lenok. The sequence continues at coordinate 3,593,241 of CM059791.1, read as the reverse complement.
CCAATTACTCCTATTCCTTCACCTAACATTGCCTGTTGGCTTACACTAACCTCTACTTCCCTGGGTTCTCCAATCATTTCAGTAGTGGTTATTATTTTGATGAAGTTTTTATCAGTTGAATGAAAAATCAATGGATTATCTGTCTTGGCCCATCTCTTCCTCCTAGCTTTCCTCATCATAGGTCCCAAATCCTTTGACGTGAATCCTTGATTTACCAGCAATGTGATGTGAGGGACAGAGTCAGAGACATTGAACCACTTATTCACAAACTCAGATCCATCTCTGTCATTCACATCCATCGCTGCTCCCTGCCTTCCTATTATGATAATCTGAGAGGCAATTGGCGCTGTCCTTCCATTTGCCTCCATAGCCCAGAGTTTGTCCAATACAGGGTCCTGGTGAGGGTCAAATTGCATTGTGCAGTGATATTCAGATTTTACTCTAACTGCTTTGGGTATCTGGGCCTGAATAAACCTACCCCACCTCCTTACAGTTTTATCCACATCTACCTCTATACCACCTAGCCAATAGACATTTGCTGTCTCTCCTGTATTTACCACTGGTAACTGTAATCCTATTTTTTCTATTATTACCCCATCGGGAGAACACTGAATTTGTATGCTCATTTTGCACAGAGCATCTCTTCCCAATAGATTGATTGGTGTTTGATCGGACACTAGTATTGGAATTGTAGCTGATTTACCATCAGCAGTCAGACGAACTGGAGCAGTCATTGGAATAAGCTGCGTATTTCCCGAGAATCCTATTGTTTTGGCATATTTACCAGACATGGGGAGATGAGAGGCATAATTTTGACTTACACAGGTGTAAGTGGCTCCAGTATCTATCATCATGGGTGTGCCTCTGTTTTCTATCTGAACCTGCAGCATAGGTTCCTGGTCAGCTCTTGTTGTTATCATTGGGAACTGACCCTCGCCTGTAGGACTCTCTGGGCATCCCTAGTATGTTTGGTTGGGCCTTGACCAGGGGTTCACAGGGCCAGGAGGTGGGTATTGGTTGCTGCGCCGTCCATCATTTGGGTTCCAATTGTTTGGGTTCCCATTACTTGATGCCCTCCAGTCACTCTGGTTATTGTTCGCTGGTGGTTGCCAACTGTTTTCATTTCCTCCAGTCCGATCCTGCCAAGGATTGATAAGGCAGTCTTGTCTGGAGTGTCCTAATTGTTGGCATCCCCAGCACACACCAGGCGGCCCTCGAGAGAGTCTAGATGCTCTTTGTGTAGTTTTCTGCTGTCCTTTGCCATTACTCCAATTTGGGGGCTGTGTATACACATTTACTACTGGCAGTGTGGTAGGCATTTGAACCCTCTCGGGGGCTAGTATTTGTGGCCCTCCTGGGGAGACAGCAGCCATCGTTCCCATCTCTGACACCGGGGTTGTTACTGGGGCCTGGATTTTTTTCTTTCCCTTGTTAATCAGTTCATCCAGCTGTAGCTGTGTTAGTCTCCTCTGAAGTTCCTTCCCTTGATCAACTTGATTCTGCTCATCCTTCCTGTGCTTCTCCACGGCATGGATGACATAGTCACAGAATTCTTTGTATGATTTTGATTTAAGCCCCACCACATCATCCAGCCTGTTCCTTACTGGCTGGGGCATGGCTTCAATCACTGAGTTCCGGAACATCTTTGTTAACAGTAGATCCCCTTCTGGGTCTAGTTCATTTTCTGTGGCCCCAATGGCTTCACCTTTCAATGTCTTTTCATCGATCACCCTTGGGTGTGCTGTCCTTAGGGTGTGCCAGACAGCAGCTCGATACCCATCAAATGCCAGCCCATCCAACGTTACGTCCCCTCCCCTCATCGATGCCACTGTCCTGCATGACCTCCTTCATTTGGGACACGCCTACCACCCTTGCGAGTAAAGCTCTCATGTCACCAACTGCAAGCATTTTCCCCGTTGTATGCTCTTCAAATGTTCTAATCCATTTTCCGGCACCTTCATGGATGTTTGGCAAGCGGGCAACCAACCCCTTCAGATCCTGTGTTGCCCATGGTATATAATGGCCTTGATTTCCTTTTATCAGGATTGGACACTGCGCTCCATACCAGTCTGGTGCTTTTAATTCTGTTCTTTGTCTGAGGACCCTTGCCTGTTCTTTTTCAAGATTTTCCTCCCTGTTCTCATGCATGCTTCTTACGTAACTGTTTCCTTGACTTTGCTGCCCTCCGGTGGCTCCCGTTGATCCTGTCCACCACTGTCCTCTTTCTTCTTCCCCTCCACTGAGGTCATGTTCAGAGAAGCGCTTTTCCAAAAATGCTAAGTTTTACTTAAAGTCTTCCATCTTTTTAGTTTTTATTCTCCTTTCCTCTTTTTTTGGTAGATCTTCTTCTTCTCTCATCCCTGTTTCCATTGTTGCCAGGGCCTCCCTGAGTCCTCCATAACAATCTAATTCTTTCTTTCTCATATCTTTGAGTTGCACGGTTCTTTTCTTGGGGTTTTCCTGTTGAATGAGAGGGTGTGGTGGGTTGTGCAGGGTGAGATCGCCCTATCGCTTCCTTCTCTTATTTCTACTTCCCCATTGAACTCCAGTTGTCCGGTCACTATTGGAAACTGTCCACTTTGCACGCTTTTTCATCACATTTCCTCAGAACTTCCCTTGCTGTCTTCACGCTCTTTAACAACCCAACTCTTTCTTCCTTGAACATCCTTAGTATTTCGTATTCTCTCTCTCTCTCTTTTGTCTTCTCTTCTGTTTCTTGTCATTTGGTTTGTGATTTTTTTTTTTATCAGAGTCTCCATTTCTTCACACACAGAGACATCCAATGTCCCTGCCGCTGGCCATTTGGTGCTTAGCTTCTTTGTGTGCGTTTTTCCCATTTTATAGAGGTTTTTTATTATCTCCTCTTTGCTAAGGGGGTGTCTAGCCCCTAAGATCTCCACCGGTGTTCTATTCATTTTATCTGTTACTTATTCTATTATTTTTATTTTTCTATATTTGGTATATTCAAACCCTATTTTAATCCCTATTGACTCTAGTTAATTGTTTTATAATATCTGTACTTTCCTATCTGTTTTTCTGTTTTGCTTCTAATATATTGTGAATGTTGCTGTGAGTTATATTACCCTACTCTTTTATTGTATCCGTTGTTACCTCTTATCTTAGGATAACTTTCAGTTTTATTTTAACCCTACAGTACTGTTTACACTTGTCTGTATGCTGTTTTAGCTTTTTTACATACCGGTATATTTTATGTGTAATTTTATCTCGCAAGTCCTATATTTGCCAAGCTTATTTATTTACGGCTTCGTTATGTCAGTATTTTTCTTTTTGTATCTATTTTTCTTCAACCAATCATTTGTTGGTTCTCTATACACCCTTTCTATGTGTTCTTTTTTTAGTTGAATTTTCCAAAAGAATCTACACAATTCAATCACTAGAGGGCGACATACACCACGTTTATCCTTGTCAGTTTGCAATTTTATCCTACTCTGATTCACTCTCTCTCTATCCAAAGAGACTTCACACAGTCAAGCTGGAGAGAGGGACCGCCTGAATCACACGCCCGACACGAAACACCTGATCAAGTTGCCTGGACCGTGTTAACGCACGAGTCCAGAACAGGTCCTGAAACAGCTGCGCTCGGCCAAGTCGAATCAGACAGGGCAATCCCACTCAAACAGGCCACACATGTGGGTTCGTTGAGCGGTCCGACCAATAGCAAATGCAGACCCCCCTTACCAGCCACCCGACACCAACGAGGCACACCGTTCTCCTTTCATCTAGTCCCCACAAATGTGATTACTTTTAACAACCCCCCAAAATCTCATGCATGCATGCAATTTATTGAATTCAAAAATTCTTAATATTACTAGGTTCTTTTTAGGAGTTTTTAGAGAGATCCACGTGATACCTTATCGCCGAGACAGATCTCCTGTGGCAAATCACACAAACTTTCAACTGTTCGTAAGAACTATGCTTTCCTTTTTAATAGCTGGGTGGCCACCCCGTTTGCACAATTTGCCAAGAAGACCCGCCGTCGGTCCCAAAGCGCCACTGTCTTGCGATCCCTTCTACTCCTGGCTGAAGCTCGCCAAATATGTCGTGGAAAATGGTTCCTCAAAAATATAAAACTCTTACAAGAACTTGTGAATTCAAAAAGACTTAATAATACACGTAACAAAGTCTTGAGCCGGTCCATGGAATGACTGACTCTACTCATCACAGGGCTCTGTTTATATACCTTTGTAGCACACGGGTACATTCCCATATATCAATAGGATTTCTCCTTGCCACTATTATCCTCCAATCCGAGCTCTTGCTTGTTTACGCCCAGTAGCGCCCACCTCTGTTCCACGTTTAGATTAGATTAGATTAGATTAGTGGCAAGGCCCTTAATGTAATACAAAAAAGAATACATTTATCGTGAACATATATTTCCTGTGTTGGCCATTCTGTTGTCATCTTCTAGACCTTAATGTATTAAATCAATGGATTAAATCAGCATTATATCTTTCCCTGATACGTCTATGATCTCAATGCCCTGTTCTCTGCATATGGAAAAATAGCTTGTCCTTGCCTCTCTTCACCACATTCTTTGTCTTCACACTTGCTTGCTGTCACTCACACTTGACATTTGGTTGGGATATATTATTAGTCCTGCAAGCACTTGACCTTTATCTTATAGTTTCTGTCTTTCCTAAGTCCACTGTTCGCCTGTCTGATTATACAGACCCTGTTACTTGACTCTATATCTGACTTTTAAAACATATGTATTTACGGGTCTCAGTTATGCAGTCCTGTCACTAGTCCAGGACAACCCTCAACATATGTTCTGCTCAACAGTGACAAGCCTACTAGTGTCATCCTGCTTTCTATATGTCCTGTGTAGTTAGTGATATGCATGTTTGTTAAGGGAAAGGAGAAAAGACAATTGATGTCATCAAATTATCCCCTACAGTACAGAGTCAATGTGGAGACTATTTACAGGGGGTACCGGTAGAGAGTCAATGTGGAGGCTATATACAGGGGGTACCGGTACAGAGTCAATGTGGAGGCTATATACAGGGGGTACCGGTACAGAGTCAATGTGGAGGCTATATACAGGGGGTACCGGTACAGAGTAAATGTGGAGGCTTTATACAGGGGGTACCGGTACAGAGTCAATGTGGAGGCTATATCAAATCAAATCAAATCAAATTGTATTTGCCACATACACATGGTTAGCAGATGTTAATGCGAGTGTAGCGAAATGCTTGTGCTTCTAGTTCCGACCATGCAGTAGTATCTAACAAGTAATCTAACAAATTCACAACAACTACCTTATACACACAAGAGTAAAGGAATGAATATGAGTATGTACATATAAATATATGGATGAGCGATGGCTGACCGGCATAGGCAAGATGCAGTAGATGGTATGGAGTACAGTATATACACATATATATATATGAGATGAGTAATGTAGGATATGTAAACATTATATAAATGGCATTGTTTAAAGTGGCTAGTGATACATTATTTCATCCAATTATAATTATTAAAGTGGCTAGAGATTTGGGTCGATGGCGAGCAGCATAGGCAAGATTCAGTAGATGGTTTAGAGTACAGTGTATACATTTGATATGAGTATGTCGGATACGTAAACATTATATACAAAATTGTTTAAAGTGGCTAGTGATACATTGTTACATCCAATTCCTATGTTTAAAGTGGCTAGAGATTTAAGTCAGTATGTTGGCAGCAGCCTTCTGGATGATAGCGGGGTGAACAGGCAGTGGCTCGGGTGGTTGTTGTCCTTGATGATCTTTTTGGCCTTCCTGTGACATCGGGTGGTGTAGGTGTCCTGAATGGCTGGTAGTTTACCCCCGGTGATGCGTTGTGCAGTCCTCACTACCCTCTGGAGAGCCTTACGGTTGTGGGCGGAGCAGTTGCCGTACCAGGCAGTGATACAGCCCGACAGGACGCTCTCAATTGTGCATCTGTAGAAGTTTGTGAGTGATTTTGGTGACAAGCCGAATTTCTTCAGCCTCCTGAGGTTGAAGAGGCGCTGTTGCGCCTTCTTCACCACGCTGTCTGTGTGGGTGGACCAATTCAGTTTGTTCGTGATGTGTACGTCGAGGAACTTAAAACTTTCCACCTTCTCCACTACTGTCCCGTCAAAGTGGATAGGGGGGTGCTCCCTCTCCTGTTTCCTGAAGTCCACGGTCATCTCCTTTGTTTTGTTGACATTGAGTGAGAGGTTATTTTCCTGACACCACACTCCGAGGGCCCTCACTTCCTCCCTGTAGGCCGTCTCGTCGTTGTTGGTAATCAAGCCTACCACTGTAGTGTCGTCAGCAAACTTGATGATTGAGTTGGATGCGTGCTTGGCCACGCAGTCATGGATAAACAGGGAGTACAGGAGAGGGCTGAGAACGCACCCTTGTGGGGCCCCAGTGTTGAGGATCAGCGGGGTGGAGATGTTGTTTCCTACCCTCACCACCTGGGGCCGGCCCGTCAGGAAGTCCAGGACCCAGTTGCACAGGGCTGGGTCGAGACCCAGGGTCTCGAGCTTAATGACGAGCTTGGAGGGAACTATGGTGTTAAATGCTGAGCTGTAGTCGATGAACAGCATTCTTACATAAGTATTCCTCTTGTCCAGATGGGTTAGGGCAGTATGCAGTGTGATTGCGATTGCGTCGTCTGTGGACCTATTGGGACGGTAAGCAAATTGGAGTGGGGTCCAGGATGTCTGGCAGGATGGAGGTGATATGATCCTTGACTAATCTCTCAAAGCACTTCATGATGACGGAAGTGAGTGCTACGAGGCGATAGTCATTTAGCTCAGTTACCTTAGCTTTCTTGGGAACAGGAACAATGGTGACCCTCTTGAAGCATGTGGGAACAGCAGACTGGGATAGGGACTGATTGAATATGTCCGTAAACACACCAGCCAGCTGGTCTGAGGACACGGCCAGGGATGCCATCTGGGCCGGCAGCCTTGCGAGGGTTAACACATTTAAATGTATTTCTCACATTGGCTGCGGTAAAGGAGAGCCTGCAGGTTTTGGTAGCAGGCCGTGTCGGTGGCACTGTATTGTCCTCAAAGCGAGCAAAGAAGTTGTTTAGTTTGTCTGGGAGCAGGGCGTCATGGTCCATAGCAGGGCAGGTTTTCTTTTTGTAGTCCGTGATTGACTGTAGACCCTGCCACATTCCTCTCGTGTCTGAGCCGTTGAATTGTGACTCTACTTTGTCTCTATATTGACGCTTAGCTTGTTTGATTGCCTTGCGGAGGGAATAGCTACACTGTTTGTATTCAGTCATGTTTCCGGTAGCCTTACCCTGGTTAAAAGCAGTGGTTCACGCTTTCAGTTTCTTGTGAATGCTGCCATCAATCCACGGTTTCTGGTTGGGGAAGGTTTTAATATTTGCTATGGGTACAACATCACCAATGCACTTGCTAATAAACTCGCTCACCGAATCAGCGTATACATCAATGTTGTTTTTTTAGATGCAATCCGGAACATATCCCAGTCCACGTGCTCGAAGCAATCTTGCAGCATGGAATCGGATTGGTCGGACCAGCGTTGAACAGACCTGAGAACGGGCGTTTCCTGTTTTAGTTTCTGTTTGTAGGCTGGGAGCAACAAAATGGAGTCATGGTCAGACTTGCCGAAAGGAGGCGGAGAATAGCCTTGTATGCATCACGGAAGTTGGAATAACAATGATCCAGGATTTTACCAGCCCGGGTGGCACATTCGATATGCCGGTAAAATTTCGGGAGCCTTGTTTTCAAATTTGCCTTATTAAAATCCACAGCCACAATAAATGCAGCCTCAGGATATGTGGTTTCCAATTTACCTAGAGTGAAATGAATTTATTTCAGTGCCGTCGATGTGTCAGCTTGAGGGGGGATGTACACGGCTGTGATTATAATCGAGGAGAATTCTCTTGGTAGATAATGCGGTCTGCATTTGATTGTAAGGAATTCTATGTCAGGTGAACAAAGGACTTGAGTTCCTGTATGTTGTTATGATCACACCACGTCTCGTTAATCATAAGACACACACCCCCACCCTTCTTCTTACTAGATAGATTTTTGTTTCTGTCGGCGCGATGTGTGGAGAAACCAGGTGGCTGTACCGACTCAGATAACGTGTCCTGAGTGAGCCATGTTTACGTGAAGCAAAGAACGTTGCAGTCTCGGATGTCTCTCTGAAAGGCAACCCTCGATCTGATTTCGTCTACTTTGTTGTCCAGAGACTGTACATTGGCGATTAAAATACTCGGGAGAGGTGCACGATGCGCCCGTCGACGTAGCTTGACCAAAAGACCGGCGCGTTACCCTCTTCTCCGGCGCCGCCGTTGTTTTGAGTCGCCAGGTGCTATCCAGTCTATTGTTCTGGTTGGGGTAACAAACAGAGAATCCTCTTCGGGAAAGTCGTATTCCTGGTCGTAATGTTGGTAAGTTGACGTTGCTCTTATATCCAATAGTTCCTCCCGGTTGTATGTAATAAAACTTAATATTTCCCGGGGTAACAATGTAAGAAGTAATACATAAAAAAACAAAATACTGCATAGTTTCCTGAGAACGTGAAGCGAGGCTGCCATCTCTGTCGGCGCCGGAAGTCACAGTATACAGGAGGTACCCGTACAGAGTCAATGTGGAGGCTATATACAGGAGGTACCCGTACAGAGTCAATGTGGAGGCTATGTACAGGGGGTACCGGTACAGAGTCAATGTGGAGGCTATATACAGGGGGTACCGGTACAGAGTCAATGTGGAGGCTATATACAGGGGGTACTGGTACAGAGTCAATGTGGAGGCTATATACAGGGGGTTACCGGTACAGAGTCAATGTGGAGACTATATACAGATATACAGGCAGTACCAGTACAGAGTCAATGTGTGGTGATATCAACAGAGAGTAGCAGCGGTGTAAAAGAGGGGGAGGGGTTGGGGGGCAAGGAAAATAGTCTGGGTAGCCATTTGATTAGGTGTTCAGGAGTCTTATGGCTTGGAGCGGGTAGAATCTGTTTAGAAGCCTCTTGGAACTAGACTTGGTTCTCCGGTACCGCTTGCCGTGCGGTAGCAGAGAGAAAAGTCTATGACTAGTGTGGCTGGAGTCTTTGATAATTTTTAGGGCCTTCCTCTGACACCACCTGGTATAGAGGTCCTGGATGGCAGGAAGCTTGGCCCCCAGTGATGTACTACCCTCTGTAGTGCCTTGCGGTTGGAGGCCGAGCAGTTGCCATACCAGGCGGTGATGCAACCAGTCAAGATGCTCTTGATGGTGCAGCTGTAGAACCTTTTGAGGATCTGAGGACCCATGCCAAGTCTTTTCAGTCTCCTGAGGGACTGTCTTGGTGTGCTTGGACCATGTTAGTTTGTTGGTGATGTGGACGCCAAGGAACTTGAAGCTCTCAACCTGCTCCACCGCAGCCCCGTCGATGAGAATGGGGGAGTGCTCGGTCCTCTTTTTCCTGTAGTCCACAATAATTTCCTTTGTCTTGAACACGTTGAGGGAAAGGTTGTTTTCCTGGCACCACACTGCCAGATCTCTGACCTTCTCCCTATAGGCTGTCTCGTCGTTGTCGGTGATCAGGCCTACCACTGTTGTGTCATCGACAAACTTAATGATGGTGTTGGAGTCGTGCCTGGCTCTGCAGTCATGAGTGAACAGGGAGTACAGGAGGGGACTGAGCACGCACCCCTGAGGGGCCCCTGTGTTGAGGATCAGCGTGGCGGATGTGTTGTTACCTACCCTTACCACCTGGGGGCGGCCCGTCAGGAATTCCAGGATCCAGTTGCAGAGGGAGGTGTTTAGTCCCAGGATCCTTAGCTTTTTGATGAGCTTTGAGGGCACTATGGTGTTGAACGCTGTAGTCAATGAACAGCATTCTCACGTAGGTGTTTTTTTTGTCCAGGTGGGAAAGGGCAGTGTGGAGTGCAATAGAGATTGCATCATCTGTGGATCTGTTGGGGCGCTATGCAAATTGGAGTGGGTCTAGGGCTTCTGGGATAAGGGTGTTGATGTGAGCCATGACCAGCCTTTCAAAGCACTTCATGGCTACAGATGTGAGTGCTACGGGTCGGTAGTCATTTAGGCAGGTTACCTTAGTGTTCTTGGGCACATGGCACTATGGTGGTCTGCTTAAAACATGTTGGTATTACAGACTTGGACAGGGAGAGGTTGAAAATGTCAGTGAAGACAATTGCCAGTTGGTCAGCGCATGCTCGCAGTACCCGTCCTGGTAATCCGTCTGGCCCTGCGGCCGTCTGAATGTTACTCACATCGGCTGTTTTAAATGATCACTTTTACACTCAACATAGCCACTTCATGTGCGCACTATAACGGGAAAATATCCTTTCTATTTTATTCAGCTAAGTTAAATTATATTCTTCTAGCTATAAAATGTAGCTGTGTTGTAACTCCTCTATGTAACTGTGTTGTAGCTGTGTTGTAACTTCTCTATGTAACTGTGTTGTAACTCCTCTAAGTAGCTGTGTTGTAACTGTGTTTTAACTCTTCTATGTAACTGTGTTGTAACTCCTCTATGTAGCTGTGTTGTAACTGTGTTGTAACTCCTCTATGTAACTGTGTTGTAACTGTGTTGTAACTCCTCTATGTAACTGTGTTGTAACTCCTCTATGTAGCTGTGTTGTAACTCCTCTATGTAACTGTGTTGTAACTCCTCTATGTAACTGTGTTGTAACTGTGTTGTAACTCCTCTATGTAACTGTGTTGTAACTCCTCTATGTAACTGTGTTGTAGCTGTGTTGTAACTCCTCTATGTAACTGTGTTGTAACTGTGTTGTAACTCCTCTATGTAACTGTGTTGTAACTCCTCTATGTAACTGTGTTGTAGCTGTGTTGTAACTCCTCTATGTAACTGTGTTGTAACTGTGTTGTAACTCCTCTATGTAACTGTGTTGTTACTCCTCTATGTAACTGTGTTGTAACTCCTCTATGTAGCTGTGTTGTAACTGATCTATGTAACTGTGCTGTAACTCCTCTATGTAACTGTGTTGTAGCTCCTCTAGGTAGCTGTGTTGTAACTCCTCTATGTAACTGTGTTGTAACTGTGTTGTATCTCCTCTATGTAACTGTGTTGTAACTGTGTTGTAACTCCTCTATGTAACTGTGTTGTAACTCCACTATGTAACTGTGTTGTAACTCTTCTATGTAACTGTGTTGTAACTGTGTTGTAACTGTGTTGTAACTCCTCTATGTAACTGTGTTGTAACTCTTCTATGTAACTGTGTTGTAACTGTGGTGTACCTCCTCTATGTAACTGCGTTGTAACTGTGTTGCAACTCCTCTATGTAACTGTGTTGTAACTCCACTATGTAACTGTGTTGTAACTCTTCTATGTAACTGTGTTGTAACTGTGTTGTGACTGTGTTGTAACTCCTATATGTAGCTGTGTTGTAACTCCTCTATGTAACTGTTGTAACTGTGTTGTAACTCCTCTATGTAACTGTGTTGTAACTGTGTTGTAACTCCTCTATGTAACTCCTCTATGTAACTGTGTTGTAACTGTGTTGTAACTCCTCTATGTAACTCCTCTATGTAACTGTGTTGTAACTCCTCTATGTAACTGTGTTGTAACTCCTCTATGTAGCTGTGTTGTAACTCCTCTATGTAACTGTGTTGTAACTCCTCTATGTAGCTGTGTTGTAACTCCTCTATGTAACTGTGTTGTAACTCCTCTTTGTATATGTGTTGTAACTCCTCTTTGTAACAGTGTTGTAACTCCTCTATGTAACTGTGTTGTAACTGTGTTGTAACTGTGTTGTATCTCCTCTATGTTACTGTGTTGTAGCTGTGTTGTAACTCCTCTATGTAACTGTGTTGTAAATCATCTATTTAACTGTGTTGTAACTGTGTTGTAACTCCTCTATGTAACTGTGTTGTACCTGTGTTGTAACTCCTCTATGTAACTGCGTTGTAACTGTGTTGCAACTCCTCTATGTAGCTGTGTTGTAGCTGTGTTGTAACTCCTCTATGTAACTGTGTTGTAACTCCTCTATGTAGCTGTGTTGTAACTCCTCTATGTAACTGTGTTGTAACTCCTCTATGTAGCTGTGTTGTAACTGTGTTGTAACTCCTCTATGTAACTGTGTTGTAACTGTGTTGTAACTCTTCTATGTAACTGTGTTGTAACTCTTCTATGTAACTGTGTTGTAACTCCTCTATGTAACTGTGTTGTAACTCCTCTATGTAACTGTGTTGTAACTCCTCTATGTAACTGTGTTGTAACTCCTCTAGGTAGCTGTGTTGTAACTCCTCTATGTAACTGTGTTGTAACTGTGTTGTATCTCCTCTATGTAACTGTGTTGTAACTCCTCTATGTAACTGTGTTGTAACTGTGTTATAACTCCTCTATGTAACTGTGTTTTACCTGGGTTGTAACTCCTCTATGTAACTGTGTTGTAACTGTGTTGCAACTCCTCTATGTAACTGTGTTGTAACTCCACTATGTAACTGTGTTGTAACTCTTCTATGTAACTGTGTTGTAACTGTGTTGTGACTGTGTTGTAACTCCTATATGTAGCTGTGTTGTAACTCCTCTATGTAACTGTTGTAACTGTGTTGTAACTCCTCTATGTAACTGTGTTGTAACTGTGTTGTAACTCCTCTATGTAACTCCTCTATGTAACTGTGTTGTAACTCCTCTATGTAACTGTGTTGTAACTCCTCTATGTAGCTGTGTTGTAACTCCTCTATGTAACTGTGTTGTAACTCCTCTATGTAGCTGTGTTGTAACTCCTCTATGTAACTGTGTTGTAACTCCTCTTTGTATATGTGTTGTAACTCCTCTTTGTAACAGTGTTGTAACTCCTCTATGTAACTGTGTTGTAACTGTGTTGTAACTGTGTTGTATCTCCTCTATGTTACTGTGTTGTAGCTGTGTTGTAACTCCTCTATGTAACTGTGTTGTAAATCATCTATTTAACTGTGTTGTAACTGTGTTGTAACTGTGTTGTACCTGTGTTGTAACTCCTCTATGTAACTGTAACTGTGTGCAACTCCTCTATGTAACTGTGTTGTAGCTGTGTTGTAACTCCTCTATGTAACTGTGTTGTAACTCCTCTATGTAGCTGTGTTGTAACTCCTCTATGTAACTGTGTTGTAACTCCCTCACTGTAACTCCTCTATGTAACTGTGTTGTAACTGTGTTGTAACTCCTCTATGTAACTGTGTTGTAACTCCTCTATGTAACTGTGTTGTAACTGTGTTGTAACTCCTCTATGTAACTGTGTTGTAACTGTGTTGTAACTCCTCTATGTAACTGTGTTGTAACTCCTCTATGTAACTGTGTTGTAACTCATCTATGTAACCGTGTTGTAACTCCTCTATGTAACCGTGTTGTAACTGTGTTGTAACTCCTCTATGTAACTGTGTTGTAACTGTGTTGTAACTCCTCTATGTAACTGTGTTGTAACTGTGTTGTAACTCCTCTACTGTGTTGTAACTCCTCTATGTAACTGTGTTGTAACTCCTCTATGTAACTGTGTTGTAACTCCTCTATGTAGCTGTGTTGTAACTCCTCTATGTAACTGTGTTGTAACTCCTCTATGTAACTGTTGTAACTGTGTTGTAACTCCTCTATGTGCTGCTGTAACTGTGTTGTAACTCCTCTGTAACTGTGTTGTAACTGTGTTGTAACTCCTCTATGTCTATGTAACTGTGTTGTAACTCCTCTATGTAACTGTGTTGTAACTCCTCTATGTAACTGTGTTGTAACTGTGTTGTAACTCCTCTATGTACTGTGTTGTAACTGTGTTGTAACCTCTATGTAACTGTGTTGTAACTCCTCTATGTAACTACTGTGTTGTAACTCCTCTATGTAACTGTGTTGTAACCTGTAACTCCTCTGTACTGTGTTAACTCCTCTATGTAACTGTGTTGTAATATGTAGCTGTGTTGTAACTCCTCTATGTAACTGTGTTGTAACTCCTCTATGTAACTGTGTTGTAACTGTGTTGTAACTCCTCTATGTAACTGTGTTGTAACTCCTCTATGTAACTGTGTTGTAACTGTGTTGTAACTCCTCTATGTAACTGTGTTGTAACTCCTCTATGTAACTGTGTTGTAACTCCTCTATGTAACTGTGTTGTAACTCCTCTATGTATGTTGTAACTCCTCTATGTAACTGTGTTGTAACTCCTCTATGTAACTGTGTTGTAACTGTGTTGTAACTCCTCTATGTAGCTGTGATGTAGCTCCTCTATGAAACTGTGTTGTAACTCCTCTTTGTAACTGTGTTGTAACTCCTCTATGTAACTGTGTTGTAACTCCTCTAGGTAGCTGTGCTGTAACTCCTCTATGTAACAGTGTTGTAACTGTGTTGTAACTCCTCTATGTAACTGTGTTGTAACTGTGTTGTAACTCCTCTATGTAACTCTAGTGTTGTAACTCCTCTAACTGTGTTGTAACTTGTAACTCCTCTAGTAACTGTGCTGTTGTAACTCCTCTATGTAACTGTGTTGTAACTGTAACTCTATGTAACTGTGTTGTAACTCCTCTATGTAACTGTGTTGTAACTGTGTTGTAACTCCTCTATGTAACTGTGTTGTAACTCCTCTATGTAACTGTGTTGTAACTGTGTTGTAACTCCTCTATGTAACTGTGTTGTAACTCCTCTATGTAACTGTGTTGTAACTGTGTTGTAACTGTGTTGTAACTCCTCTATGTAACTGTGTTGTAACTCCTCTATGTAACTGTGTTGTAACTCCTCTATGTAACTGTGTTGTAACTCATCTATGTAACCGTGTTGTAACTCCTCTATGTAACCGTGTTGTAACTGTGTTGTAACTCCTCTATGTAATTGTGTTGTAACTGTGTTGCAACTCCTCTATGTAACTGTGTTGAAACTGTGTTGTAACTCCTCTATGTAACTGTGTTATAACTCTTCCAGGTCCATGGGTGTGGAGACCAAGCCAGGGCCAATGCCAGGATGAGGATCAGTAAAGACTGGGTTCTGCATGCTGGTGGTGGACACATGGACAAGTCTGTAGATCCTAACAACAAGGCTTATCTAAACAGGAAGCTGGTCTCCAAACTCAAAGACATGGACAAGTCTGTAGATCCTAACAACAAGGCTTATCTAAACAGGAAGCTGGTCTCCAAACTAAAAGACATGGACAAGTAGCCTTACCTTCTATAAGTACAGCATATAAGGGTACCTTTATAAGTGCACCATATAAGGGTACCTTCTATATGTACACCATATAAGGGTACCTTCTATAAGTTCCCCATATAAGGGTACCTTCTATAAGTACACCATATAAGGGTACCTTCTATACAAACACCATATAAGGGTATCATCTATAAGTTCCCCATATAGGGGGATGTTCTATAAGTAGAGAATATAAGGGTACCTTTATAAGTAGAGAATTTAAGGGTACCTTCTATAAGTAGAGAATTTAAGGGTACCTTCTATAAGTACACCATATAAGGGTGCCTTCTATAAGTACACCATATAAGGGTACCTTTTATAAGTAGAGAATATAAGGGTACCTTTATAAGTAGAGAATATAAGGGTACCTTCTATAAGTACACCATATAAGGGTACCTTCTATAGGTACACAAAGTTTATTATAAACACACATGGTCACAAATACACAAGATCCACTAGCTGGTTTGCTACAAAACATTTTCTTAACTTTATCAATGGCTATAATTTTAATATGGTTGACTCAGGGGACTGGACGTGTTATGGTAGTTATGGTATTATAATATGTTTGACTATACATCTTTTGCACAGTTGAGTACCGAATAGTGATGGTGATTACAAATGGCTATTCAGGGGATGGATGGTCATTGGACTGGACGTGTTATGGTAGTTACGGTATTTTAATCTGGTCCAGTACCTCTATAGATATAGTCAGGGGACAGACGGTCAGAGGACTGGACTTGTTTCCCTCCTCATACATCCCAGGAGCAAAATAAGGAAAGATCCTCTCAGTGAATTTCTCTCTGAACATGTGTATCAGCGTTGAGTCAACTGCGTTCAGAAACAGCACCTTCCCTCGGTCGTAGTCCAGCTCTATAGTGATTCTCCACGGCTTCCTCTCTCTCTTCACCTCCAGGCGTGTCCGCGGGGACGTCTGGGCCCAGTATGTCTCCCCGTTACACAACCCGATTACCCAGAATCCCTCTGCAGGGTTGAGGAAGATGGTGGACTTGCGTTTGATGGACTCTCGGGCGACTCCGATGTACCAGTCTCTGCTCTGGCCCACCTCTACGGTCCAGCTGTGTCTTCCAGAGGTGAATCCTGTAGCTCCCAGGACTGAGATGCGGCTAGTAAGACGCTCGGGGTTGTCTGGCAGGAGCTTCTTACTGCTGTACCTCACCCTGCTGAACTCCCCAGAGAAGCTGAGGTTGGACTGGGCTGTGTTGGGGTCCAGGGTTATGGGGACTGGAAGGAGGAGAAACATCTGTTACTACAGAGTATGCTAAATGGTACAGCAGAAGGAGTGTGTTAATGTAGAGCAGAAGGTATGTGTTAATTGGTAGAGCAGAAGGTGTGTGTTAATTGGTACAGCAGAAGGAGTGTGTTAATTGGTACAGCAGAAGGAGTGTGTTAATTGGTAGAGCAGAAGGAGTGTGTTAATTGGTAGAGCAGAAGGTGTGTGTTAATTGGTAGAGCAGAAGGAGTGTGTTAATTGGTAGAGCAGAAGGTATGTGTTAATTGGTAGAGCAGAAGGTATGTGTTAATTGGTAGAGCAGAAGGAGTGTGTTAATGTAGAGCAGAAGGTGTGTGTTAATTGGTAGAGCAGAAGGAGTGTGTTAATTGGTAGAGCAGAAGGTATGTGTTAATTGGTAGAGCAGAAGGTGTGTGTTAATTGGTACAGCAGAAGGAGTGTGTTAATTGGTAGAGCAGAAGGAGTGTGTTAATTGGTAGAGCAGAATGAGTGTGTTAATTGGTAGAGCAGAAGGTGTGTGTTAATTGGTAGAGCAGAAGGAGTGTGTTAATTGGTAGAGCAGAAGGAGTGTGTTAATTGGTAGAGCAGAAGGTATGTGTTAATTGGTACAGCAGAAGGTGTGTGTTAATTGGTAGAGCAGAAGGAGTGTGTTAATTGGTAGAGCAGAAGGAGTGTGTTAATTGGTAGAGCAGAAGGAGTGTGTTAATTGGTAGAGCAGAAGGAGTGTGTTAATTGGTAGAGCAGAAGGAGTGTGTTAATTGGTAGAGCAGAAGGAGTGTGTTAATGTAGAGCAGAAGGTATGTGTTAATTGGTAGAGCAGAAGGAGTGTGTTAATTGGTAGAGCAGAAGGAGTGTGTTAATTGGTAGAGCAGAAGGAGTGTGTTAATTGGTAGAGCAGAAGGAGTGTGTTAATTGGTAGAGCAGAAGGAGTGTGTTAATTGGTAGAGCAGAAGGAGTGTGTTAATGTAGAGCAGAAGGAGTGTGTTAATTGGTAGAGCAGAAGGAGTGTGTTAATTGGTAGAGCAGAAGGAGTGTGTTAATGTAGAGCAGAAGGTATGTGTTAATTGGTAGAGCAGAAGGAGTGTGTTAATGTAGAGCAGAAGGTGTGTGTTAATTGGTAGAGCAGAAGGAGTGTGTTAATTGGTAGAGCAGAAGGAGTGTGTTAATGTAGAGCAGAAGGAGTGTGTTAATGTAGAGCAGAAGGTGTGTGTTAATTGGTAGAGCAGAAGGTGTGTGTTAATTGGTAGAGCAGAAGGTGTGTGTTAATTGGTAGAGCAGAAGGTATGTGTTAATTGGTAGAGCAGCATACAGACATATTCATTTCATTTCTTGGCAATGGGAATCCAAAAACATGTTTTGAATGTCTGACTGAATGTCTGACTGAATGTCTGACTGACAGTCTGACTGACAGTCTGACTTAATGTCTGACTGACTGTCTGACTGAATGTCTGACTGACTGTCTGACTGACTGTCTGACTGAATGTCTGACTGACTGTCTGACTGAATGTCTGACTGACTGTCTGACTGACTGTCTGACTGAATGTCTGACTGACTGTCTGACTGAATGTCTGACTGACTGTTTGACTGCACCGCTGAGTTCTGAATCAACAGGTTGCACAAACATACATTTTGTTTATGTATAAGGACACTTTCTCTACCTGATACCTGATCAAAATGGTAGTCTGTTGCATGGGAGATTTGGTTATGGATGCCAAAACTTTCTAAATGTTTTTTTTTGGAATTTGCACGAATAGCTGTGAAAAACAATGTGTAGCCAATACTCACCCCACTGGACAATGTCTGCCATCTTCTTCCAGACTCCAAACTTGAGTGATCCCAGATGTTTGGCAGCGTCTATGAGGATTCCTCTGATACACTCTGGCTCTCTCAGGGGACCTTTGATCCTGGAACATGATGGATTAATCATCAATAAAGTTTCAATAAAAACAGAATGTAAACATTTGTTGGCTTTATTTAGTAATAGTAGTTAGTAACAGTAGGTAGGGCGATGCCTAGTCCGTTGTCGAAACTGAAATGTATACAACTGAAATGTGTCTTCCGCATTTAACCCAACGCCTCTGAATCAGAGAGATGCTGCCGGGGGGCTGCCTTAATCGACATCCACGTCTTCGGCGCCCGGGGAACAGTGGGTTAACTGCCTTGCTCATGGTAGTAATAGCAGGTAGTAATAGTAGATGGTAGTAGTAATAGTGGATAGTAATAGCAGGTAGTAATAGTAGGTAGTAGTAGCAGTAGGTAGTAACAGTAAGGTAGTCGTAGCAGTAGGTAGTAATAGTAGGTAGTAATAGTAGGTAGTAATAGTAGGTAGTGGTAGTAGTTATAGTATGTATTAATAGGAGGTAGTAGTAGTAGGTTGTACCAGTAGGTAGTAATAGTAGGTAGTAATAGTAGGTAGTAGTAGCAGTAGGCAGAAATAGTAGGTAGCAATAGTAGGTGGTAGTAGTAGCGGTGGGTGGTAACAGTAAGGTGGTCGTGGCGGTGGGTGGTAATGGTAGGTGGTAATGGTGGGTGGTAGTAGCGGTGGGTGGTAATGGTAGGTGTTTCGGTGGGTGGTAGTAGTAGATTGTACCAGTAGGTAGTAATAGTAGTAATAGTAGGTAGTAATAGCGGTAATAGTAGGTATTAATAGTAGGTAGTAATAGTTTGTGTTGGTAGTAGTAATAGTAGGTATTAATAGTAGGTAGTACGAGTAGTTAGTAGTAGTAGTAGGTTGTACCAGTAGGTAGTAATAGTAGGTAGTAATAGTAGTAATAGTAATAGTAGTAATAGTAGTAATAGTAGGTAGTAATAGTTGTAATAGTAGGTAGTAATAGTATGCGTTGGTAGAAGTAATATTAGGTATTAATAGCACTAATAGTAGGTAGTAATAGTGGTAATAGTAGATAGTAATAGTGGTAATAGTAGGTAGTAATAGTAGTAATAGTAGGTTGTAATAGAACTAATAGTAGGTAGTAATAGTAGTAATAGTAGGTAGTAATAGTGGTAATAGTAGGCAATAATAGTATTTAGTAATAGTGGGTAGTAATAGTAGGTAGTGGTGGTAGTAATAGTAGGTAGTAGTAGCAGTAGGCAGTAATAGTAGGTAGTAATAGTAGGTAGTAGTAGCAGTGGGTGGTAACAGTAAGTGGTCGTGGCAGTGGGTGGTAATAATGGGTGGTAATGGTGGGTGGTGGTGGTAGTAATGGTATGTATTAATGGGAGGTGGTGGTGGTAGGTCGTGCCAGTGGGTGGTAATAGTGGGTGGTAATGGCAGTGAGCGGTAATGGTGGGTGGCAATGGTGGGTGGTAGTGGCGGTGGGTGGTAACAGTGGGTGGTCGTAGCAGTGGGTGGTATTAATGGGTGGTAGTAGAGTGGGTGGTAATAGTGGGTATTACGGAGTGGGTAGTAGTAGTGGATTGTACCCAGTGGGTGGTAATGGTGGGTAGTAATGGTGGTAATAGTAGGTATTAATAGTAGGTAGTAATAGTATGTGTTGGTAGTAGTAATAGTAGGTAGTACGAGTAGTTAGTAGTAGCAGGTTGTACCAGTAGGCAGTAATAGTAGGTATTAATAGTAGGTAGTAATAGTTGTAATAGTAGGTATTAATAGTAGGTAGTAATAGTATGCGTTGGTAGTAGTAATAGTAGGTATTAATTTTAGGTAGTAGTAGCAGTAGGTATTAATGGTGGGTGGTGGTGTGGGTGGTAGTAGCAGTGGGTGGTAATGGTGGGTGGTAATGGCGGGTGGTAATGGCGGTGGGTGGTAATGGTCGATGGTAATGGTGGGTGGTAGTAGCAGTGGGTATTAATGGTGGGTGGTGGTGTGGGTGGTAGTAGCGGTGGGTGGTAATGGTGGGTGGTAATGGCGGGTGGTAATGGCGGTGGGTGGTAATGGTCGATGGTAATGGTGGGTGGTAATGGTGGGTGGTAGTGGCGGTGGGTGGTAATGGTGGGTGTGGTGTGGGTGGTGGTGGCGGTGGGTGGTAATGGTGGGTGGTAATGGTGGGTGGTAATGGTGGGTGGTGGTAGCGGTGGCAGTGGGTGGTAATGGTGGGTGGTGGTAGTGGTGGGTGGTAATGGTGGGTGGTGGTGGTAGTAGTAGTGGTGGGTGGTAATGGTGGGTGGTAATGGTGGGTGGTGGTAGCGGTGGGTGGTAAAGTGGAGTGGTGACAGTGGGTGGTAATGGTGGGTGGTAATGGTGGGTGGTAATGGTGGGTGGTAGTGGCGGTGGGTGGTAATGGTGGGTGGTAATGGTGGGTGGTAATGGTGGGTGGTAATGGCGGCGGGTGGTAATGGTGGGTGGTAGTGGCGGTGGGTGGTAATGGTGGGTGGTAATGGCGGGTGGTAATGGCAGTGGGTGGTAATGGTCGATGGTAATGGTGGGTGGTAATGGTGGGTGGTAGTGGCGGTGGGTGGTAATGGTGGGTAATGGTGTGGGTGGTAGTGGCAGTGGGTGGTAATGGTGGGTGGTAATGGTGGGTGGTAATGGTGGGTGGTGGTGGCAGTGGCAGTGGGTGGTAATGGTGGGTGGTAGTGGTGGTGGGTGGTAATGGTGGGTGGTAGTGGTAGTGGTGGTGGTGGGTGGTAATGGTGGGTGGTAATGGTGGGTGGTAGTGGCAGTGGGTGGTAAAGTGGGTGGTGGTAACAGTGGGTGGTAATGGTGGGTGGTAATGGTGGGTGGTAATGGTGGGTGGTAGTAGCGGTGGGTGGTAATGGTCGGTGGTAATGGTAGGTGGTAATGGTGGGTGGTAGTGGTGGGTGGTGGTAGCAGTGGGTAGTAATGGTGGTGATAATGGTGGGTGGTAGTGGTGGGTTGTAATGGTGGGTGGTAGTAGCGGTGTGTAGTAATGGTGGGTGGTAATGGTGGGTGGTAATGGTGGGTGGTAATGGCAGTGGGTGGTAATGGTGGGTGGTAGTAGCGGTGTGTAGTAATGGTGGGTGGTAATGGTAGGTGGTAATGGTGGGTAATAATGGTAGGTAGTAGTAGTGGGTTGTAATGGTGGGTGGTAGTAGCGGTGTGTAGTAATGGTGGGTGGTAATGGTGGGTGGTAATGGTGGGTGGTAATGGTGGGTGGTAGTAGCAGTGGGTGGTAATGGTAGGTGGTAATAGCAGTTAGTAATGGTAGGTAGTAGTAGCAGTAGGTAGTAATAGTCGGTAATAATAGTAGGTAGTAGTAGCAGTAGGTAGTAATAGTAGTAATACTAGGTAATGATAGTAAGTAATGATAGTAGGTGGTAAAAGTAGGTAGCAATAGTATGTAGTAATAGTATTAATATTAGGTAGTAATAGCAGGTATTAATAGTAGGCAGTAATACTAGATAGTACTAGGTAGTTAGTAGGTAGTAATAGTAGGTTGTAATATTATGTAGTGACAGTAGTAGTTAGTAGCAGTAGTAGGTAGTAGTAGTAGTAGTAGTAGTAGTTGGCAGTAGTAGTTTGTTGTAGTAGTAGTAGTTAGTAGTAGGTAGTAATGGTAGTAGTAGTAGTAGTAGTAGTTGGTAGTCGTAGTATTTAGTATTATTAGTAGTTAGTAGTAGTAGGCCTATACATACGTGCTCCTTGTCTTCTTGTAGTCCTAAAGAAGTAGAGCAAAACAATGTGATGTTATTGAATATTTTTATATTAATAACAAATCACTTTATTGACGGGTCGGCAGTTAACCTAATGGTTAGAACTTTGGGCCAGTAACCAAAAGGTTGCTGGATCGAATCCCTGAGCTGACAAGGTAAAAATCTGTTGTTCTGCCTCTGAACAAGGCAGTTAACCCACTGTTCCCCCGTAGGCCGTCATTGTAAATAAGAATTTGTTCTTAACTGACTTGCCTAGTTAAATAAAGGTTAAACTTTTGATTGACATAAAATGTTGAATACATATCTGTACTCAGTCTGAATGAATTGACCGTTTAATTTGTTAATATATTTAGGACGTGAGATACCTGTAAAAACTTCACATCATCCGCTCGAATAGACATCTCTACTTCACCGATGGCGTCTGTGAGGGCAACGATCCTCTCTTCGATGTACTCCAACTTCATACACATCACCTGAGTTTTCTTCTTCTCTTCCTGTCTCAACTTGACCACTCTGTTCTTCTCCTCCTCCCTCAAGAGCTGGTGGAAGCTCTCAAACTCTTTCTTCATCTGTCGCTCCGTCTGGTCCGCCTGGCTCTGCAGTTAATCAGAAGGATTGATCGTGTATGTATTTACTGTAGCTCACTAACTAGAAACAAATACTGCAGTAGTCAATCTGCCCTGAGAAAATTAAGTTGATTCCTTAAAACGCAAGGGAACTACTGCAGCAAAAAAAAAAACATACCTTTAAGTAATCTTTGGTTTCTTCCCAATCCTCTTTAGTCTTGTTGAGTATTTTCAGGTGTTTCTGCAACGAATCAAGCTTGGCTGAGACCTCTATCTGAAATAATTATGTAAACAAAAACAAAAAAACATTTATCCCCAACTCTTGACCATAACATAAATTAACCTTTCATTGCTTGCATAACCTAGTGCCACCCACCCCCCACCCCCAAGCACACACACAAACACACACAAACAAAAGATGGAGCTGCAGTGAATTCTGCTAATCTGCTATTTCCTGTATATTTTTTAATGCTGATCTTAACTTTTTTTTTGTGCATAATGTCATCATTTCTTATGACCGCAAACAGTTTTTTTGAGTGAACAATGTGGTTTCACTGTGGGGCCCTGGTTGGTGGTGATCACAGGTCAATGTGGTTTCACTGTGGGGCCCTGGTTGGTGGTGATCACAGGTCAATGTGGTTTCACTGTGGAGCCCTGGTTGGTGGTGATCACAGGTCAATGTGGTTTCACTGTGGAGCCCTGGTTGGTGGTGATCTCAGGTCAATGCTGTTTCACTGTGGAGCCCTGGTTGGTGTTGATCACAGGTCAATGTGGTTTCACTGTGGGGCCCTGGTTGGTGGTGATCACAGGTCAATGTGGTTTCACTGCGGAGCCCTGGTTGGTGGTGATCACAGGTCAATGTGGTTTCACTGTGGAGCCCTGGTTGGTGGTGATCACAGGTCAATGTGGTTTCACTGCGGAGCCCTGGTTGGTGGTGATCACAGGTCAATGTGGTTTCACTGTGGAGCCCTGGTTGGTGGTGATCACAGGTCAATGTGGTTTCACTGTGGAGCCCAGGTTTGTGGTGATCACAGGTCAATGCTGTTTCACTGTGGAGCCCTGGTTGGTGGTGATCACAGGTCAATGCTGTTTCACTGTGGAGCCCTGGTTGGTAGTGATCTCAGGTGAATGTGGTTTCACTGTGGAGCCCTGGTTGGTGGTGATCACAGATCAATGTGGTTTCACTGTGGAGCCCTGGTTGGTGGTGATCACAGGTCAATGCTGTTTCACTGTGGAGCCCTGGTTGGTGGTGATCACAGGTCAATGCAGTTTCACTGTGGAGCCCTGGTTGGTGGTGATCACAGATCAATGTGGTTTCACTGTGGAGCCCTGGTTGGTGGTGATCACAGGTCAATGCTGTTTCACTGTGGAGCCCAGGTTGTTGGTGATCTCAGGTCAATGCTGTTTCACTGTGGAGCCCTGGTTGGTGGTGATCACAGGTCAATGTGGTTTCACTGTGGAGCCCTGGTTGGTGGTGATCACAGGTCAATGTTGTTTCACTGTGGGGCCCTGGTTGGTGGTGATCACAGGTCAATGTGGTTTCACTGTGGGGCCCTGGTTGGTGGTGATCACAGGTCAATGTGGTTTCACTGTGGGGCCCTGGTTGGTGGTGATCACAGGTCAATGTGGTTTCACTGTGGAGCCCTGGTTGGTGGTGATCACAGGTCAATGTGGTTTCACTGTGGAGCCCTGGTTGGTGGTGATCACAGGTCAATGTGGTTTCACTGTGGGGCCCTGGTTGGTGGTGATCACAGGTCAATGTGTTTTCACTGTGGGGCCCTGGTTGGTGGTGATCACAGGTCAATGTGGTTTCACTGTGGGGCCCTGGTTGGTGGTGATCACAGGTCAATGTGGTTTCACTGTGGAGCGCTGGTTGGTGGTGATCACAGGTCAATGTGGTTTCACTGTGGAGCCCTGGTTGGTGTTGATCACAGGTCAATGTGGTTTCACTGTAGGGCCCTGGTTGGTGGTGATCACAGGTCAATGTGGTTTCACTGTGGAGCCCTGGTTTGTGGTGATCACAGGTGAATGTGGTTTCACTGTGGAGCCCAGGTTGTTGGTGATCTCAGGTAAATGCTGTTTCACTGTGGAGCCCTGGTTGGTGGTGATCACAGGTCAATGTGGTTTCACTGTGGAGCCCTGGTTGGTGGTGATCACAGGTCAATGTTGTTTCACTGTGGGGCCCTGGTTGGTGGTGATCACAGGTCAATGTGGTTTCACTGTGGGGCCCTGGTTGGTGGTGATCACAGGTCAATGTGGTTTCACTGTGGAGCCCTGGTTGGTGGTGATCACAGGTCAATGTGGTTTCACTGTGGAGCCCTGGTTGGTGGTGATCACAGGTCAATGTTGTTTCACTGTGGGGCCCTGGTTGGTGGTGATCACAGGTCAATGTGGTTTCACTGTGGGGCCCTGGTTGGTGGTGATCACAGGTCAATGTGGTTTCACTGTGGGGCCCTGGTTGGTGGTGATCACAGGTCAATGTGGATTCAATGTGGAGCCCTGGTTGGTGGTGATCACAGGTCAATGTGGTTTCACTGTGGAGCCCTGGTTGGTGTTGATCACAGGTCAATGTGGTTTCACTGTAGGGCCCTGGTTGGTGTTGATCACAGGTCAATGTGGTTTCACTGCGAAGCCCTGGTTTGTGGTGATCACAGGTCAATGTGGTTTCACTGTGGGGCCCTGGTTGGTGGTGATCACAGGTCAATGTGGTTTCACTGTGGAGCCCTGGTTGGTGGTGATCACAGGTCAATGTGGTTTCACTGTGGAGCCCTGGTTGGTGTTGATCACAGGTCAATGTGGTTTCACTGTAGGGCCCTGGTTGGTGGTGATCACAGGTCAATGTGGTTTCACTGCGGAGCCCTGGTTTGTGGTGATCACAGGTCAATGTGGTTTCACTGTGGGGCCCTGGTTGGTGGTGATCACAGGTCAATGTGGTTTCACTGTGGAGCCCTGGTTGGTGGTGATCACAGGTCAATGTGGTTTCACTGTGGAGCCCTGGTTGGTGGTGATCACAGGTCAATGTGGTTTCACTGTGGAGCCCTGGTTGGTGGTGATCACAGGTCAATGTTGTTTCACTGTGGAGCCCTGGTTGGTGGTGATCTCAGGTGAATGTGGTTTCACTGTGGAGCCCTGGTTGGTGGTGATCACAGGTCAATGCTGTTTCACTGTGGGGCCCTGGTTGGTGGTGATCACAGGTCAATGTGGTTTCTCTGCGGAGCCCTGGCTGGTGGTGATCACAGGTCAATGTGGTTTCACTGTGGAGCCCTGGTTGGTGGTAATCACAGGTCAATGTGGTTTCACTGTGGAGCCCTGGTTGGTGGTGATCACAGGTCAATGTGGTTTCACTGTGGGGCCCTGGTTGGTGGTGATCACAGGTCAATGTGGTTTCACTGTGGAGCCCTGGTTGGTGGTGATCACAGGTCAATGTGGTTTCACTGTGGGGCCCTGGTTGGTGGTGATCACAGGTCAATGCTGTTTCACTGTGGAGCCCTGGTTGGTGGTGATCACAGGTCAATGCTGTTTCACTGTGGAGCCCTGGTTGGTGGTGATCACAGGTCAATGCTGTTTCACTGTGGAGCCCTGGTTGTTGGTGATCACAGGTCAATGCTGTTTCACTGTGGAGCCCTGGTTGGTGGTGATCACAGGTCAATGTGGTTTCACTGTGGGGCCCTGGTTGGTGGTGATCACAGGTCAATGTGGTTTCACTGTGGAGCCCTGGTTGGTGGTGATCACGGGTCAATGCAGTTTCACTGTGGAGCCCAGGTTGTTGGTGATCTCAAGTCAATGCTGTTTCACTGTGGAGCCCTGGTTGGTGGTGATCACAGGTCAATGTGGTTTCACTGTGGAGCCCTGGTTGGTGGTGATCACAGGTCAATGTTGTTTCACTGTGGGGCCCTGGTTGGTGGTGATCACAGGTCAATGTGGTTTCTCTTTGGATCCCGGGTTGGTGGTGATCACAGGTCAATGTGGTTTCACTGTGGGGCCCTGGTTGGTGGTAATCACAGGTCAATGTGGTTTCACTGTGGAGCCCTGGTTGGTGGTGATCACAGGTCAATGTGGTTTCACTGTGGGGCCCTGGTTGGTGGTGATCACAGGTCAATGCTGTTTCACTATGGAGCCCTGGTTGGTGGTGATCACAGGTCAATGCTGTTTCACTGTGGAGCCCTGGTTGGTGGTGATCACAGGTCAATGCAGTTTCACTGTGGAGCCCAGGTTGTTGGTGATCTCAGGTCAATGCTGTTTCACTGTGGAGCCCTGGTTGGTGGTGATCACAGGTCAATGTGGTTTCACTGTGGAGCCCTGGTTGGTGGTGATCACAGGTCAATGTTGTTTCACTGTGGGGCCCTGGTTGGTGGTGATCACAGGTCAATGTGGTTTCACTGTGGAGCCCTGGTTGGTGGTGATCACAGGTCAATGTGGTTTCACTGTGGGGCCCTGGTTGGTGGTAATCACAGGTCAATGTGGTTTCACTGTGGAGCCCTGGTTGGTGGTGATCACAGGTCAATGTGGTTTCACTGTGGGGCCCTGGTTGGTGGTAATCACAGGTCAATGTGGTTTCACTGTGGAGCCCTGGTTGGTGGTGATCACAGGTCAATGTGGTTTCACTGTGGGGCCCTGGTTGGTGGTGATCACAGGTCAATGTGGTTTCACTGTGGAGCCCTGGTTGGTGGTGATCACAGGTCAATGTGGTTTCACTGTGGGTTCCTGGTTGGTGGTGATCACAGGTCAATGCTGTTTCACTGTGGAGCCCTGGTTGTTGGTGAT
Organism: Brachymystax lenok tsinlingensis; assembly: GCA_030435695.1. Lineage (NCBI taxonomy): Eukaryota > Metazoa > Chordata > Actinopteri > Salmoniformes > Salmonidae > Brachymystax > Brachymystax lenok. The sequence continues at coordinate 3,565,965 of CM059791.1, read as the reverse complement.
CACAGGTCAATACTGTTTCACTGTGGAGCCCTGGTTGGTGGTGATCACAGGTCAATGCTGTTTCACTGTGGAGCCCTGGTTGGTGGTGATCTCAGGTCAATGTGGTTTCACTGTGGCGCCCTGGTTGGTGGTGATCACAAATCAATGTGGTTTCACTGTGGAGCCCTGGTTGGTGGTGATCACAGGTCAATGCTGTTTCACTGTGGGGCCCTGGTTGGTGGTGATCACAGGTCAATGTGGTTTCACTGTGGAGCCCTGGTTGGTGGTGATCACAGGTCAATGTGGTTTCACTGTGGGGCCCTGGTTGGTGGTAATCACAGGTCAATGTGGTTTCACTGTGGAGCCCTGGTTGGTGGTGATCACAGGTCAATGTGGTTTCACTGTGGAGCCCTGGTTGGTGGTGATCACAGGTCAATGTGCTTTCACTGTGGAGCCCTGGTTGGTGCTGATCACAGGTCAATGCAGTTTCACTGTGGAGCCCAGGTTGGTGGTGAGCTCAGGTCAATGTGGTTTCACTGTGGAGCCCTGGTTGGTTGTGATCACAAATCAATGTGGTTTCACTGTGGAGCCCTGGTTGGAGGTGATCACAGGTCAATGCTGTTTCTCTGTGGAGCCCTGGTTGGTGGTGATCACAGGTCAATGCTGTTTTACTGTGGAGCCCTGGTTGGTGGTGATCACAGGTCAATGCTGTTTCACTGTGGAGCCCTGGTTGGTGGTGAGCTCAGGTCAATGTGGTTTCACTGTGGAGCCCTGGTTGGTGGTGATCACAAATAATTGTGGTTTCACTGTGGAGCCCTGGTTGGTGCTGATCACAGGTCAATGCTGTTTCACTGTGGAGCCCTGGTTGGTGGTGATCACAGGTCAATGCTGTTTTACTGTGGAGCCCTGGTTGGTGATGATCTCAGGTCAATGCTGTTTCACTGTGGAGCCCTGGTTGGTGGTGATCACAGGTCAATGTGGTTTCACTGTGGAGCCCTGGTTGGTGGTGATCACAGGTCAATGTGGTTTCACTGTGGGGCCCTGGTTGGTGGTGATCACAGGTCAATGTGGTTTTACTGTGGAGCCCTGGTTGGTGGTGATCACAGGTCAATGTGGTTTCACTGTGGAGCCCTGGTTGGTGGTGATCACAAGTCAATGTGGTTTCACTGTGGAGCCCTGGTTGGTGGTGATCACAGGTCAATGTGGTTTCACTGTGGGGCCCTGGTTGGTGGTGATCACAGGTCAATGCTGTTTCACTGTGGAGCCCTGGTTGGTGGAGATCACAGGGCAATGTGGTTTCACTGTGGAGCCCTGGTTGGTGGTTAATCACAGGTCAATGCGGTTTCACTGTGGAGCCCTGGTTGGTGGTGATCACAGGTCAATGCTGTTTCACTGTGGAGCCCTGGTTGGTGGTGATCACGGGTCAATGCTGTTTCACTGTGGAGCCCTGGTTGGTGGTGATCTCAGGTCAATGTGGTTTCACTGTGGAGCCCTGGTTGGTGGAGATCCCAGGGCAATGTGGTTTCACTGTGGAGCCCTGGTTGGTGGTTAATCACAGGTCAATGCGGTTTCACTGTGGAGCCCTGGTTGGTGGTGATCACAGGTCAATGCTGTTTCACTGTGGAGCCCTGGTTGGTGGTGATCACAGGTCAATGCTGTTTCACTGTGGAGCCCTGGTTGGTGGTGATCTCATGTCAATGTGGTTTCATTGTGGAGCCCTGGTTGGTGGTGATCACAGATCAATGTGGTTTCACTGTGGAGCCCTGGTTGGTGGTGATCACAGGTCAATGCTGTTTCACTGTGGAGCCCTGGTTGGGAATTATCACAGGTCAATGCTGTTTCACTGTGGAGCCCTGGTTGGTGGTGATCTCAGGTCAATGCTGTTTCACTCTGGAGCCCTGGTTGGTGGTGATCACAGGTCAATGTGGTTTCACTGTGGAGCCCTGGTTGGTGGTGATCACAGGTCAATGTGGTTTCACTGTGGAGCCCTGGTTGGTGGTGATCACAGGTCAATGTAATTTCACTGTGGAGCCCTGGTTGGTGGTGATCACAGGTCAATGCTGTTTCACTGTGGAGCCCTGGTTGGTGGTGATCACGGGTCAATGCTGTTTCACTGTGGAGCCCTGGTTGGTGGTGATCACAGGTCAATGCTGTTTCACTGTGGAGCCCTGGTTGGTGGTGATCTCAGGTCAATGTGGTTTCATTGTGGAGCCCTGGTTGGTGGTGATCTCAGGTCAATGCTGTTTCACTGTGGAGCCCTGGTTGGTGGTGATCACAGGTCAATGCTGTTTCACTGTGGAGCCCTGGTGGGTGGTGATCAAAGGTCAATGTGGTTTCACTGTGGAGTCCTGGTTGGTGGTGATCACAGGTCAATGTGGTTTCACTGTGGAGCCCTGGTTGGTGGTGATCACGGGTCAATGTGGTTTCACTGTGGAGCCCTGGTTGGTGGTGATCACAGGTCAATGTGGTTTCACTGTGGAGCCCTGGTTGGTGGTGATCTCAGGTCAATGCTGTTTCACTGTGGAGCCCTGGTTGGTGGTGATCACAGGTCAATGCTGTTTCACTGTGGAGCCCTGGTTGGTGGTGATCTCAGGTCAATGCTGTTTCACTGTGGAGCCCTGGTTGTTGGTGATCACAGGTCAATGCTGTTTCACTGTGGAGCCCTGGTTGGTGGTGATCAAAGGTCAATGTGGTTTCACTGTGGAGCCCTGGTTGGTGGTGATCACAGGTCAATGTGGTTTCACTGTGGAGCCCTGGTTGGTGGTGGTCACGGGTCAATGCTGTTTCACAATGAGGTTGCAATAGGATGCTGGTTGGTACTTCCTGAATGAAAGCGCTGCAGTTAGTTTCAGAATGGGTGGCAAGGATTACGTTTTTTTTAACTAAAAGCATTATATTTGGGACAAATCCTTCACTAAACTCTAAACCTCAACTAATTCTTGTAATTAATAACATGGAAATTGAGCAAGTTGAGGAGATTAAACTGTCATTGTCAAAACATATTGATACAATAGTATCTAAGATGGGGAGAAGTCTGTCTATAATAAAGAACTGCTCTACCTTCTTAACAACACTATCAACAAGGCAGGTCCTACAGGCAGCACCTGGACTACTGTTCAGTCGTGTGGTCAGGTGCCACAAAGAGGGACTTTTACAACTGGCTCAGAACAGGGCAGCACGGCTGGCCCTTGGATGTACACAGAGAGATAACATTAATGGTATTCATGTCAATCTCTCCTGGCTCAAAGTGGAGGAGAGATAAACTTCATCACTATTTGTATTTTTGAGAAGTATTGACATGTTGAATGCATTAAGTTGTCTGTTTAAACTTCCCCACAAGACATGCCACCAGTGGTCTCTTTACAGTCCCTGAAGGCGCACAGTGCTACATAGAGCCATGACTACATGGAACTCTATTCCACATCAGGTAACTGATGCAGCAGTAGAATCAGATTTAAAATACAGACAGAAATACACAGCAGGGACTGTGAAGCAACACAAACATAGGCACAGACACATGCGTACCCAGAAACAGACGATAACATATGCACTATACACACACGTACACATGGATTTTGTACTGTAGATATGTGGTAGTAGAGTAGAGGCCTGAGGGCACACACGTAATGTGTTGTGAATTCTGTAATGAATGTATTGTAATGTTTTTAAAATTGTATAACTTCCTTAATTTTGCTGGACCCCAGGAAGAGTAGCTGATGCCTTGGCAGGAACTAATGGAGATCCATAATAAACCCCAGGAAGAGTAGCTGCTGCCTCAGTAGGAACTAATGGGGATCCATAATAAAACCCAGGAAGAGTAGCTGCTGCCTTGGCAGGAACTAATGGGGATCCATAATAAACCCCAGGAAGAGTAGCTGCTGCCTTGACAGGAACTAATAGGGATCCATAATAAACCCCAGGAAGAGTAGCTGCTGCCTTGACAGGAACTAATGGGGATCCATAATAAACCCCAGGAAGAGTAGCTGCTGCCTTGGCAGGAACTAATGGGGATCCATAATAAACCCCAGGAAGAGTAGCTGCTGCCTTGGCAGGAACTAATGGGGATCCATAATAAACCCCAGGAAGAGTAGCTGCTGCCTTGGCAGGAACTAATGGGGATCCATAATAAACCCCAGGAAGAGTAGCTGCTGCCTTGGCAGGAACTAATGGGGATCCATAATAAACCCCAGGAAGAGTAGCCGCTGCCTTGGCAGGAACTAATGGGGATCCATAATAAACCCCAGGATAATCCATAATAAATACAATTACAAATAGAGAAGAATCAGAGGGGGTTGGTTAGGTTGGAAATGTCATTACATGTTATCAGTTATAACATTGTCTGAATAGTGATGAATATCAAGTGCTGTACAGGACTTACAACACATTCAGACAGTACTGAAGCTTTGTGATGGGAAGATATGGCTGTTACTGCAGTGGCCTGGTGGACTGACAGAGTTGGTGGGATGAGATGGGGGAGTCTGGAGGTCAAAACATGAGGTCAAAACAATACCAACTGTTAAAGTCTAGAATATATGTCAGGAAACTTTAGACAGTTTGTAATGATAAAAAAAGATTTACAACAGGTAAAACTGGTTTCAGCTGGATTAGACTGAATATAAGTATGGTTGACTCCAATGCATTGTGTAAAACAGGATTAGTAGGTTATTCGATACCTTTTTATCTAATGTACTATATTGGACATGATTTAAATGTTTTCCTTTAATTACAATATCAGATACGTTAAGTTTGCCTTCCTTAACAGCAGACGCGATATTGTGTTCGTTAATTCTGAGCTCAGTTTTAATATAGAAGTCATTCCTATCAATTAAAGAAATATAACACCCTGATATTTTATATATCGGGTCTGTTACATAATTAATTTTTTCCTTATTTTTCCAGAAATACACAATTACGTTGACATAATCATACAAACTTTGAAAAAAATTGATGTAAATCACATATTTACTTTCTTTATCTTTGTAATTTTTTTTTTTGAAAATATATTTTTTAAATACAGTATTTTCATTAAAATGACCTAGAAAGTCAAATATTTGTTCACATTTGTTTTTAGAGAAATCCCGGTTCAAATTAATTTCAGCAGTATTAATTGTTGTTTGTTTATTTTGTATACCGTACTTCATTATCATATTGATACATTTATCATTGACATTTTCCTCAACATTTGCTTTAATGCCAAAATGAACCTTTTCATCTTCATTATCCTGAAAAAAATGAATAACAAAAAAACAGAACAGAAATAGTTTAACCTTGTTTTTACAATAAACACAAAGAGGAAGTGAGGAACATGTTTTTCAATCTTCCCATGCAGTCATACGACGACAAACACAAGCAGTATCTTTAACAGCACCGTTTCTAGAAAGACAGCAGAGGATGTTCATGTTCAAATGTAACAAAAAAAAATCAAAATGAGTTAATCTTACCCCCATGTTTTGCTCCACCTCCGCAAATGTAAGTACTAAACATACTCGATGGTTCACTTGGGAATACTGTTGGGTATTTATCAGCTTAATCAGGTGATCAAACAGGATGTGGGTGTGGCTTGTGTGGATGCGTGTTTCTTCTTTCCTGCCTGTTCAGTCTCCTGATAGAGCAAACTTTATTTCTAAAATCACAACACGCTTCACATAATAGATCAGGCATTAAAATAACTAAATTGTAATCTTCAGGATCCCTCCCCTCTCTTCAAAATATAACAACATAGTGGTTGATAACCCACAACAGACAGACACACACCCACTATTTTCAAGGAACAGTGACAGGAAATGAGCATTGCATCTTTATCATATTTCTGAGGCTAAATGTTTGCAGAAAGTACAGTGGCCTTCAGAAACGGGCTGAGCACTCCCCCATTCTCATCGACGGGGCTGCAGTGGAGCAGGTTGCGAGCTTCAAGTTCCTTGGTGTCCACATCACTAACAAACTAACATGGTCCAAACACACCAAGACAGTCGTGAAGAGGACACGACAAAACCTATTCCCCCTCAGGAGACTGAAAATATTTGGCATGGGTCCTCAGATCCTCAAAAGGTTCTACAGCTGCACCATCGAGAGCATCCTGACTGGTTGCATCACTGACCGGTATGGCAACTGCTCGGCCTCTGACCGCAAGGCACTATAGAGGGTAACGCGAACGGCCCAGTATAGTTCCGCTATTGTTATTGTACTGCTGCTCTTTAATTACTTGTTACTTTAATTTCTTATTCTTATCCGTATTTTTTAAACTACATTGTTGGTTAGGGCTCGTAAGTAAGCATTTCACTGTAAGGTCTACACCTGTAGTATTCAACGCATGCGACTTGATTTGATGTGTATACTGTAGCATTAAGATTACCCTTCACTTGAACTAAGGGGCCCGAACCATGAAAAACAGCCCCAGAACAATATTCCTCCTCCACCAAACTTTACAGTTTGCACTATGCATTGGGGCAGGTAGCGTTCTCCTGGCATCCGCCAAAACCAGATTCGTATGTGGTGACGCATGATTCATCACTCCAGTGAACCCGTTTCCACTGCTCCAGAGTCCAATGGCGGTGAGCTTTACACCACTCCAGCCGACGCTTGGCATTGCGCATGGTGATCTTTGGCTTGTGTGTGGCTGCTCGGCCATTGAAGCCCATTTCATGAAGCTCCTGACAAACAGTTATTGTGCTGACGCTGCTTCCAGAGGCAGTTTGGAACTCGGCAGTGAGTGTTGAAAACCGAGGACAGACTCGCTGGTACCGTTCTGTGAGCTTGTGTGGCCTACACTTCACGTCTGAGCCGTTGTTGCTCCTAGACATTTCCACTTCACAATAACAGCACTTACAGTTGACCGGGGCAGTTCTAGCAGGGCAGAAATTTTACGAACTGACATGTTGGAAAGGTGGCGTCCTGTGACAGTACCACATTGAAAGTCACTGTGCTCTTCAGTAAGGACGTTGTACTGCCAGTGTTTGTCTATGGAGATTGCATCACTATGTGCTCGGTTTTACACACCTGTCAGCAACGGGTGTGGCTGAAATAGCCAAATCCACTCATTTGAAAGGGGTGTCCACATACTGCTGTATATATAGTGTTTCTGTAAGGTCCCTCAGTGGATTTCAAACACAGATTCAACCACAAAGACCAGGGAGGTTTTCCAATGCCTCAACAGCTGGACTTAGATTGCTGCTCCCGAGTGGCGCAGCGGTCTAAGGCACTGCATCTCAGTGCATCTCGGTGTCACCAGTCCCTGGTTCAAGTCCAGGCTGTATCACATCAGGAATTTCCCAATGAGGCCAATGCTGGTTAGCGGGAAACTGGAGGGCATGCAATTCAAATAAATAATCATAAAACTTATAGATATTAAAAAACTTGCAACTTTTAATGGCTGTGATAGGAGAAAACAATCAATAACATTGTAATTACTCCACAATCAGGGCTGTTACGGTGACCATATTACCACCACACCAGCAGTCACACGTCACGACTGCAGTTAAATTCCACATGACTGTAACTTGGCTTCTCCAACCTCTGATGCTGCTGATGGTCATTAGTAGCCTACCAAACCTGCTAACTGCCTGGTGCTCAGCACTCTATTCTCCCTCTAATCACTCTGACATCAATGCAAATGTGATCGAAAATCGTAGTATTTCTGTCCGGCTCCCCAGTGGGTGGGCCTGGCTGCCCACCCATGGCTGCACCCCTGCCCAGTCATGTGAAATCTATAGATTAGGGCCTTAATGAGTTTATTTCAATTAACTGATTTCCTTATACGAACTGTAACTCAGTAAAATCTTTGAAAGTGTTGCATGTTGAGTTTATGTTTATGCTAACGTGTGCTAATGAGATTAGCATGAGGTTGTAAGTAACAAGAACATTTCCCAGGACATAGACATATCTGATATGGACAGAAAGCTTAAATTCTCGTTAATATAACTGCATAGTCCAATTTATGGTAGCTATTACAGTGAATGAATATCATGCTATTGTTTGACAAGAATACACAGTTATGAACTTGAAAAAGTAATAATAAACCAATTAGGCACATTTGGGCAGTCTTGATACAACATTTTTAACAGAAATACAATGGTTCATTGGAACAGTCTAAAACTTTGCACATATGCTGCTGCCATCAAGTGGCCAACATCTAAATTGCGCCTATACTGGAACAGTACATTATGGCCTTTCTCTTGCATGTCAAATACGCATGTTTTTCTTTGTATTATCTTTTACCAAATCCAATGTGTTATATTTTTCTACATTAATTTCACATTTCCACAAACTTCAAAGTGTTTCCTTTCAAATGGTATCAATAATATGCATATCCTTGCTTCAGGACCTGAGCTACAGACAGTTAGATTTGGGTTTGTTATTTTAGGCGAAAATTGAAAAAAAGGGTCCAATCCTTAAAGGCTTACTGCTGCATTAGCCTATAGGCTATCTCTGAGATCTATGCCCTCATTTCTATATCCGCCAATGCATTACAGTGTATCAATGTGTCCATAATATGGCAGAGACTAGTGCTCTCAGCATAGTTGATTTTTATAATTAACTACATTATTTTGAGAAACAAAAACGTTATTTAAATGAAACTGTTCCATGAAAATGCGCCTATAAAAACAACTTGCACGCAGCAATGTAGAAATGGTAACTCACCAGCCGGTCTTTCACTATTAAAACCAAATGATGTACTATTTACTCCACACATTGACACCCATTGACACCCAAAACTTCCTGAAGAAAAGTATGTACTTTTTATTGCATACATTTTCCCTGACACTTAAAAGCTCGTTACATTTTGATTGATTAACAGGACAGGAAAATGGTCGAAATCACACTATTATCAAGAGAACATCCCTGGTCATCCCTACTGGCTCTGATCTGGCTGACTCACTAAACAGAGAACATCCCTGGTCATCTCTACTGGCTCTGATCTGGAGGACTCACTAAACAGAGAACATCCCTGGTCGTCCCTACTGTCTCTGATCTGGCTGACTCACTAAACAGAGAACATCCCTGGTCGTCCCTACTGTCTCTGATCTGGCTGACTCACTAAACAGAGAACATCCCTGGTCATCCCTACTGTCTCTGATCTGGCTGACTCACTAAACAGAGAACATCCCTGGTCGTCCCTACTGTCTCTGATCTGGCTGACTCACTAAACAGAGAACATCCCTGGTCATCCCTACTGTCTCTGATCTGGCTGACTCACTAAACAGAGAACATCCCTGGTCATCCCTACTGTCTCTGATCTGGCTGACTCACTAAACAGAGAACATCCCTGGTCATCCCTACTGTCTCTGATCTGGAGGACTCACTAAACAGAGAACATCCCTGGTCATCCCTACTGTCTCTGATCTGGCTGACTCACTAAACAGAGAACATCCCTGGTCATCCCTACTGTCTCTGATCTGGCTGACTCACTAAACAGAGAACATCCCTGGTCATCCCTACTGTCTCTGATCTGGAGGACTCACTAAACAGAGAACATCCCTGGTCATCCCTACTGTCTCTGATCTGGAGGACTCACTAAACAGAGAACATCCCTGGTCATCCCTACTGTCTCTGATCTGGCTGACTCACTAAACAGAGAACATCCCTGGTCATCCCTACTGTCTCTGATCTGGAGGACTCACTAAACAGAGAACATCCCTGGTCATCCCTACTGTCTCTGATCTGGCTGACTCACTAAACAGAGAACATCCCTGGTCATCCCTACTGTCTCTGATCTGGCTGACTCACTAAACAGAGAACATCCCTGGTCATCCCTACTGTCTCTGATCTGGAGGACTCACTAAACAGAGAACATCCCTGGTCATCCCTACTGTCTCTGATCTGGCTGACTCACTAAACAGAGAACATCCCTGGTCATCCCTACTGTCTCTGATCTGGCTGACTCACTAAACAGAGAACATCCCTGGTCATCCCTACTGTCTCTGATCTGGCTGACTCACTAAACAGAGAACATCCCTGGTCATCCCTACTGTCTCTGATCTGGAGGACTCACTAAACAGAGAACATCCCTGGTCATCCCTACTGTCTCTGATCTGGCTGACTCACTAAACAGAGAACATCCCTGGTCATCCCTACTGTCTCTGATCTGGCTGACTCACTAAACAGAGAACATCCCTGGTCATCTCTACTGTCTCTGATCTGGAGGACTCACTAAAAAGAGCACATCCCTGGTCATCCCTACTGTCTCTGATCTGGAGGACTCACTAAACAGAGAACATCCCTGGTCATCCCTACTGTCTCTGATCTGGAGGACTCACTAAACAGAGAACATCCCTGGTCATCCCTACTGTCTCTGATCTGGCTGACTCACTAAACAGAGAACATCCCTGGTCATCCCTACTGTCTCTGATCTGGCTGACTCACTAAACAGAGCACATCCCTGGTCATCCCTACTGTCTCTGATCTGGAGGACTCACTAAACAGAGAACATCCCTGGTCATCCCTACTGTCTCTGATCTGGAGGACTCACTAAACAGAGAACATCCCTGGTCATCCCTACTGTCTCTGATCTGGCTGACTCACTAAACAGAGAACATCCCTGGTCATCCCTACTGTCTCTGATCTGGAGGACTCACTAAACAGAGAACATCCCTGGTCATCCCTACTGCCTCTGATCTGGCTGACTCACTAAACAGAGAACATCCCTGGTCATCTCTACGGTCTCTGATCTGGCTGACTCACTAAACAGAGAACATCCCTGGTCATCCCTACTGTCTCTGATCTGGCTGACTCACTAAACAGAGAACATCCCTGGTCATCCCTACTGTCTCTGATCTGGTGGACTCACTAAACAGAGAACATCCCTGGTCATCCCTACTGTCTCTGATCTGGCTGACTCACTAAACAGAGAACATCCCTGGTCATCCCTACTGTCTCTGATCTGGCTGACTCACTAAACAGAGAACATCCCTGGTCATCTCTACTGTCTCTGATCTGGCTGACTCACTAAACAGAGCACATCCCTGGTCATCTCTACTGTCTCTGATCTGGCTGACTCACTAAACAGAGCACATCCCTGGTCATCTCTACTGTCTCTGATCTGGCTGACTCACTAAACAGAGAACATCCCTGGTCATCTCTACTGTCTGATCTGGCTGACTCACTAAACAGAGCACATCCCTGGTCATCTCTACTGTCTCTGATCTGGCTGACTCACTAAACAGAGAACATCCCTGGTCATCCCTACTGTCTCTGATCTGGCTGACTCACTAAACAGAGAACATCCCTGGTCATCCCTACTGTCTCAGATCTGGCTGACTCACTAAACAGAGAACATCCCTGGTCATCCCTACTGTCTCTGATCTGGCTGACTCACTAAACAGAGAACATCCCTGGTCATCCCTACTGTCTCTGATCTGGCTGACTCACTAAACAGAGAACATCCCTGGTCATCCCTACTGTCTCTGATCTGGCTGACTCACTAAACAGAGAACATCCCTGGTCATCCCTACTGTCTCTGATCTGGCTGACTCACTAAACAGAGAACATCCCTGGTCATCCCTACTGTCTCTGATCTGGCTGACTCACTAAACAGAGAACATCCCTGGTCATCCCTACTGTCTCTGATCTGGCTGACTCACTAAACAGAGAACATCCCTGGTCATCTCTACTGTCTCTGATCTGGCTGACTCACTAAACAGAGAACATCCCTGGTCATCCCTACTGTCTCTGATCTGGCTGACTCACTAAACAGAGAACATCCCTGGTCATCCCTACTGTCTCTGATCTGGCTGACTCACTAAACAGAGAACATCCCTGGTCATCCCTACTGTCTCTGATCTGGCTGACTCACTAAACAGAGAACATCCCTGGTCATCCCTACTGTCTCTGGATCTGGCTGACTCACTAAACAGAGAACATCCCTGGTCATCCCTACTGTCTCTGATCTGGCTGACTCACTAAACAGAGAACATCCCTGGTCATCCCTACTGTCTCTGATCTGGCTGACTCACTAAACAGAGAACATCCCTGGTCATCCCTACTGTCTCTGATCTGGCTGACTCACTAAACAGAGAACATCCCTGGTCATCCCTACTGTCTCTGATCTGGCTGACTCACTAAACAGAGAACATCCCTGGTCATCCCTACTGTCTCTGATCTGGCTGACTCACTAAACAGAGAACATCCCTGGTCATCCCTACTGTCTCTGATCTGACTGACTCACTAAACATAGTACATCCCCGGGCGCTGAAGACGTGGATGTCGATTAAGGCAGCCCCCCGCACCTCTCTGATTCAGAGGGGTTGGGTTAAATGCGGAAGACACATTTCAGTTGAAAGCATTCGGTTGTACAACTGACTAATAATGGTGACTTTGACTTTGACTTTGACATCCCTGTTCATTCCTATTATCCTCTGATCTGGCTCACTCACTAAACAGAGAACATCCCTGGTCATCCCTACTGTCTCTGATCTGACTGACTCACTAAACAGAGAAAATCCCTGGGGGTCTCTGCTGTCTCTGATCTGGCTGACTAACTAAACAGAGAACATCCCTGGTCATCCCTACTGTCTCTGATCTTGCTGACTCACCAAACACATGCTTCGTTTGTAAATGATGTCTGAGTGTTGGAGTGTGCCCCTGGCTATCCGTAAATGATGTCTGAGTGTTGGAGTGTGCCCCTGGCTATCTGTAAATGATGTCTGTGTCACGATCTTCATTAGTGACAGACCAAGACGCAGCGATGCTTCCAGTATACATATGTATTTAATGAACATAACTGGGGAAAAATAACAAACCAAAGATCGTAACATCCGATCATAACAAAGAAGAAACACTTATGCTATGAACTAAACAATAACCCACACAACCCTTCCGAAAACTACAAACATATATATGGTTCCCAATTAGAGGTAACGACAAACAGCTGCCTCTAATTGGGAACCATTTCCCCAACATAGAAATACACAACCTAGAACTCAAAACCCTCCTAAACCAAAAACGAAACTAAACACCAGCCTGCTAACCCAGGCCTGGACGTGACAGTCTGAGTGTTGGAGCGTGCCCCTGGTTATCTGTAAATAAAACATTTTATAAAAATGGTGGCGTCTGGTTTTCTTAATTTAAGAAATTTGAAATGATTAATATTTTAGCAGTTACATTTACTTATGGTACCTAGTATATTTAAAACCAAATGCTTATAGACTTTTGCTGAGTGACTTTCACTTTTACTTCAGTAATTTTCTTATAAGGTATCTTTACTTTTAGTAAAGTATGACAATTGGGTACTTTCCCCACCGCTGCCTTTACTATTAAAAACATTGTGAACGCTCAAACGAGTGCACACGTAGGAAGTGCCCATTTTGAAATCAAGTCATGGCAGACATCAACACCATCATCCTGGAAACCCTAGACCCACTCCAATTCGCATACCGCCCCAACAGATCCACAGATGACGCAATCCCAATCGTACTCCATTCTGCCTTTTCCCACCTGGATAAAAGGAACAGTTACGTGAGAATGCTGTTCATTGACTACAGCTCAGCGTTCAACACCATAGTGCTCATGCAGCTCATCACTAAGCTAAGGACCCTGGGACTAAACAACTCCCTCTGCAACTGGATCATGGACTTCCTGATGGGCCGCTATGGTGTAAACAAATATATTTAGATTAGACATGTTGTATTAACCTTAGAGAATTTTCTCTTGTTATATGCTCATATTTCTTTGCTGATTCAGGCTTGTCTTTGTGTGACTTAGTCACAAGGGCGTATAGCTGAGAGCCATCTGGGTTACGACGGCAGAATGTGACACATCCCGTTTCAGTGCTATCTGAAGGAAGTCATCTCTATAGAAACGGGCAGGAAGTAACAGAGAATAGTGTGACTCCTCGTCAACGTCAGCAATCTTAACAGACAAGCTTTTGTATACTCTGTTTCGCCCCTGTTTCTACACATCTGTCATATAGAGGAGAGGAAGTACTTTCTATAAAAGGAGTTGGATCGGTTAACTGCTTCATCGTTGTAAATCTTATAATTAAATAGTTGTTTGGAAGAATCTGCAGTCTCTCTTCCTTTATGGTTAGAATTTATACGACACCGCCCCTCAGGTAGTAAGGGTAGGTAACAACACATCTGCCACGCTGATCCTCAACACGGGGACCCCTCAGGGGTGCGTGCTCAGTCCCCTCCTGTACTCCCGGTTCACCCACGACTGCGTGGCCAAGCACGACTCCAACACCATCATTAAGTTTGCTGAAGACAGAACGGTGGTAATGTCTGATCACTGACAACGATGAGACAGCCTATAGGAAGGTCAGAGACCTTGCAGTGTGGTGCCAGGACAACAACCTCTCCCTCAATGTGAGCAAGACAAAGGAGCTGACAGTGGACTATAGGAAAAGAAGGGCCAAACAGGCCCCAAAAACTAAAAGCAGAATATCATTATTGGATGGAGGATGGGTGGCTGAACATTTGGGGGTGAGGTTGGAAAGGATTGTCAGACAACTACTGGGAAGTTGCAGGAAGGCACTGTCAGCAGAAGAGTGGATTATGCTTAACAGGCACAAGAAAAAGGCACAAGATGAAAACTGCTAGCCTCAAAATATGAAGATACTGTATTGTGCAATGATGACAGATATATTCACTGTCTCTCTCTCTCAATTCAATTTGCTTTATTGGCATGACGTAACAATGTACATATTGCCACAGCTTACTTTTGATATTTACAATATGAAAATAACAAGAATCAAAATTGTCAACGGGACAACAGTAACAACAATAACCAAGGGTCAAAATAACTATACATTAAACAATAACACTAAGCATACAGTAGAGGACATGTGCAGGTTGATTGGTCTGTCAGACACTGTCCCTCATCTTATGGCAGGCAGCAATGTAGTGCGCTGCCAACCCACAGCTCTCTGCGTACTCCCCAAACAGGATGGGTAGCCTACCCTCACCAGAGAGGTCTTTGAAACCTTGAATAAGGGTTTCAAATTTGGGGAAATGACAGTCTCTAATTGTTTTACATTTTTGACATTTTGTCAGGAAATGCAGCTCTGTCTCAGGTTCTGCTGTTGTGCAGTGGTTGCACAGCCTTTCCTTTACAGGGAGCCAGGTTTTCCTGTGTCTACCCTTCTCAATGGCAAGGCTGTGCTCACTGAGCCTGTACTTTGTCAAGGTTTTAATCAATAACCATGGTCAAATAGTTTGCCATGGTGTACTGTCGATTTATTGCCAGATAGCACTGCATTTTGCTTTGTGCTTGTGTTTCCTAACGAGCAATGTAGTTTTGTTTTGATTGTGATGTAATTTGTTTTATTCTGATTGATTGTATGTTCTGGTCCTGAGGCTTCAGTGTGTTAGTAGAACAGGTTTGTGAACTCAACCCCAGGACCAGCTGGATGAGGGGACTCTTTCCTTTGCTCAGCTCTTGGCATTGCAGGGCTTGGTAAAATATGAGAGAGACCAGGGAGGTTTTCATGCAGGGTTTCAATGGGGTGTTTGTCCCATTTGGTGAAATCTTGTTTTGCAAGTGGACCCCACACCTCGCTGCCGTGAAGTGCAATTGGTTCAATGACACATTCAATTAGTTTTAGCCAAATTTTAATAGGTATTTCAAATAGAATTTGTTTTTTTATTGGCGTAGAATGCTTTCTCTCTCAGTTAATTCACTGCCTCATTAAGGTGTCCAGTTAGGCTTATTTTTAAACCTAAGTAATTGTAGTGTGTGCAGTACTCTATATATGTTGTACCAATTGAGAACTTTGGTCTAATTTACTGAGATCTGGATCTTCCTCGAATTTTTTTTTGCGATTTACTGCCAGGGCCCAGGTCTGGCAGTACTGCTCTAGCAGGTCCAGGCTCTGCTGTAGGCCATGTGCTGTGGGTGACAGCAGGCATAGGTCATCTGCGAAAGAGTAGGCATTTAACCTCTGAATTGTGGAGACTAACACCAGGGGCAGAGGATTTTTCTAGAATAGTGGCCAATTCGTTGATTTAAATATTGAAGAGTGCAGGGCTCAGATTGCAACCCTGGCGAAGGCCCCACCCCTGGTTAAAGAATTCTGTTATTTTCTTGCCAATTTTAATGGCGCACATATTGCCAGTATACATTGATTTAATTATGTCATATGTTTTACCCCCTACACCACTTTCAATAACTTTGTAGAACAGTCCCATATGCCAAATAGAATCAAATGCTTTTTGGAAGTCGATAAAGCAAACATATATTTTGGTATTATTTTGGTGGACATGTTTATCTATCAGGGTGTGTAGGGTGTAAATATGATCAGTTGTGCAATGTTTTGGTATGAATCCAATTTGGCTTTTACTCAAGACATTGTGCTTATTAAGGAAGTTTACAACTCTTACATTTATAATACTACAGAAAACCTTCCTCAGGTTACTGTTCACACAAATGCCTCTGTAATTGTTAGGGTCAAATTTGTCTCCGTTCTTAAAGATTGGTGTTATGAGTCCTTGATTCCAGATGTCAGGGAAATAACCTACACTCAGGATCAAATTAAAAAGTTTTAATATAGCCAATTGAAATTTTGCACTAGTGAGTTTGAGCATCTCATTTAGGATGCCATCAGGTCCGCATGCTTTTCTACATTTGAGGGCCTGAAGTTTCTTATAGAGCTCCTGGTCGGTAATTGGGGAGTCCAATGGATTTTGATTGTCCTTTATAGCTTTTTCTAATCCATTCAACTTCTCATGAATTTGGCGTTGTTCTGCGTTTTTGTCAATTTGAACGGTGTTGTAGAGTGTTTTAAAATGGGTTGTCCATATGTCACCATTTTGTATCGCTAATTCCTTTTGTTTCGATTTGTTTTGCTTTTTCCAATTTTGCCAGAAGTTGTTTGTGTTTATGGACTCCTCTATTAGTGTCAGCTGCTTGCTGTTGTACTGTGCTTTTTTGGTTCTGAGTGTACGTTTATAGAGTTTTAAAGTCTCACAGTAATGAAGGCGTAATTCACCATTATTTGGGTCTCTGTGCTTTTGGTTTGATAGTGTTCTAAGTTTTTTCCTTATCATTTTACAATCTGCATCAAACCAGTTGTCATCTGTGGTCTTTTTTGTTTATTTTTTTATCAATTTCAATTGTGCTTCTTTTGCCGTTTGCCTGAATATATAGTTGATGTTTTTTACTGCTAGATTGATGCCTTCTTTACTGTGAGTGAATGTGCTATCCAGAAAGTTATCTAAGAGTGTTTGGATATTTTGGATACAGGTTGCTTTCTGGTATTCTTCTGTGCTGTTTTGGACCCATCTGTATGAATTTCTGATGTTGTACAGCTTACTGGGCTGTGAATGCGTGGTTGTTTCCATGTCTGTTCTTTTGGGGAACAACGTAATTTGGCTGTGATCAGACAGAGGTGTTAGTGGCTTGACAGTGAATGAGCTGAGAGAGAAAGGGTCAATGTCTGTAATCATATAGTCTACTGCACTGTGGCCAAGAGGTGAGCAACAGGTGAATCTCCCCAAAGAGTCCCCCCGTAACCAACCATTGACAAAGTACAGACCCAGGCTTCTACAGAGCTTCAACAGATCCCTTCCGTTTTTGTTGACGGTGCTGTCACTGTTGTTTCTATGGGTGAGATGAAGACAGTTAGAAACAGTATGGCCTGTAATAAAGCTGTCCCCTCGTGTGGTCATTAGATCAGGTAGTGTTCCTGTGCTGCATTTGTGTCCCCATAGATGAGCACATTTCCCTGGGCCTGGAAATGGCACGTCTCTTCCTCAAGGGTGGGGAAGATCTCCTCTGAGTAATATGGGGATTCTGAGGGGGGATATATATTGCGCAAAGGAACAAATCTTTTTCTGTCAGTACAAGTTCTTTTTTTAGTTTTAACCAAATGTGATATTTACCAATTTTGAGGGGATCAATTAGATTTTGTAGTTGGGATTTGTACCAAATGATCAGTCCTCCAGAGTCTCTGCTTCTGTCTCTCTCTCTCTCTCTCTCTCTCTCTCTCTCTCTCTCTCTCTCCCTCTCTCTCTCTCTCTCTCTCTCTCTCTTTTCCTTCTTGTTTACTTTTCTTGGTGGGTTTCCTTTTTCTATGCATGATTAAGGTGATAATTTATTATTATTATTATTATTTCTTTTTTCTTGACGGAATTGCCCTGGCTTTGGCGGGGATGGGGACGCCGTCCCTGTCACTTCGGCACATCTTTAGGTGTGTTACTGAAGCTACTGTCACTGTTTTGTTATCTGTCAACAAGGGTAACGATTTTGAATGTACCGCCGTCGTTTATTCCCAATGAGCTATTGGAGCGCGAGTTATTGCGGTTTGGGAAGTTTGCAAGTTCAATTAAGATTGTCCCGTTGGGTTGCAAACACCCGGCTTTGAAACAGGTTATGTCGTTTCGTTTTGGACTCACCGGAGCAGACTTTGGAGTTATCGTTTAAAGTCAAGAATGACAACAGACTGAATATGGCTTATGCTAGTACGGGTAGTCAACAGTGTTTTGAGTGTGGGGATGATGGCCATAAGCGACATGTTTGCCCGAAAAGGGAGTTGGAGCGAGGGGCGCAGGGGGTCCTCGTAACGCCCGGGCCCACTGATGTAGGGAGAGGTGGGCCAACAGCGGTAGAGCAGCCACAAGCACCTGTTGCTGAGGAACAAGCTGTCCATGTTGAGGGGACGGAGTTGCAACTTGTACCAGAGAGGAACATAGCATCTGATGTGCAGCAGAAAAATATTGTTGTAGGAGGTAAGGACGGATCTGGGGAGACATTTCCTCGGACTGGTGATGAGATGCCCAGTACGAGTGATGGGGTACAGGAGGGGGTTCATGTGGAGCTAGTCTCCCAGGTAGTGGAGGAGATGCCCGGTACCAGTGATGGGGTACAGGAGGGGGTTCATGTGGAGCTAGTCTCCCAGGTAGTGGAGGAGATGCCCGGTACCAGTGATGGGGTACAGGAGGGGGTTCATGTGGAGCTAGTCTCCCAGGTATTGGAGGAGATGCCCACTATGAGTAATGGGGTACAGGAGGGGGTTCATGTGGAACTAGTCTCCCAGGTAGTGGAGGAGATGTCTGGTACCAGTGATGGGGTGCAAGTGGGGAGTGTTGAGAGGGATGTGGTAGAGGGGAGTCAGGGGTCGGTGGCCTCAGTTGCGGAGGATCAGGAGAAGGATATGACATCTCTTTTGATATGATAGCAGCAGGCGAAGACTCAATTTACAACTTAGAGGAGGTAAATGGGTTCCTGGATCAGACTTTTGGGAAATCTGTCAAGCTGACAGATTATGTTGATACATTTGTGAGGTCAGCTGTGATGTGAAAGAAGACGGTGGGGTTAGACCAGTTCAGTGTGAAGGAGCGTTTTTGCATGAGGAAATGTGTTACTGCTGTCACGGCAGTAAAAGGTAGTGAGAAACGTAGTCAGGTTAAGGGACAATTTAAACAAGGATGATGATCATGCCTCATAGGGTGTTTTTTTTCCTCTATGTCTGGTTTCTCTGTGGTTTCCTCTGCTTTTCCTTTCTCTTTTCCATATGGAGGTACTAAGGGTAGGTTCTCTCAATATTAATGAGGGAAGGGACAGGAATAAGAGGGCTTGGGTATTAGAAGTAATACAACAGAAAAAGGCTTAATAAACATATGAGGCACATTTGGTCATTCTTGATACAACATTTTTAACAGAAATACAATGGTTCATTTGATCAGTCTAAAACTTTGCACATACACTGCTGCCATCTAGTGGACATCTAAATTACACCTGGGCTGGAATAATGCATTGTGGCCTTTCTCCTGCATTTCAAAGATGATGGTACAAAAAAATACAAAAGAACAGTTGTTTTTTTATTTGTATTATCTTTTACAAGATCTATTCTGTTATATTCTCCTACATTCCTTTCACATTTCCACAAAGTTCAAAGTGTTTTCTTTCAAATGGTACCAAGAATATGCATATCCTTGCTTCAGGGCCTGAGGCAGTTAGATTAGGGTATGTCATTTTAGAAGAAAATTGAAATAAAGGGGCGTATCCTTAAGAGGTTTTTATCACGTAATTATAAACATAGTTAATTATTCAATAAATAGCATGTCATCACATTATCGATAACAACGTCATGACACCATCCACCCCAACTAACAACCCTATTTTCATTTTTGCCTTAAGTAACCATCTGTCATATGTAAACATAGCAAACGTAACATATCATACTAATTTCAATTTCTCGGATTTGCGTGTACTATGCCACGCCTAGTCTGTGAGACCGGGCTGGATATACTGACCACAAGTTA
Source organism: Brachymystax lenok tsinlingensis (assembly GCA_030435695.1). Classification (NCBI taxonomy): domain Eukaryota; kingdom Metazoa; phylum Chordata; class Actinopteri; order Salmoniformes; family Salmonidae; genus Brachymystax; species Brachymystax lenok. The sequence goes on along the minus strand of CM059791.1, from coordinate 3,545,794 downwards.
GACCCACGGCACAATCAGAATGTGGACATGATCCGGACACAGGACGCATGTTAGAACCAGGTTTAAACGGGTTTAGGGAGGTCTGGAACCACAGTGTGTCATAACTCGGAGGTTTAGACCACTTTCCCTGTTATCAGACGGCAGCCAGTGATCCTGCTCTCTCCGATCTCATCCTGTTGACTAATGTCTCTGCCAAGGTGACTGTGCTGCACTGCAGACCAATGAGATACATGGAGTGGACAAAACATTAGGAACATTCCATAACAGACTGACCAGGTGAATCCAGGTGAAAGCTATGATCCCTTATTGATGTCACCTGTTCAATCCACTTCAACCAGTGTAGACGAAGGGCAGGAGACAGGTTAAAGAAGGATTTTTAAGCCTTGAGAGAATTGAGACATGGATTGTGTATGTGTGCCATGCAGAGGGTGAATGGGCAAGACAAAATATTTAAGTGCTTTTGAACGGGGTATGGTAGTAGGTGTCAGGCGCACAGTTTGTGTCAAGAACTGCAACGCTGCTGGGTTTTTCACACTCAACCGTTTCCCGTGAAGAACGGTCCACAACCCAAAGGACATCCGGCCAACTTGACACAACCGTGGGAAGCATTGGCGTCAACATGGGGCCAGCATCCCTGTGGAACGCTTTCGACACCTTGCAGAGTCCCATGCCCAGGACGAATTGAGGGCTGTTCGGAGGGCAAAAGAGGGTGCAACTCAATATGAGGAAGGTGTTCCTAATGTTTTGTGCACTCAGTGTAGCGCTCTAGACAACACAACACATCTCATCTAAAGACACTGACCCCTAGTGGTCTGAATATTGACTTTGATCTCATGCTCTTTATTATCAACTTGTAATTTAACTTAATACTTTCCACACTTTAGTCTTCTAAATGAACATATTAATTCCCACAGTTTATCAGCGTGCACCCAAGATGTTTCCCTTTGTTGATGATGCTTGTTATATATTATGTTTGAACAAAAATATTACATGTAATAAATATGAAATTAAAATGGAAACAACGAAAGGGTTGATGTTAATACTATGTACAATATTGAATTATGTTGCAGCATGGTATAGAAAACAATAGCCTAATAAATTCAACATGCTGTAAACTATTGTCTTTTAACAGTTTCACTTTGTCTTCGTCATCACCCTGAGAACCCTGATTACTATGACACACCCCTTTCTATTGTCATTGGTCTACGAAGCCCGGTTCATGCATTCATGACATCCCCCTAAAGAAGACACAGTGATGCTGAAACGGGGGTTTACCCGTTCAATTACTGGGAGCCTTTATATAGTGTGTGACGCTTTAATTCTTTTTAAATTGCAGACACAGATTGCCCCTTTAAGGGATAAGGGACGTTGACACGGATTGTCGTGTTTAGTCCTGTGTAGCTCAGTTGGTAGAGCGCGGTACTTGAAGAGGCATTCATGACATCCCCCTAAAGAAGACACAGTGATGCTGAAACGGTGGTTTACCCGTTCAATTACTGGGAGCCTTTATATAGTGTGTGACGCTTTAATTGTGGGTTCAAATCCCACGGGCGACCAGTAGAAAAAGCATTAGATGACTCAAATGTAATCGAAGCCTTAAATGTTCCGTTTGCAGTATGAACAGCTGAGAAAATGGGTCCCCTCAGGAAGCAGGTTTAAGCACTCCAAACACACCTGGTGACCACAGAGTCTGAACAATATGAAGACTTTCCCTTCAGCTTTCAGACACATGTCACAGGTAGGACCCTGCTGCCGACGCCTCCTCTCCTGCTGCCGACGCCTCCTCTCCTGGTGCCGACGCCTCCTCTCCTGCTGCCGACGCCTCCTCTCCTGCTGCCGACGCCTCCTCTCCTGCTGCCGACGCCTCCTCTCCTGGTGCCGACGCCTCCTCTCCTGCTGCCGATGCCTCCACTCCTGTATAACATAGTATAATACATATTCTTAACTGGGTGGTTTGAGCCCTGAATGCTGATTGGATAACAGCAGTGGAATGACAGACCTTATACAACAGGTATGACAAAACATGTATTTGTACTGCTCTAATTAAATGGTATGTCACTTAACATAAAACGGTAACACACGGTGTAACACGGTGTAACACACAGTAACAGGGCGGCAGGTAGCCTAGTGGTTAGAGCGTTGGACTAGTAACTGAAAGGTTGCAAGTTCAAATCCCGAGCTGACAAGGTACAAATGTGTCGTTCTGTCCCTGAACAAGGCAGTTAACCCACTGTTCCTAGGCCTTCATTGGAAATAAGAATTTGTTCTTAACTGCCTAGTTAAATAAAGGAGAAAAAACCCCCACAGAAACACACATTAACACATGAACACAGTAATACACACATGAACACAGTAATACACATAGTAACACAGTAATACACATAGTAACACAGTAATACACATAGTAACACATAGTAACACAGTAATACACATAGTAACACAGTAATACACATAGTAACACACATAGTAACACAGTAATACACTTAGTAACACATGAACACAGTAATACACTTAGTAACACATGAACACAGTAATACACTTAGTAACACATGAACACAGTAATACACTTAGTAACACATGAACACAGTAATACACTTAGTAACACATTAACACAGTAATACACTTAGTAACACATTAACACAGTAATACACATAGTAACACATTAACACAGTAATACACACGAACACAGTAATAAACAGTAAGACACAGTGACACATAGTAACTTAGTAACACATGAACACAGTAATACACATAGTAACACAGTAATACACATAGTAACACATTAACACAGTAATACACTTAGTTACACATAGTAACACATTAACACATGAACACAGTAATACACTTATTAACACAGTAATACACATATGAACACATTAACACAGTAATAAACAGTAAGACGTAGTAACACATGAACACAGTAATACACTTAGTAACACAGTAATACACATATGAACACAGTAATACACTTAGTAACACATTAACACAGTAATACACATAGTAACACATGAACACAGTAATACACTTAGTAACACAGTAATACACATAGTAATACACATAGTAACACATGAACACAGTAATACACATAGTAACACAGTAATACACATAGTAACACAGTAATACACTTAGTAACACATGAACACAGTAATACACTTAGTAACACAGTAATACACTTAGTAACACATAGTAACACATGAACACAGTAATACACTTAGTAACACATTAACACAGTAATACACTTAGTAACACATTAACACAGTAATACACACGAACACAGTAATAAACAGTAAGACACAGTAACACATAGTAACTTAGTAACACATGAACACAGTAATACACATAGTAACACAGTAATACACATAGTAACACATTAACACAGTAATACACTTAGTAACACATTAACACAGTAATACACATAGTAACACATTAACACAGTAATACACTTAGTTACACATAGTAACACATTAACACATGAACACAGTAATACACTTATTAACACAGTAATACACATATGAACACATTAACACAGTAATAAACAGTAAGACACAGTAACACGTAGTAACACATGAACACAGTAATACACTTAGTAACACATTAACATAGTAACACATGAACACAGTAATACACATAGTAACACATGAACACAGTAATACACTTAGTAACACATTAACACAGTAATACACATAGTAACACATGAACACAGTAATACACTTAGTAACACAGTAATACACATAGTAACACATTAACACAGTAATACACATAGTAACACATGAACACAGTAATACACACAGTAATACACATAGTAACACAGTAATACACATAGTAACACAGTAATACACTTAGTAACACATGAACACAGTAATACACTTAGTAACACATGAACACAGTAATACACTTAGTAACACATAGTAACACATGAACACAGTAATACACTTAGTAACACATTAACACAGTAATACACTTAGTAACACATTAACACAGTAATACACTTAGTAACACATTAACACAGTAATACACTTAGTAACACAGTAATACACTTAGTAACACAGTAACACATGAACACAGTAATACACAGTAATACACTTAGTAACACATTAACACAGTAATACACATAGTAACACATTAACACAGTAATACACACGAACACAGTAATAAACAGTAAGACACAGTAACACATAGTAACTTAGTAACACATGAACACAGTAATACACATAGTAACACAGTAATACACTTAGTAACACATTAACACAGTAATACACTTAGTAACACATTAACACAGTAATACACTTAGTAACACATTAACACAGTAATACACTTAGTTACACATAGTAACACATTAACACATGAACACAGTAATACACTTAGTAACACATTAACACAGTAATACACTTATTAACACAGTAATACACATAGTAACACATTAACACATGAACACATTAACACAGTAATAAACAGTAAGACACAGTAACACATAGTAACACATGAACACAGTAATACACATATTAACACATGAACACAGTAATACACATAGTAACACATGAACACAGTAATACACTTAGTAACACATTAACACAGTAATACACATAGTAACACATGAACACAGTAATACACTTAGTAACACAGTAATACACATAGTAACACATTAACACAGTAATACACATATTAACACATTAACACAGTAATACACATAGTAACACATTAACACAGTAATACACTTAGTAACACATTAACACAGTAATACACATAGTAACACATTAACACATGAACACAGTAATACACTTAGTAACACAGTAATACACATAGTAACACATTAACACATGAACACAGTAATACACTTAGTAACACATTAACACAGTAACACACATATTAACACATTAACACAGTAATACACATAGTAACACATTAACACAGTAATACACTTAGTAACACAGTAATACACATAGTAACACATTAACACATTAACACAGTAATACACATTAACACAGTAATACACACGAACACAGTAATAAACAGTAAGACACAGTAACACATAGTAACTTAGTAACACATGAACACAGTAATACACATATTAACACATTAACACAGTAATACACATAGTAACACATGAACACAGTAATACACATAGTAACACAGTAATACACATAGTAACACAGTAATACACACAGTAACACAGTAATACACTTAGTAACACATGAACACAGTAATACACATAGTAACACATTAACACAGTAATACACTTAGTAACACATAGTAACACATGAACACAGTAATACACACAGTAACACATTAACACAGTAATACACATAGTAACACAGTAATACACATAGTAACACATTAACACAGTAATACACTTAGTAACACATAGTAACACATGAACACAGTAATACACACAGTAACACATTAACACAGTAATACACACAGTAACACAGTAATACACATAGTAACACAGTAATACACATAGTAACACAGTAATACACATAGTAACACAGTAATACACTTAGTAACACAGTAATACACTTAGTAACACAGTAATACACTTAGTAACACATTAACACAGTAATACACATAGTAACACATTAACACATGAACACAGTAATACACATTAACACAGTAATACACACGAACACAGTAATAAACAGTAAGACACAGTAACACATAGTAACTTAGTAACACAGTAATAAACATTAAAACAGTAACACATAGTAACACAGTAATAAACATTAACACAGTGACATAGTGACATATTAACACAGTTACAAAGTGACACATTAACACGGTAACTCAGTAATACTCAGTAACTCAGTAACACATAGTAACACAGTAATACACAGTAACACAGTAACTCAGTAACTCAGTAATACACATTAACACAGTAACTCAGTAACTCAGTAACACACAGTAACTCAGTAACACAGTTACACAGTAACACAGTAACTCAGTAACACATTAACACAGCATCAGACCTGAATTCAGAATTGTCATTTTTTGTGTTTAATTCAATAAATTATCCATTCAATAAGTTACCATCTGACTCCAGAGGAATCTGTCTTGAAATGTGTAGTCAATAAACTTTCAGATTTACACATGATACTCACTAACTACTTTTCAATAAGTACTTTTTTTCAAAGTAACTTTAGTTAACTAAACAATATTTATCTTAAGGGTAGCTTTAGTGTAGTTTAAATTCTTCCAGTAGGAAGTAATTGGTAGCTTGGTAAACTATATTTTCAGAGTAGCTTCCGCATACACTGTGGTTTTGTATCTATCAATCCCAGTATTTATTTGTATTTACCCAAAAACAATCACATACAAAAAAACAATACCCAGACCAGGTCAACCCAGTCCTACAACGTAAGTTTCCTTGTACGGCTGGTGACGTACATACACAATTCTAGAATCCTGGATATGTTGCAATGTGTTTACATTTGTATCCAAAAATGTAATCCCACAAATTCTCTAAAGAGAATTTACATGAAAGGTATTTTAGACTTAGACTAGGCTTAATCTGAGTCTGGAAAAATTGCCTCTTCAGTTGAATATCTTGGTTTTAATAATAATAATAATAATACATTTTATTTAAGGCGCCTTTCTTACTTCATGTTCCTTCATGTGGTCCTCTGGGTAGGTTGTAGAATAATGTTGCTAAGACCATTGGTTTAACACCAGTGGTCTTACATGGTTAGCTACTGGCTTTACTCATAGACCAACCTGGCACAGTTAGCCACGATGCTAAAGGTGGCTAGCTGAGCAGATAATTATGAATATAATTATGTCCGCTAACTAAATAACGAATCAATCTTTCAGAGACCATAAATGGATGAGCAACTATCCAATCGCGTTTGTCAAGTCAACTTGGATGTCTGATGTCTCTGTGTTGAGTTTTTCTCTGTTTTTACTGTTGTCTCTGTTGCTAGCTAAGGGGCTAGATGTCAAGATCAAGGTTCTTGGTTACAGCAGAGATATTAAATATTCTCCTCGACGAAGATCCTTGGAGCCTAAATAGTTTTGTGTGTCCCAAAAATATTCACATGTTTTTGAGAAACCTACCCCAACCAGCGATTTATTTCCTGATCCTTGTTGTTGCACTATGGGGGGCCACAAAATCACCCAACTACAGTGCACTTGGAAGGTATTCACCTTTTCCAAATTCTGTTACGTTGCAGCATTATTCGTAAATGGATTAAATTGTATATTTTCTCATCAATCTACACACGATACCCCGTGACGACAAAGCAAAAAACAGCTTTTATGTATTAAAAATAAAAACTAAAATATCACATTTACGTAAGTATTCAGACCCTTTAAAATGTAATCCCACAAATTCTCTAAAGAGAATTTACATGAAAGGTATTTTAGACTTAGACTAGGCTTAATCTGAGTCTGGAAAAATTGCCTCTTCAGTTGAATATCTTGGTTTTAATAATAATAATAATAATACATTTTATTTAAGGCGCCTTTCTTACTTCATGTTCCTTCATGTGGTCCTCTGGGTAGGTTGTAGAATAATGATTTCATCTGTTTCTAATCAGCTGATCCAATGCAAATATAGTCCAATGCAAATTAACTCAGAGGTTACCAAAAAACATCCATCAGCTACCTTGGGTGTTGTTGGGTTCTGATTCTCAGAGTCAATAACTCAATGGACACTATGAAATCTTAACCAAGTTTAATTCTTCCCAGAGGATCAATACAGATGCATTAGACAAAAACATTTTCACACAAGCACTGATATTTAACCGTTCCTCATAGGCTGAGTCTCCTCCTACCCATCTGTACAAACATCGTTCTTTACTGCTAGGCAGGACACTAGTGATACGGACCATAAACTTTTATTTTGTCCCTTAAGGTGACCAGACCTCAACCCCCTTCCATCACCAATCCATGGCTCTCTCCCCTTATCAATGCCTGACACATGGACTCACTTTCCTGCACTCAACACATTCAACACACTCAACACAAGCTTAATTGCACACACTATATACCTTCCTCCTACAGATAACCATTAACTTCTGGTGTAGACCCTCTAAATCAGTGACATGAATAAGTATATTTTCAATAAGTATATTTTCATATAGGTACCTGACTGGTGAGACTATAGCCCTGAAGGGTTTATTAACAAAGATAAACCAAGAAAATGGAATTCCTAGCTCAGACCTTAAAATGACTTGACATTGCCACCATAGACTCTGGTAGGTGTGATAGTTCGCCAGCAGCCCAAAACATCTAAAGTTTAAACTACAGATCAGGAAAAACAAGCTTATAAGAATTGTACTTAAATTCCCCCCTCACACTCGTCAGGAGATGAGGGGGGGGGACATTTTCAGCAGTTAGATTGGCTATCTGTAGAGAAAAGAAAAGTATTAATTCAACTGGTCCACAGAATTATCACGGACTCAGCCCCCAGATACCTATCTAAGTATTTTTCATTGGTTAGAGATGTCCACCAGCATAATATTAGAGCCAGAGACTATAGTATTCAGTGTTTTAAATATAAAAGTCTATCTGGCAAGCCAGAGACTATAGTATTCACTGTTTTAAATATAAGAGTCTATCTGGTAAGAACATTATTTGCATATACTAGCGCTGTTTAGTGGAACAAACTACCACAGCAACTCAAATTCATACCGACCTCATTCAAAAAGAATGTCAAAAGCAGGCCAATGAGTGACCAGTAGAACCATTTTTTCTGTTTTTATCTCTGTAACGTGTCTAAATAAAAATGGAAATAATTATCTGGGGCCAGGCTGTTTTAAATATAAGAGTCTATCTGGTAAGCCAGAGACTATAGTATAAACTGTTTTAAATAAAATAGTCTATCTGGTAAGCCAGAGACTATAGTATAAACTGTTTTAAATATAAGAGTCTATCTGGTAAGAACATTATTTGCATATACTAGCGCTGTTTAGTGGAACAAACTACCACAGCAACTCAAATTCATACCGACCTCATTCAAAAAGAATGTCAAAAGCAGGCCAATGAGTGACCAGTAGAACCATTTTTTCTGTTTTTATCTCTGTAACGTGTCTAAATAAAAATGGAAATAATTATCTGGGGCCAGACTGTTTTAAATATAAGAGTCTATCTGGTAAGCCAGAGACTATAGTATAAACTGTTTTAAATAAAATAGTCTATCTGGTAAGCCAGAGACTATAGTATAAACTTCTTTAAATATAAGAGTCTATCTGGTAAGAACATTATTTGCATATACTAGCGCTGTTTAGTGGAACAAACTACCACAGCAACTCAAATTCATACCGACCTCATTCAAAAAGAATGTCAAAAGCAGGCCAATGAGTGACCAGTAGAACCATTTTTTCTGTTTTTATCTCTGTAACGTGTCTAAATAAAAATGGAAATAATTATCTGGGGCCAGACTGTTTTAAATATAAGAGTCTATCTGGTAAGCCAGAGACTATAGTATAAACTGTTTTAAATAAAATAGTCTATCTGGTAAGCCAGAGACTATAGTATAAACTTCTTTAAATATAAGAGTCTATCTGGTAAGCCAGAGACTATAGTATAAACTGTTTTAAATATAAGAGTCTATCTGGTAAGCCAGAGACTATAGTATAAACTGTTTTAAATATAAGAGTCTATCTGGTAAGAACATTATTTGCATATACTAGCGCTGTTTAGTGGAACAAACTACCACAGCAACTCAAATTCATACTGACCTCATTCAAAAATAATGTCTGTTTTTCTGTTTTTATCTCTGTAACGTGTCTAAATAAAAATGGAAATAATTATCTGGGGGCCAGACTCCTGAACTGTTGCTAAGACCATTGGTTTAACACCAGTGGTCTTACATGGTTAGCTACTGGCTTTACTCATAGACCAACCTGGCACAGTTAGCCACGATGCTAAAGGTGGCTAGCTGAGCAGATAATTATGAATATAATTATGTCCGCTAACTAAATAACGAATCAATCTTTCAGAGACCATAAATGGATGAGCAACTATCCAATCGCGTTTGTCAAGTCAACTTGGATGTCTGATGTCTCTGTGTTGAGTTTTTCTCTGTTTTTACTGTTGTCTCTGTTGCTAGCTAAGGGGCTAGATGTCAAGATCAAGGTTCTTGGTTACAGCAGAGATATTAAATATTCTCCTCGACGAAGATCCTTGGAGCCTAAATAGTTTTGTGTGTCCCAAAAATATTCACATGTTTTTGAGAAACCTACCCCAACCAGCGATTTATTTCCTGATCCTTGTTGTTGCACTATGGGGGGCCACAAAATCACCCAACTACAGTGCACTTGGAAGGTATTCACCTTTTCCAAATTCTGTTACGTTGCAGCATTATTCGTAAATGGATTAAATTGTATATTTTCTCATCAATCTACACACGATACCCCGTGACGACAAAGCAAAAAACAGCTTTTATGTATTAAAAATAAAAACTAAAATATCACATTTACGTAAGTATTCAGACCCTTTAACTCAGTACTTTGTTTCAAGCACCTTTGGCAGCGATTACAGCCTCGAGTCTTCTTCGGTATGACGCTACAAGCTTGGCACACCTGTATTTGGGGAGTTTCTCCCATTCTTCTCTGCAGATCCTCTCAAGCTCTGTCAGGTTGGATGGGGAGTGTCACTGCACAGCTATTTTCAGGTCTCTCCAGAGATGTTCTATCGGGTTCATGTCCATTCTCTGGCTGGACCACTCAAGGACATTCAGAGACTTGTCCCGAAGCCAATTTTGCGCTGTCTTGGCTGTGTGCTTAGGGTCACAATGAAAAATGGCCTCTTCAGTTTAATACCTTGCTTTTCCTTCATGTGGTCGTCTGGGCAGGATAATGTAGAATAATGACTTAATGTGTTCCGTTGATTTGTTTTAGTCTGATCTAGTGGTAGCATAGTGTTGCCTCGAGACGGATCCTAGTGTCAGGATTAATCCCCTTAGCACTAACTCTTTTGACTCATCATATACGCTGCTGCTACTGTTTATTATCTATCCTGTTGCCTAGTCACTTTATCCCTACCTATATGTATATATGTACCTCAGTTACCACTCCATTGAGTCCATTCCAGTCATTATTATGAGCCGTCCTCCCCTCAGCAGCCTCCACTGATAGACACACACACCAGTCAATAGTGGTAATAGTAGGTAGTAATAGTGGTAATAGTAGGTAGTAATAGTGGTAATAGTAGGTAGTAATAGTGGTAATAGTAGGTAGTAAAAGTATTAATAGTAGGTAGTAATAGTGGTAATAGTAGGTAGTAATAGTAGGTAGTAATAGTGGTAATAGTAGGTAGTAATAGTAGGTAGTAATAGTAGGTAGTAATAGTAGTAATAGTAGGTAGTAATAGTGGTAATAGTAGGTAGTAAAAGTAGTAATAGTAGGTAGTAACAGTAGTAATAGTAGGTAGTAATAGTAGGTAGTAATAGTGGTAATGGTAGTGTAGTAATGGTGGTAATAGTAGGTGCTAATGGTAGTAATAGTGGGTAGTAATAGTGGGTGGTAATAGTGGTGTGGTAGGTGGTAAAGAGTGGGTGGTAATAGTGGTAATGGTAGGTAGTAATAGTGGGTGGTAATAGTGGTGTGGGTGGTAATAGTAGTAATGGTGGGTGGTAACAGTGGTAATAGTAGGTGGTAATGGTGGGTGGTAGTGGTGGTGGGTGCTAATGGTAGTAATGGTGGGTGGTAATAGTAGTAGTGGTGTGTGTATTAATGGTAGGTGGTGTGGTGGTAATGGTGGGTAGTAATAGTAGTAATAGTGGGTGGTAATGTGGTAATGGTGGGTAGGTAGTAATGGTGGTGATATGGTAGGTGCTAATGGTAGTAATAGTGGCAGTAATAGTGGTGGTAATAGTGGTGTAGTGGGTGAGTAGAGTGGGTGGTAATGGTGGTAGTGGGTAGTAATAGTGGGTAGTAATGGTGGTAATGGTGGGTGAGTAATAGTAGTAATGGTAGGTAGTAACAGTAGTAATGGTAGGTAGTAATGGTGGGTGGTAATGGTGGTAATAGTAGGTAGTAATAGTAGGTATTAATAGTGGTAATAGTAGGTAGTAATAGTAGGTAGTAATAGTGGTAATAGTAGGTAGTAATAGTAGTAATAGTAGGTAGTAATAGTAGGTAGTAATAGTGGTAATAGTAGGTAGTAACAGTAGTAATAGTAGGTAGTAATAGTGGTAATAGTAGGTAGTAATAGTAGGTAGTAATAGTAGTAATAGTAGGTAGTAATAGTGGTAATAGTAGGTAGTAATAGTGGTAATAGTAGGTAGTAATAGTGGTAATAGTAGGTAGTAATAGTGGTAATAGTAGGTAGTAAAAGTAGTAATAGTAGGTAGTAATAGTAGTAATAGTAGGTAGTAATAGTAGGTAGTAATAGTGGTAATAGTAGGTAGTAATAGTAGTAATAGTAGGTAGTAATAGTAGTAATAGTAGGTTGTAATAGTAGGTTGTAATAGTAATAGTAGGCATTAATAATAGGTAGTAATAGTAGTAATAGTAGTAATAGTAGTAATAGTAGTAATAGTAGGTTGTAATAGTAGGTTGTAATAGTAATAGTAGGCATTAATAATAGGTAGTAATAGTAGTAATAGTAGTAATAGTAGTAATAGTAGTAATAGTAGGCATTAATAGTAGGCAGTAATAGTAATAGTAACATACCAGTCTAAATTGCTCTGTGATATTTCAGACATCCTGTCTCACCTTTTTCTCCAGAGCAGCCTCCTCTACAGCGCAGCACTGATGTACTTTGTGTTGGTTAGAAGCCTGACAGACCAAAAAAATGTGATCCTCATCATTGCTATCTTTAGGGCCAGGTTGAAAGGAGGCCTCTCTGAGCGCGATGTGGTCCAACACACAGGGAATTTTCTGCCTCCATTCCCACAGCGTCTGTAAACACTCCTTACACATTTCAGCAGGACGGGAAGTCTGGAAACCTCACAACACACCGGACAAAGCAGGTCCTCCTCGGAGAGTGAAGCTTGGCTTGTTGGTTTTGCTGTCATTTTAATTCTATATTCTGTTCCTGTAACATTACTACCCTAGAATAAAGACTATATATTCTAGATTCTGTTCCTGCAACCTTACTACCCTAGAATAAAAAGAATATATTCTAGATTATGTTCCTGCAACCTCTAACTACACAATGTTTTGTGATCTCAGTGTTGGTGGTATAAACCTTTGTCAATGCTGACAGACTAGCTGGACTTGTTCAGTTCATGTTCAAAACAAATTAGTACATGTAGAGTATCACTTCCTCATTGCTAAAGTCAATTGGTCTTTACTGTAATTTACCCTCAGGTGGCAAGGGTTGTTGTAACCACACTGTCTGGAGTGTAGTGAGTCATGACATGACATTTACAGTATGTCCATATTTAGGTTGTTCTTCCTGAATACCTGTCTGTAGATGGACCTGTTTTAGACAGATTGTTACTCACATGCTTTAAGGAGGTCAGTAATGTAGAGATATCACAGTGGTCAATGATGTAGAGAAATCACAGTGGTCAATAATGTAGAGAAATCACAGTGGTCAATAATGTAGAGAAATCACAGTGGTCAGTAATGTAGAGAAATCACAGTGGTCAATAATGTAGAGAAATCACAGTGGTCAATAATGTAGAGAAATCACAGTGTTTTTATTTGACGACAGAAAGTATGCAGTACATGTAGTATGTAAATGGAACGATGTCTGTCCACTTGGTAGAAATGTCAAAACACTAATCAACAGTAGAACCAACCAGATTTAGAATTGTCAAAACACTAATCAACAGTAGAACCAATCAGATTTAGAAATGTCAAAAGACTAATCAGCAGTAGAACCAATCAGATTTAGAAATGTCAAAACGCTAATCAACAGTAGAACCAATCAGATTTAGAAATGTCAAAACACTAATCAACAGTAGAACCAATCAGATTTAGAAATGTCAAAACACTAATCAACAGTAGAACCAATCAGATTTAGAAATGTCAAAACAATAATCAAAAGTAGAACCAATCAGATTTAGAAATGTCAAATAACTAATCAACAGTAGAACCAATCAGATTTAGAAATGTCAAAACACTAATCAACAGTAGAACCAACCAGATTTAGAAATGTCAAAATACTAATCAACAGTAGAACCAATCAGATTTAGAAATGTAAAAACACTAATCAACAGTAGAACCAATCAGATTTAGAAATGTCAAAACAATAATCAAAAGTAGAACCAATCAGATTTAGAAATGTCAAAACTCTAATCAACAGTAGAACCAATCAGATTCAGAAATGTCAAAACACTATCAAAGAAATACATGAGAATAATACATAGCTTTGCAACGTATTATTATTCAACATGCAAGTGATTGGTCAGACAAGATAGTTTCCATGTAACAGTTCATTTGAAGGGTACCTAAGGACTTCAAAACACATTCATAACCCACACATAATACAATCAGTACCCATTCATAACCCCTTCATTAACCATTCATAACCCATTAATTACCCATACATAACCCATTCATAACCCATTATTTACCCATACATAACCCATTCATATCCCATACACAACCCATTCATAACCCATACATTACCCTTTCATAACCAATACATAACCCATACAAAACCCATACATAATCCATTCACAACCCATACATAACCCATACATAACACATTCATAACCCATACATAACACATTCATAACCCATACATAACCCATTCATAACCCATACATAACCCATACATAACCCATTCATAACCCATACATAACCCATACATAACCCATTCATAACCCATAAATAACCCATACATAAAACATTCATCAGCAGTACATGATCATTTTATAAATGGTCTTATTTCAACAACCGTAAGTTGAAATCTCCTGTATGAGTGACACTATTGTGTCATAACGGACATGAACTTGCTGTAGTTGGCATATACATTTATTAAATGTTAATGTGCTGTGTTATGTATAGGCCTAGGTTATGAATGTTGTTATGAAGTCCCTATGTAGGTAGCTTTCAAAGAAAAGTGTTACCAGTCTCCCTTTCTCAAAAATCTTTTGACGTCAATTGCAACAAACTCTCTGTTAGCGTTATAGACTCAAAAGAAACATATATCTGTACTTCTCCAGGAATAAATGATGGATATGAATAGATAGAAATGATACAAAACACACTGTGAGGTAAACTTAGTCATCCTGGGGTGAATCCTAACTTTTTTTTGCGTCGATGTCAATGGGAGACTAAGTGAAAAATAATGTCAATTTAAGTGGAAGTTAAGGTTCTCTCCTTAGAATAAGGGAAAGCTGCATAGGCCTACTAGTAGATGTATAAAATGCTCCAACTAAATCAAACAAATGAACAAGTCACAACAATTTTATCAGCGCCATTATCTTTCGGTGATTACTACTAAAACTCTAATCTGAAACCTCAAGCTCATGGTGAAAGTGTTATATCCTTAACTTTGATGTGACCACCACAAACCGATGCTGGTACTAATACCGCGCTCAACGAACTAGATAAGGCCATAAGCAAAAAAGAAAATCCTCAAGCAAATACTAAAAAAGGAAGTACCAGTGACAAGTGCCAAGCTGCCAAGTGACGCCTTTTATGCTCGCTTCAAGGCAAGCAACACTGAAGCATGCATGAGAGAACCAGCTGTTCTGGACGACTATGTGATCACGCTCCCCGTAGCCGATGTGAGCAAGACCTTTAAACAGGTCAGCATTCACAAAGCCGTGGGGCCAGATGGAGAATCAGGATGTGTACTCAAAGCATGCGCTGGCCAACTGGCAAGTGTCTTCCCTGACATTTTCGACCCCTCCCTGCCTACATGTTTCAAACAGACCACCATAGTCCTTGTGCCCACTAAGATAAGAACCCTGGGAATAAACACCTCCCTCTGCAACTGGATCCTGGACTTCCTGACGGGCCGCCCCCAGGTGGTAAGGGTTGGTAACAACACATCCACCACGCTGATTCTCAACACAGGGGCCCCTCAGGGGTGCGTGCTCAGTCCCCTCCGGTGCTCCCTGTTAACTCATGACTGCACGGCCAGGCAAGACTCCAACACCATCATGAAATTTGCCGATGACACAACAGTGGTAAGCCTGTTCACCGACAACAATGAGACAACCTTTTCTGGAGGAGGTCAGAGACCTGGCCGTGAGGTGCCAGGACAACAACCTCTCCCTCAACGTGATCAAGACAAATGAGATGATTGTGGACTACAGGAAATGGAGGACCGAGCACACCCCCATTCTTCTTCGACCGGGCTGCAGTGGAGCAGGTTGAGAGCTTCAAGTTCCTTGGTGTCCACATCACAGACAAACTAACATGGTCCAAGCACGCCAAGACAGTCAAGAAGAGGGCACGACAAAACCTGTTCCCCCTCAGGAGACTGAAAAGATTTGGCATGGGTCCTCAGATTCTCAAAAGGTTCTACAGCTGCACCATCGAGAGCATCCTGACTGGTTGCATCACTGCCTGGTATGGCAACTGCTCGGCCTCCGACCACAAGGCACTACAGAAGGTAGTGCAAACGGCCCAGTACATCACCAAGCTTCCTGCCATCCAGGACTTCTATACCAGGCGGTGTCAGAGGAAGGCCCTAAAAATGATCAAAGACTCCAGCCACCCTAGTCATAGACTGTTTGCTTTGCTACCGCACGGGAAGCGGTACCAGAGCGCCAAGTCTAGGTCCAAGAGGCTACTAAACAGCTTCTACCCCCCCAAGCCATAAGACTCCAGAACATCTAGTCAAATGGATACCCAGACTATTTGCAGTGCCCCCCCTCTTTACACTACTGCTACTCTCTGTTGTCATCCATGCATAATCACTTTAATAACTCTACCTACATGTACATACTATCTCAAGTTACCGGTGCCCCCCGCACATTGACTCTGTATCAGTACTCCCCTGTATATAGTCTCGCTGTTATTTCACTGCTGTAATTACTTGTTAATTTTATCTCTTATTCTTATTCATATTTTTTAAACTGCATTGTTGGTTAGGGGCTCGTAAGTAAGCATTTCACTGTAAGGGTCTACACCTGTTGTATTCAGCATTTCACTGTAAGGTCTACACCTGTTGTATTCAGCATTTCACTGTAAGGGTCTACACCTGTTGTATTCGGCGTATGTGACTAATACAATTTGATTTGAATGGAGACCCCTCATCCTCAGTCAATGGGGATTTACTGACTTAATTGTCCCCATGGGGACTTTTTGTTGCAGTGTCATGTACACGTTTAACGTGGCGCATAAATGCAAAACAAATGGACAATATAACTTTCATAACAGTTACGCATCAATAAAAAGAGACTAGCCTGCTGGCCTTACTGGGTGGATAGGAACATTAACCTGCTGGCCTTACTGGGTGGATAGGAACATTAACCTGCTGGCCTTACTGGGTGGATACGAACATTAACCTGCTGGCCTTACTGGGTGGATACGAACATTAACCAGCTGGCCTTACTGGGTGGATAGGAACATTAACCAGCTGTTTAGGAGGGATATCACACCTGGCCTTACTGGGTGGATAGGAACATTAACCAGCTGTTTAGGAGGGATATCACACCTGGCCTTACTGGGAGGATAGGAACATTAACCAGCTGTTTAGGAGGGATATCACACCTGGCCTTACTGAGTGGATAGGATCATTAACCAGCTGTTTAGGAGGGATATCACACCTGGCATTACTGGGTGGATAGGAACATTAACCCAGCTGTTTAGGAGGGATATCACACCTGGCCTTACTGGGTGGATAGGAACATTAACCCAGCTGTTTAGGAGGGATATCACACCTGGCCTTACTGGGTGGATAGGAACATTAACCCAGCTGTTTAGGAGGGATATCACACCTGGCCTTACTGGGTGGATAGGAACATTAACCCAGCTGTTTAGGAGGGATATCACACCTGGCCTTACTGGGTGGATAGGAACATTAACCAGCTGTTTAGGAGGGATATCACACCTGGCCTTACTGGGTGGATAGGATCATTAACCAGCTGTTTAGGAGGGATATCACACCTGGCCTTACTGAGTGGATAGGATCATTAACCAGCTGTTTAGGAGGGATATCACACCTGGCCTTACTGGGTGGATAGGAACATTAACCAGCTGTTTAGGAGGGATATCACACCTGGCCTTACTGGGTGGATAGGAACATTAACCCAGCTGTTTAGGAGGGATATCACACCTGGCCTTACTGGGTGGATAGGAACATTAACCCAGCTGTTTAGGAGGGATATCACACCTGGCCTTACTGGGTGGATAGGAACATTAACCCAGCTGTTTAGGAGGGATATCACACCTGGCCTTACTGGGTGGATAGGAACATTAACCCAGCTGTTTAGGAGGGATATCACACCTGGCCTTACTGGGTGGATAGGAACATTAATCCAGCTGTTTAGGAGGGATATCACACCTGTCACAAATGATTGTCCAGTTGTGTTTTTCCTGCTGAGGGGTGCCCTATACCTGCTCCCAGAGGGGAGTAGTTAAAGTCCGGGTACAGGGGGTGGCTTGGCGTAGGCCCTGACCTTAAAGATCTCGTCCAGGCCTGTCTGTCTGACTCCAAGTACCTTGCTTGCTTTAGTGATAATCCTTCTCAGCGTATTTCTCATTGCCAAACCAAAAAGAGCACCACACCTTGCAGGATGTCTCCTAATAGTTGCATGACGGTGCAAATTAGACATGTAGTCTTTGGTATGCATGTGAGCGTGTCTATTTTTTTGTCGGTCCTGTCAATGTTGAGTGATCAAAAAAATGCCTCAACACACAGAGAAGTTTACTTTGCCTGCTTGCAAATGTGTGCTAAAAGTGGGGACGTTGAATAGCATTTCTGATGATCAACCTCTTAAATAGCAGTGTTCCAAGAACCTCCACCAGGGGGCGACAGTGGTATCCTCAAACTGACAAGAAAGGAGACACAAGAGGGCACCACACACTCGTTTTTAGATCCCAAGGGGTCTTTATTTTCATACTGGATGCTCTCACTCTCATCACTATCTCCTTTGACATCTTCTCATGTCTTCTATTGGAACTCCATCTACACACACACACACAGACAAACACACACACACACACACACACACACAAACACACACACACACAGACACGCACGCACACACACACACACACACACACACACACACACACACACACACACACACACACACAGAAACACATACTGTACACACACACACAAACACAAAAACACATACTGTACACACACACACACAGAAACACATACTGTACACACACACACACTACTGTAGCATCTCGTTTACATTTCTCACATTTTAGGCGTCCGTCTTTGGTCTTGGATGGATCCTATTGCAATGAGATGGGCACAGGGGTGTGTGTATGTCCAGTCCTTTCTAGTGTGGCGGCAAAATGAGTTGAACAGGAGATGAGGATGTGGTTGTTTGTGGAGGGAGAGCAGTGGGGGGTGGTGGGTAGAACAGCTGCAGTGACGCTAATTGGTTACTCTGGCTCATCACTTCTTGACTAAAAGAAAGATAGATTTAGAAATAAGCTTGACGTTGCCATAGTTCAACAGCTGAAAAGCCTTAAATTAACATACTCCCAGAGATAGAGACACATCAAGTATTCACTGACTGAAGTAGCGTACACATCATCATTTACATTTTAATTCATCAATTAAAATGAATTATACTATTAGCACATTCAATTCAAATCAAATCACATTTTATTTGTCACATACACATGGTTAGCAGATGTCAATGCGAGTGTTAGCGAAATGCTTGTGCTTCTAGTTCCCGACCGTGCAGTAGTATCTAACAAGTAATCTAACAAATTCACAACGACTACCTTATACACACAAGAGTAAAGGAATGAATACGAGTATGTACATATAAATATATGGATGAGCGATGGCTGACCGGCATAGGCAAGAAGCAGTAGATGGTATGGAGTACAGTATATACACATATATATATATGAGATGAGTAATGCAGGATATGTAAACATTATATAAATGGCATTGTTTAAAGTGGCTAGTGATACATTATTTCATCCAATTATAATTATTAAAGTGGCTAGAGATTTGGGTCGATGGCCGAACGGCATAATTACATCCTTGTTGTAGACTATAGACTGCTTCTGTAGCTACCTTGTACAATATCGTAACCGTTGAATGAAGTAGCGTTCCCATCCACATTTACAATTTAATTGATCAATTAGATAAATAATACTAGCACATACAGTTAGATTATTGTAGAATAGACTACTCCAGTATCCACACTATATTAGGACACCGTTATGATGTCATTATTGTAGAATAGACTACTCCAGTATCCACACTATATTAGGATACCGTTATGATGTCATTACTGTAGAATAGACTCCTGTATCCACACTATATTAGGATACCGTTATGATGTCATTATTGCAGAATAGACTCCTGTATCCACACTATATTAGGACACCGTTATGATGTCATTACTGTAGAATAGACTCCTGTATCCACACTATATTAGGATACCGTTATGATGTCATTATTGCAGAATAGACTCCTGTATCCACACTATATTAGGACACCGTTATGATGTCATTACTGTAGAATAGACTCCTGTATCCACACTATATTAGGATACCGTTATGTTGTCATTACTGTAGAATAGACTCCTGTATCCACACTATATTAGGACACCGTTATGATGTCATTACTGTAGAATAGACTCCTGTATCCACACTATATTAGGATACCGTTATGTTGTCATTACTGTAGAATAGACTCCTGTATCCACACTATATTAGGACACAGTTATGATGTCATTACTGTAGAATAGACTCCTGTATCCACACTATATTAGGACACCGTTATGATGGCATTACTGTAGAATAGACTCCTGTATCCACACTATATTAGGACACCGTTACGATTTCATTGGTCTTGTCAGGCATGATTTTAGGTATTTGATCAAAGTTGTATGCTGTACCTCGTTTCCCTCCTTCGGGGAAAGGTAGTTATGTATCCCCCATTCAATTCACTTTGAGTGTGAATGTGTCGGCCTAGCGACAGCGGAAAAACAAACCCATAGCTCCAGCACACAATGGCATGTAAGTGTAGTGTATTACAGTGTAACATATGTATATATATATATATATCCTGTAGTACAATGACATGCAAGGGGTAGTGCATTACAATGTCAAATATGTATATATCCGATAGTACCACGTGTGTATATTTACATTAAATCCATGAAAAAACTAATACTAGCACATCAAATTATGTTATTGTTGTACACTAGCCTACTCCCCTGTCGACACAGTAAATAATATTGCCTACGTGCTTTCGACAATAATTAATTATTTTCAAATAATCCAAATTTGCCTTATGATCACAGTAGGCCTACATATTGCCTAACAATATCACAACTTAAATATGGCCTACTTACTCCTCAATCGGCTCTACCCTGGGGCGGCAGGGTAGCCTAGTGGTAAGAGTGTTGGACTAGTAACCGAAAGGTTGCAAGTTCATAATCCCCGAGCTGACAAGGTACAAATGTGTCGTTCTGTCCCTGAACAAGGCAGTTAACCCACTGTTCGTAGGCCTTCATTGAAAATAAGAATTTGTTCTTAACTAGTAAAGAAAACTATCTGCCGCTGGTAAAAAAAACAAAATGAATGTCTGTGTTGCCACTGTGCCTGTATGGCGTTAGGTGACTTGCTGAGAGGTATCAGTAGCATCACAAGACTTTAAGGGGAAGGATTTGGAATGCCAGCTAAGTGTAACTGTAAATTGGCATTGTATTACATCCAGGTCAGAGGTTCCTGTCAGTCTGTCTGGATGGTGATGTATTACATCCAGGTCAGAGGTTCCTGTCAGTCTGTCTGGATGGTGATGTATTACATCCAGGTCAGAGGTTCCTGTCAGTCTGTCTGGATGGTGGCTGTATTACATCCAGGTCAGAGGTTCCTGTCAGTCTGTCTGGATGGTGGCTGTATTACATCCAGATCAGGGGTTCCTATCAGTCTGTCTGGATGGTGATGTATGTATTGGACGTATCACTAATCCTTATGAAGGACTTCCTGGCAGAAGAGCTTACTTGACCAGTCAGCAGCCGATATGCCAGTTAAATAATTGGTGAAAATTTGCTTGATAAAAAATTGTTTAAGGTTATTATCAGTATTGAGTAGGTGCTCAATATATATAATCAGTATCCTATAATGATGTTTATCACCAACGCTGTTCGGTGCGATGGAAACACATTTACCTTTAGATTAGACGACCGGAGTTTGAATCGCAGACGGCAACATGATTCATGAAATCTCATTCTAACCAATAAAAGGACAGTGCTCATTATAAATACGTGGAGATTTAGTTTCGGTATCAGACTAACTTTTCTTATGATTCTGTTTGCAGAGCACACAGGCTGGCAGTTTATTCGCCAGTTCACCGTACGAGCACAAAGGGAGAATTAAACGAGGTGTAGGGGCGTCTCGTCCCTGCTTGTGTTGTTTCTTCCATTAAGGATACCCAGAAGCAAAGGCATGTACATAGGGTTTGACACCGCCTGGGAACGAACCAGGGTCTGTAGTGACGCCTCTGTGCCTTAGACCGCTGCGCCACTTGGGAGGCCTATATAGCTCTGTCTATGAATTTGAGAGCGGTAACATTTCTCCAGCCCCATCCCTTAGCTTTTTACTGAAAGAGGAGCAGGGAGACACTTTGTTATTGTTTCTACTGCTGATTGCCCCTTAAAGAAGTTAAGATGCAGATTAAATACACACCAACACAAGTTACTGATACTATAAAATGTCCCATCAGTTAGTGAACACAGCATCCAGCACAGCAAACAATCAGAATATATTTTACAAAAACCCTTTTTACATCAAAGTGATAAACACAGTAGTTGTAGAGGGTGCAACAGTTCAACACATCAGGAGCAAATGTCAGTGGGCATTTCATAGCTGAGCATTTATAGGTTGAGAGAGAGCGTCGAAACAGCAGGACCGGGAAACAAGGTAGCAAAAAAAAAGGTTGTCAAAATCTGTGGAAAAACAATTCCACTCCGATTCCCTTAAAGATGGGTGAATCTTTGAATTCGCTATTGAATGGTCTGCTCCTTCTCCATTTTCGGAACACCTGCCCACATGATGTTTTGATAAACAGACTATTAGAATTAGAATATAGGTTAACATAAACTTTACCTCTTCAGTTAACATTCATAAAAAAATGCTCAGTGATTTTTAAAAGAATCTTACCCCATTTTGTGCTCAACCTTTACAATTTGAAGTATTAAACAGACTTGATAACACATCGAAGTGAACAGATTACATGTGTGAAATGAACTCATTCGGGATCTGGTGTTCACCTGGGACGCTCTTTCTAACTGGTATATTAACACATTCTCTGGGTGGCCATGCTTTCCACCTTGCTACCTCTACCCCGGTCAACAGCCCTGCACTCCCCACAGCAACTCGCCCAAGCCTCCCCCATTTCTCCTTCACCCAAATCCAGATAGCTGATGTTCTGAAAGAGCTGCAAAATCTGGACCCCTTACAAATCAGCCGGGCTAGACAATCTGGACCCTCTCTTTCTAAAATGATCTGCCTGAAATTGTTGCAACCCCCTCAAGAACCGTTCAGTGTAGTGATGTTGGACGGGCGGACAGGTGCGGGCAGTGATCAGTTGAAGAACATGCATTTAGTTTTACTTGCATTTAAGAGCAGTTGGAGGCCACGGAAGGAGAGTTGCATTGCATGAAGCTCCTCTGGAGGTTTGTTAACACAGTGTCGAAAGAAGGGCCAGAAGTATACAGAATGGTGTCGTCTGCGTAGAGGTGTATCAGAGACTCACCAGCAGCAAGAGCGACATCATTGATGTATACAGAGAAGAGAGTCGGCCCGAGATTGAACCCTGTGGCACCCCCATAGAGACTGCCAGAGGTCCGGACAACAGGCCCTCCGATTTGACACACTGAACTCTGTCAGAGTAGTAGTTGGTGAAACAGGTGAGGGAATCATATGGTGGGATTCGAAATGTTCGGTAATTTTTTTGTTAACTTGGCTTTTGAAGACCTTTGAAAGGCAGGGTAGGATAGATATAGGTCTGTAGCAGTTTGGGTCTAGAGTGTCTCCCCCTTGAAGAGGGGGATGATCGTGGCAGCTTTCCAATCTTTGGGGATCTCACACGATACGAAAGAGAGGTTGAACAGGCTAGTAATAGGGGTTGCAACAATTTCGGAAGATCATTTTAGAAAGAGAGGGTCCAGATTGTCTAGCCCAGCTGATTTGTAGGGGTCCAGATTTTGCAGCTCTTTCAGAACATCAGCTATCTGGATTTGGGTGAAGGAGAAATGGGGGAGGCTTGGGCGAGTTGCTGTGGAGAGTGCAGGGCTGTTGACCGGGGTAGAGGTAGCAAGGTGAAAAGCATGGCCAGCCGGAGAAACAATGCTTACTGAAATTCTCAATTATAGTGGGTTTATCGGTGGTGACAGTGTTTCCTAGCCTCAGTGCAGTGGGCAGTTGGGAGGAGGTGCTTTTATTCTCCATGGACTTTACAGTGTCCCAGAACCTTTTTGAGTTTGTGATTCAGGATGAAAATTTCTGCTTGAAAAAGCTAGCCTTAGCTTTCCTAACTGCCTGTGTATATTGGTTCCTGACTTCCCTGAAAAGTTGCATATCACGGGGGCTATTCGATGCTAATGCAGGACGCCACAGGATGTTTTTGTGCTGGTCAAGGGCAGTCAGATCTGGAGAGAACCAAGGGCTGTATCTGTTCCTGATTGAAAGGGGCATGCTTATTTAAGATGGTGAGGAAGGCACTTTTAAAGAATGACCAGGAATCTTCTACTGACAGGATGAGGTCAGTATCCTTCCAGGATACCCGGGCCAGGTCAATTAGAAAGGCCTGCTCGCTGAAGTGTTTTAGGGAGCGTTTGACAGTGATGAGGGGAGGTTGTTTGACCTCAGACCCATTACAGATGCAGGCAATGAGGCAGTGATCGCTGAGATCTTGGTTGAAAACAGCAGAGGTGTATTTGGAGGGCAAGTTGGTTAGAATGATATCTATGAGGGTGGCCGTGTTTACGGATTTGGGGTTATGTCTGGTGGGTTCATTGATAATTTGTGTGAGATTGAGGGCATCAAGTTTAGATTGTAGGATGGCCCGGGGTGTTAAGCAAGTCCCAGTTTAGGTCACCTCGCAGCACGAGCTCTGACGATAGATGGGGGGCAATCAGTTCACATATGGGGTCCAGAGCACAGCTGGTGGCAGAGGGTGGTCTATAGCAAGCGGCAACGGTGAGAGACTTGTTTCTGGAAAGGTGGATTTTTAAAAGTAGAAGCTCGAATTGTTTGGGTACAGACCTGGATAGTAAGACAGAACTCTGCAGGCTATCTCTGCAGTAGATTGCAACACCGCCACCTTTGGCAATTCTATGTTGTTGGATAATGTTGTAGTTAGGGATGGAAATGTATGGGTTTTTGGTGGTCTTCCTGAGCCAGGATTCAGACACGGCTAGGACATCCGGGTTGGCAGAGTGTGCTAGGGCAGTGAATGAAACCAACTTAGGGAGGAGGCTTCTAATGTTAACATGCATGAAACCAAGGCTTTTACGGTTACAGAAGTCAACAAATGATAGAGCCTGGGGAATGGGAGTGGAGCTAGGCACTGCAGGGCCTGGATTCACCTCCACATCACCAGAGGAACAGAGGAGGAGTAGGATGAGGGTACGGCTAAAGGCTAAAAGGACTGGTCGCCTAGTACGTTCAGAACAGAGAGTAAAAGGAGCAGATTTCTGGGCACGGTAGAAAAGATTCAAGGCATAATGTACAGACAAAGGTATGGTAGGATGTGAGTACAGTGAGGGTAAACCTGCGAATAGAGTGACGATGAATAAGATATTGTCTCTAGAAATATAATTTAAGCCAGGTGATGTCACCGCATGTGTGGGAGGTGGAACAAAAGTGTTAAATAAGGCGTATTGAGCATGGCTAGGGTCTCTACAGTGAAATAAGTCAATAATTACAAACCAAAACAGAAATATAAATTTTTCAAAAATATAATTTTATTGGTCAGAGACATCATGCCTTCTGTGTAGCCAAATGAATCATGGTTTCACTGGGTGTCCAAGGCTACCGCTGTGGAGCCCTGGTTGGTGGTGATCACAGGTCAATGTGGTTTCACTCTGGAGCCCTGGTTGGTGGTGATCATGGGTCAATGTGGTTTCACTGTGGAGCCCTGGTTGGTGGTGATCATGGGTCAATGTGGTTTCACTGTGGAGCCCTGGTTGGTGGTAATCAAGGGTCAATGTGGTTTCACTGTGGAGCCCTGGTTGGTGGTGATCATGGGTCAATGTGGTTTCACTGTGGAGCCCTGGTTGGTGGTGATCATGGGTAATGCGGTTTCACATTGACGTTGCCACAGGATGCTGGATGGTAATTCCTGAATGAGAAGAATCAGAGGGGGTTGGTTAGGTTGGAAATGTCATTACATGTTATCAGTTATAACATTGTCTGAATAGTGATGAATATCAAGTGCTGTACAGGACTTACAACACATTCAGACAGTACTGAAGCTTTGTGATGGGAAGATATGGCTGTTACTGCAGTGGTCTGGTGGACTGACAGAGTTGGTGGGATGAGATGGGGGAGTCTGGAGTTCAAAACATGATGAACAAACACAACTAAAAACATCAGAAAAACTGGTGTAATACCAACTGTTAAAGTCTAGAATATATGTCAGGAAACTTTAGACAGTTTGTAATGATAAAAAAAGATTTACAACAGGTAAAACTGGTTTCAGCTGGATTAGACTGAAGGAAAGTATGGTTGACTCCAATGCATTGTGTAAAGTGGTTCATGTTCTTTGTTGGCAGTGGAAGTTGGAACACACATCATAACACCTTACAGAACATTCTGCTACTTGTAAATCAAGTTCCTCTAGATCTACAGATATGTGGTCAGTGTAACAGAGGTAGTATCACGTTGGCATTGGCGTCACTGGAGAAGAATCTGTACTTACCCACATTGAGCCTGGCTCCTCCCAGAAGCAGAGGTGGAACAACGTGGGGGATAATGAAGACGAATGAAGAATAATGAAGAATTCAAATCAAATCAAATTGTATTGGTCACATGGTCAGCAGATGGTAATGCGGGTGTAGCGGAATGCCTGTCGATATTTTTTTTGGGGGGGGGATTATATAATAATTGTCAAAACCCTTAGAAGTTACATTAGAAAATGTTGCAGTTTCTAAAACACAAAAAAAATATTCTAGTTTAACTTTAAATTTTGGACAGATCTCCTGTTTTTTTTTCCAGGTTCCCCCACACAGTGGCAGATACTTGCGGAAGTCGCTCCAAGTATTTAAGGAATCCATTGACAATGAAATAATTATTATAAGTATCATCACTTGATTTCTGATCACCTCTGAAAATGATACCACAAGTAGAGCAAGCATGTCATAATGGTTATGTATACAAAGAAGTTTTTCTTGATTTCCAAAGATTATGTCAGTGAGGGCATAACGGAAACGTAGGTTCTTCGATACCTTTTCATCAAATGTTGCATAATTGACAACAGTTTTAAAAATTTTAATATCAGATACGCTAAGGCGGTGATTATTAATAGCATACTCAATATTGTCATCATTAATTTTATACATAGTCTTTATATAGAAGTCATTCTTATGAATTGAAAAAATAAACCTCCCACAAATTATGTAAATGGGGTCTTCTACTTTTTCCAATTGTCCATTATTTCCACGGAAAAACTGAATTGCCTCTAAATAGTCCTTTAAACATTTGGTGTGAATCGCAAATATCTTAACTGAGATATCTTGTTTTTGTAAAAAAAATTTGTTGAATTTAGTAGTTTTATCAGAAGAACCTACACTTTTGAAAAGTGCTATAAAATCTAAGTTGTACAAATTATTATCAAGTGGAATTTGTGTTTTAAGTAAACCCCATTTCAGATAGATACATTTTTTTTTATACTTTACTTGAATGTCAAAATTTTCATTTTCATCTTCATTATCCTGGAAAAACAAACAAACAAACAACAGCATTAGATTAACCTTGTTATCACATTAAACTAACAACGAAGAGGAAGTGAGTGACATGTTCTAATCCTCCCATGCAGTCACACAACGACAAACACAAGCAGTATCTGTAACAGCACCGTTTCTAGACAACAGAGGATGTTCATGATGTTTTGATAAACAGACTGTTATAATACAGGTTAACATAAACATGACCTCTTCAGTTAACTTTCATAAGAAATGTTCAAAATTAGATTTAAAATAATCTTACCCCCATGTTTTGTTCCACCTCTGCAAATGTATCTATTAAAAAAACTGGATAAGTTGTAGATGTGATTCTAGACGACTCAAATGAAATAAAAACTGCCATAAATTTATCACTTGGGACTACTGTTGGGTATTTATCAGCTTAATCAGGTGATCAAACAGGATGTGGGTGTGGCTTGTGTTCCATCTTGCCTGTCTGTTCAGTTTCCAGCTGGAGAAAACTGTATCTGTAAAATCACTACACATTCACCTAAAAGATTAGGCATTCAAATAATTGAAGAACACTATTTCAATCTTCAGGATCACTTTCCCATCTTCAAACAGGACAACACACTGTATGATAACCCACGACAGACAGACAGACAGACAGACTTACCAATTTTAAGGAGCAGTGACAGGAAATGAGCATTACATCTGAATTTGAAACGTTTTCAATAAATTCAATTAATCAATCAAATGTTCACATTTCACTGAGAATTTTTTTCAGAACAATGTTGCGGAACATTTTGAGTTGTTTTGTACATTTTGGAAAGTACCCTTGTTTATTTTTCCAAGTTCCCCCAGCTAGAGGTGGTAGGTGCTGGTTGAAGGTGCTCCAACTATGTCAGGAATCCATTGTCATTGTGGTACCAGCCGCATGACGACCGCGAAACAGGCAGTTCTGGGAAACAGATGAACATTTCTGAGAAGTCACACCCTTAACTTGACATACTGTCTTTATGATTGATTGGTTGTGTACAAGCTATGCTATGCAGATGCAGCATTCAGTGGGCTGAAAAAACTTGGTTTGACCTTTTCTCTGCAGAGTTCATACTCTGTTCACAACCTAACCTCTTACTTAAATGTATTTACTTTTATGCCTAAATGTTCTTATTCATCTTCAGAACTAGAAATACATTATCCTTGTTTTCACGTTAAACTAACATAGTGACATGTTTTTAATCTTCCCATGCAGTCACAGGATGACAAACACAAGCAGTATCTTTAACAGCACTATTTAAAGACAGACAACAGAGGATGTTCATGATGTTTTGATAAATGATAATTGTTCATTTCAATAAGCATTTTTCCACGGATGGCCGTGCTTTCCACCTGGCTACCCTTAACCCGGTCAACAGCCCTGCACCCCCCGCAGCAACTTGCCCAAGCCTCCCCCATTTCTCCTTCACCCAAATCCGGGCAGCTGATGTTCTGAAAGAGCTGCAAAATCTGGATCCCTACAAATCAGCTGGGAATGACAATCTGGACCCGCTTTCTAAAATTATCAGCCAAAATTGTTGCAACCCCTATTACTAGCCTTTTCAACCTCTCTTTCGTATCGTCTGAGATCCCCAAAGACTGGAAAGCTGCCGCGGTCATCCCCGTCTTCAAAGGGGGAGACACTCTAGACCCAAACTGTTATAGACCTATACCCATCCTTCCCTGCCTTTCTAAAATCTTCGAAAGCCAAGTTAACAAACAGATCACCAACCATTTCGAATCTTATCGTACTTTTTCCGCTATGCCATCTGGTTTCCGAGCTGGTCATGGGTGCACATCAGCCACGCTCAAGGTCCTAAACGATATCATAACCGCCATCGATAAGAAACATTACTGTGCAGCCGTATTCATTGACCTGGCCAAGGCTTTCGACTGTCAATCACCACATTCTTATTGGCAGACTCAACAGCCTTAGTTTCTCAAATGATTGCCTCGCCTGGTTCACCAGCTACTTCTCTGACAGAGTTCAGTGTGACAAATCGGAGGGCCTGTTGTCCAGACGTCTGGCAGTCTCTATGGGGGTGCCACAGGGTTCAATTCTCGGGCTGACTCTCTTCTCTGTATACATCAATGATGTCGCTCTTGCTGCCAGTGATTCTCTGATCCACATCTACGCAGACAACACCTCTATACTTCTGGCCCTTCTTTGGACACTGTGTTAACTAACCTCACTGGTCACCTCAAAGCCAATTCCTCCTTTGGCCGCCTATCCTTCCAGTTCTCCAATGACTGGAATGAACTACAAAAATCTCTGAAGCTGGTTACTCATATCTCCCTCACTAGCTTTAAGGACCAGCTGTCAGTGCTGCTCACAGATCTCTGCACCTGTACATAGCCCATCTGTTAATAGCCCAACCAACTACCTCATCCCCTACCGTATTCATTTATTTATCTTGCTCCTTTGCACCCCAGTAACTTGCACATTTATCTTCTGCACATCTACAATTCCAGTGTTGAATTTCTATATTGTAATTACCTCGCCACCATGGCCTATTTATTGCCCTACCTCCTTTATCTTACCTCATTTGCACTCACTGTATATAGACTTATTTAAAAACATATATATATATACATTCTACTGTATTATTGTCTGTTTGTCTGTATATTCCATGTGTAACTCTTTGTTGTTGTATGTATCAAACTGCTGTGCTTTATCTTGGCCAGGTCGCAGCTGTAAATGAGAACTTGTTCTCAACTAGCCTACCTGGTTAAATAAAGGTGAAATAAAATAATAAAATAAAAACAAATTGTGCTCCACCTTCACAATTTGAAGTATTAAACAGACTTGATAACATATCAAAGCGAACAGATTCAATTCATGAAATACATTCATTTGGGATCAGGTTTCACTTGGGAATCTCTTTCTTATGGGTCTATTAAAACTACTTAGGGAGTAGCGGCGCGCTAGCGGGCTGTTCCCGACACTACCCGGTGAAATGTAAGGCGCCAAATTCAAAATCCAAAAGTTGAATTATTAATCATTCATCAATATACAAGTGTTGCATAGTCATCAAAAGCTCTGATTCTTGGAAATATCACAGCGTTGTCAGATTTCAAAAAGGCTTCACCGCGAAAGCACAACATTTGATTGTTTGAGGATAGCACCTCTAACATTTATGCATTAGCATAAATTCATAACCAGCGCGGGTCACACAAAACCCATATAAGACCTAAATAAATCACTTACCTTTCGAAGAACTTCTGCTGAGGGCATCCCAAGTGTCCAACGAAGACATTCAATGGTTCTTTTGTTGAAAAAGTCATTTATTATATCCATAAATCTCCGTTTGGTTGGCGCGTTATGTTCAGAAAATCCACCGTCGAGTCGCCCACTGAACCGTGAAGAGAACGCATTCAAATTATACCTATAAACTTTCTACAAACAAATCAAACATCATTTTTAATGTATCCTTAGGTACACTTTTATGTATATTTACTGTAATATTTCAACCGGATTATAGCCTGAACGATAGGAAAGGAAAAAACCACAGAGCGCGCGAGACCGTGAACGCGCATGTCATTCTATTGAGTTCCGGGGTCCACATCTAAAATCTTCTTCTATTGGCTTCTAATTAAACCTAAGGTCATGAAACCCTGTCTAAAGACTATTGACATCCAGTGGAAGGCATAGGTACTGCAGTCTAGGTCCTAGATAACGTTGAATCCTATAGGCAGCCAGGAGAAAAAGGTCATCTACAAAAAAAACTGCAAATCCAGATGGATTTTTCTCGGGTCTTTGACTGCTATATCAGTTCTGTTATACTCACAGACATTATTTTAACGGTTTTAGAAACTTCAGAGTGTTCCCTATCCAATAGAACTAATTATGTGCATATCCTAGTTTCTGGGCCTGAGTGGCAGGTATTTTACTTTGGGCACGCCAGACTCTCCAAAACCGACACCTCGGCTGATGATGCCTAAAGAGTTAACTGTACTGGGCCTTAAAACATTCTGCACTTGAAATTGGGGCAAATAATTCATAAATTAAAGACTCCATTTAAAAGAATGAATACCTAACTAAAATAGGGGAAATTACATTATATCTTAAGTTATTACATTATAATAAGTTATTACAGGAATTATTGGTTATTACATTATAATTTGCAGTATGCCTGTCGGGCCCTTCACTCCTAGTGCCACTGACAAGGGGCCAATGTGTCACTAGAGGAAGGACAGATAAAAAACTAATGACTGTCTCATGTTGAAAGTCCAAGTCAGTATCATGCATTTACTGCTCAAGTTATTCCATATACTTTGACTAGTCTAGTCATTCCATATATTTTATTGTGTATTGTACCTTGACTAATCAAATTGTTCCATGTATTAAAACAACAGATTAGTGTATTACTAATTGATCAATCAAGTCATTCTGTACATTTCACCCATTTTATTTTCTCTGTCAGATCCAACCATCCCTTCTGCGATTGGGACTCCCAAACACAGCCGGACATAATACAGACTGGATTTGAACCAGGGACAGTAGTGATACCTCTTGCACTGCCTTAGACCGCTGCGCCACTCAGGAGCCCTATTGTACCTTGACTAAAAACTGTTTTGTGTATTATTAATTGATCAATCAAGTCATTCTTTCAATTTGATCTTTATTGTTGACCTTTTGTGTTTTCTTTTGTTTAGAACATTAAATCATAGTTTCAAAGGAACATTTTTTCTCGTATAAATCATAATTGATTAAATTATTGTTTAAAAGCAAAGTTTTTTGTTGGTTTAAATCATAATTCATAAAATTATGATTTCAAAAATACGTTTTTTGTTTGTATAAATCAACATTTATAAAATTAGAATAAAAAAAATAGAATTTGATTGATCAGAGCCATCATCCCTTCTGTGCAGCCAGATGAATCCTCCTGCTGAACAGCCAATCACATCAAAGTGCTCCCTGCTGCGCTCTCTCTGGTTTCACTGGGTGTCCAAGACTACCGCTGTGGAGCCCTGGTTGGTGGTGATCACAGGTCAATGTGGTTTCACTGTGGAGCCCTGGTTGGTGGTGATCACAGGTCAATGTGGTTTCACTGTGGAGCCCTGGTTGGTGGTGATCACAGGTCAATGTGGTTTCACTGTGGAGTCCTGGTTGGTGGTGATCACAGGTCAATGTGGTTTCACTGTGGAGCCCTGGTTGGTGGTGATCACAGGTCAATGTGGTTTCACTGTGGAGTCCTGGTTGGTGGTGATCACAGGTCAATGTGGTTTCACTGTGGAGCCCTGGTTGGTGGTGATCATGGGTCAATGTGGTTTCACTGTGGGGCCCTGGTTGGTGGTGATCATGGGTCAATGTGGTTTCACTGTGGAGCCCTGGTTGGTGGTGATCACGGGTCAATGTGATTTCACTGTGGGGCCCTGGTTGGTGGTGATCATGGGTCAATGTGGTTTCACTGTGGAGCCCTGGTTGGTGGTGATCATGGGTCAATGTGGTATCACTGTGGAGCCCTGGTTGGTGGTGATCATGGGTCAATGCTGTTTCACATTGACGTTGCCACAAGATGCTGGATGGTACTTCCTGAATGAGAAGAATCAGAGGGGGTTGGTTAGGTTGGAAATGTCATTATATGTTATCAGTTATAACATTGTCTGAATAGTGATGAACATCAAGTGCTGTACAGGACTTACAACACATTCAGACAGTACTGAAGCTTTGTGACGTGAAGCTATGGCTGTTACTGCAGTGGTCTGGTGGACTGACAGAGTTGGTGGGATGAACAAATATGATGAACAAACAAAACAAAAAAATATTAGAAAAACTGATTTAATACCAACTGTTAAAGTCTAGAATATATGTGAGGAACCTTTAGACAGCTGGTACACAGTTTGTAATGATAAAAAAAGACAGGTAGAACTGGGTTCCGCTGGATTAGACTGAAGGAAAGTTTGGTTGACACCAATGCAATGTGTAAAGTGGTTTGTGTTCCTTGTTGGCAGTCGAAGTTGGAACACACATCACCCCAATCATAACACCTACAGAACATTCTGCTATTTGTAAATCAAGTTCCTCTAGATCTAGGATATGTGTTCACTGTAAGAGAGGTAGTATCACGTTGGCATTGGCGTCAATGGAGAAGAATCTGTACTTACCTGCTTTGTGGCCCCGCCTGGTTCCTCCCAGAAGCATAGGTGGAACAACGTGGGGGATAATGGTGGGGTGATACCAGCCGCT
This sequence comes from Brachymystax lenok tsinlingensis, assembly GCA_030435695.1. Lineage (NCBI taxonomy): Eukaryota > Metazoa > Chordata > Actinopteri > Salmoniformes > Salmonidae > Brachymystax > Brachymystax lenok. Next base: position 3,511,658 of record CM059791.1, on the reverse strand, counting down.
CAACAACAGCCCAACAGGCAGTTCTGGGAAACAGATGAACATTTCTGAGAAGTCACACCCCTATCTTTGTCTTGACATATAAATAGTTGTTTGGTTATGTACAAGCTATGCTGTGAAGAGTGGCTTGCGAAAGTTTTCAACCATCTTGGCATATTTCCTGTTTTGTTTCCTTACAATCTGGAATATAAATTTATTTTGGGGCGGTTTCTATCATTTGATTTACACAACATGCCTACCACTTTGTAGATGCAAAATATTTTTTATTGTGAAACAAACAAGAAGTAAGACAAAAAACAGAAAACCTGAGCGTGCATAACTATTACCCCCCACCACCACCTTTTGCAGCAATTACAGCTGCAAGTCTCTTGGGGTATGTCTCTATAAGCTTGCCACATCTTGCCACTGGGATTTTTGCCCATTCTTCAAGGCAAAACTGCTCCAGCTCCTTCAAGTTGGATGGGTTCCGCTGGTGTACAGCAATCTAAGTCATACCACAGGTCCTGAATTGGATTGAGGTCTGGGCTTTGACTAGGCCATTCCAAGACATTTAAATGTTTCCCCTTAAACCACTCAAGTGTTGCTTTAGCAGTATGCTTAGGGTCATTGTCCTGCTGGAAGGTGAACCTCCTCCCAGTCTCAAATCTTTGGAAGACTGAAACAGGTTTCCCTCAGGAATTTCCCTGTATTTAGTGTCATCCATCATTCCTTCAATTCTGACCAGTTTCCAAGTCCCTGCTGACGGAAAACATCCCCACAGCATGATGCTGCCACCACCATCCTTCACTGTGGGGATGGTGTTCTCAGGGTGATGAGAGGTGTTTGGTTTGCGCCAGACATAGCATTTTCCTTGAATTCGTTTGAATTCTTATTTATCTTCAGAATTAGAATTACATTACCCTTGTTTTCATGTTAAACTAACATAAAGAAAAAGGGAGCGACATGTTCTAATCCTCCCATGCAGTCACATGATGACAAACACAAGCAGTATCTGTAACAGTACCGTTTCTAGACAACAGAGAATGTTCATGATGTTTTGATAAACAGACTATTAGAATTAGAGTATAGGTTAACATAAACTTTACCTCTTCAGTTAACTTTCATAAAAAACGCTCAGAATGAGTTTTAAAAAGAATCTGTCCCACATTTTGTGCTCCACCTTCACAAATTAAGTATTAAAATCACTTGATAAGATGTCAATGTGAACAGATTCAATTTGTGAAATGTACTCATTTGGGATCAAGTGTTCACTTGGGAATCTCATTCTTATTGGTCAATTAACTCATTTTGCAGGCCAGAACTCCATCCCAGAACTCCATCCCAAAACTCATCCCAGAACTCCATCCCAAAACCACATCCCAGAACTCTATCCCAGAACAGGCTGAAATGTCAGGTGATTCTTTCAGCTGTTACACTAAAAGGGAATTATCATCATTTTCACCATTTCACAGTATTAATCCAACCTTGTAGTGTAGAAATATATATAAAACACAGGAAAATCATGTTTTTAACTGTACTGGGCCTTAGAACATTCTGCACTTGAAATTGGGGCAAATAATAAATTATAAAGACTCCATTTAAAAGAATGAATACTTAACTAAAATGGGGGAATTTACATTATATTTTAAGTTATTTGATAGGGATGTTTGTAAGTAAAGACTAACAATATTCCACTCTGAAAAATGTATGCAATAGGGATAGTGTTATAAGACAATCATAATCCAATTGATGTGTGTGTGTCTAGCATTTGTGTATACAGTATAGAGACTGGGACAAGGTGGTACAACTTGCCATAAGGAGTATCTGTGAGAACAAAGAATTCTTTGTGAAACCAGACTGCAGGAGAGAGGCCTTCTCGTCCTTGGGAAGTAAGGCTGATAGGAACTGTCTAGATTTGACTTATGTTGTAAGATTGTGATATGCCACTGAATGTGTACTGTGGGAAAATATTATTTGACATTGGGGAACTATTGCAGGCCAGTGTATATCTAAGAATGACAAAGACGGTGACGAGATCCAACCTATATTGCTTTTCCCAGTCTGCAAGAACAAGGTCAGGGGGAATGATTTAAGATATCTTTGATTTGATGTTCTAAAATGCTTAGAATTGAGCAATAATAGGAGCTTAATCATTCTTAACAAAATTACTAGTTTCTACTTTGAAAGTAGCAGGAAGTTAACTTTAAACGATCCATAAACGATCTAGGAAGGAAGCAGGTCCGAAATGACCTAAAGTAAGGCGTTGCCATAAATAAAAATAGCTTAATAGCTCCAGACTCTGTAGCAGTCCACACGGGTCATTAACGCAGGGGATATTAAATAGGTGGGTGCTCTGTGAAAAGATTTTGATTTTGTGATTTGTGATTTTGTGATTTTGTGAATAGGATAACTTAAATGGTAAATTAGCCATGGTTGATGATTCAAAAGACATACCTAAATAAAGTCCTTAGATACACAGCAAGGAAATAAACTAGGTTTTGTGAGATAGACGGTAATCCTATGTAAACGAGATAACCCCATCAATTCTACAGACTGGTCACTGAAATAAAAGTCCAAAATAGGAGGAGGAGAGGGAAGCCTAAAATAGCGGTGTGAGATATGAGATATTAACGTCAAAAGTCCCAAGAAACAACAGAAAAATAAGCGGTTAACTAGGGCTTTACGACCCCTGGAAAATAGCTTATAGTTGTATACGGGTGAGATCTAATGTCCAATTGAAAGTCACCTCTATAGATAAAGTTTCCAGAAAGGAGAAACACACATGGTAAAACACATATACAATAGAGTGTGAGAATACACATAGAAACATAATTAATAACAACCAGAATGCACGCCGATCGTAACAAAGCACAAACAGTAAGCTATGCTCAAACAGTAACCCACAAACCCCAAGTGAAAACTACAAACATATATATGGTTCCCAATTAGAGACAACAACACTCAGCTGCCTCTAATTGGGAACCATTACCCCAACATAGAAATATATAACCTAGAACTGAAAAACCCTACACCAAAAACAAAACTAAACACTCCAGCCTGTCTTCTCAGGCCTGGACATGACATCAAGGTTGAGACACATAGAGATAAAGTTATAATAACAATGGGCAGTAAATCCTCAAAATAGGTTCCTAAATTTACGGGAGATGGGAGATATATTATGGTCCAAAATGGGGGGGGGGAAAGTATGAAGTTGATGGACGTCTAGATGTAGAAAAGCTAGAATTGAGTTTTAAACAGATAAAACTACAAAGGAAAAAATACGAAATAATATATTTCAAACTAAAAAGCAAGGAATGATTATGAATATCACAGGAAAATAGGTAGAAGTTTGGAAATAGTTATTGTAAAACCATGGAGTTGCTAAAAGAAGTGCACGTAAATTCTACCAATTCGTCTCGAATGTGAAAGACTAAACTAGATATGGTAGGGCAAAGTTACCCAATTAACAGGAGAATTCATATTAAATAAAGAATTCAGGGAGGTAATTATGAATTGGAACAAACACATAGAACCAGAATAAGAAGCTCAGTAAGTGTATTGAATTTAGCGCTTTTATTAGTATTATTACGCTCATAGAACTATTTTGAGAATGGATAGTGTAAAACGGAATGCTTAGAAATGTCGTTAAGGTTATTTAGGTTGGAGTTTGAAAGCACTAGATTGGATATACCAGAGTGCAGAATAATTATAGAAGTTTACAAATGCTCTTTGGTTTGAATATTGTTGGGGTAAGTCAATTTAAGGGAAATAACATCATTTTAATTATTGCAAACAGCACAGTTAGCCACCAACGTTTAAATAATAAGTAAAGAGGCTAACTAGCTTTGCGAGGTGAGTAGATTGAAGATGTATTTTCTTGTATCTGGAAATAACGTTAGCTAAATGAGTTAGCCTCGTTAGCTTAGGTGTTTGACTGCCATGTGGGAAAAATAGTAGGAATTATGATTTAGAAAGTTTGAATCAACTCTGTTCATTAGTGGATTTTGAGGTTGAATTATCTTTGTCAGAAACAAGGACAGTGGATATTAGGTCACATTAAAATGGGTGGGAGCACGACTAAGTAATGTTTTACGGAGTCTAACATTTTATCTCACCACATTAAAACTATCGCTAAAAGTTTAGATTTGAGGTTCAATGTTGATAAAATATGTATGCTATGTGGTAGAGCAGAAACACGAGGGTTTGAGGTTTGAAAATAGTGCTTGGAAGTCAAATAAGTACAGTATGTATGTTAATTAAGGGAGACATAGATGACCATGTATTTGAAACCTAGGAGCTCAAATATAACTAAGTCCTTCATCTGAAAAGTTGACTACATTTGCGACAGGAAGAAGTATTATATTTGGTAATGGTTAACAGAAATGATCTACAGTATAACAGCTATCAAATGTGCTGATTGGAAATTGGTCTATTAACGATAACAGAGTATTTGTACATGATTATGGCAGTGAGAGACCAACCATATAATACCGTGTGTGTGTGATGTGAATGGGTGTAGGAATGTCTAACTGGAGCATGGAAGGGCCTGGACATTTCTGTTTGATTTTAACATATGGTTTAACATACAAACCAGCACACACAGACAATCAATGCGATTGCGGAGGTCTCACTGAAGTGTGGGATTTAATTTGTATAGAAATGTTTTGAAAAGCCCTGAATAGTAAAATGATTCCTAATGAAGAGTGATCAACTTCATTATGAATTAAAAAGAACAGGGGGATTTCATTTGAACATTTGTGAGAAACACCATTTTCTGTCCAAATTGTACTATTACTTTAGGAGATTGTTATTACTTAGGAAATTATGAAGAAGTTTTGGGGAAATAGCGCTTTGTTCAGTCTGTATATAGAAAGGAGAGAGTACCCTGCCATAGCTGGTTAGGTTTGGGCAGATAACCAATATGATTAAGTAGTAAAAGTCAGACAGAGAAAGGCTCCCCCACCTCATATGAGTAGAAAGAGGAGGAGGGAGGCCAGGAGGAAAAGAGAGCGAGGCGCCCAAAACTTGACTCAGAGGATGAAGATGAGGAATCCTGACCAGAAACTAATACTGATAAAGTAGGCAGGAAGGATTTAGAAGACTGGTACGGGAAACATAACAGTGACTGTATGGATGACAATTTAGACCTGGATATGTTGGATAAAATTTACCCTGAGAGTGAGGTGTTTGAACTAGCAACAGTAGACCTTGCTCTAGCTCAAGAAGAGAAACATTTTTTGACACTTACTGTCATGGGAAAAATAATTACATTTCTTTGTGGTACAGGGGCATGTAGGACAGCTATATGCAGTGAGGACACACCGAAAGGGATTCAATCTTCTGGGGGAAAAATTATTGTTCGTTCCGCGTCTGGCCATCATTGTGTAGAAAGGCTCTCAACTCCCATAACTCTCAGACATTAAATGATTGAGGGGGAGGCGACAGTCCCAATACTCATATCAAAGCTGTGCCCGGTTAATCTATTGGGGAGAGATGTAATGAAACTCTTGAATATAGCAGTAACACCAACGGACAAAGGTATGAAAGCCCAGGTGGTCAAGGATAATCTGATAATTTGCGGGGAAGGGGATCCGTGTTACTGGTATAGTCAGGACTTATTGAGGGGAGGTTTGACCAACATTTCTGTCCTGAAAAAAGTGATTTTGATACATTGCCTCATTTGGAACCCCTCCCTTATGAAAATACACATATAAGGGCATATGAGTTCAGTACCTATTGCTTCCTCTGGATGTCAACAGTCTCGAGAAAGTGTTTTGATTTTCTCATTATAACGCGCCAACCAAACTGAGATTTATGGATATAATACATTACTTTTTCTAACAAAAGAACCATGGATTGTCTTCGTTGGATTGTCAGCACGGTTCACACAAAACCCATTTCACAGCGAAAACAAATCCCTTACCTCATTTAGAACCCCTATCTTAAGAAAATGCCCATATATAAAGACATATGAATGCAGTACCTATCGCTTCCTCTGGATGTCAACAGTCTTGAGAAAGTGTTCTGATTCTTTTTAGATGCTTTTAGAGCAGAGAAGAAGACGAATAAGGAAGTGTCCACAGAGAATGTCAATAGAGGAAAAGGCGCGTTCACGGCTGGCGCGTTCTTTGTTTTTTTCCTTTCTTATCGCCCAGTTCATATTCCGGTTGAAATATTATACTATTTATACATAAAAGTGTTCCTAAGGATACATTTAAAATTATGTTTGATTGTTCTTGGGCAAGTTTATAGGTATAAGTTGAACGAGTTCTCTTCACGTTTCAATGGACGATTGGAGGCTCTATTTTCTCATTATAACGTGCCAACCAAACAGAGATTTATGGATATAATACATTACTTTTTCTAACAAAAGAACCATGGATTGTCTTCGTTGGACACTTGGGAAGCACTCAGCAGAAGTTCTTCAAAAGGTAATTGATTTGTTTTCGCTGTGAAATGTGTTTTGTGTGAACCGCATGGTTTATTATTTCCATAAATCTCTGTTTGCTTGGCGCGTTATGTTCAGAAAATCCAATGTCGAATCGCCCATTGAAACGTGAAGAGAACGCGTTCAAATATACCTATAAACTTTTCCTAAACAAATCAAATACCAGTTATAATGCATCCTTAGCTATCCTTTTATGAATATTAGCGATAATATTTCACTCAGATGGTCACCTATACGTTATATAAGTAAAATAAAGTGGGGCGCGCACCCAGACTCGCACCCGAGAAATTTTGTTGACATTTGAGGTCTTGAGGTCCCCTTACCATTTCCTGTTCCTATCCGTTCTGCTTACTCCAATAACTATCAGTCTTTGTATATAGACTGCTGACATCTAGTGGAAGCCATAGGTACTGCAGTCTAAGTCCTGGTAAAAATGAATAGGCAGCCTAGAGAAGAAGGTCAAGTACAAAACAAACTGCAAATCCGGGTGGATTTTCCTCGGGTTTCGCCTGCAATATCAATTCTGTTATACTCACAGACATTATGTTAACACTTTTAGAAACTTCAGAGTGTTTCCTATCCAATAGTACTAATTATGTGCATATCCTATTTTCTGGGCCTGAGTGGCAGGCATTTAACTTTTGGCAAAACCGTCACCTCTGCTGCCGCTCCCTAAGAAGTTAATACATTTTTTTTGTTGGAAATGGATTTTATAGAGCTCACCATGAGCGATGGAAAGAAACAGTGTTTAATTATTATTATATTATAGAATGCATGAATGGTACAATTAAAAGTAGGTTAGGAAAGAAACACAGAGTTAAGTAGACCCGGAACAGGCAGACAGAGGTTGAAGATTCAGTAGCAGATCACATGAGAAGATGTTTGCTAACCACACCCGTATGTCAAAGATTTTGTGTTCTACAGGTGAATTACAGAAAAAGGTGATTCACTCAATCCAACCAGATGACTGGGTGTGGATTCAATCGTTGAAAAGGAAAGACTGGGAGCAGCCCCGCTGGCAAGGTCCCTACCAGGTTCTGTTGGTCACAGCCTTTGCCATTAGAATAGCAGAAAGAGCAACCTGGGTCCAAGTTACCCACTGCAAAAAAAGTAGGAACACATACAAACACAGTGGAACACACGCAGAGTTAGAGAGCAGAACTGGACCGATAGGGTCTGGGGGTCGCTTCTGTTAACAAAGATTTCCTACCCTGACCTATCATCACTGTAGTGTGTTCCCCTAGAGGTGTGAGTATGGGGTGGTACCTAGCAGACTGGCTAAGGGGAGGAGAGGCTTGGTGGTTTTTGGGAATATCGGGAACCTTGAGCTGCATCATACTTTTGATGATCTTTTTTGTACATCCTGATTCAACACCTCCAGTATAAATTATATGTTGCTGACAGGTTTAAGAAGTAAAAGACTAGTTATATAATACCCGACCCCTCATGAATAAGGAGGATATAAAAAAGGAGTCCAAATAGGTGATGATGTGAGATTTAAGGTAAATATTAAACATTTCCATAATAGAGCAGGAATATGGGTGCATAATAAATTGTACAAGATTATTCAGGACTTTGTGATATCTTTATAATTCTTTTTGGGACTCACTTCATCTTGTTCCTGGCCTAGGTAATTAAACGTACTTGGGGACCGGGGTATGTGAACGGAAAGCGATCTCGATTGGGGTTTTAAACAAAGTTTGGATATTAATGACTGTAGAGTAGATGTAGTAGTAACCCTGCAAAGAGTCACAGAAATAGACACGGAATGAAAGTATTGGGCTTACGCTGATGATTATGGACACAATTTTTCCTGTTCATTAATTCAGTTGGTAGAGACCAACTTCACGAAAGACCCAGGTCTTGTAGTGGATCTCAATAGATGTAAGTCTGTTGTTAATGTGACTGATTTGGGTTAAGAAGTATAGGAGAAAATTCTCAACCTCACAGCTCCTATAACTGATGTGTGGTGGGCCTTGTACCAATAAAGGAGGCCTAAGACAGGCATTACCTAAAGGGTGGAGGGGCACTTGTGTTCCGGTATTATTGGTCCAACCAGTTAGGATTAGACATCACAGGCCAGTTCTGGACGGGATAACTAGAAAATGGAGAAATCTAGGTTCTAATGAAAGCAGTTCTATTTGGATGGATGCCATAGGCATTGCCAGAGAAGTTCCAGACAGATACAAAGCTATGAATCAGATTGGGGAGGGTTTTATCACTACGTTCTTCTAGTGGGTAACGATAAATAAAAATGTTGATTGGATCAATTATATGTATTATAATCAACAAGGATTTGTGAATAAGACTAGAGATGCAGTGATAGGAATCTCTGAACAATTATCCGCCACCTCCCTCATGACCTGGCAAAATTGGTTGGCTCTGGATATGTTATTGGCTGAAAGGGTGGCGTCTGCAGAATGGTGGGGGAATAATGTGCTGTACCTTCTTCTCCAATAACACAGCTCCAGACGGATCAGTGACCAAGGCCCTGGCCTGTTTAACCACACTAGCCAGCCGACTAAAGCTTTGTCAATATGTTTGGACAATGGAAAAATGTCATGATTACTGTGTTGTGGGCAACTTTCACCTGTATGACTGTGTTGGTGCTGTGTGGGTGCTGTTTGATTCCGTGTGTGAGAGGTTTTGTGTCTAGGTCTCTGGAAAAGGCGTTGATGATTCTCCATGGCCCTGCCAGACTCAGACCATGTGACGACAGATACATGCTTCCTAGATGGACAGAGAATGCTGTTGGTTTTAATCCAGAGGAGCCTGAATTAGATGAAACCATTTTTAATGTTTAGTAATGTTGTCTATTTGATAAAGGTTATAATGAAAATCCTAAACAGAAAAGTTTTGATTAGAAGTAGTAATAGACCTCACGTTAGACTTCTTGTTCGTATTTTTATTACATGTAATGGTTTTCTTTATAGAAGTGGTGTTATTTCTTTGTATGTTTTTGTTTTTGTTTGGTGTGGTGTCATTTATTTTATTTTCAGTGGATCATTTTTTGTTAAAGGGTGGATTGATAGGGATGTTTGTAAGTAATGACTAAGAATATTCCATTCTGAAAAATGTATGCAATAGGGATAGGGTTATAAGACAATGTTAATCCAATTGATGTGCGTGTGTCTAGCATTTTTGTATACAGAGACTGGGACAAGATGGTACAACTTGCCATAAGGAGTATCTGTGAGAACAAAGAATTCTTTGTGAAACCAGACTGCAGGAGAGAGGCCTTCTCGTCCTTGGGAAGGAAGGAACTGATAGGAACTGTCTAGATTTGACTTATGTTGTAAGATTGTGATATGCCACTGAATGTGTACTGTGGGAAAATATTATTTCTTAGAGGGGGTGGGGCATTTGTACCATTGGTGTTCAGCTTAAAGCTTATACAGTATAAAAAGACTGTGTTCACATTTTGTGGGCAGAATTCTCATGAATAAATAACATGACCAAAATTGCAGATATGGGACTTTGTCTAATTTGTCATTAACTAGAGCTTTACAACCTCTAGGAATTATTCAAAGCCTGATTGATAGTTTAGGTCAACAATTGAGAACAACATTCTCATGACATTATTACATTATAATGAGTTATTACAGGAATGATTGGTTATTACATTATAATTTGCAGTATGCCTGTTGGGCCCTTCACTCCTAGTGCCACTGACAAGGGGCCAATGTGTCACTAGAGGAAGGACTGATAAAAAACTAATGACTGTCTCATGTTGAAAGTCCAAGTCAGTATCATGCATTTACTGCTCAAGTTATTCCATATACTTTGACTAATATAGTCATTCCATATATTTTATTGTGTATTGTACCTTGACTAATCAAATTCTTCCATGTATTAAAACAACAGATTGGTGTATTATTAATTAATCAATCAAGTCATTCTGTACATTTCACCCATTTTATTTTCTCTGTCAGATCCATCCCTTCTGCGATTGGGACTCCCAATCACAGCCAGACATAATACAGACTGGATTTGAACCAGGGACAGTAGTGATACCTCTTGCACTGCCTTAGACCACTGCGCCACTCAAGAGCCCTATTGTACCTTGACTAAAAACAGTTTTGTGTATTATTAATTGATGAATCAAGTCATTCTTTCAATTTGATCTTTATTGTTGTACTGTTCGTTTGTATAAATCATAATTCATAAAATTATAGTTTCAAAGCAAACATGTTGTTTGTTTAAATCATAATTCATAAAATTATCGTATCAAAAATATGTTTTTTGCTTGTATAAATCATAATTCGTAAAATTATAGTTTCAAAGCAAATATTGTTTGTTAAAATCAAAATAGATAAAATTAGAATTTCAAAAATTAGAATTTGATTGGTCAGAGCCATCATCCCTTCTGTGTAGCCAGATGAATCCTCCTGCTGAAGAGCCAATCACATCTAAGTATTCCCTGCTGCCTGGTGTGCTCTCTCTGGTTTCACTGGGTGTCCAAGGCTACCGCTGTGGAGCCCTGGTTGGTGGTGATCACGGGTCAATGCGGTTTCACTGTGGAGCCCTGGTTGGTGGTGATCACAGGTCAATGTGGTTTCACTGTGGAGCCCTGGTTGGTGGTGATCACAGGTCAATGCTGTTTCACTGTGGAGCCCTGGTTGGTGGTGATCACAGGTCAATGTGGTTTCACTGTGGAGCCCTGGTTGGTGGTGATCACAGGTCAATGCTGTTTCACTGTGGAGCCCTGGTTGGTGGTTATCTCAGGTCAATGTGGTTTCACTGTGGAGCCCTGGTTGGTGGTGATCACTGGTCAATGTGGTTTCACTGTGGAGCCCTGGTTGGTGGTGATCACAGGTCAATACTGGTTCACTGTGGAGCCCTGGTTGGTGGTGATCACAGGTCAATGTGGTTTCACTGTGGAGCCCTGGTTGGTGGTGATCACAGGTCAATGCTGTTTCACTGTGGAGTCCTGGTTGGTGGTGATCACGGGTCAATGCGGTTTCACATTGACGTTGTCACAGGATCCTGGATGGTAATTCCTGAATGAGAAGAATCAGAGGGGGTTGGTTAGGTTGGAAATGTCATTACATGTTGTCAGTTATAACATTGTCTGAATAGTGATGAATACCAAGTGCTGTACAGGACTTACAACACATTCAGACAGTACTGAAGCTTTGTGATGGGAAGATATGGCTGTTACTGCAGTGGTCTGGTGGACTGACAGAGTTGGTGGGATGAGATGGGGGAGTCTGGAGGTCAAAACATGATGAACAAACACAACTAAAAACATCAGAAAGACATATTTAATACCAACTGTTAAAGTCTAGAATATGTCAGGAAACTTTAGACAGTTTGTAATGATAAAAAAAGATTTACAACAGGTAAAACTGGGTTCAGCTGGATTAGACTGAAGGAAAGTATGGTTGACTCCAATGCAATGTGTAAAGCAGTTGTGTTCCTTGTTGGCAGTGGAATATGGAAAACACATCACCCCAATCATAACACCTACAGAACATTATGCTACTTGTAAATCAATTTCCTCTAGATCTGCAGATATGTGGTCAGTGTAACAGAGGTAGTATCACGTTGGCATTGGCATCAGTGGAGAAGAATCTGTACTTACCTGCTCTGTGGACCCGCCTGGCTCCTCCCAGAAGGAGAGGTGGAACAACGTGGGGGATAATGGGGGGGAAGGGGGTGATACCAGCCGCTCAACAACAGCCCAACAGGCAGTTCTGGGAAACAGATGAACATTTCTGGGAAGTCACACCCATACCTTTGTCTTGACATGTACATTATCGTTTGGTTATGTACAAGCTATGCTGTGTACAGTGGCTTGTGAAAGTATTAACCCCCCTTGGCATTTTTCCTATTTTGTTGCCTACAACAAGGAATTGAAATAGATTTTTGGGGGGGTTGTATCATTTGATTTACACAACATGCCCACCACTTTGAAGATGCAAAATATTTTTGATTGTGAAACAAACAAGAAATAAGACAAAACAAAACAGAAAACTTGAGCGAGCATAACTATTCAACCCCCCCAAAGCCAATACTTTGTAGAGCCACCTTTTGTAGCAATTACAGCTGCAAGTCTCTTGGGGTATGTCTCTATAAGCTTGGCACATCTAGCCACTGGTATTTTTGCCCATTCTTCAAGGCAAAACTGCTCCAGCACCTTCAAGTTGGATGGGTTCCACTGGTGTACAGCAATCTTTAAGTCATACCACAGATTTTCGATTGGATTGAGGTCTGGGCTTTGACTAGGCCATTCCAAGACATTTAAATGTTTCCCCTTAAACCACTCGATTGTTGCTTTAGCAGTATTATTAGGGTCACTGCCCTGCTGGAAGGTGAACCTCTGTCCCAGTCACAAATCTTTGGAAGACTGAAACAGGTTTCCCTCAGGAATTTCCATGTGTTTAGCGTCATCCATCATTCCTTCAATTCTGACCAGTTTCCCAGTCCCTGTTGATGAAAAACATCACCACAGCATGATGCTGCCACCACCACTGTGGGGATGGTGTTCTCGGGTGAGGAGAGGTGTTGGGTTTGCGCCAGACATAGCGTTTTCCTTGATGTCCAAAAATATACATTTTTGTCTCATCTGACCAGAGTACCTGTTTGCTTATTTTGTTCTTTAAGCAATGGCTTTTTTCTGTCACTCTTCCGTAAAGCCTAGCTCTGTGGAGTGTACGGCTTAAAGTGGTCCTATGACGAAGGCCTAGTTAATAAACAGATCATTGACCACTTCGAATCCCACCGTACCTTCTCCGCTGTGCAGTCCGGTTTCCGAGCTCGTCACGGGTGCACCTCAGCCACGCTCAAGGTACTAAACGATATCATAACCGCCATCGATAAGAGACATTACTGCAGCCGTATTCATTGACCTGGCCAAGGCTTTTGACTCTGTCAATCACCACATCCTTATTGGCAGACTCAACAGCCTTGGTTTCTCAAATAATTGCCCCGCCTGGTTCACCAATTACTTTGCAGACAGAGTTCAGTGTGTTAAATCGGAGGGCCTGATGTCCGGGCCTCTGGCAGTCTCTATGGGGGTGCCACAGGGTTCAATTCTTGGGCTGACTCTCTTCTCTGTATACATCAATGATGTCGCTCTGGCTACTGGTGATTCTCTGATCCACCTCTATGCAGACGACACCATTCTGTATACTTCTGGCCCTTCTTTGGACTCTGTGTTAACTAACCTCCAAACGAGCTTCAATGCCATACAAACCTCCTTCCGTGGCCTCCAACTGCTCTTAAACGCTAGTAAAACCAAATGCATGCTTTTCAACCGTTCACTGCCTGCACCTCAAATTCGGCAATGTCATCTACAAAACGGCTTCCAATACTCTACTCAGCAAACTGGATGCAGTCTATCACAGTGCTATCCGCTTTGTCACCAAAGCCCCTTATACCACCCACCACTGCCACCTGTATGCTTTAGTCGGCTGGCCCTCGTTACATACTCGTCGCCAGACCCACTGGCTCCAGGTCATCTACAAGTCCCTGCTAGGTACTTTCCTTCCAGTTCTCTGCTGCCAATGACTGGAACGAACTACAAAAATCTCTGAAACTGGAGACACTTATCTCCCTCACTAGCTTTAAGCACCAGCTGTCAGAGCAGCTCACAGATCACTGCACCTGTACATAGCCCATCTGTTAATAGCCCAACCAACTACCTCATCCCCTACTGTATTCATTTATTTATCTTGCTCCTTTGCACCCCAGTATTTTTACTTTGCACATTCATCTCCTGCACATCTACCATTCCAGTGTTTAAATGCTATATTGTAATTACTTCCGCACCATGGCCTATTTATTGCCTTAAGTTCCTTATCTTACCTCATTTGCACACATTGTATATAGATTTGTTTTTTTTCTACTGTATTATTGACTGTATGTTTGTTTACTCCAATGTGTAACTCGGTGTTGTTGTATGTGTTGAACTGCTTTGCTTTATTTTGGCCAGGTGGCAGTTGTAAATGAGAACTTGTTCTCAACTTGCCTACCTGGTTAAATAAAGGTGAAATAAAATATGGACAGATACTCCAATCTTCGCTGTGGAGCTTTGCAGCTCCTTCAGGGTTATCTTTGGTCTCTTTGTTGCCTCTCTGATTAATGCCCTCCTTGCCTGGTCCATGAGTTTTGGTGGGCGGCCCTCTCTTGGCAGGTTTGTTGTGGTGCCATATTCTTTCCATTTTTTAATAATGGATTTAATGGTGCTCCATGGGATGTTCAAAGTTTCGGGTATTTTTTTATAACCCAAACCTGATTTGTACTTCTCCACAACTTTGTTCCTGACCTGTTTGGAGAGCTCCTTGGTCTTCATGGTGCCACTTGCTTGGTGGTGCCCCTTGCTTAGTGGTGTTGCAGACTCTGGGGCCTTTCAGAACAGGTGTATATATACTGAGATCATGTGACAGATCATGTGACATTTAGATTGTACACAATTGGACTTTATTTAACAAATTATGTGACTTCTGAAGCTAATTGGTTGCACCAGATCTTATTTAGGGGCTTCATAGCAAAGGGGATGAATACATACGTCTCACCCCCAGTATTTATGCTGCAGTAGTTTATGTGTCGGGGGTGCTAGGGTCCGTCTGTTATATCTGGAGTATTTCTTCTCTTATCTGGTGTCCTGTGCGAATTTAAGTATGCTCGCTCTAATTATCTCTCTCTTTCTTTTTTTCTTCTTCTCTCTCTCTCTCTCTCTCTCTCTCTCTCTCTCTCTCTCTCTCTCTCTCTCTCTCTCGGAGGACCTGAGCATTAGGACCATTCCTCAAGGCCTACCCGGATGTCCCGAGTCCACCTGGCCGTGCTGCTTCTCCAGTTACAACTGTTCTGCCTGTTTTATGAACATTTTAAAATCTTGTCCATGTTCTGTTATAATCTGCACCCGGCACAGCCAGAAGAGGACTGGCCACCCCTCACAGCCTGGTTCCTCTCTAGGTTTCTTCCTAGGTTTTGGCCTTCTAGGGAGTTTTTCCTAGCCACCGTGCTTTTACACCTGCATTGCTTGCTGTTTGGGGTTTTAGGCTGGGTTTCTGTACAGCACTCTGTGACATCAGCTGATGTAAGGGGGGCTTTATAAATAAATTTGATTTGATTTGATTTGATACGCACGCACCACTTTTCAGGTTTTTTATTTTTTAAATTTCACTTCACCAATTTGTACTATTTTGTCCATGTCCATTACATGAAATCCAAATAAAAATCCATTGAAATTACAGGTTGTATTGCAACAAAATAGGAAAAGCGTCAAGGGGGGTGAATACTTTTGCAAGGCGCTGTAGATGCAGAATCCAGTGGGGTGAATAAACTTGGTTTGAGCTTTTCTCTGCATTTGTTTGAATTCTTATTTATCTTCAGAATTAGAATTACATTACCCTTGTTTTCATGTTAAACTAACATAAAGAAAAAGGGAGTGACATGTTCTAATCCTCCCATGCAGTCACATGATGACAAACACAAGCAGTATCTGTAACAGTACCGTTTCTAGACAACAGAGGATGTTCATGATGTTTTGATAAACAGACTATTAGAATTAGAGTATAGGTTAACATAAACTTTACCTCTTCAGTTAACTTTCATAAAAAACGCTCAGAATGAGTTTTAAAAAGAATCTGTCCCACATTTTGTGCTCCACCTTCACAAATTAAGTATTAAAATCACTTGATAAGATGTCAATGTGAACAGATTCAATTTGTGAAATGTACTCATTTGGGATCAAGTGTTCACTTGGGAATCTCATTCTTATTGGTCAATTAACTCATTTTGCAGGCCAGAACTCCATCCCAGAACTCCATCCCAAAACTCCATCCCAGAACTCCATCCCAAAACCACATCCCAGAACTCCATCCCAGAACAGGCTGAAATGTCAGGTGATTCTTTCAGCTGTTACACTAAAAGGGAATTATCATCATTTTCACCATTTCACAGTATTAATCCAACCTTATAGTGTAGAAATATATATAAAACACAGGAAAATCATGTTTTTAACTGTACTGGGCCTTAAAACATTCTGCACTTGAAATTGGGGCAAATAATAAATTATAAAGACTCCATTTAAAAGAATGAATACTTAACTAAAATGGGGGAATTTACATTATATTTTAAGTTATTTGATAGGGATGTTTGTAAGTAAAGACTAACAATATTCCACTCTGAAAAATGTATGCAATAGGGATAGTGTTATAAGACAATCATAATCCAATTGATGTGTGTGTGTCTAGCATTTGTGTATACAGTATAGAGACTGGGACAAGGTGGTACAACTTGCCATAAGGAGTATCTGTGAGAACAAAGAATTCTTTGTGAAACCAGACTGCAGGAGAGAGGCCTTCTCGTCCTTGGGAAGTAAGGCTGATAGGAACTGTCTAGATTTGACTTATGTTGTAAGATTGTGATATGCCACTGAATGTGTACTGTGGGAAAATATTATTTCCTAGGAAGGGTGGGGCATTTGTACCATTGGTGTTCAGCTTAAAGCTTATACAGTATAAAAAGACTGTGTTCACATTTTGTGGGCAGAATTCTCATGAATAAATAACCTGACCAAAATTGCAGATATGGGACTTTGTCTAATTTGTCATTAACTAGAGCTTTACAACCTCTAGGAATTATTCAAAGCCTGGTTGATAGTTTAGGTCAACAATTGAGAACACATTCTCATGACATTATTACATAATAATGAGTTATTACAGGAATTATTGGTTATTACATTATAATTTGCAGTATGCCTGTCGGGCCCTTCACTCCTAGTGCCACTGACAAGGGGCCAATGTGTCACTAGAGGAAGGACTGATAAAAAACTAATGACTGTCTCATGTTGAAAGTCCAAGTCAGTATCATGCATTTACTGCTCAAGTTATTCCATATACTTTGACTAGTCTAGTCATTCCATATATTTTATTGTGTATTGTACCTTGACTAATCAAATTGTTCCATGTATTAAAACAACAGATTAGTGTATTACTAATTGATCAATCAAGTCATTCTGTACATTTCACCCATTTTATTTTCTCTGTCAGATCCAACCATCCCTTCTGCGATTGGGACTCCCAAACACAGCCGGACATAATACAGACTGGATTTGAACCAGGGACAGTAGTGATACCTCTTGCACTGCCTTAGACCACTGCGCCACTCAAGATCCCTATTGTACCTTGACTAAAAACAGTTTTGTGTATTATTAATTGATCAATCAAGTCATTCTTTCAATTTGATCTTTATTGTTGTACTGTTCGTTTGTATAAATCATAATTCATAAAATTATAGTTTCAAAGCAAAGATGTTGTTTGTTTAAATCATAATTCATAAAATATTGATATCAAATATACGTTTTTTGTTTGTATCAATCATAATTCATAAAATTATAGTTTCAAAGCAAACATGTTGTTTGTTTAAATCATAATTCATAAAATTATGATATCAAAAATACGTTATTTGTTTGTATAACTCATAATTCGTAAAATTATAGTTTCAAAGCAAAGATTGTTTGTTAAAATCAAAATAGATAAAATTAGAATTTCAAAAATTAGAATTTGATTGGTCAGAGCCATCATCCCTTCTGTGTAGCCAGATGAATCCTCCTGCTGAACAGCCAATCACATCAAATTGCTCCCTGCTGCCTGGTGTGCTCTCTCTTGTTTCACTGGGGGTCCAAGACTACCGCTGTGGAGCCCTGGTTGGTGGTGATCACAGGTCAATTCTGTTTCACTGTGGAGCCCTGGTTGGTGGTGTTCACAGGTCAATGTGGTTTCACTGTGGAGCCCTGGTTGGTGGTGATCTCAGGTCAATGCTGTTTCACTGTGGAGCCCTGGTTGGTGGTGTTCACAGGTCAATGCTGTTTCACTGTGGGGCCCTGGTTGGTGGTGATCACGGGTCAATGTGGTTTCACTGTGGAGCCCTGGTTGGTGTTGATCACGGGTCAATGTGGTTTCACTGTGGAGCCCTGGTTGGTGGTGATCACGGGTCAATGTGGTTTCACTGTGGAGCCCTGGTTGGTGGTGATCACGGGTCAATGCTGTTTCACAATGAGGTTGCAACAGGGTGCTGGATGGTACTTCCTGAATGAAAGCGCTGCAGTTAGTTTCAGAAGGGGTGGCAAGGAATAAGTTAGTCCTAAATATTCTTTTTTAACTAAAAGCATTGTATTAGGGACAAATCATTCACTAAACTCTAAACCTCAACTAATTCTTGTAACTCCACCCCAAAACTTCACCCCAGAACTCCATCCCAAATCTCCATCCCAGAACTCCATCCCAGAACTCCATCCCAAAACTCCACCCCAGCACTCCACCTCAGAACTCCACCCCAGAACTCCACCCCAAAACTCCACCCCAGAACTCCATCCCAGAACTCCACCCCAGAACTCCATCCCAGAACAGGCTGAAATGTCAGGTGATTCTTTCAGCTGTTACACTAAAAGGGAATTATCATCATTTTCACCATTTCACAGTATTAATCCAACCTTATAGTGTAGAAATATATATAAAACACAGGAAAATCATGTTTTTAACTGTACTGGGCCTTAAAACATTCTGCACTTGAAATTGGGGCAAATAATAAATTATAAAGACTCCATTTAAAAGAATGAATACTTAACTAAAATGGGGGAATTTACATTATATTTTAAGTTATTTGATAGGGATGTTTGTAAGTAAAGACTAACAATATTCCACTCTGAAAAATGTATGCAATAGGGATAGTGTTATAAGACAATCATAATCCAATTGATGTGTGTGTGTCTAGCATTTGTGTATACAGTATAGAGACTGGGACAAGGTGGTACAACTTGCCATAAGGAGTATCTGTGAGAACAAAGAATTCTTTGTGAAACCAGACTGCAGGAGAGAGGCCTTCTCGTCCTTGGGAAGTAAGGCTGATAGGAACTGTCTAGATTTGACTTATGTTGTAAGATTGTGATATGCCACTGAATGTGTACTGTGGGAAAATATTATTTCCTAGGAAGGGTGGGGCATTTGTACCATTGGTGTTCAGCTTAAAGCTTATACAGTATAAAAGACTGTGTTCACATTTTGTGGGCAGAATTCTCATGAATAAATAACCTGACCAAAATTGCAGATATGGGACTTTGTCTAATTTGTCATTAACTAGAGCTTTACAACCTCTAGGAATTATTCAAAGCCTGGTTGATAGTTTAGGTCAACAATTGAGAACACATTCTCATGACATTATTACATAATAATGAGTTATTACAGGAATTATTGGTTATTACATTATAATTTGCAGTATGCCTGTCGGGCCCTTCACTCCTAGTGCCACTGACAAGGGGCCAATGTGTCACTAGAGGAAGGACTGATAAAAAACTAATGACTGTCTCATGTTGAAAGTCCAAGTCAGTATCATGCATTTACTGCTCAAGTTATTCCATATACTTTGACTAGTCTAGTCATTCCATATATTTTATTGTGTATTGTACCTTGACTAATCAAATTGTTCCATGTATTAAAACAACAGATTAGTGTATTACTAATTGATCAATCAAGTCATTCTGTACATTTCACCCATTTTATTTTCTCTGTCAGATCCAACCATCCCTTCTGCGATTGGGACTCCCAAACACAGCCGGACATAATACAGACTGGATTTGAACCAGGGACAGTAGTGATACCTCTTGCACTGCCTTAGACCACTGCGCCACTCAAGATCCCTATTGTACCTTGACTAAAAACAGTTTTGTGTATTATTAATTGATCAATCAAGTCATTCTTTCAATTTGATCTTTATTGTTGTACTGTTCGTTTGTATAAATCATAATTCATAAAATTATAGTTTCAAAGCAAAGATGTTGTTTGTTTAAATCATAATTCATAAAATATTGATATCAAATATACGTTTTTTGTTTGTATCAATCATAATTCATAAAATTATAGTTTCAAAGCAAACATGTTGTTTGTTTAAATCATAATTCATAAAATTATGATATCAAAAATACGTTATTTGTTTGTATAACTCATAATTCGTAAAATTATAGTTTCAAAGCAAAGATTGTTTGTTAAAATCAAAATAGATAAAATTAGAATTTCAAAAATTAGAATTTGATTGGTCAGAGCCATCATCCCTTCTGTGTAGCCAGATGAATCCTCCTGCTGAACAGCCAATCACATCAAATTGCTCCCTGCTGCCTGGTGTGCTCTCTCTTGTTTCACTGGGGTCCAAGACTACCGCTGTGGAGCCCTGGTTGGTGGTGATCACAGGTCAATTCTGTTTCACTGTGGAGCCCTGGTTGGTGGTGTTCACAGGTCAATGTGGTTTCACTGTGGAGCCCTGGTTGGTGGTGATCTCAGGTCAATGCTGTTTCACTGTGGAGCCCTGGTTGGTGGTGTTCACAGGTCAATGCTGTTTCACTGTGGGGCCCTGGTTGGTGGTGATCACGGGTCAATGTGGTTTCACTGTGGAGCCCTGGTTGGTGTTGATCACGGGTCAATGTGGTTTCACTGTGGAGCCCTGGTTGGTGGTGATCACGGGTCAATGTGGTTTCACTGTGGAGCCCTGGTTGGTGGTGATCACGGGTCAATGCTGTTTCACAATGAGGTTGCAACAGGGTGCTGGATGGTACTTCCTGAATGAAAGCGCTGCAGTTAGTTTCAGAAGGGGTGGCAAGGAATAAGTTAGTCCTAAATATTCTTTTTTAACTAAAAGCATTGTATTAGGGACAAATCATTCACTAAACTCTAAACCTCAACTAATTCTTGTAATTAGCAACGTGGAAATTGAGCAAATTGAGGAGATTAAACTGTCATTGTCAA
The DNA here is from genome assembly GCA_030435695.1 of Brachymystax lenok tsinlingensis. NCBI lineage: Eukaryota > Metazoa > Chordata > Actinopteri > Salmoniformes > Salmonidae > Brachymystax > Brachymystax lenok. The sequence goes on along the minus strand of CM059791.1, from coordinate 3,490,490 downwards.
AACATATTGATACAACAGTAGCTAAAATGAGGAGAAGTCTGTTTATAACAAAGAACTGCTCTACCTTCTTAACAACACTATCAACAAGGCAGGTCCTACAGGCAGCACCTGGACTACTGTTCAGTCGTGTGGTCAGGTGCCACAAAGAGGGACTTAGGAAATTTACAACTGGCTCAGAACAGGGCAGCACGGCTGGCCCTTGGATGTACACAGAGAGATTACATTAATGGTATTCATGTCAATCTCTCCTGGCTCAAAGTGGAGGAGAGATAAACTTCATCACTATTTGTATTTTTGAGAAGTATTGACATGTTGAATGCATCAAGTTGTCTGTTTAAACTACCCCACAAGACATGCCACCAGTGGTCTCTTTACAATCCCCAGGTCCAGAACAGACTATGGGAGGCGCACAGTACTACATAGAGCCATGACTACATGGAACTCTATTCCATATCAGGTAACTGATGCCAGCAGTAGAATCAGATTTAAAAATGAGACAGAAATACACAGCAGGGACTGTGAAGCAACACAAACATAGGCACAGACACATGCGTACCCAGAAACAGACGATAACATATGCACTATACACACACGTACACATGGATTTTGTACTGTTGATATGTGGTAGTAGAGAGGCCTGAGGGCACACACTTAATGTGTTGTGAATTCTGTAATGCATGTATTGTAATGTTTTTAAAATTGTATAACTGCCTTAATTTTGCTGGACCCCAGGAAGAGTAGCTGCTGCCTTGGCAGGAACTAATGGGGATCCATAATAAACCCCAGGAAGAGAAGCTGCTGCCTCGGCAGGAACTAATGGGGATCCATAATAAACCCCAGGAAGAGTAGCCGCTGCCTCGGCAGGAACTAATGGGGATCCATAATAAACCACAGGAAGAGTAGCCGCTGCCTTGGCAGGAACTAATGGGGATCCATAATAAACCCCAGGATAATCCATAATAAATACAATTACAAATAGAGAAGAATCAGAGGGGGTTGGCTAGGTTGGAAATGTCATTACATGTTATCAGTTATAACATTGTCTGAATAGTGATGAATATCAAGTGCTGTACAGGACTTACAACACATTCAGACAGTACTGAAGCTTTGTGATGGGAAGATATGGCTGTTACTGCTGTGGCCTGGTGGACTGACAGAGTCGGTGGGATGAGATGGGGGAGTCTGGAGGTCAAAACATGATGAACAAACAAAACAAAAAAACATCAGAAAAACTGATTTAATACCAACTGTTAAAGTCTAGAATTTATGTCAGGAAACTTTAGACAGTTTGTTCTGATAGAAAAAAGATTTACAACAGGTAAAACTGGTTTCAGCTGGATTAGACTGAATATAAGTATGGTTGACTCCAATCCATTGTGTAAAACAGTTGTTGGCAGTGGAAGCTGGAACACACGGCACCCTAATCATAACACCTACAGAACATTCTGCTATTTGTAAATCAACTTCCTCTAGATCTGCAGAAATGTGGTCAGTGTAACATAGTTAGTTTCACGCTGGTGTCACTGGAGAAGAATCAATACTTACCCGCTCTGTGGCCCCGCCTGGCTCCTCCCAGAAGGGGAGGTGGAGCAACGCAACGTGGGGGATAATGAAGATGCATTTGTAGGTTTCTTATTTTTTAATTTTTTAATTTTTATATATTGTGTAAATTTAGATTTTTGTTTTATTTGGACCCTCCACCACCCGCCCCTTCCATGAAGGACAACTTTTTCAAATAAATTCAACAAAATCCATTATCGAATAATTTCAGAAAATGTTTCAGAAAATGTTTTTGAAAAAAAAAGGTTTAGTCGATTCATAAATTTCGGACAGTACTCCTGTTTATTTTTCCAGGTTCCCCCAGCTAGAGGTGGCAGGTGCTGGTGGAAGTCGCTCCAAAAATGTAAGGAATCCATTGTCAATGCAATTAGGTTTATAAATATCATCGCTGGATTTCTGATTACCTCTGAAAATGATACCGCAACTAAAGCAGTGATGTCAAAATTATTATTTATACAAAGAAGTTTTTCTTGATTTCCCAAGATTATGTCAGTGAGAGCAAGACTGAAATCTAGGTTCTTCGATACCTTATTATCTAATATACTATATGGGACATGATTTAAATGTTTTCCTTTAATTACAATATCAGATACGTTAAGTTTTCCTTCCTTAATAGCAGACGCGATATTGTGTTCGTTAATTCTGAGCTCAGTTTTAATATAGAAGTCATTCCTATCAATTAAAGAAATATAACACCCTGATATTATATAAATCGGGTCTGTTACATTATTTATTTTTTCCTTATTTTTCCAGAAATACACAATTACTTTGACATAATCATACAAACTATTGATGTAAATCACATAGTTACTTTCTTCATCGTTGATATTTTTTTTTAGGAAAATCATTTTTTTAAATACAGTATTTTCATTAAAGGGACCTGTAAAAACTCTGTCTAATATTTCTAAACAATTGACTTTCGAGAAATCCTCCTTAAAATTAGTTTCAGACATATTAATTGTTTGTTTCTTTTGTATACCGTACTTAATTATCATATTGATACATTTGTCATTGACATTTTCCTCAACATTTGTTTTAATGCCAAAATGAACCTTTTCATCTTCATTATCCTGAAAAAAATGAATAAAAAAAAAACAGAACAGAATTAGTTTAACCTTGTTTTTACATTAAACACAAAGAGGAAGTGAGGGACATGTTTTTCAATCTTCCCATGCAGTCATACGACGACAAACACAAGCAGTATCTTTAACAGCACCGTTTCAAGAAAGACAGCAGAGGATGTTCATGATCTTTTGATAACCTATATTCTAATTACTATTATAATTAGAATAGAAACGTTACCTCCTCATTTAAATGTAACAAAAAAAATCTTACCCCCATGATTTGCTCCACCTCCGTACTCAATGCATGTACACTTGAGAATACTGTTGGGTATTTATCAGCTTAATCAGGTGATCAAACAGGATGTGGGTGTGGCGTGTGTGGATGCGTGTTTCTTCTTTCCTGCCTGTTCAGTCTCCTGATAGAGCAAACTTTATTTCTAAAATCACAACACACTTCACATAATAGATCAGGCATTAAAATAACAAAATTGTAATCTTCAGGATCCCTCCCCTCTCTTCAAAATATAACAACATAGTGGTTGATAACCCACAACAGACAGACACACACCCACCAATTTCAAGGAACAGTGACAGGAAATGAGCATTGCATCTTTATCATATTTCTGAAAGTACAGTGGCCTTCAGAAACGATTCACACCTCTTGACTTTTTCCACATTTAGTTGTTTTACAGCCTGAATTTTAAATTGATTAAATTGAGTTATTTTTTAGGCTCGCAGTCGGGGTTCCAAAGGTGTTCGATGTGGTTGAGGTCAAGGCTCTGTGTAGGACAGTCAAGTTCTTCCACACCGATCTCGACAAACCATTTCTGAATGGGACCTCGCTTTGTGCACGCTTTGTGCATGGTCATGCGGAAACAGGAAAAGGGCCTTCTCAAACTGTTGCCACAAAGTTGGAAGCACAGAATCATCTAGAATGTCATTGAAATCAAGACAAAGGAGATGATTGTGGACTATAGGAAAAAGAGGGCCGAGCACTCCCCCCATTCTCATCGACGGGGGCTGCATTGGAGCAGATTGCGAGCTTCAAGTTCCTTGGTTTCTACATCACCAACAAACTAACATGGTCCAAGCACACCAAGACAGTCATGAAGAGGGCACAACAAAACCTATTCCCCCTCAGGAGACTGAAAAGATTTGGCATGGGTCCTCAGATCCTCAAAAGGTTCTACAGCTGCACCATCGAGAGCGTCCTGACTGGTTGCATCACTGACCAGTATGGCAACTGCTCAGCCTCTGACCGCAAGGCACTATAGAGGGTAACGCGAACGGCCCAGTATAGTTCCGCTATTGTTATTTTACTGCTGCTCTTTAATTACTTGTTACTTTAATTTCTTATTCTTATCCGTATTTTTTTAAACTACATTGTTGGTTAGGGGCTCGTAAGTAAGCATTTCACTGTAAGGTCTACACCTGTAGTATTCAACGCATGCGACTTGATTTGATGTGTATACTGTAGCATTAAGATTACCCTTCACTTGAACTAAGGGGCCCGAACCATGAAAAACAGCCCCAGAACAATATTCCTCCTCCACCAAACTTTACAGTTTGCACTATGCATTGGGGCAGGTAGCGTTCTCCTGGCATCCGCCAAAACCAGATTCGTACGTGGTGACGCATGATTCATCACTCCAGTGAACCCGTTTCCACTGCTCCAGAGTCCAATGGCGGTGAGCTTTACACCACTCCAGCCGACGCTTGGCATTGCGCATGGTGATCTTTGGCTTGTGTGTGGCTGCTCGGCCATTGAAGCCCATTTCATGAAGCTCCTGACAAACAGTTATTGTGCTGACGCTGCTTCCAGAGGCAGTTTGGAACTCGGCAGTGAGTGTTGCAAACCGAGGACAGACTCGCTGGTACCGTTCTGTGAGCTTGTGTGGCCTACCACTTCACGCCTGAGCCGTTGTTGCTCTTAGGAATTTCCACTTCACAATAACAGCACTTACAGTTGACCGGGGCAGTTCTAGCAGGGCAGAAATTTTACGAACTGACATGTTGGAAAGGTGGCGTCCTGTGACAGTACCATATTGAAAGTCACTGTGCTCTTCAGTAAGGCCGTTGTACTGCCAGTGTTTGTCTATGGAGATTGCATCACTATGTGCTCGGTTTTACACACCTGTCAGCAATGGGTGTGGCTGAAATAGCCAAATCCACTCATTTGAAAGGGGTGTCCACAAACTGCTCTATAAATAGTGTATCTGTAAGGTCCCTCAGTGGATTTCAAACACAGATTCAACCACAAAGACCAGGAAGGTTTTCCAATGCCTCAACCGCTCAGCCTTAGATCGCTGCTCCCGAGTGGCGCAGTTGTCTAAGGCACTGCATCTCAGTGCAAGAGGTGTCACCAGTCCCTGGTTCAAATCCATGCTGTATCACATCTGGCTGTAAATGGGAGTCCCATAGGGTGGTGCACAAGTGGCCCATTGTTGTCTGGGTTTGGCCATCAGTAATTAATAATGAAATAAGAGGTTAAATGAAATAAATAAAAAGGAAGGGCATCTATTGGTAGATGAGTAAAAAAAACAAAAAGCAGTCATTGAATATCATTAATTACAATTTAGTTGGTGTATCAATACACCCTGTCACTACAAAGATACTGGCGTCCTTCCTAACTCAGTTGCCGGAAAGGAAGGAAAACTCTCAGGAATTTCCCAATGAGGCCAATGCTGTTTAGCGGGAAACTGGAGGGCACGCAATTCAAATAAATAATCATAAAAATTATAGATATTAATACATTTTTTTTGTTGGAAATGGATTTTATAGAGCTCACCATGAGCGATGGAAAGAAACAGTGTTTAATTATTATTATATTATAGAATGCATGAATGGTACAATTAAAAGTAGGTTAGGAAAGAAACACAGAGTTAAGTAGACCCGGAACAGGCAGACAGAGGTTGAAGATTCAGTAGCAGATCACATGAGAAGATGTTTGCTAACCACACCCGTATGTCAAAGATTTTGTGTTCTACAGGTGAATTACAGAAAAAGGTGATTCACTCAATCCAACCAGATGACTGGGTGTGGATTCAATCGTTGAAAAGGAAAGACTGGGAGCAGCCCCGCTGGCAAGGTCCCTACCAGGTTCTGTTGGTCACAGCCTTTGCCATTAGAATAGCAGAAAGAGCAACCTGGGTCCAAGTTACCCACTGCAAAAAAGTAGGAACACATACAAACACCGTGGAACACACGCAGAGTTAGAGAGCAGGACTGGACCGATAGGGTCTGGGGGTCGCTTCTGTTAACAAAGATTTCCTACCCTGACCTATCATCACTGTAGTGTGTTCCCTAGAGGTGTGAGTATGGGGTGGTACCTAGCAGACTGGCTAAGGGCAGGAGAGGGTTGGTGGTTTTTGGGAATATGGGGAACCTTGAGCTGCATCATACTTTTGATTATCTTTTTTGTACATCCTGATTCACCACCTCCGGTACAAATTATATGATGTCGCTGACAGGTTTAAGAAGTAAAAGACTAGTTATATAATACCCGACCCCTCATGAATAAGGAGGATATAAAGAAGGAGTCCAAATAGGTGATGATGTGAGATTTAAGGTAAATATTAAACATTTCCCTAATAGAGCAGGAATATGGGTGCATAATAAATTGTACAAGATTATTCAGGACTTTGTGATATCTTTATATTTCTGTTTGGGACTCACTTCATCTTGTTCCTGGCCTAGGTAATTAAACATACTTGGGGACCGGGGTATGTGAACGGAAAGCGATCTCGATTGGGGTTTTAAACAAAGTTTGGATATTAATGACTGTAGAGTAGATGTAGTAGTAACCCTGCAAAGAGTCACAGAAATAGACACGGAATGAAAGTATTGGGCTTACGCTGATGATTATGGACACAATTTTTCCTGTTCATTAATTCAGTTGGTAGAGACCAACTTCACGAAAGACCCAGGTCTTGTAGTGGATCTCAATAGATGTAAGTCTGTTGTTAATGTGACTGATTTGGGTTTGGAAGTATAGGAGAAAATTCTCAACCTCACAGCTCCTATAACTGATGTGTGGTGGGCCTTGTACCAATAAAGGAGGCCTAAGACAGGCATTACCTAAAGGGTGGAGGGGCACTTGTGTTCCGGTATTATTGGTCCAACCAGTTAGGATTAGACATCACAGGCCAGTTCTGGACGGGATAACTAGAAAATTGAGAAATCTAGGTTCTAATGAAAGCAGTTCTATTTGGATGGATGCCATAGGCATTGCCAGAGAAGTTCCAGACAGATACAACGCTATGAATCAGATTGGGGAGGGTCCCTCATGACCTGGCAAAATAGGTTGGCTCTGGATATGTTATTGGCTGAAAGGGTGGCGTCTGCAGAATGGTGGGGGAATAATGTGCTGTACCTTCTTCTCCAATAACACAGCTCCAGACGGATCAGTGACCAAGGCCCTGGCCTGTTTAACCACACTAGCCAGCCGACTAAAGCTTTGTCAATATGTTTGGACAATGGAAAAATGTCATGATTACTGTGTTGTGGGCAACTTTCACCTGTATGACTGTGTTGGTGCTGTGTGGGTGCTGTTTGATTCCGTGTGTGAGAGGTTTTGTGTCTAGGTCTCTGGAAAAGGCGTTGATGATTCTCCATGGCCCTGCCAGACTCAGACCATGTGACGACAGATACATGCTTCCTAGATGGACAGAGAATGCTGTTGGTTTTAATCCAGAGGAGCCTGAATTAGATGAAACCATTTTTAATGTTTAGTAATGTTGTCTATTTGATAAAGGTTATAATGAAAATCCTAAACAGAAAAGTTTTGATTAGAAGTAGTAATAAACCTCACGTTAGACTTCTTGTTCGTATTTATATTACATGTAATGGTTTTCTTTACAGAAGTGGTGTTATTTCTTTGTATGTTTTTGTTTGGTGTGGTGTCATTTATTTTATTTTCAGTGGATAATTTTTTGTTAACGGGTGGATTGATAGGGACGTTTGTAAGTAATGACTAAGAATATTCCATTCTGAAAAATGTATGCAATAGGGATAGGGTTATAAGACAATGTTAATCCAATTGATGTGCGTGTGTCTAGCATTTTTGTATACAGAGACTGGGACAAGATGGTACAACTTGCCATAAGGAGTATCTGTGAGAACAAAGAATTCTTTGTGAAACCAGACTGCAGGAGCGAGGCCTTCTCGTCCTTGGGAGGGAAGGAACTGATAGGAACTGTCTAGATTTGACTTATGTTGTAAGATTGTGATATGCCGCTGAATGTGTACTGTGGGAAAATATTATTTCTTAGAGGGGGTGGGGCATTTGTACCATTGGTGTTCAGCTTAAAGCTTATACAGTATAAAAAGACTGTGTTCACATTTTGTGGGCAGAATTCTCATGAATAAATAACATGACCAAAATTGCAGATATGGGACTTTGTCTAATTTGTCATTAACTAGAGCTTTACAACCTCTAGGAATTATTCAAAGCCTGATTGATAGTTTAGGTCAACAATTGAGAACAACATTCTCATGACATTATTACATTATAATGAGTTATTACAGGAATGATTGGTTATTACATTATAATTTGCAGTATGCCTGTCGGGCCCTTCACTCCTAGTGCCACTGACAAAGGGCCAATGTGTCACTAGAGGAAGGACTGATAAAAAACTAATGACTGTCTCATGTTGAAAGTCGAAGTCAGTATCATGCATTTACTGCTCAAGTTATTCCATATACTTTGACTAATATAGTCATTCCATATATTTTATTGTGTATTGTACCTTGACTAATCAAATTCTTCCATGTATTAAAACAACAGATTGGTGTATTATTAATTGATCAATCAAGTCATTCTGTACATTTCACCTATTTTATTTTCTCTGTCAGATCCATCCCTTCTGCGATTGGGACTCCCAATCACAGCCAGACATAACACAGACTGGATTTGAACCAGGGACAGTAGTGATACCTCTTGCACTGCCTTAGACCACTGCGCCACTCAAGAGCCCTATTGTACCTTGACTAAAAACAGTTTTGTGTATTATTAATTGATGAATCAAGTCATTCTTTCAATTTGATCTTTATTGTTGTACTGTTCGTTTGTATAAATCATAATTCATAAAATTATAGTTTCAAAGCAAACATGTTGTTTGTTTAAATCATAATTCATAAAATTATCGTATCAAAAATACGTTTTTGCTTGTATAAATCATAATTCGTAAAATTATAGTTTCAAAGCAAATATTGTTTGTTAAAATCAAAATAGATAAAATTAGAATTTCAAAATTAGAATTTGATTGGTCAGAGCCATCATCCCTTCTGTGTAGCCAGATGAATCCTCCTGCTGAAGAGCCAATCACATCTAAGTATTCCCTTCTGCCTTCTGCGCTCTCTCTGGTTTCACTGGGTGTCCAAGGCTACCGCTGTGGAGCCCTGGTTGGTGGTGATCACGGGTCAATGTGGTTTCACTGTGGAGCCCTGGTTGGTGGTGATCACGGGTCAATGTGGTTTCACTGTGGAGCCCTGGTTGGTGGTGATCATCGGTCAATGTGGTTTCAATGTGGAGCCCTGGTTGGTGGTGATCTCAGGTCAATGTGGTTTCACTGTGGAGCCCTGGTTGGTGGTGATCACGGGTCAATGTGGTTTCACTGTGGAGCCCTGGTTGGTGGTGATCACAGGTCAATGTGGTTTCACTGTGGAGCCCTGGTTGGTGGTGATCTCAGGTCAATGTGGTTTCAATGTGGAGCCCTGGTTGGTGGTGATCATCGGTCAATGTGGTTTCAATGTGGAGCCCTGGTTGGTGGTGATCTCAGGTCAATGTGGTTTCACTGTGGAGCCCTGGTTGGTGGTGATCACGGGTCAATGTGGTTTCACTGTGGAGCCCTGGTTGGTGGTGATCACAGGTCAATGTGGTTTCACTGTGGAGCCCTGGTTGGTGGTGATCTCAGGTCAATGTGGTTTCACTGTGGAGCCCTGGTTGGTGGTGATCACAGGTCAATGTGGTTTCACTGTGGAGCCCTGGTTGGTGGTGATCTCAGGTCAATGTGGTTTCACCATTCTTCAAGGCAAAAGTCTCATCTGACCAGAGTACCTTCTTTCATAGGTTTGGGGAGTCTCCCACGTGACTTTTGGCGAACCCCAAACATGTTTGCCTATTTTGTTCTTTAAGCAATGGCTTTTTTTGGCACTCTTCCGTGAAGCCCAGCTCTGTGGAGTGTATGGCTTAAAGTGGTCCTATGGACAGATACTCCAATCTCCGCTGTGGAGCTTTGCAGCTCCTTCAGGGTTATCTTTGGTCTCTTTGTTGCCTCTCTGATTAATGCCCATCTCGCCTGGTCCATGAGTTTTGGTGGGTGGCCCTCTCTTGGCAGGTTTGTTGTGGTGCCATATTCTTTCCATTTTTTAATAATGGATTTAATGGTGCTCCGTGGGATGTTCAAAGTTTCTGATATTTTTTTATAACCCAACCCTGATCTGTACTTCTCCACAACTTTGTCCCTGACCTGTTTGGAGAGCTCCTTGGTCTTCATGGTGCCCCTTGCTTAGTGGTGTTGCAGACTCTGGGACCTTTCAGAACAGGTGTATATATACTGAGATCATGTGACAGATCATGTGACACTTAGATTGTACACAGGTGGACTTTATTTAACAAATGATGTGACTTCTGAAGGTAATTGGTTGCACCAGATCTTATTTAGGGGCTTCATAGCAAAGGGGGTGAATACATATGCACGCACCACTTTTCCGGGGGTTTTTTTGTGACTATTTTGTGTATGTCCATTACATGAAATCCAAATAAAAATACATTTAAATTACATGTTGTAATGCAACAAAATAGGAAAAGCGCCAAGGGGGATGAATACTTTTGCAAGGCACTGTACATATGAAATGAGTAAAGCAGTATGTAAACATTATTAAAGTGTCTAGTGATTTCATGTCTATGTACAGCGAGGGAAAAAAGTATTTGATCCCCTGCTGATTTTGTACGTTTGCCCACTGACAAAGAAATGATCAGTCTATAGTTTTAATGGTAGGTTTATTTGAACAGTGAGAGACAGAATAACAACAAAAAAATCCAGAAAAACGCATGTGGAAAATGTTATAAATGGAATTGCATTTTAATGAGGGAAATAAGTATTTGCCCCCTCTGCAAAACATGACTTAGTACTTGGTGGCAAAACCCTTGTTGGCAATCACAGAGGTCAGACGTTTCTTGTAGTTGGCCACCAGGTTAGCTCACAGCTCAGGAGGGATTTTGTCCCACTACTCTTTGCAGATCTTCTCCAAGTCATTAAGGTTTCGAGGCTGACGTTTGGCAACTCAAACCTTCAGCTCCCTCCACAGATTTTCTATGGGATTAAGGTCTGGAGACTGGCTAGGCCACTCCAGGACCTTAATGTGCTTCTTCTTGAGCCACTCCTTTGTTGCCTTGGCGGTGTGTTTTGGGTCATTGTCATGCTGGAATACCCATCCACGACCCATTTTCAATGCCCTGGCTGAGGGAAGGAAGTTCTCACCCAAGATTTGACGGTACATGGCCCCGCCCATCGCCTCTTTGATGCGGTGAAGTTGTCCTGTCCCCTTAGCAGAAAAACACCCCCAAAGCATAATGTTTCCACCTCCATGTTTGACGGTGGGGATGGGGTTCTTGGGGTCATAGGCAGCATTCCTCCTCCTCCAAACACAGCGAGTTGAGTTGATGCCAAAGAGCTCCATTTTGGTCTCATCTGACCACAACACTTTCACCCAGATGTCCTCTGAATCATTCAGATGTTCATTGGCAAACTTCAGACGGGCATGTATATGTGCTTTCTTGAGCAGGGGGACCTTGCGGGCGCTGCAGGATTTCAGTCCTTCACGGCGTAGTGTGTTACCAATTGTTTGACTATGGTGACTATGGTCCCAGCTGCCATGAGATCATTGACAAGATCCTCCCGTGTAGTTCTGGGCTGATTCCTCACCGTTCTCATGATCATTGCAACTCCACAAGGTGAGATCTTGCATGGAGCCCCAGGCCGAGGGAGATTGACAGTTCTTTTGTGTTTTTTCCATTTGCGAGTAATCGCACCGACTGTTGTCACCTTCTCACCAAGCTGCTTGGTGATGGTCTTGTAGCCCATTCCAGCCTTGTGTAGGTCTCCAATCTTGTCCCTGCCATCCTTGGAGAACTCTTTGGTCTTGGCCATGGTGGAGAGTTTGGAATCTGATTGATTGATTGCTTCTGTGGACAGGTGTCTTTTATACAGGTAACAAACTCCCTTTAAGAGTGTGCTCCTAATCTCAGCTCGTTACCTGTATAAAAGACACCTGGGAGCCAGAAATCTTTCTGATTGAAAGGGGGGTCAAATACTTATTTCCCTCATTAAAATGCAATTCCATTTATAACATTTTTCACATGTGTTTTTCTGGATTATTTTGTTGTTATTCTGTCTTTCACTGTTCAAATAAATCTACCATTACAATTATAGACTGATAATTTCTTTGTCAGTGGGCAAACGTACAAAATCAGCAGGGGATCAAATACTTTTTTTCCCTCACTTTATACATAGGGCAGCAGCCTCTAAGGTGTAGGGTTGAGTAACCGGGTGGTAGGCGGCAAGTGATGGCTACTTAACAGTCTGATGGCCTTGAGATAGAAGCTGTTTTTCAATTTGATCTTTATTGTTGTACTGTTCGTTTGTATAAATCATAATTCATAAAATTATAGTTTCAAAGCAAACATGTTGTTTGTTTAAATCATAATTCATAAAATTATCGTATCAAAAATACGTTTTTTGCTTGTATAAATCATAATTCGTAAAATTATAGTTTCAAAGCAAATATTGTTTGTTAAAATCAAAATAGATAAAATTAGAATTTCAAAAATTAGAATTTGATTGGTCAGAGCCATCATCCCTTCTGTGTAGCCAGATGAATCCTCCTGCTGAAGAAACAATCACATCTAAGTATTCCCTGCTGCCTGGTGCGCTCTCTCTGGTTTCACTGGGTGTCCAAGGCTACCGCTGTGGAGCCCTGGTTGGTGGTGATCACAGGTCAATGTGGTTTCACTGTGGAGCCCTGGTTGGTGGTGATCACGGGTCAATGTGGTTTCACTGTGGAGCCCTGGTTGGTGGTGATCACGGGTCAATGTGGTTTCACTGTGGAGCCCTGGTTGGTGGTGATCATCGGTCAATGTGGTTTCAATGTGGAGCCCTGGTTGGTGGTGATCACGGGTCAATGTGGTTTCACTGTGGAGCCCTGGTTGGTGGTGATCATCGGTCAATGTGGTTTCAATGTGGAGCCCTGGTTGGTGGTGATCTCAGGTCAATGTGGTTTCACTGTGGAGCCCTGGTTGGTGGTGATCACGGGTCAATGTGGTTTCACTGTGGAGCCCTGGTTGGTGGTGATCATAGGTCAATGTGGTTTCACTGTGGAGCCCTGGTTGGTGGTGATCACGGGTCAATGTGGTTTCAATGTGGAGCCCTGGTTGGTGGTGATCATCGGTCAATGTGGTTTCAATGTGGAGCCCTGGTTGGTGGTGATCTCAGGTCAATGTGGTTTCACTGTGGAGCCCTGGTTGGTGGTGATCACGGGTCAATGTGGTTTCACTGTGGAGCCCTGGTTGGTGGTGATCACAGGTCAATGTGGTTTCACTGTGGAGCCCTGGTTGGTGGTGATCTCAGGTCAATGTGGTTTCACTGTGGAGCCCTGGTTGGTGGTGATCACAGGTCAATGTGGTTTCACTGTGGAGCCCTGGTTGGTGGTGATCTCAGGTCAATGTGGTTTCACTGTGGAGCCCTGGTTGGTGGTGGTCACAGGTCAATGCGGTTTCACATTGACGTTGCCACAGGATCCTGGATGGTACTTCCTGAATGAGAAGAATCAGAGGGGGTTGGCTAGGTTGGAAATGTCATTACATGTTATCAGTTATAACATTGTCTGAATAGTGATGAATACCAAGTGCTGTATAGGACTTACAACACATTCAGACAGTACTGAAGCTTTGTGATGGGAAGATATGGCTGTTACTGCTGTGGCCTGGTGGACTGACAGAGTTGGTGGGATGAGATGGGGGAGTCTGGAGGTCAAAACATGAGGTCAAAACAATACCAACTGTTAAAGTCTAGAATATGTCAGGAAACTTTAGACAGTTTGTAATGATAAAAAAAGATTTACAACAGGTAAAACTGGGTTCAGCTGGATTAGACTGAAGGAAAGTATGGTTGACTCCAATGCAATGTGTAAAGCAGTTGTGTTCCTTGTTGGCAGTGGAATATGGAAAACACATCACCCCAATCATAACACCTACAGAACATTATGCTATATGTAAATCAATTTCCTCTAGATCTGCAGATATGTGGTCAGTGTAACAGAGGTAGTATCACGCTGGCATTGGCATCAGTGGAGAAGAATCTGTACTTACCTGCTCTGTGACCCCGCCAAATATGTTTGGACAATGGAAAAATGTCATGATTACTGTGTTGTGGGCAACTTTCACCTGTATGACTGTGTTGGTGCTGTGTGGGTGCTGTTTGATTCCGTGTGTGAGAGGTTTTGTGTCTAGGTCTCTGGAAAAGGCGTTGATGATTCTCCATGGCCCTGCCAGACTCAGACCATGTGACGACAGATACATGCTTCCCAGATGGACAGAGAATGCTGTTGGTTTTAATCCAGAGGAGCCTGAATTAGATGAAACCATTTTTTATGTTTAGTAATGTTGTCTATTTGATAAAGGTTATAATGAAAATCCTAAACAGAAAAGTTTTGATTAGAAGTAGTAATAGACCTCACGTTAGACTTCTTGTTCGTATTTTTATTACATGTAATGGTTTTCTTTACAGAAGTGGTGTTATTTCTTTGTATGTTTTTGTTTTTGTTTGGTGTGGTGTCATTTATTTTATTTTCAGTGGATAATTTTTTGTTAAAGGGTGGATTGATAGGGACGTTTGTAAGTAATGACTAAGAATATTCCATTCTGAAAAATGTATGCAATAGGGATAGGGTTATAAGACAATGTTAATCCAATTGATGTGCGTGTGTCTAGCATTTTTGTATACAGAGACTGGGACAAGATGGTACAACTTGCCATAAGGAGTATCTGTGAGAACAAAGAATTCTTTGTGAAACCAGACTGCAGGAGCGAGGCCTTCTCGTCCTTGGGAAGGAAGGAACTGATAGGAACTGTCTAGATTTGACTTATGTTGTAAGATTGTGATATGCCACTGAATGTGTACTGTGGGAAAATATTATTTATTAGAGGGGGTGGGGCATTTGTACCATTGGTGTTCAGCTTAAAGCTTATACAGTATAAAAAGACTGTGTTCACATTTTGTGGGCAGAATTCTCATGAATAAATAACATGACCAAAATTGCAGATATGGGACTTTGTCTAATTTGTCATTAACTAGAGCTTTACAACCTCTAGGAATTATTCAAAGCCTGATTGATAGTTTAGGTCAACAATTGAGAACAACATTCTCATGACATTATTACATTATAATGAGTTATTACAGGAATGATTGGTTATTACATTATAATTTGCAGTATGCCTGTCGGGCCTTCACTCCTAGTGCCACTGACAAAGGGCCAATGTGTCACTAGAGGAAGGACTGATAAAAACTAATGACTGTCTCATGTTGAAAGTCGAAGTCAGTATCATGCATTTACTGCTCAAGTTATTCCATATACTTTGACTAATATAGTCATTCCATATATTTTATTGTGTATTGTACCTTGACTAATCAAATTCTTCCATGTATTAAAACAACAGATTGGTGTATTATTAATTGATCAATCAAGTCATTCTGTACATTTCACCTATTTTATTTTCTCTGTCAGATCCATCCCTTCTGCGATTGGGACTCCCAATCACAGCCAGACATAACACAGACTGGATTTGAACCAGGGACAGTAGTGATACCTCTTGCACTGCCTTAGACCACTGCGCCACTCAAGAGCCCTATTGTACCTTGACTAAAAACAGTTTTGTGTATTATTAATTGATGAATCAAGTCATTCTTTCAATTTGATCTTTATTGTTGTACTGTTCGTTTGTATAAATCATAATTCATAAAATTATAGTTTCAAAGCAAACATGTTGTTTGTTTAAATCATAATTCATAAAATTATCGTATCAAAAATACGTTTTTTGCTTGTATAAATCATAATTCGTAAAATTATAGTTTCAAAGCAAATATTGTTTGTTAAAATCAAAATAGATAAAATTAGAATTTCAAAAATTAGAATTTGATTGGTCAGAGCCATCATCCCTTCTGTGTAGCCAGATGAATCCTCCTGCTGAAGAGCCAATCACATCTAAGTATTCCCTTCTGCCTTCTGCGCTCTCTCTGGTTTCACTGGGTGTCCAAGGCTACCTCTGTGGAGCCCTGGTTGGTGGTGATCACGGGTCAATGTGGTTTCACTGTGGAGCCCTGGTTGGTGGTGATCACGGGTCAATGTGGTTTCACTGTGGAGCCCTGGTTGGTGGTGATCACGGGTCAATGTGGTTTCACTGTGGAGCCCTGGTTGGTGGTGATCATCGGTCAATGTGGTTTCAATGTGGAGCCCTGGTTGGTGGTGATCTCAGGTCAATGTGGTTTCACTGTGGAGCCCTGGTTGGTGGTGATCACGGGTCAATGTGGTTTCACTGTGGAGCCCTGGTTGGTGGTGATCACAGGTCAATGTGGTTTCACTGTGGAGCCCTGGTTGGTGGTGATCTCAGGTCAATGTGGTTTCAATGTGGAGCCCTGGTTGGTGGTGATCATCGGTCAATGTGGTTTCAATGTGGAGCCCTGGTTGGTGGTGATCTCAGGTCAATGTGGTTTCACTGTGGAGCCCTGGTTGGTGGTGATCACGGGTCAATGTGGTTTCACTGTGGAGCCCTGGTTGGTGGTGATCACAGGTCAATGTGGTTTCACTGTGGAGCCCTGGTTGGTGGTGATCTCAGGTCAATGTGGTTTCACTGTGGAGCCCTGGTTGGTGGTGATCACAGGTCAATGTGGTTTCACTGTGGAGCCCTGGTTGGTGGTGATCTCAGGTCAATGTGGTTTCACCATTCTTCAAGGCAAAAGTCTCATCTGACCAGAGTACCTTCTTTCATAGGTTTGGGGAGTCTCCCACGTGACTTTTGGCGAACCCCAAACATGTTTGCCTATTTTGTTCTTTAAGCATTGGCTTTTTTTGGCACTCTTCCGTGAAGCCCAGCTCTGTGGAGTGTATGGCTTAAAGTGGTCCTATGGACAGATACTCCAATCTCCGCTGTGGAGCTTTGCAGCTCCTTCAGGGTTATCTTTGGTCTCTTTGTTGCCTCTCTGATTAATGCCCATCTCGCCTGGTCCATGAGTTTTGGTGGGTGGCCCTGCCCTCTCTTGGCAGGTTTGTTGTGGTGCCATATTCTTTCAATTTTTTTATAATGGATTTAATGGTGCTCCGTGGGATGTTCAAAGTTTCTGATATTTTTTTATAACCCAACCCTGATCTGTACTTCTCCACAACTTTGTCCCTGACCTGTTTGGGGAGCTCCTTGGTCTTCATGGTGCCCCTTGCTTAGTGGTGTTGCAGACTCTGGGACCTTTCAGAACAGGTGTATATATACTGAGATCATGTGACAGATCATGTGACACTTAGATTGTACACAGGTGGACTTTATTTAACAAATGATGTGACTTCTGAAGGTAATTGGTTGCACCAGATCTTATTTAGGGGCTTCATAGCAAAGGGGGTGAATACATAATGCACACACCACTTTTCCGTTTTTTTTTTGTGACTATTTTGTGTATGTCCATTACATGAAATCCAAATAAAAATCCATTTAAATGACATGTTGTAATGCAACAAAATAGGAAAAACGTCAAGGGGGATGAATACTTTTGCAAGGCACTGTACATATGAAATGAGTAAAGCAGTATGTAAACATTATTAAAGTGTCTAGTGATTTCATGTCTATGTACAGCGAGGGAAAAAAGTATTTGATCCCCTGCTGATTTTGTACGTTTGCCCACTGACAAAGAAATGATCAGTCTATAGTTTTAATGGTAGGTTTATTTGAACAGTGAGAGACAGAATAACAACAAAAAAATCCAGAAAAACGCATGTGGAAAATGTTATAAATGGAATTGCATTTTAATGAGGGAAATAAGTATTTGCCCCCTCTGCAAAACATGACTTAGTACTTGGTGGCAAAACCCTTGTTGGCAATCACAGAGGTCAGACGTTTTTTGTAGTTGGCCACCAGGTTAGCTCACAGCTCAGGAGGGATTTTGTCCCACTACTCTTTGCAGATCTTCTCCAAGTCATTAAGGTTTCGAGGCTGACGTTTGGCAACTCAAACCTTCAGCTCCCTCCACAGATTTTCTATGGGATTAAGGTCTGGAGACTGGCTAGGCCACTCCAGGACCTTAATGTGCTTCTTCTTGAGCCACTCCTTTGTTGCCTTGGCGGTGTGTTTTGGGTCATTGTCATGCTGGAATACCCATCCACGACCCATTTTCAATGCCCTGGCTGAGGGAAGGAAGTTCTCACCCAAGATTTGACGGTACATGGCCCCGTCCATCGTCTCTTTGATGCGGTGAAGTTGTCCTGTCCCCTTAGCAGAAAAACACCCCCAAAGCATAATGTTTCCACCTCCATGTTTGACGGTGGGGATGGGGTTCTTGGGGTCATAGGCAGCATTCCTCCTCCTCCAAACACAGCGAGTTGAGTTGATGCCAAAGAGCTCCATTTTGGTCTCATCTGACCACAACACTTTCACCCAGATGTCCTCTGAATCATTCAGATGTTCATTGGCAAACTTCAGACGGGCATGTATATGTGCTTTCTTGAGCAGGGGGACCTTGCGGGCGCTGCAGGATTTCAGTCCTTCACGGCGTAGTGTGTTACCAATTGTTTGACTATGGTGACTATGGTCCCAGCTGCCATGAGATCATTGACAAGATCCTCCCGTGTAGTTCTGGGCTGATTCCTCACCGTTCTCATGATCATTGCAACTCCACAAGGTGAGATCTTGCATGGAGCCCCAGGCCGAGGGAGATTGACAGTTCTTTTGTGTTTTTTCCATTTGCGAGTAATCGCACCGACTGTTGTCACCTTCTCACCAAGCTGCTTGGCGATGGTCTTGTAGCCCATTCCAGCCTTGTGTAGGTCTCCAATCTTGTCCCTGCCATCCTTGGAGAACTCTTTGGTCTTGGCCATGGTGGAGAGTTTGGAATCTGATTGATTGATTGCTTCTGTGGACAGGTGTCTTTTATACAGGTAACAAACTCCCTTTAAGCGTGTGCTCCTAATCTCAGCTTGTTACCTGTATAAAAGACACCTGGGAGCCAGAAATCTTTCTGATTGAAAGGGGGTCAAATACTTATTTCCCTCATTAAAATGCAATTCCATTTATAACATTTTTCACATGTGTTTTTCTGGATTATTTTGTTGTTATTCTGTCTTTCACTGTTCAAATAAATCTACCATTACAATTATAGACTGATAATTTCTTTGTCAGTGGGCAAACGTACAAAATCAGCAGGGGATCAAATACTTTTTTCCCTCACTTTATACATAGGGCAGCAGCCTCTAAGGTGTAGGGTTGAGTAACCGGGTGGTAGGCGGCAAGTGATGGCTACTTAACAGTCTGATGGCCTTGAGATAGAAGCTGTTTTTCAATTTGATCTTTATTGTTGTACTGTTCGTTTGTATAAATCATAATTCATAAAATTATAGTTTCAAAGCAAACATGTTGTTTGTTTAAATCATAATTCATAAAATTATCGTATCAAAAATACGTTTTTTGCTTGTATAAATCATAATTCGTAAAATTATAGTTTCAAAGCAAATATTGTTTGTTAAAATCAAAATAGATAAAATTAGAATTTCAAAAATTAGAATTTGATTGGTCAGAGCCATCATCCCTTCTGTGTAGCCAGATGAATCCTCCTGCTGAAGAGCCAATCACATCTAAGTATTCCCTGCTGCCTGGTGCGCTCTCTCTGGTTTCACTGGGTGTCCAAGGCTACCGCTGTGGAGCCCTGGTTGGTGGTGATCACAGGTCAATGTGGTTTCACTGTGGAGCCCTGGTTGGTGGTGATCACGGGTCAATGTGGTTTCACTGTGGAGCCCTGGTTGGTGGTGATCACGGGTCAATGTGGTTTCACTGTGGAGCCCTGGTTGGTGGTGATCATCGGTCAATGTGGTTTCAATGTGGAGCCCTGGTTGGTGGTGATCTCAGGTCAATGTGGTTTCACTGTGGAGCCCTGGTTGGTGGTGATCACGGGTCAATGTGGTTTCACTGTGGAGCCCTGGTTGGTGGTGATCACAGGTCAATGTGGTTTCACTGTGGAGCCCTGGTTGGTGGTGATCACGGGTCAATGTGGTTTCAATGTGGAGCCCTGGTTGGTGGTGATCATCGGTCAATGTGGTTTCAATGTGGAGCCCTGGTTGGTGGTGATCTCAGGTCAATGTGGTTTCACTGTGGAGCCCTGGTTGGTGGTGATCACGGGTCAATGTGGTTTCACTGTGGAGCCCTGGTTGGTGGTGATCACAGGTCAATGTGGTTTCACTGTGGAGCCCTGGTTGGTGGTGATCTCAGGTCAATGTGGTTTCACTGTGGAGCCCTGGTTGGTGGTGATCACAGGTCAATGTGGTTTCACTGTGGAGCCCTGGTTGGTGGTGATCTCAGGTCAATGTGGTTTCACTGTGGAGCCCTGGTTGGTGGTGGTCACAGGTCAATGCGGTTTCACATTGACGTTGCCACAGGATCCTGGATGGTACTTCCTGAATGAGAAGAATCAGAGGGGGTTGGCTAGGTTGGAAATGTCATTACATGTTATCAGTTATAACATTGTCTGAATAGTGATGAATACCAAGTGCTGTATAGGACTTACAACACATTCAGACAGTACTGAAGCTTTGTGATGGGAAGATATGGCTGTTACTGCTGTGGCCTGGTGGACTGACAGAGTTGGTGGGATGAGATGGGGGAGTCTGGAGGTCAAAACATGAGGTCAAAACAATACCAACTGTTAAAGTCTAGAATATGTCAGGAAACTTTAGACAGTTTGTAATGATAAAAAAAGATTTACAACAGGTAAAACTGGGTTCAGCTGGATTAGACTGAAGGAAAGTATGGTTGACTCCAATGCAATGTGTAAAGCAGTTGTGTTCCTTGTTGGCAGTGGAATATGGAAAACACATCACCCCAATCATAACACCTACAGAACATTATGCTATATGTAAATCAATTTCCTCTAGATCTGCAGATATGTGGTCAGTGTAACAGAGGTAGTATCACGCTGGCATTGGCATCAGTGGAGAAGAATCTGTACTTACCTGATCTGTGGACCCGCCTGGCTCCTCCCAGAAGGAGAGGTGGAACAACGTGGGGACAATGGGGGGGTGATACCAGCCGCTCAACAACAGCCCAACAGGCAGTTCTGGGAAACATATGAACATTTCTGGGAAATCACACCCCCTACCTTTGTCTTGACATATAAATAATTGTTTGGTTATGTACAAGCTATGCTTTGAAGAGTGGCTTGTGAAAGTTTTCAACCCTCTTGGCGTATTTCCTATTATGTTGCCTTACAACCTGGAATTGAAATTTATTTTGGGGCGGTTTCTATCATTTTATTCTACCACTTTGTAGATGCAAAATATTTTTTATTGTGAAACAAGAAATAAGACAAAAAAACAGAAAACTTGAGCGTGCATAACTATTCAACCCCCCCAAAGTCAATACTTTGTAGAGCCGCCTTTTGCAGCAATTACAGCTGTAAGTCTCTTGGGGTATGTCTCTATAAGCTTGGCACATCTAGCCACTGGGATTTTTGCCCATTCTTCAAGGCAAACATCTCATCTGACCAGAGTACCTTCTTTCATAGGTTTGGGGAGTCTCCCACATGACTTTTGGCGAACCCCAAACATGTTTGCCTATTTTGTTCTTTAAGCAATGGCTTTTTTCTGGCACTCTTCCGTGAAGCCCAGCTCTGTGGAGTGTATGGCTTAAAGTGGTCCTATGGACAGATACTCCAATCTCCGCTGTGGAGCTTTGCAGCTCCTTCAGGGTTATCTTTGGTCTCTTTGTTGCCTCTCTGATTAATGCCCATCTCGCCTGGTCCATGAGTTTTGGTGGGCGGCCCTCTCTTGGCAGGTTTGTTGTGGTGCCATATTCTTTCCATTTTTTAATAATGGATTTAATGTTGCTCCGTGGGATGTTCAAAGTTTCTGATATTTTTTTATAACCCAACCCAGATCTGTACTTCTCCACAACTTTGTCCCTGACCTGTTAGGAGAGCTCCTTGGTCTTCATGGTGCCCCTTGCTTAGTGGTGTTGCAGACTCTGGGACCTTTCAGAACAGGTGTATATATACTGAGATCATGTGACAGATCATGTGACACTTAGATTGTACACAGGTGGACTTTATTTAACAAATGATGTGACTTCTGAAGCTAATTGGTTGCACCAGATCTTATTTAGGGCCTTCATAGCAAAGGGGGTGAATACATACGCACGCACCACTTTTCCGGGGGGGTTTTTGTGACTATTTTGTGTATGTCCATTACATGAAATCCAAATAAAAATACATTTAAATTACATGTTGTAATGCAACAAAATAGGAAAAGCGCCAAGGGGGATGAATACTTTTGCAAGGCACTGTACATATGAAATGAGTAAAGCAGTATGTAAACATTATTAAAGTGTCTAGTGATTTCATGTCTATGTACAGTGAGGGAAAAAAGTATTTGATCCCCTGCTGATTTTGTACGTTTGCCCACTGACAAAGAAATGATCAGTCTATAGTTTTAATGGTAGGTTTATTTGAACAGTGAGAGACAGAATAACAACAAAAAAATCCAGAAAAACGCATGTGGAAAATGTTATAAATGGAATTGCATTTTAATGAGGGAAATAAGTATTTGCCCCCTCTGCAAAACATGACTTAGTACTTGGTGGCAAAACCCTTGTTGGCAATCACAGAGGTCAGACGTTTCTTGTAGTTGGCCACCAGGTTAGCTCACAGCTCAGGAGGGATTTTGTCCCACTACTCTTTGCAGATCTTCTCCAAGTCATTAAGGTTTCGAGGCTGACGTTTGGCAACTCAAACCTTCAGCTCCCTCCACAGCGGGGTGGAGATGTTGTTTCCTACCCTCACCACCTGGGGCCGGCCCGTCAGGAAGTCCAGGACCCAGTTGCACAGGGCTGGGTCGAGACCTAGGGTCTCGAGCTTAATGACGAGCTTGGAGGGAACTATGGTGTTAAATGCTGAGCTGTAGTCGATGAACAGCATTCTTACATAGGTATTCCTCTTGTCCAGATGGGTTAGGGCAGTATGAAGTGTGATTGCGTCGTCTGTGGACCTATTGGGACAGTAAGCAAATTGGAGTGGGTCCAGGGTGTCTGGCAGGATGGAGGTGATATGATCCTTGACTAGTCTCTCAAAGCACTTCATGATGACGGAAGTGAGTGCTACGGGGCGATAGTCATTTAGCTCAGTTACTTTAGCTTTCTTGGGAACAGGAACAATGGTGGCCCTCTTGAAGCATGTGGGAACAGCAGACTGGGATAGAGATTGATTGAATATGTCCGTAAACACACCAGCCAGCTGGTCTGCGCATGCTCTGAGGACACGGCCAGGGATGCCATCTGGGCCAGCAGCCTTGCGAGGGTAAACACATTTAAATGTTTTACTCACGTTGGCTGCGGTGAAGGAGAGCCCGCAGGTTTTGGTAGCGGGGCGTGTCGGTGGCACTGTATTGTCCTCAAAGTGAGCAAAGAAGTTGTTTAGTTTGTCTGGGAGCAGGACGTCATGGTCCGCGACGGGGCTGGTTTTCTTTTTGTAGTCCGTGATGGACTGTAGACCCTGCCACATTCCTCTCGTGTCTGAGCTGTTGAATTGTGACTCTACTTTGTCTCTATATTGATGCTTAGCTTGTTTGATTGCCTTGCGGAGGGAATAGCTACACTGTTTGTATTCAGTCATGTTGTTGTTGTCCTAGCTGACTAGCCTTGCGGTCTTACTCGTTGTTGTCCTAGCTAGCTCTCCCAACCAACACCTGTGTTTGCTTTATGCCTTGCTTTATGTCTCTCTCAAGTGTCAATATGCCCTGTTTACTGTTGTTTAGGATAGTTATCATTGTGTTAGTTTACAGTGGAGCCCCTAGGCCCACTCTACATGCCTCAGATTCCTCCTTTGTCCCACTTCCCACACATGCGGTGACCTCACCCAGTATTACCAGCACCTCCAGAGATGCAACCACTCTTATCATCACTCGGTGCCTGGGCCTACCTCCACTGTACCTGTACCCCGCCATACCCCTGTCTGCACATTATACCCTGAATCTATTCTACCACGCCCAGAAATCTGCTCCTTTTATTCTCTGTCCCCAACGCACTAGACGACCTGTTCTGATAGCCTTTAGCCGTACCCTCATCCTGCTCCTCCTCTGTTCCTCGGGTGATGTGGAGGTAAACCCAGGCCCTGTAGCCCCCAGCACCTCACCTATTCCCAGGCCCCAGGCACTCTCTTTTGATGACTTCTGTAACCGTAAAAGCCTCGGTTTCATGCATGTTAACATCAGAAGCCTCCTCCCTAAGTTTGTTTTACTCACTGCTTTAGTGAGTAAAACAACACCCTGATGTCCTGGCCGTGTCTGAATCCTGGCTTAGGAAGGCCACCAAAAATTCTGACATTTCCATACCCAACTACAACATTTTCCGCCAAGATAGAACTGCCAAATGGGGAGGAGTTGCAATCTATTGCAGAGATAGCCTGCATAGTTCTGTCATACTTTCCAGATCTATGCCCAAACAGTTCGAACTTCTAATTCTAAAATTGAATTGATTGCCCCCCATCTATCTTCAGAGTTCATTCTGTTAGGTGACCTAAACTGGGATATGCTTAACACCCCGGCAGTCCTACAATCTAAGCTAGATGCCCTCAATCTCACACAAATCATCAAGGAACCCACCAGGTACAATCCTAAATCTGTAAACATGGGCACCCTCATAGACATTATCCTGACCAACTTGCCCTCCAAATACACCTCTGCTGTTTTCAATCAGGATTTCAAAAGATGTAGGACTAAGAACAGATACAGTCCTTGGTTCACTCCAGACCTGACTGCCCTTGACCAGCACAAGAACATCCTGTGGCGGACTGCTATTGCATCGAATAGTCCCCGCAATATGCAACTGTTCAGGGAAGTCAGGAACCAATACACGCAATCAGTCAGGAAAGCAAAGGCTAGCTTTTTCAAAGAGAAATTTGCATCCTGTAGCTCTAACTGTAAAAAGTTTTGGGACACTGTCAAGTCCATGGAGAACAATAGCACCTCCTCCCAGCTGCCCACTGCACTGAGGCTAGGTAACACGGTCACCACCGACAAATCCATGATAATCAAAAATTTCAACAAGCATTTCTCTCACGGCTGGCCATGCTCCCCCGCATCTACTTGTCCAAGCCTTCACAGCTTCTCCTTCACCAAAATCCAGATAGCAGATGTTCTGAAAGAGCTGCAAAATCTGGACCCGTACAAATCAGCTGGACTAGATAATCTGGACCCTCTCTTTTTAAAACTATCTGCTGCCATTGTTGCAACTCCTATTACCAGTCTGCTCAACCTCTCTTTGGTGTCGTCCGAGATCCCAAAAGATTGGATAGCTGCTGCGGTCATCCCTCTCTTCAAAGGGGGTGACACCCTAGACCCAAATTACTAAAGACCTATATCAATCCTGCCCTGCCTCGCTAAAGTCTTTGAAAGCCTAGTTAATAAACAGATCATTGACCACTTCGAATCCCACCGTACCTTCTCCGTTGTGCAATCCGGTTTCCGAGCTGGTCACGGGTGCACCTCAGCCACGCTCAAGGTACTAAACGATATCATAACCGCCATCGATAAGAGACATTACTGTGCAGCCGTATTCATTGACCTGGCCAAGGCTTTCGACTCTGTCAATCACCACATCCTTATCGGCAGACTCAACAGCCTTGGTTTCTCTAATGATTGCCTCGCCTGGTTCACCAACTACTTTGCCGACAGAGTTCAGTGTGTTAAATCGGAGGGCCTGTTGTCCGGGCCTCTGGCAGTCTCTATGGGGGTGCCACAGGGTTCAATTCTTGGGCCGACTCTCTTCTCTGTATACATCAATGATGTCGCTCTTGCTGCTGGTGATTCTCTGATCCACCTCTATGCAGACGACACCATTCTGTATACTTCTGGCCCTTCTTTGCACACTGTGTAAACTAACCTCTAAACAAGCTTCAATGCCATACAGCACTCCTTCCGTGGCCTCCAACTGCTCTTGAACGCTAGTAAAACCAAATGCATGCTTTTCAACCGTTCGCTGCCTGCACCCGCCCGCCCGACTAGCATCACTACCCTGGACGGCTCTGACCTAGAATACGTGGACAAGTACAAATACCTAGGTGTCTGGCTAGACCGTAAACTCTCCTTCCAGACTCACATTAAACATCTCCATTCCAAAATTAGATCTAGAATCGGCTTTCTATTTCGCAACAAAGCCTCCTTCACTCATGCTGCCAAACTTGCACTAGTAAAACTGACTGTCCTACCGATCCTAGACTTCGGCGATGTCATCTACAAAATAGCCTCCAACACTCTACTCAGCAAACTGGACGCAGTCTATCACAGTGCCATCCGCTTTGTCACCAAAGCCCCTTATACTACCCACCACTGCGACTTGTATGCTCTAGTCGGCTGGCCCTCGCTACATACTCGTCGCCAGACCTACTGGCTCCAGGTCATCTACAAGTCCCTGCTAGGTAAAGCCCCGCCTTATCTCAGCTCGCTGGTAACCATAGCAGCACCCACCCGTAGCACTCACTCCAGCAGGTATATCTCACTGGTCACCCCCAAAGCCAATTCCTCTTTTGGCCGCCTTTCCTTCCAGTTCTCTGCTGCCAATGACTGGAACGAACTACAAAAATCGTTGAAACTGGAGACACTTATCTCCCTCACTAGTTTTAAGCACCAGCTGTCAGAGAAGCTCACAGATCACTGCACCTGTACATAGCCCAACCAACTACCTCATCCCCTACCGTAGTCATTTATTTATCTTGCTCCTTTGCACCCCAGTATTTTTACTTTGCACATTCATCTACTGCACATTTACCATTCCAGTGTTAAATTGCTATACTGTAGTTACTTTGCCACCATGGCCTATTTATTGCCTTATGTTCCTTATCCTACCTCATTTGCAGACATTGTATATAGATTTGTTTTTTTTCCTACTGTATTATTGACTGTATGTTTTGTTTCACTCCATGTGTAACACCGTGTTGTTGTATGTGTCGAACTGCTTTGCTTTATCTTGGCCAGGTCGCAGTTGTAAATGAGAACTTGTTCTCAACTTGCCTACCTGGTTAAATAAAGGGGAAATAAAAAATAAAATAAAAATCCTGCAGAATATTGACCCAAATGACCTGCAGTTGCATATCACCACCACTAGACGTCAGTAAATAACCATATTTCAGTCTGCATCAAAGCCATGGAGACATACCTTGGCCATATGACTTGAAGGTTATTATTTTAACATTGGTTGTCACTTATACCGACTGAGTCATTCAATGCTTCAAAACGTTCAGGGGGGATGGGGAGACAGGGCTGGTTCAGGGGGGATGAGGAGACAGGGCTGGATCAGGGGGGATGGGGAGACAGGGCTGGATCAGGGGATGGGGAGACAGGGCTGGTTCAGGGGGATGGGGAGACAGGGCTGGTTCAGGGGATGGGGAGACAGGGCTGGATCAGGGGGATGGGGAGACAGGGCTGGATCAGGGGATGGGGAGACAGGGCTGGTTCAGGGGGATGGGGAGACAGGGCTGGTTCAGGGGATGGGGAGACAGGGCTGGATCAGGGGGGATGGGGAGACAGGGCTGGATCAGGGGATGGGGAGTTTTTTTTTTTAACCTAATGTTGTAATAATTTTAGGGCCCCATCAAACTCATCTCATATTGAAACATTCATAAAGTACAGTAATTTCTCAGTTGTTTGGTATTTTGAGTTTATCTCTATAATTATATTGTTTTTATATATATATATATATATATATATATATATATATATATATATATATATATATATATATATAAGTATTGTTTTGCATTGCCAGTCAGGGGTGCCAGAAGTGTTGGAGCCCACTGTATCTTAAAAGACAAGCTTGTGTATACCCTGTTCCTACACATCTGCTAACTGTCATATAGATAAAATGAGAGGTAGAACTCGTTGGTCCTTAACCACTCAGCAATGCGTGGTTAATTGATCCATCTTATAATTAAATTGTTGTTTGAAAAGAATCCGCAGTCTCTCTTCCTTTCTGGTTAGAATTTTTACGACACCGCCCCCTGGTGGTATCCTGGTCCAAACACGCCTTTTCCCCCACAGGAGACTGAAAAGATTTGGCATGGGTCCCCAGATCCTCAAAAAGTTCTACAGCTGCACCATCGAGAGCATCCGGACCGGTTGCATCACCGCCTGGTATGGCAACTGCTCGGCATCTGACCGTGAGGCACTACAGAGGGTAGCGAGTACGGCTCAGTACAAGCGGTACCGGAGCACCAAGTATAGGTCCAAAAGGCTCAGATTCTACCCGCAAGCCATAGGACTGCTGAACAACTAATCAAATGGCCACCCGGACTATTTTCAATGCCCCCTTTGTTTTTACACTGCTGCTACTCTGTTTATTATCTATGCAATATATAGCCTCGTTATTGTTAGTTTGTGTTATTTATTTATTTTATTTGACATTAGTTTATTTCATAACTTTATTTTCTTAAAACCATTGTTGGTTAAGCGCTTGTAAGTAAGCATTTCACGGTAATGTCGACACCTGTTGTATTCGGCGCATGTGACAAATATTTTTTTGGGGGGGGAGGGATGCAGGCAAGAGTGTGCAAGGTCGGTATTGAATACGTCACTGGAGTAATCAGGGTGATAGACAATTTGTCTCTCGGCCTGTGTGCACCTACGTTGTAATCTTTTATTCATAGTCTAGGTTGTAGCAACCTCATGATGGGTACAGGGAAAATTAGAGTATCATGTAGTAGACCAAACCTATCGATGTTAATATTTGAGCTGGGTGACTGGAATATGAATGACAATATGCTGTATAGAAACAAGCAATTGCTCATAAAAAAAAAAAAAAAAAGGTTATCCCCTCCAATCTCAAACCGGAGAAATGGGGAGAGGTGCTGACACGTTTAGCTAACGTTACAGTCAGCGAGCCGCGTAGATCGGACGCCATCACAACATTTACTTAGATTAGAAAACGGACCGTTCAGTAGCCTGATCCCAGGTCTGTTTGTGCCGTCTGGCAAAATACCACAGGCGTTGGCAAGACAGCACAAACTGACCTGGAACCAGGCTAACTATTCATCAGTTTAAGGTGAATGAATACGCAATCAAGTTCAAGCTCAAAATTAAACTTTTTTTTTAATACAGTATGAAAAGTTTATAAAAACAAGTAACAATTTATCACCAGAAACAGAGGTCTGTAAACTGTCTGAAACACAAGACATATCTTTGAAACACAGTGGAACAGTGATCAGTGTTGTGTGTGTGTGTGTATATATATATATATACACATATATTTCAAACATCTGTGGATTTTATGTTGTGTGGAGTCAAAGCCACGATTGTCCCTGTTTATAACAATGGAAATGGAACATTTCAATAAAACACATGATTTGAACAAGAAAATGTAACAGATTACAAACGCATTACAGGTAACCTGACAAAACAAAATAAACACTTGAGTAAATGAGGGATACAAAGTATATTGAAAGTGGGTGCTCCCTCATAGATGTGGTTCCTGAGTTAACTAAGAAATTAACATCCCATAAGGCTCAGGGTCATGTATAAAAAAAAAAATGCCCAGTTGCCCCATTATGGCTAGAAGAAGAGATCTCGGTGACTTTGAAAGAGGGCTCTCAAAGGAGCATGGGAGGAGGGGGTCCCAACCCAATTGAACACTTTTAGGAGATTCTGGTGCAGCGCCCGAGACAGCATTTTCCACCACCATCAACGAAACACCAATTTATGTAATTTCTCGTGGAAGACTGGCGTCTCATCCCTCCAATAGAGTTCCAGACACTTGTAGAATCAATGCCGAGGTGCATTGAATCTGTTCTGGTGGCTCGTGGAAGCCCAACGCCCTATTAAGACACTATGTGTCGGTGTTTCCTTTATTTTTGGCAGTTAACTGTATATGACAACGTCGTAGACATAACGACATGACTCTTCCAACATCACAAACAACCTCTCTCCTTCTCCCTGATTATTTATTTTGACCCTTCTGTGTCTGGCTGTTGTGCCGTTTTGTCCCTGGATGTTCTGGTTCTGGTCCCCGAGGAGGAAGACAGCTTCTTCTTCAGCTTCCCAACGTCGTCCTCATCCTCCCCCCGTCCCTCCCCCCTCCGAGTCTCCCCTCTTCTCCTCCGCTGGCCTCTACACCTGCCAACCTGGACTCCTGCTTGCTGTTGTAGCTCTCCTCTCTGCTGCTTACCAGCCAATGACTCACCTCCGTTCCACACTAGGATGTTCACTCCTGTGGTGGAACACAAAAGCCTTATTGTCCCAAATGGAACTCTATTCCCTATGTAGTGCACTACCTTTGACCAAGTTAAACACTGATTTTTTAGCAAAAGAATCAAACACTTTAGAATATTTCCAGCTACAAAACATAGTTAGTGGATTAGTTAGTCTCTTAGCTGACTGGATCCTGGGTGCCGAGATTACAAAACATAGTTAGTGGATTAGTTAGTCTCTTAGCTGACTGGGTCCTGGGTGCCGAGATTACAAAACATAGTTAGTGGATTAGTTAGTCTCTTAGCTGACTGGGTCCTGGGTGCCGAGATTACAAAACATAGTTAGTGGATTAGTTAGTCTCTGACTGGGTCCTGGGTGATTACAAAACATAGTTAGTGGATTAGTTAGTCTCTTAGCTGACTGGGTCCTAGATGCATAGATTTAGTTAGTGGATTAGTTAGTCTCTCTGACTGGGTCCTAGATGACAAAACTGGGCCTGGGTGCCGAGATTACAAAACATAGTTAGTGGATTAGTTAGTCTCTTAGCTGACTGGGTCCTAGATGCCGAGATTACAAAACATAGTTAGTGGATTAGTTAGTCTCTTAGCTGACTGGGTCCTGGGTGCCGAGATTACAAAACATAGTTAGTGGATTAGTTAGTCTCTTAGCTGACTGGGTCCTGGGTGCCGAGATTACAAAACATAGTTAGTGGATTAGTTAGTCTCTTAGCTGACTGGGTCCTAGATGCCGAGATTACAAAACATAGTTAGTGGATTAGTTAGTCTCTTAGCTGACTGGGTCCTAGATGCCGAGATTACAAAACATAGTTAGTGGATTAGTTAGTCTCTTAGCTGACTGGGTCCTAGATGCCGAGATTACAAAACATAGTTAGTGGATTAGTTAGTCTCTTAGCTGACTGGGTCCTAGATGCCGAGATTACAAAACATAGTTAGTGGATTAGTTAGTCTCTTAGCTGACTGGGTCCTGGGTGCCGAGATTACAAAACATAGTTAGTGGATTAGTTAGTCTCTTAGCTGACTGGGTCCTGGGTGCCGAGATTACAAAACATAGTTAGTGGATTAGTTAGTCTCTTAGCTGACTGGGTCCTAGATGCCGAGATTACAAAACATAGTTAGTGGATTAGTTAGTCTCTTAGCTGACTGGGTCCTAGATGCCGAGATTACAAAACATAGTTAGTGGATTAGTTAGTCTCTTAGCTGACTGGGTCCTAGATGCCGAGATTACAAAACATAGTTAGTGGATTAGTTAGTCTCTTAGCTGACTGGGTCCTGGGTGCCGAGATTACAAAACATAGTTAGTGGATTAGTTAGTCTCTTAGCTGACTGGGTCCTGGGTGCCGAGATTACAAAACATAGTTAGTGGATTAGTTAGTCTCTTAGCTGACTGGGTCCTAGATGCCGAGATTACAAAACATAGTTAGTGGATTAGTTAGTCTCTTAGCTGACTGGGTCCTAGATGCCGAGATTACAAAACATAGTTAGTGGATTAGTTAGTCTCTTAGCTGACTGGGTCCTAGATGCCGAGATTACAAAACATAGTTAGTGGATTAGTTAGTCTCTTAGCTGACTGGGTCCTAGATGCCGAGATTACAAAACATAGTTAGTGGATTAGTTAGTCTCTTAGCTGACTGGGTCCTAGATGCCGAGATTACAAAACATAGTTAGTGGATTAGTTAGTCTCTTAGCTGACTGGGTCCTAGATGCCGAGATTACAAAACATAGTTAGTGGATTAGTTAGTCTCTTAGCTGACTGGATCCTGGATGCCGAGATTACAAAACATAGTTAGTGGATTAGTTAGTCTCTTAGCTGACTGGGTCCTAGATGCCGAGATTACAAAACATAGTTAGTGGATTAGTTAGTCTCTTAGCTGACTGGGTCCTAGATGCCGAGATTACAAAACATAGTTAGTGGATTAGTTAGTCTCTTAGCTGACTGGGTCCTAGATGCCGAGATTACAAAACATAGTTAGTGGATTAGTTAGTCTCTTAGCTGACTGGGTCCTAGATGCCGAGATTACAAAACATAGTTAGTGGATTAGTTAGTCTCTTAGCTGACTGGATCCTGGATGCCGAGATTACAAAACATAGTTAGTGGATTAGTTAGTCTCTTAGCTGACTGGGTCCTAGATGCCGAGATTACAAAACATAGTTAGTGGATTAGTTAGTCTCTTAGCTGACTGGGTCCTAGATGCCGAGATTACAAAACATAGTTAGTGGATTAGTTAGTCTCTTAGCTGACTGGGTCCTAGATGCCGAGATTACAAAACATAGTTAGTGGATTAGTTAGTCTCTTAGCTGACTGGGTCCTAGATGCCGAGATTACAAAACATAGTTAGTGGATTAGTTAGTCTCTTAGCTGACTGGGTCCTAGATGCCGAGATTACAAAACATAGTTAGTGGATTAGTTAGTCTCTTAGCTGACTGGGTCCTAGATGCCGAGATTACAAAACATAGTTAGTGGATTAGTTAGTCTCTTAGCTGACTGGGTCCTAGATGCCGAGATTACAAAACATAGTTAGTGGATTAGTTAGTCTCTTAGCTGACTGGGTCCTAGATGCCGAGATTACAAAACATAGTTAGTGGATTAGTTAGTCTCTTAGCTGACTGGGTCCTAGATGCCGAGATTACAAAACATAGTTAGTGGATTAGTTAGTCTCTTAGCTGACTGGGTCCTAGATGCCGAGATTACAAAACATAGTTAGTGGATTAGTTAGTCTCTTAGCTGACTGGGTCCTAGATGCCGAGATTACAAAACATAGTTAGTGGATTAGTTAGTCTCTTAGCTGACTGGGTCCTAGATGCCGAGATTACAAAACATAGTTAGTGGATTAGTTAGTCTCTTAGCTGACTGGGTCCTAGATGCCGAGATTACAAAACATAGTTAGTGGATTAGTTAGTCTCTTAGCTGACTGGGTCCTAGATGCCGAGATTACAAAACATAGTTAGTGGATTAGTTAGTCTCTTAGCTGACTGGGTCCTAGATGCCGAGATTACAAAACATAGTTAGTGGATTAGTTAGTCTCTTAGCTGACTGGGTCCTAGATGCCGAGATTACAAAACATAGTTAGTGGATTAGTTAGTCTCTTAGCTGACTGGGTCCTAGATGCCGAGATTACAAAACATAGTTAGTGGATTAGTTAGTCTCTTAGCTGACTGGGTCCTAGATGCCGAGATTACAAAACATAGTTAGTGGATTAGTTAGTCTCTTAGCTGACTGGGTCCTAGATGCCGAGATTACAAAACATAGTTAGTGGATTAGTTAGTCTCTTAGCTGACTGGGTCCTAGATGCCGAGATTACAAAACATAGTTAGTGGATTAGTTAGTCTCTTAGCTGACTGGGTCCTAGATGCCGAGATTACAAAACATAGTTAGTGGATTAGTTAGTCTCTTAGCTGACTGGGTCCTAGATGCCGAGATTACAAAACATAGTTAGTGGATTAGTTAGTCTCTTAGCTGACTGGGTCCTGGATGCAGAGAAAACAAACATAACGGAAAGCCAGTATTTAAAACACAGACTCACCCATTCCAGATCCTAAAACATCTCCCATTGGATTGAACTTGTTGACCTGGAAAGAAAGGTATACAGAGATTTAAAATGGACAATATTTTGACCCAAATGATGGCTTGAACAATAGTGCAGCACAAATGCATAATTGAACACTTGTAACAAACACATCACTTTCCATATCAAACACACAAACACATCACTTTCCATATCAAACACACAAACACATCACTTTCCATATCAAACACACAAACACATCACTTTCCATATCAAACACACAAACACATCACTTTCCATATCAAACACACAAACACATCACTTTCCATATCAAACACACAAACACATCACTTTCCATATCAAACACACAAACACATCACTTTCCATATCAAACACACAAACACATCACTTTCCATATCAAACACACAAACACATCACTTTCCATATCAAACACACAAACACATCACTTTCCATATCAAAGTCCAAGGGCTACAGGCTAATATTGACATTAAACTAAGGCTACGGGCTAACATTGAAATTATTTCCAAATAAGAGTCGTAATTAAACTAAGGCTACATTTCTAATGTGCACTCACAGATATGATGCCAGGGGCATTGGGGTCCAGTAGTTGGCATGCCAGCTCTCCTGTGTTGGCATCGTAGATATCGATGGTCCTCAGGGCACCTGGACACACCCTCTCGTCAGGGTACCGTCCAACCACCATCAGGTCGTACAGAGGATGCCACGAGGCCTGGAGACACAAACAAAGACTGAAGATGAAGCTTTTGAGTCAACGAGAGAGAGAGAGAGAGAGAGAGAGAGAGAGAGAGAGAGACACACAGATAAACCCACCCAACCCACGTTCCCTCACCTTGATAGGTGTGAGGTGCTGAAACTGTCTGTGTGGGTGCTGGATAATCTGCTGAGGAGTTGACCAATCAGAAGAGGAGTACACCCTGATCTGGTCATACTGGTCCGTGGTCAGGAGCTTGGAGCAGTCCACTGGATTAAAGTAGGCTGCGGGGGAGGGAATAACAGCATAAGGGAGGGAGAGAGGGGGAGAGAGAGGGGGAGTCTAGAGGGTTAAATGTTCTTAAAAAGCATTTATCCTTTGTGATGAAAGCGGTAGATGTTATCAAGTTATCAAATGTGAGTAACAAATTTGCACCGGTCTTGTCCTACTAGTACTGATAACTTACTACGACATGTGGTTGTCTCACCTAGCGATCTGAAGAGACTACGACTGTGACATGTGGTTGTCTCACCTAGATATCTGAAGATACTACGACTGTGACGTGGTTGTCTCACCTAGCTATCTGAAGATACTACGACTGACATGTGGTTGTCTCACCTAGCGATCTGAAGATACTACGACTGTGACATGTGGTTGTCTCACCTAGCGATCTGAAGATACTACGACTGTGACATGTGGTTGTCTCATCTAGCTATCTGAAGATACTACGACTGTGGCATGTGGTTGTCTCACCTAGCGATCTGAAGATACTACAACATGTGGTTGTCTCACCTAGCGATCTGAAGAGACTACGACTGTGACATGTGGTTGTCTCACCTAGCTATCTGAAGATACTACGACATGTGGTTGTCTCACCTAGCGATCTGAAGAGACTACGACTGTGACATGTGGTTGTCTCACCTAGCGATCTGAAGAGACTACGACTGTGACATGTGGTTGTCTCACCTAGCGATCTGAAGATACTACGACTGTGGTTGTCTCACCTAGCTATCTGAAGATACTACGACTGACATGTGGTTGTCTCACCTAGCTATCTGAAGATACTACGACTGTGACATGTGGTTGTCTCACCTAGCTATCTGAAAATACTACGACTGTGACATGTGGTTGTCTCACCTAGCTATCTGAAGATACTACGACTGTGACATGTGGTTGTCTCACCTAGCTATCTGAAGATACTACGACTGTGACGTGGTTGTCTCACCTAGCAATCTGAAGATGAATGCATTAACTGTAAAGCGTTTATCGTAGGCCGAAACATACATGCGTACACACAACAGTGTTCTGGAATTGGACCGTTGGCTTTCATACTTTTGGAATTCTCAGAACCGCGTAGCTACGTCACAATGGGACGCCAGACAATCGCATCTCACGACTATGATTCATTCTTAAGTGGCTCTGGATAAGAGCGTCCGCTACATGACAAAAAAATAAAAATCTATCAATGGAGGAAATCATTTAAAATGGTTGAACTGTTATTGATAGCGACCTATAGCTTTGAGCTGAGATAAAGTCCAACAGCATTATATCTTACTCTACGACACAGTGGTCAAGATGAAACTACCCCTTAAAACGTAGGATAGGAGTAGAGCTACTGTAGCACTTGATATAGTACCCGAGTTAACAGCCTTGTCATGAACCATCTCGTGGAGGTAACTGTTCTTGTCTTTGATGTTCCTCAGGTCCCATAGCTTCACCGTGTGGTCGACAGACGCTGTCGCCATTAACCAATCGCAGCGAGGGTTGAATTCAGCATGGGTCACTTTAGCCTTGTGCAACTTCTCGTTGAAGATCTTTGAGGGGAGAAAAAGTGCAGATAGTTTAACGGCATCGTCGAGAACAACGTCAGTAAATGAAATGAGATCGTTGGAACTGTCAAATCTGCGTCTAATGCAGTCATGCATTTTTATAAAAGGTAGAATATTCATAGAATTGTCTCATTCCTAGAACATGAAAACACAACAAAATATAGAACATTTCAATTGTATTGTACATGCTAACTAACTACCGAAGGAGTACAATACATGTTAACAGTACATCCCTCTGGCCCATTCATTACTGTAGCTATAGAGTAGACTATAGTAGAAATATACTATATAGTACTGTAGTTATAGTGTAAACTACAGTAGAAATATACTATACAATACAGTAGCTATAGTGTAAACTACAGTAGGAATATACTCTACAGTACTGTAGCTATAGTGTAGACTACAGTAGAAATATACTTTACAGTACCTGGTGTCCATCCATGTCCAGCAATAAGACTCGTCCTATGTTGTCTCCTGTCACCAGCATCTGTCTGCTCACTGACACATCTACACAGCAGTACCACAGACTGGAACAGAGAGAGAGACTATCACTGACACATCTACACAGCAGTACCACAGACTGGAACAGAGATGTAATCTCAATATAATTTCAACTAATATCAAATGTATCACGCATGATAAAAAATAGAAAAAGTAAAATGCAATATAACACTCAACTTTTTAATCATACTAAAATCAACAGAATGTGAAAGACCAGCCTGCGTCTCCTTTATCATCAGACAGACACTACTAAGTGCACCAGTTGTGTATTTTTCCCTTAACATAAGTGCCTGGCGCTAAGGGCTTGCATCCCAAATAGCATCCTATCCCCTATATAGAAATAACCCTATGTAGAACATCCCCCGCCCACTTCTTGACTCTCCACCTATCACCCGTCACCACCACTTCCCTGTTTCCTGAAGGGAAGGACTACTTTCCAAGGTGGCTCTCTAATGGACTGAGTGAAGTGTTTGGATAAGTGTTTTCTTGTTGTAGTTTATAGTAGTGGATGGGAAACCCCGAGGCTTTCTGAAGCTTTTGGGGGCTTTGACCAAATGGGTGTTGAAAAACGGTTCATTGCTCTTGAGCGTTTAACACCCTTGTACATTAGCGACATCTGCTGGTCAAGCAAATAAAATAAAAAAACACAGCGTGTTCATATAGAAGTGTTTTGTTTTGTTTGTTTCTCTCTCCACAATATTCATCAACATGGAATCGCACCGTGAACCTCAGAGCGAAATCAGTGGGGATCTCGCTTTTTTTGTTTGTTTGTTGCAACACACGATTTGGAGGGGAAAACAAACAAACAAACAAACAAACAAACAAACAAACACGTGATCAAGTGAATCTTCAGACGTCATTGACCACGTGGTAATGTTACTTTGAAAACGTACATTGGTGTCAGATCAGTGGTACTTTTAAAAAAAAAACGGCATCGGAGCTCCCGGCATCATTCGTCCCGTCACTAGTTTCCTAGTCCTCTCCATGGGATGCGTTACCGACTTAGCGCGTTTATCCCCTCTCCTTCTGACCGTTTACATTCGGTGTTGACTTCATTTGCAATAGTGTTGTACTGTTGGCTATGTGTTCGCCCGCTACTAACTAGTTTGTGAGCAATTATCCTTATATATATATATTTATTTGCGTTGAACTGATATGTATTACTTATACAGTTTATTCCTATCAACCATCATATCTGATTTACATCCCTTTTTCCAAAGTAAAATAGTTCTACTGACAAAGACACGTTCTAGTGGTTTTACACCCCATGTGCTCTGGTCTAAAGTAGTGCCCTATCTAGGGAATATTTGAGCAGGGTCCATAGGACTCTGGTCTAAAGTAGTGCACTATCTAGGGAATATTTGAGCAGGGTCCATAGGACTCTGGTCTAAAGTAGTGCACTATCTAGGGAATATTTGAGCAGGGTCCATAGGACTCTGGTCTAAAGTAGTGCCCTATCTAGGGAATATTTGAGCAGGGTCCATAGGACTCTGGTCTAAAGTAGTGCCCTATCTAGGGAATATTTGAGCAGGGTCCATGGTGCACTACTTTAGAACAGAGCCCCATCTAGGGAATATTTGAGCAGAGTCCATAGGACTCTGGTCTAAAGTAGTGCACTATCTAGGGAATAGGGTGCCATTTCTGACGCTACCCTAAGTAGGGCCTGCATCCTCACCAGACATTGTGGTGATCATGTCCACAGTCCTGGACTCTGGACAGAACCGTTGCTGGACCGCTCTGAAAGCTCTGCACGGTCAGCGTACCGTCACCAGACGCCAGGTAGACCTTGGACGGGTCCGTCGGGCTAAACTTCATCCCCCCAATAAAGTCTCCGGCTCCTTTCTGCATGATGAACACAAAAACAGACCAATCCCAGTGACGGGTTGAAAAGACGTGTCGATCACTAGCGTGCAGGCTTATCACAGGACAATAACTATAAAACGCCCGGGTCCTAGGGCAACGGAAAACCGACAAAATGCTTTTGTAATTGGACCAGTTCCCGGTAGTTCCTTCCTGTTTCAATCAGTTTTCTTCCAGTTGGTATGCTTAGTGAATCCAACTTAGGCCAATGACAGTTCTGTCCAGAAAAACGCGGGCCTATCAGAAGGCAGTGTTGTGTTCTAACTACACCAGTTCTATATTGATAAGGTGTTGAGAAAGAGAGCCTTGGGTTGCATCCCAAATGGCACTCTATTCCCTATATAGTGCACTACTATAGACCAGGGCCCTATTCCCTATTTAGTGCACTACTTTAGACCAGAGCCCTGTTCCCTATGTAGTGCACTACTTTAGACCAGAGCCCTATTCCCTATATAGTGCACTACTATAGACAAGAGCCCTATTCCCTATATAGTACACTACTTTAGACCAGGGCCCTATTCCCTATATAGTGCACTACTTTAGACCAGGGCCCTATTCCCTATATAGTGCACTACTCTAGATATAGGGAATAGGGCTCTGGTCTAGAGTAGGGCACTATATAGGGAATAGGGCTCTGGTCTAGAGTAGGGCACTATATAGGGAATAGGGCCCTGGTCTAGAGTAGTACACTATATAGGGAATAGGGCCCTGGTCTAAAGTAGTGCACTATATAAGGAATAGGGCTCTGGTCTAGAGTAGGGCACTATATAGGGAATAGGGCTCTGGTCTAGAGTAGGGCACTATATATAGGGAATAGGGCCCTGGTCTAGAGTAGTACACTATATAGGGAATAGGGCTCTGGTCTAGAGTAGGGCACTACATAGGGAATAGGGCCCTGGTCTAGAGTAGTGCACTATATATAGGGAATAGGACTCTGGTCTAAAGTAGGGCACTATATAGGAAATAGGGCTCTGGTCTAGAGTAGGGTACTATATAGGAAATAGGGCTCTGGTCTAGAGTAGGGCACTATATAGGAAATAGGGCTCTGGTCTAGAGTAGGGTACTATATAGGAAATAGGGCTCTGGTCTAGAGTAGGGCACTATATAGGAAATAGGGCTCTGGTCTAAAGTAGGGCACTATATAGGAAATAGGGCTCTGGTCTAGAGTAGGGCACTATATAGGAAATAGGGCTCTGGTCTAGAGTAGGGCACTACATAGGGAATAGGGCTCTGGTCTAGAGTAGGGCACTATATAGGAAATAGGGCTCTGGTCTAGAGTAGGGTACTAAATAGGGAATAGGGCTCTGGTCTAGAGTAGGGCACTATATAGGGAATAGGGCCCTGGTCAAAAGTAGGGCACTATATAGGGAATAGGGCTCTGGTCTAAAGTAGGGCACTAAATAGGGAATAAGGATCTAAAGTAGGGCACTAAATAGAGAATAAGGATCTAAAGTAGGGCACTAAAGAGAATAAGGGTCTAAAGTAGGGTACTAAATAGGGAATAAGAGTCTAAAGTAGGGCACTAAATAGGGAATAAGAGTCTAAAGTAGGGCACTAAATAGGGAATAAGGGTCTAAAGTAGGGCACTAAATAGGGAATAAGAGTCTAAAGTAGGGCACTTAATAGGGAATAAGGATCTAGTCTAAAGTAGGGAACTAAATAAATAGAGTGCCATTTGGGACACGTTCCGTCTCTTACTCCCATGACTCTGTGTTGGTAAACACACGGAGAGTGGTCCCATTGAAATCCTGCAGCGTGGTGGTTCCCCTGACAGATGAGGTGAACAGCTGAGTGGGGTTGTTCGGGTTAAACTTCAGAGCTGTAATAGAGCCTCCGGGACCAACCTGCGTAAAACACACACAGGAGGAGAGACTGGTCCCAAATCGCATCCTATTCCCTATTTAGTGCACTACTTTTGACCAGAGCCCTGGACGACAGAGCCCTGGACAAAAGTAGTGCACTAAATGAGAAATGGGGTGCCATTTGGGACTCAGCCAACATAGACCTGATACTATCGGTACGTAGACCTAAAACTATCGGTATGTGTTGTATGTGAAGCATACTATCAATACTGTGGGGGGGGGACTCTTGATGTAAAAAGGGATTTCAATGATCTGTATTATTTGTGTGCATCATCCTGAACATCTAGGTACACAACAGTCGAGTGAGAAAATGAATTAGTAACCCATCGGCCAATGGCATCGCTGGCTGTAATGATGGAACCGGTCTTCCCAGATTGTGTATCAGGCATTCTCACCCCTTGTATGAAACTGGTCTTGTTGAGCACGCTGTAGTCCCAGAGGACTATATCTCCTCCCTTGGAGCCGACCGCCAGGGTGGTGGGGTGTGAGGGGTGCCACTCCAGACAGGTGACCCGCCGGTCAAAGGGACTGGCTGTACGGTGGAGCTTATAGGAGGACAGGGAACGTACAAACGGCTCCTGGAGACACTGGGGAGGGAAAATAAGTATTGAAACATGCTCCAACGTAAAATCAAATCAAATGTTATTGATCACATACACATTGGTTAGCAGATGTTAATGCGAGTGTAGCGAAATGCTTGTGCTTCTAGTTCCGACCCATGCAGTAGTATCTAACAAGTAATCTAACATTTTCACAACAACTACCTCATACTCACAAGAGTAAAGGAATGAATACGAGTATGTACATATAAATATATGGATGAACGATGGCTGACCGGCATAGGCAAGATGCAGTAGATGGTATGGAGTACAGTATATACATATGAGATGAGTAATGTAGGGTGTGTAAACATTATCTAAAGTGGCGCTCCAACGTTGCACTTAGTGACCGTTCTCTCTCTGCGTGGCGTTTTGGGAAAGGCATGTTACGTCTTCGGCCGTTGTGGCAAAGATGCATCGTTAAAACACTAGGAAGCCGAGGTTCCATCGCTATCGGGAAACCGGGCCCCGGGCGATTGTGGACTCCGCTCTAGGTGAGCCCTATACTAGCCTAGAAACCGGGCCCTGGGCGATTGTGGACTACGCTCTAGGTGAGCCCTATACTAGCCTAGAAACCGGGCCCTGGGCGATTGTGGACTACGCTCTAGGTGAGCCCTATACTAGCCTAGAAACCGGGCCCCGGGCGATTGTGGACTACGCTCTAGGTGAGCCCTATACTAGCCTAGAAACCGGGCCCTGGGCGATTGTGGACTACGCTCTAGGTGAGCCCTATACTAGCCTAGAAACCGGCCCCGAGCGGTGTGGACTCCGCTCTAGGTGAGCCCTATACTAGCCTAGAAACCGGCCCTGGGCGATTGTGGACTCCGCTCTAGGTGAGCCCTATACTAGCCTAGAAACCGGGCCCTGGGCGATTGTGGACTCCGCTCTAGGTGAGCCCTATACTAGCCTAGAAACCGGGCCCTGGGCGATTGTGGACTACGCTCTAGGTGAGCCCTATACTAGCCTAGAAACCGGGCTCTGGGCGATTGTGGACTACTCTCTAGGTGAGCCCTATACTAGCCTAGAAACCGGGCTCTGGGCGATTGTTGACAAGGTAAAAAAAATGTGTTGTTCTGCCCCTGAACAAGGCAGTTAACCCACTGCTCCTAGGCCGTCATTGTAAATAAGAATGTGTTCTTAACTGAATTGCCTAGTTAAATAAAGGTTAAATAAAACATTATTCAGCTGTTGAGACATCTCTTTCCTATTTTACAGTTTGTTGAATATTTTACCTTCTATGTCATCAATCAATAGGTACCCTTCCCTAGTCACCCTACTAGCTGTCGGACACTACCGTTCCCTAGTCACCCTACTAGCTGTCAGACACTACCGTTCCCTAGTCACCCTACTAGCTGTCGGACACTACCGTTCCCTAGTCACCCTACTAGCTGTCAGACACTACCGTTCCCTAGTCACCCTAGTAGCTGTCAGACACTACCGTTCCCTAGTCACCCTACTAGCTGTCGGACACTACCGTTCCCTAGTCACCCTACTAGCTGTCAGACACTACCGTTCCCTAGTCACCCTACTAGCTGTCAGACACTACCGTTCCCTAGTCACCCTACTAGCTGTCGGACACTACCGTTCCCTAGTCACCCTAGTAGCTGTCAGACACTACCGTTCCCTAGTCACCCTAGTAGCTGTCAGACACTACCGTTCCCTAGTCACCCTACTAGCTGTCAGACACTACCGTTCCCTAGTCACCCTAGTAGCTGTCAGACACTACCGTTCCCTAGTCACCCTACTAGCTGTCGGACACTACCGTTCCCTAGTCACCCTACTAGCTGTCGGACACTACCGTTCCCTAGTCACCCTACTAGCTGTCGGACACTACCGTTCCCTAGTCACCCTACTAGCTGTCGGACACTACCGTTCCCTAGTCACCCTACTAGCTGTCAAGAAACACTAGTCAGACTTTAGTAATGTACCTGTCTCATCTGAGAATGAAGGCTCTGCCCCAGTGTACTCTGGTAAATGTAGTGCAGGATGCTTCCTGGTCCACTTCTCTTCCCAACTGAAGATTTGGTCATGGTGGTTGGGAAAACAGGCCCTGAAATACAAGACTGGTACAGTCAATAACATCAAAGAATGGAAAGAGTCACTTCTTTCTGTGACAAGATATAATCAAGTAACATTTCTGGAGGGGGAAATGAAATACAAGACAGCGCAGCCAATCAAAAGCTTCTATAAAATGGAGATTGGCATTTCTATTAGACCCATTGGTGTTAGTAGCTGACCTGTTTTCAATGTGGTCCTCCCATCCATCTTCTGCCGTAGCTTCTTGGAGATGGTTTGTGCTGCAGCCCCAGACGTGTCCCCATTCTGCTTCCTCGACTTCTGCTTCGATTCAGACGCTTCTGAAGGAGCCTTCTTTGCCCGTGCCATTTCTGAGTGTGTAAAGCTGGATGGAAAATTAAAGACAATCATCAATGATTCTTTTTTTGTGTTCACGGCTAAATCAAAAGTTTGACACGCTACCAAGTGTATTTGACAAACACCTGTGCAGTGCAGCTATGGGTGGACGGTCATCCTATTCCTCAACCTTAAATGAATGGAAAATAAAATGGGGCGAAGTGACACCTTTCCAATACATTTTTTGATTGATGAAATAAACTCATCAACATGCACAAAAAAAAATAGTATAGTAACTAAGTTTTCAAATTGGGATAAACCACACGGATCGACAAAGAAAACATCAAAATAGATACACAGTATGTAACCATATACAAAGGATGTATTCTAGCTATCTAGAATAGGTACCTTCACCCGGGAACCGACCTTCACCCGGTACTCTACCCTGCACCTTTAAGACCCCTGCCCTTTCTACATAGTCATTGAACACTGGTCACTTTAATAAATGTTTACATACTGTTTTACCCACTTCATGTGTATACAGTTTTCTAGTCATGGCTCTGCTGTACGCCTTCTTTATTCACACACACACACACACACACACACACACTTTATTTAACTAGGCAAGTCAGTTAAGAACAAATTCTTATTTACAATGACGGCCTACACCGGCCAAACACAGTCAACGCTGGGCCAATTGTGCGCCGCCCTGTGGGACTCCCCAATATTGGCCGGTTGTGATACAGCCTGGATTCGAACCAGGGTGTCTGTAATGACGCCTCTAGCACTGAGACGAAGTGCCTTAGACCGCTGCGCCACTCAGGAGCCCCCCCCCAAAAAAAATATCTATACACACCATTATATACTGTCCATACTGTATATACACACCATTATATACTGTCTATACACAGCATTATATACTGTCATGTGCCTTTTACTGAGAAGTGGCTTCCATCTGCCCAGATTGGTGGAGTGCTGCAGAGACAGTTGTCCTTCTGGAAGATTCTCCCACCTCCACAGAAGAATTCTAGACCTCTGTCAGAGTGACCATCGGGTTCTTGGTCACCTCCCTGACCAAGGCCCTTCTCCCCCGATTGCTCAGTTTGGCCGGGCGGCCAGCTCTAGGAAGCGTCTTGATGGTTCCAAACTTCTTCCATTTGAAAATGATGGAGGCCACTGTGTTCTTGGGGACCTTCAATGCTGCAGACAGTTTTTGGTACCCTTCCCCAGATCTGTGCCTCGACACAATCCTGTCTCTGAGTTCTACGGACAATTCCTTTGCCCTCATGGGTTGGTTTTTGCTCTGACATGCACTGTCAACTGTGGGACCTTATATAGACAGGTGTGTGCCTTTCCAAATCACATCCAATCAATTGAATTTACCCCAGGTGGACTCCAATCAAGTTGTAGAAACATCTCAAGGAATTCATTTTTTATTTCACCTTTATTTAACCAGGTAGTTCTATATGATGTCATAATACAGGTAGGCCAGTTGAGAACAAGTTCTCATTTACAACTGCGACCTGGACCAAGAT
Source organism: Brachymystax lenok tsinlingensis (assembly GCA_030435695.1). NCBI lineage: Eukaryota > Metazoa > Chordata > Actinopteri > Salmoniformes > Salmonidae > Brachymystax > Brachymystax lenok. The sequence continues at coordinate 3,445,601 of CM059791.1, read as the reverse complement.
AAAGCAAAGCAGTTCGACACATACAACAACACAGAGTTACACATGGAATAAACAAACATACAGTCAATAACACAATAGAAAAAATCTATATACAGTGTGTGCAAATGAGGTAAGATTAGGGAGGTAAGGCAATAAATAGGCCGTAGTGGCGAAGTAATTACAATTTAGCAATTAAACACTGGAGTGATAGATGTGCAGAAGATGAATGTGCAAGTAGAGATACTGGGGTGCAAAGGAGCAAAAAATAGATAACAGTATGGGGATGAGGTAGTTGGGTGGGCTATTTACAGATGGGCTGTGTACAGGTGCAGTGATCTGTGAGCTGCTCTGACAGCTGATGCTTAAAGTTAGTGAGGGAGATATGAGTCTCCAGCTTTTGGCAACGAATATGAAGCGAGGGCCAGCCAACGAGAGCGTACAGGTCTCAGTGGTGGCTAGTATATGGGGCTTTGGTGACAAAACGGATGGCACTGTGATAGCAATTTGAATGCAGTCTGAGTAGTGTGTTGGAGGCTATTTTGTAAATGACATCGCTGAAGTCAAGGATCGGTAGAATAGTCAGTTTTACGGAGGGTATGTTTGGCAGCATGAGTGAAGGATGCTTTTTTTGCAAAATAGGAAGCCGATTCGGGATTTCATTTTGTATTGGAGATGCTTAATGTGAGTCTGGAAGGAGAGTTTACAGTCTAACCATGATCAATGGAAACAGGATGCATCTGAGCTCAAATTCGAGTCTCATAGCAAAGGGTCTGAATACTTTTGTAAATAAGGTATTTGGTTTTTGTTCCTTATAAATTTGCAAACATTTCCAAAAACCTGTTTTTGCTTTGTCATTATGGGGTATCGTGAGTAGATTGCTGAGAAAATTGTTTTATTTTAATCCATTTTAGAATAAGGCTGTAACGTAACAAAACGTGGGAAACAGTCAAGGGGTCTGAATATTTTCCGAAGCCACAAAGATTTTTTTTTTAAGTGACTGGGATTGTACAATAAAGTCAGGATTTATTTACATTGTGGTTACTTGTTTTTTTTTTTTACATAAATACACATTCAATTCCATAGACACAGACACATTACAGAGATGCTCAACCTCCAGATGAGTATGAGGAGTTTAAGTACAATTCTTACAAGCTTGTTTGGCTGGTAGCATATTCTTTAGATATTTTGGGGCTTCTGGTGAACCATGATGGTCAGGCATAATCAAAGCATCACTGGACTAGCGCACTTTCTTTAGGGTGTCTTTAAAAGGAGTCTGTAACTAGGTTTCCATCCAATTGGCGACAGAGTTTGATGTGAATTATTTTCTACTAATCTTCATAAAAACAAATATGCCATTTCAGAGTTTCTTTTTTAGGAAAGTTTGGTGCCGGACAACACGACAGTGTATATTTTAAATGTACCGGACATTCGAGAAATGTAACGGACATCCATATGCGTTTCCCGATCCAACCTGGCGCAGCCAGCGCCAGCAATAAACGAGGGCTGTCGAGACACATTTACGTGTCCTTAAAAAGCATCCTATAACAAATTACAAGAACATTATTCCTTGTGTAGGGGGTACTTTCCTAAAACAATAATTGTCCACCTCCTGGTTCAGCTGTCAGAGATTTGAACACTGAATGTACCAGGGCATTGCATGCAAAGCCCTATAGGCTTAGGCGTCTACTGTCTGATATTCATTATTTTAAATCAAGTTCAACTGTCGGAGTCAGATGGAGCACTTGGGTGCACTGCCTTCACATTATAGGCCTGCAGTAGCTGAACGCTTAATTATATCCACACCATACCCAAACCTTCAAAAACAATTCTAAACTTCATTAGGGTAATATCAAAAATAAGTCATGCCATTGTTTATAGGGAAAATACCAGCAGAAGAGCAAACGTAAAACGGGGAAAAACGCACTACCCGCCCCCTCTTGCCGCCCCCCCAAAAAACACACCCTATTTTGGAACACCCTACCCCCAGTAAATGTCGATCTGTCCCTTGATTTCCTGCAATTCTATCCATTTTGCTACGGGGTGTTGTACTGTGTATTCATATACTGTATTCTCGACATAGCTCATTCTAATATGTATACTACTGCATTGCATTTTAGTTACACAGTTTATACACACCGCACATGTATGTATGTACTGGATTCTTAGCACACTCTAATATATCTACTACTGCACATATCATTCCTAGTAACTCTTGTGTACATTCATCCGCTGTAGAGACGTATTGATTGCATTTTGATTACTGTTACCAGTGCAATTTGGATATTTAATTGGATTAGTTCCTACATTTCTTGTTGTTCTTTCTGATTATTAGTTTTTTGTTTTGTTGTATTGGTTATTTTGTGAACCTTTTTTTTTTGACATTTCCCTGCGTCGTTAGGAGCTAGTAACGTAAGCATTTCGCTGCACCGGGTATACCATCTGCCAAACCGTGTAACACGTAACACGACCAAATAAACTTGTATTTGATTGAATGGTTGCACCACAACAACAACAACAACAACACACGGGGACAACCAGCCTGGCGATGCCACGCATCTTCTTGAAATGACATGAAAATACATTACCAGTGCAAATGTGGTAGCGCTCCTTTTTCTGCGTCGATTTGTTCTTTTTCCATGCACACGCCACACGCGAGAAGTGCTTTATGTAAGTGAAAGTCCGGTGTTTTGTAACGTCTCTCTGTGTGTGTTACAGCTGCAGCTCACTAGGCGGCATTGTTGCCAACACGGTTTGTGCACCGAAAAATAGTTGGGTGGAAGGCGGTTCAGTCTGAACGGAGCGGATTTGAAACTAGTGGAGAAGTTAGAAACTAGTAAACGAGTTGAGTTGAGTTGAGAAAAATCTAACGACAACACGTTACGTGAGTGTAAATGTTGCGATTGCAATGATTTATTTGCAAATACCAGTAACCGATTTCTTTTAGCTAGCTAAAATATCGCAAACGAATCTCGTCAAGCCGAAACCTTAAGTTTAGGCCAGTAGCCGCCTACCACCCGGTACCTTAGAGACTGCTGCCCCTACGTACGTAGAGTCATTCAACACTGGCCACTTGTATTTATTTAAGTCAGTTAAGAACAAATTCTTATTTTCAATAAGGAACAGTGGGTTAACTGGGGGCAGAATGACAGATTTGTACCTTGTCAGCTCGGGGATTTGAACTTGCAACCTTTCAGGTACTAGTCCAACGCTCTAACCACTAGGCTACCTGCCGCCCGGCCCGACGCTCTAACCACTAGGCTACCTGCCGCCCGGTCCTACTGGCTACTGTATTATATAGTTTCCTATTAGAGTATTAGTTATCTCCTGGTCCTACTGGCCACTGTATTATATAGTTTCCTATTAGAGTATTAGTTATCTCCTGGTCCTACTGGCTACTGTATTATATAGTTTCCTATTAGAGTATTAGTTATCTCTTGGTCCTACTGGCCACTGTATGATGTAGTTATCTCCTGGTCCTACTGGCTACTGTATGGGATAGTTTCCAATTGGAGTAGTAGTTATCTCCTGGTCCTACTGGCTACTGTATGGTATAGTTTCCCATTAGAGTAGTAGTTATCTCCTGGTCCTACTGGCTACTGTATGGTATAGTTTCCTATTAGAGTAGTAGTTAACTCCTGGTCCTACTGGCTACTGTTTAGGATAGTTTCCTATTAGAGTAGTAGCTATCTCCTGGTCCTACTGGCCACTGTATTATATAGTTTCCTATTAGAGTATTAGTTATCTCCTGGTCCTACTGGCTACTGTATTATATAGTTTCCTATTAGAGTATTAGTTATCTCTTGGTCCTACTGGCCACTGTATGATGTAGTTATCTCCTGGTCCTACTGGCTACTGTATGGGATAGTTTCCAATTGGAGTAGTAGTTATCTCCTGGTCCTACTGGCTACTGTATGGTATAGTTTCCCATTAGAGTAGTAGTTATCTCCTGGTCCTACTGGCTACTGTATGGTATAGTTTCCTATTAGAGTAGTAGTTAACTCCTGGTCCTACTGGCTACTGTTTAGGATAGTTTCCTATTAGAGTAGTAGCTATCTCCTGGTCCTACTGGCTACTGTATGGTATAGTTTCCTCTTGGTCCTACTGGCTACTGTATGGAATAGTTTCCCATTAGAGTAGTAGCTATCTCCTGGTCCTACTGGCTACTGTATGATGTAGTTATCTCCTGGTCCTACTGGCTACTGTATGGTATAGTTTCCTCCTGGTCCTACTGGCTACTGTATGTTATAGTTTCCTCCTGGTCCTACTGGCTACTGTATAGTATAGTTTCCTATTAGAGTAGTAGTTATCTCCTGGTCCTACTGGCTACTGTTTGATGTAGTTATCTCCTGGTCCTACTGGCTACTATATGGTATAGTTTCCTCCTGGTCCTACTGGCCACTGTATGATGTAGTTATCTCCTGGTCCTACTGGCTACTGTATGGGATAGTTTCCAATTGGAGTAGTAGTTATCTCCTGGTCCTACTGGCTACTGTATGGTATAGTTTCCCATTAGAGTAGTAGTTATCTCCTGGTCCTACTGGCTACTGTATGGTATAGTTTCCTATTAGAGTAGTAGTTAACTCCTGGTCCTACTGGCTACTGTTTAGGATAGTTTCCTATTAGAGTAGTAGCTATCTCCTGGTCCTACTGGCTACTGTATGGTATAGTTTCCTCTTGGTCCTACTGGCTACTGTATGGTATAGTTTCCCATTAGAGTAGTAGCTATCTCCTGGTCCTACTGGCTACTGTATGATGTAGTTATCTCCTGGTCCTACTGGCTACTGTATGGTATAGTTTCCTCCTGGTCCTACTGGCTACTGTATGTTATAGTTTCCTCCTGGTCCTACTGGCTACTGTATGGTATAGTTTCCCATTAGAGTAGTAGTTATCTCCTGGTCCTACTGGCTACTGTTTGATGTAGTTATCTCCTGGTCCTACTGGCTACTATATGGTATAGTTTCCCATTAGAGTAGTAGCTATCTCCTGGTCCTACTGGCTACTGTATGATGTAGTTATCTCCTGGTCCTACTGGCTACTGTATGGTATAGTTTCCCATTAGAGTAGTAGCTATCTCCTGGTCCTACTGGCTACTGTATGGTATAGTTTCCTATTAGAGTAGTAGCTATCTCCTGGTCCTATTGGCTACTGTATGATGTAGTTATCTCCTGGTCCTACTGGCTACTGTATGGTATAGTTTCCCATTAGAGTAGTAGCTATCTCCTGGTCCTACTGGCTACTGTATGGTATAGTTTCCTATTAGAGTAGTAGCTATCTCCTGGTCCTATTGGCTACTGTATGATGTAGTTATCTCCTGGTCCTACTGGCTACTGTATGGTATAGTTTCGTATTAGAGTAGTAGCTATCTCCTGGTCCTACTGGCTACTGAATGATGTAGTTATCTCCTGGTCCTACTGGCTACTGTATGGTATAGTTTCCTCCTGGTCCTACTGGCTACTGTATGGTATAGTTTCCTATTAGAGTAGTAGTTATCTCCTGGTCTTGTTTTTTGTTTTTTTCTCTCATGAAGGGCATTTTTCCATCACAGTTTTCAGTCACAAAGTGCTTTTCTCATCCTAGCCGCCCAGAAACTCGTCACCATTCCAGACCGCCACGTTTATCCACCCGTTCCGTGTTTGACACATCCCTTTGCCGTGTGTTTTTGAGAAGAGGTGTGTTTTTCGGGTATTTTATCAGGATCCCCATCGGCTGTTGCAAAAGCAGCATCAGCTACTCTTCCTGGGGTCCAGATCAGCTACTCTTCCTGGGGTCCAGATCAGCTACTCTTCCTGGGGTCCAGATCAGCTACTCTTCCTGGGGTCCAGATCAGCTACTCTTCCTGGGGTCCAGATCAGCTACTCTTCCTGGGGTCCAGATCAGCTACTCTTCCTGGGGTCCAGATCAGCTACTCTTCCTGGGGTCCAGACAACACATGAAACATGACACAATACAGAACATCAATAGACAAGAACAGCTCAAGGACAGAACTACATACAGTACATTTCTGTAAAAGGCACACGTAGCCTACATATCAATACATACACACAAACTATCTAGGTCCAATAGGGGAGAGGCGTTGTGCCGTGAGGTGTTGCTTTATCTGGTTTTTGAAACCAGGTTTGCTGTCTATTTGAGCAATATGAGATGGAAGGAAGTTTCATGCAATAAGGGCTCTATATAATACTGTATAGACAACACTCAGCTCAACAGAGAGTCCAGTCTCTCCCCACAGGGTGGTGATGTATAGGTGTATTGATGTTAGGTTGACTGTGTCTGGTTATATTATAGGCCAGAAGAAGAGGTGAATAGCCAGCACTCAGCTCAACAGAGAGTCCAGTCCCTCCCACGGTGTCTTCATTATCAAACCTGGCCAGGCCCCCCTGGATCTTACAGGTAATATCATTCAGAATAAATGGTACTTCTAGCCCGATGCTTTCATCTCCTCTCTGTTATTCTCTCTCTCTTTAATAGAATCAGAAAAACAAATCCCACTCCTTTATAAAATAAAAAAAACACAAGGCAACAGTAAACATGTTGTCCCCCACGAAGGATGCACTGCCACCGTCCCGTCTCGGCCAATCACGTGGCCAATAACTCCCCGTCCGTCCGTCTGTCCCTTCCCGGCCAATCACGTGGCCAATCACTCCCCCCACTGGCCAATTAGTGACAACCATTCAAACTAGACTAAGACTGCTATCAACAAAGCACGTGTCCACTATAGAGGCACCGTGTGGTCGACGTGAATGTTCTTGCGTATGTTTAGTCTCGACAGTGTTTGCACCGTGTACCAAATGTTGTCACTTTTTTACGAATGTCTGTGACAAATTGACATGCATTTATGTGCCAGACCACGTGAACGTTAATTAATCATCAGCGGCGGCCATGTGCGAGTTAACATGTTTGAGAGGATCAGTTTGAGCCAAGGCGAGGAGGTGCAGATGAGTAGTTGGATCCACAACGATACGGTAAATCAGGCATTCTGTACAGTCTTGATGCAGTCCATGCCGACCACTCCCTGTGTGTTCCTCCGTTCAACCGTAAGAGGTCGTCGGAGGGCAGCATTGAGGGAGACTGGGCAGACGTGGAGACCAGGGGTAAGAGATGGGGTTTCACTCACTACACTGGCTATTGTACTGTTTAGTCTGGTCCCAGATCGGTTTGTGTCGTCTTGTCAACGTTGCGCGTTGGCCCTTGACTGACCAAAGGAGTTTGCTAGACCGCGCAATCCTACCTTGGACCAGGCTGTCATCATAACTGTTCTAGAAGCTTCCACATTGTGTGTTCCAGTGTTCGACGGCTGTAGAGATGAGGGCTGGATGGAACCTGGGTCCAGGCTGCCAGCACCATGGATATCAGAAGTAAGACTCATTTCTTCCATAGGTTTTATTGTCTGTGATACCTTGAAACATGTCTGCTGAACAGTTTCTAAATTAATATATTTCTAAAGGCAGCGGAACTAATGTTGTTCTGGGTTTTAGGCGCAGAGAAGCCCTGAGAAGGCCCAGTCCTGTGCTGTCTCGGCTGCGCCATACACCTCACCCCCTCCCTCCTCATCCCTGAATCCCACCTCCCTCCTCAACCCCCCTCCTCATCCCTCCCCTCCCCTCCTCATCCCTCCCCTCTCCTTCCTCAACCCTCATCCCTCCCTCCTCAACCCTCATCCCTCCCTCCTCAACCCTCATCCCTCCCTCCTCAACCCTCACCCCCCTCCTCAACCCTCATCCCCTCCTCCTCAACCCTCATCCCCCTCCTCCTCAACCCTCATCCCTCCCTCCTCAACCCTCACCCCCTCCTCAACCCTCATCCCCCTCCTCCTCAACCCTCATCCCCCTCCTCCTCAACCCTCATCCCCCCTCCTCATCCCTCCCCCTCTCCCTCCTCAACCCCTCCCTCCCTCCTCAACCCTCTTCTCTTATAGTTCACCAAAGCCTATTTTGTAAAATATTTTATATTTTGGTGTGTGATCACATATGTAGCAGTGTCCCAGATCAGTCTGCTTGACAATGTTTGGATACATTTTGTCTCTTGAGTTTATCTGTCTCTTGCTGTGGTATTATTTAGTTGAGGCCTTCATTCATGTTCAGTTGGTATTAGATTTACAGATTTCAAGATCATTTCTTCTGGCTCAAACTAAACTGATCTGCACAGAATTAATTGTAACACTCGTTTAGGAATTAAATTCCTTTCAAAGCACCTTTTTTCTTTGTATTTTTATGATAAGCAATGGAAAGAGTTTAATCAATGCTACTGTAGTGGCTCTGGATAAGAGCGTCTGCTAAATGACTCACTACTGTAAGTCTCTCTGGATAAGAGAGTCTGCTAAATGACTCACTACTGTAAGTCTCTCTGGATAAGAGAGTCTGCTAAATGACTCACTACTGTAAGTGTCTGGATAAGAGAGTCTGCTAAATGACTCACTACTGTAAGTGTCTGGATAAGAGAGTCTGTTAAATGACTCACTACTGTAAGTGTCTGGATAAGAGAGTCTGCTAAATGACTCACTACTGTAAGTGTCTGGATAAGAGAGTCTGTTAAATGACTCACTACTGTAAGTCTCTCTGGATAACAGCGTCTGCTAAATGACTCACTACTGTAAGTCTCTCTGGATAAGAGAGTCTGCTAAATGACTCACTACTGTAAGTCTCTCTGGATAAGAGAGTCTGCTAAATGACTCACTACTGTAAGTCTCTCTGGATAAGAGAGTCTGCTAAATGACTCACTACTGTAAGTCTCTGGATAAGAGAGTCTGCTAAATGACTCACTACTGTAAGTGTCTGGATAAGAGAGTCTGCTAAATGACTCACTACTGTAAGTCTCTCTGGATAAGAGAGTCTGTTAAATGACTCACTACTGTAAGTCTCTCTGGATAAGAGAGTCTGCTAAATGACTCACTACTGTAAGTCTCTCTGGATAAGAGAGTCTGCTAAATGACTCACTACTGTAAGTCTCTGGATAAGAGAGTCTGCTAAATGACTCACTACTGTAAGTGTCTGGATAAGAGAGTCTGTTAAATGACTCACTACTGTAAGTCTCTCTGGATAAGAGAGTCTGCTAAATGACTCACTACTGTAAGTGTCTGGATAAGAGAGTCTGCTAAATGACTCACTACTGTAAGTCTCTCTGGATAAGAGAGTCTGCTAAATGACTCACTACTGTAAGTGTCTGGATAAGAGAGTCTGCTAAATGACTCACTACTGTAAGTGTCTGGATAAGAGAGTCTGTTAAATGACTCACTACTGTAAGTGTCTGGATAAGAGAGTCTGCTAAATGACTCACTACTGTAAGTGTCTGGATAAGAGAGTCTGCTAAATGACTCACTACTGTAAGTCTCTCTGGATAAGAGAGTCTGCTAAATGACTCACTACTGTAAGTCTCTCTGGATAAGAGAGTCTGCTAAATGACTCACTACTGTAAGTGTCTGGATAAGAGAGTCTGCTAAATGACTCACTACTGTAAGTGTCTGGATAAGAGAGTCTGTTAAATGACTCACTACTGTAAGTGTCTGGATAAGAGAGTCTGCTAAATGACTCACTACTGTAAGTGTCTGGATAAGAGAGTCTGTTAAATGACTCACTACTGTAAGTCTCTCTGGATAACAGCGTCTGCTAAATGACTCACTACTGTAAGTCTCTCTGGATAAGAGAGTCTGCTAAATGACTCACTACTGTAAGTCTCTCTGGATAAGAGAGTCTGCTAAATGACTCACTACTGTAAGTCTCTCTGGATAAGAGAGTCTGCTAAATGACTCACTACTGTAAGTCTCTGGATAAGAGAGTCTGCTAAATGACTCACTACTGTAAGTGTCTGGATAAGAGAGTCTGCTAAATGACTCACTACTGTAAGTCTCTCTGGATAAGAGAGTCTGCTAAATGACTCACTACTGTAAGTCTCTGGATAAGAGAGTCTGCTAAATGACTCACTACTGTAAGTGTCTGGATAAGAGAGTCTGCTAAATGACTCACTACTGTAAGTCTCTCTGGATAAGAGAGTCTGTTAAATGACTCACTACTGTAAGTCTCTCTGGATAAGAGAGTCTGCTAAATGACTCACTACTGTAAGTCTCTCTGGATAAGAGAGTCTGCTAAATGACTCACTACTGTAAGTCTCTGGATAAGAGAGTCTGCTAAATGACTCACTACTGTAAGTGTCTGGATAAGAGAGTCTGTTAAATGACTCACTACTGTAAGTCTCTCTGGATAAGAGAGTCTGCTAAATGACTCACTACTGTAAGTGTCTGGATAAGAGAGTCTGCTAAATGACTCACTACTGTAAGTCTCTCTGGATAAGAGAGTCTGCTAAATGACTCACTACTGTAAGTCTCTCTGGATAAGAGAGTCTGCTAAATGACTCACTACTGTAAGTCTCTCTGGATAAGAGAGTCTGCTAAATGACTCACTACTGTAAGTCTTTCTGGATAAGAGAGTCTGCTAAATGACTCACTACTGTAAGTCTCTGGATAAGAGAGTCTGCTAAATGACTCACTACTGTAAGTGTCTGGATAAGAGAGTCTGCTAAATGACTCACTACTGTAAGTCTCTCTGGATAAGAGAGTCTGTTAAATGACTCACTACTGTAAGTCTCTCTGGATAAGAGAGTCTGCTAAATGACTCACTACTGTAAGTCTCTCTGGATAAGAGAGTCTGTTAAATGACTCACTACTGTAAGTCTCTCTGGATAAGAGAGTCTGCTAAATGACTCACTACTGTAAGTCTCTCTGGATAAGAGAGTCTGCTAAATGACTCACTACTGTAAGTCTCTGGATAAGAGAGTCTGCTAAATGACTCACTACTGTAAGTGTCTGGATAAGAGAGTCTGTTAAATGACTCACTACTGTAAGTCTCTCTGGATAAGAGAGTCTGCTAAATGACTCACTACTGTAAGTGTCTGGATAAGAGAGTCTGCTAAATGACTCACTACTGTAAGTCTCTCTGGATAAGAGAGTCTGCTAAATGACTCACTACTGTAAGTGTCTGGATAAGAGAGTCTGTTAAATGACTCACTACTGTAAGTGTCTGGATAAGAGAGTCTGCTAAATGACTCACTACTGTAAGTGTCTGGATAAGAGAGTCTGCTAAATGACTAACATGTTGTTGTTTTTTTAAATGACAATGAATGAACACTAGATGGCAGCACTAGACTGTATATTATAAGTATGAGTAAAATGTACTGAGCAGAGGTACCAGCTGTTCTGTTCCCACAAAATGAACTAAGAATGTTCTGGAGGGAAAAGAGATGGGGGTGATGCATTAAAAAAAAAAATATATCCCCACACGAGAACCTAGCCTGCCAGCCTGCAGGACTCTCTTTTAAAATATGACCAAGTGATTGAAAATCTGATAGAAGCCAGTGTGCCTGAATGATTGGACCAGGGTTGATGGAACCCACAGGGAATGAGTTTTTACGTTGGACCCTCACTCTGGTATCTAGCGTGATGGCAGGAATCTGTGAGTGGGAGGTATGGGAGGAGTCGACAGTAGGGAGTGATCGTTACCCCACAGCACAGCCGCAGGAAGTAGGGACAGTAGGGAGGGATCGTTACCCCACAGCACAGCCGCAGGAAGTAGGGACAGTAGGGAGGGATCGTTACCCCACAGCACAGCCGCAGGAAGTAGGGACAGTAGGGAGGGATCGTTACCCCAATTCCCTCAGTATTTCAGGCTGTTCATGTCACTTTTCAGACAGCCTAGCTATACTGGAAATGATTTAAAACAAACCCTGCAGTCCATTTTTTTTATTTAACGAAGTTAATTAATTACATTAACTGGGAAATATTTAACTTCAATTCAATTAGTGAATTCAAGAGTGTAATTGGAATGTTATATTAAATTATATTAAATTGGAATTGACCCTGAAGCTTTCACACTGCTCACATCTCCATGTCTCATTCTGAGGTCCGGGTTATTTCAATGCCTGGGTTATTTCAATGCCTGGGTTATTTCAATGTCTGGGTTATTTCAATGCCTGGGTTATTTCAATGCCCGGGTTATTTCAATGCCCGGGTTATTTCAATGTCTGGGTTATTTCAATGTCTGGGTTATTTCAATGCCCGGGTTATTTCAATGCCCGGGTTATTTCAATGTCTGGGTTATTTCAATGTCTGGGTTATTTCAATGCCCGGGTTATTTCAGTGCCTGGGTTATTTCAATGTCCGGGTTATTTCAATTTCTGGAATATTTCAATGTCTGAGGTCTGGGTTATTTCAATGCCCGGGTTATTTCAATGCCCGGGTTATTTCAATGCCCGGGTTATTTCAATGTCTGAGGTCTGGGTTATTTCAATGTCCGGAATATTTCAATTTTTGGAATATTTCAATGTCTGAGGTCTGGGTTATTTCAATGCCCGGGTTATTTCAATGCCCGGAATATTTCAATGTCCGGGTTAAACTGACTGAATATCACAAAATAAAGAATGATAATGCCATTCTAGTGCAGTCCATTCTAGTGCAGTCCATTCTAGAGCAGTCCATTCTAGAGCTGCCGTTCTAGAGCAGTCCATTCTAGAGCAGTCCATTCTAGAGCAGTCCATTCTAGTGCAGTCCATTCTAGAGCAGGCCATTATAGAGCAGTCCAGTGGAGGCTCCTCAGAGCCAGACATTATCCACATCGTTCAATGATAGACCCTTCATGTTTGGAAATCGTTCATCACAATATAACTTGGCATCTTGTTAATCCTCCCTCAAGGTTATTGCAAGGTATTGATTGTAAAAAATAGCCACGGCTGGTCCAAAGCGTTCCATTATGGATGCAGTCTGTGTTTACTCCCCTCCTCATGCACAATCAAGCTGTGATATACAGTATTTGCACCACTCTAACTACTCTGATTTACAGTATTCCAGTATTTGCACCACACCACTAACTACTCTAACTACTCTGATTTACAGTATTTGCAGCACTCTAACTACTCTGATTTACAGTATTCCAGTATTTGCACCACTCTAACTACTCTGATTTACAGTATTTACACCACTCTACTCTAACTACTCAGATTTACAGTATTTGCAGCACTCTACTCTAACTACTCTGATTTACAGTATTTGCAGCACTCTAACTACTCTGATTTACAGTATTCCAGTATTTGCACCACTCTAACTACTCTGATTTACAGTATTTACACCACTCTACTCTAACTACTCTGATTTACAGTATTTACACCACTCTACTCTAACTACTCTGATTTACAGTATTCCAGTATTTGCACCACTCTAACTACTCTGATTTACAGTATTTACACCACTCTACTCTAACTACTCTGATTTACAGTATTTGCAGCACTCTAACTACTCTAATTTACAGTATTACAGTATTTACACCACACCACTAACTACTCTGATTTACAGTATTTACACCACACCACTAACTACTCTGATTTACAGTATTACAGTATTTACACCACTCTACTCTGATTTACAGTATTACAGTATTTACACCACACCTCTAACTACTCTGAATTAAAGTATTACAGTATTTACACCACTCTACTCTGATTTTACAGTATTACAGTATTTACACCACTCTACTCTAACTACTCTGATTTACAGTATTTACACCACACCACTAACTACTCTGATTTACAGTATTTACACCACACTACTCGAACTACTCTGATTTACAGTATTACAGTATTTACACCACTCTACTCTAACTACTCAGATTTACAGTATTACAGTATTTACACCACACCACTAACTACTCTGATTTACAGTATTAACACCACACCACTAACTACCCAGATTTACAGATTTACACCACACCACTCTAACTACTCTGATTTTACAGTATTTACACCACACTACTCGAACTACTCTGATTTTACAGTATTACAGTATTTACACCACACCCTTCGAACTACTCTGATTTACAGTATTTACACCACTCTACTCTAACTACTCAGATTTACAGATTTACACCACACCACTCTAACTACTCTGATTTTCAGTATTTACACCACACCACTAACTACTCTGATTTACGATATTTACACCACACTACTCAAACTACTCTGATTTACAGTATTACAGTATTTACACCACACCACTCTAACTACTCTGATTACAGTATTACAGTATTTACACCACACCACTAACTACTCTGATTTACAGTATTCAGTATTTACACCACACTACTCTAACTACTCTGATTTTACAGTATTTACACCACACCACTAACTACTCTGATTTACAGTATTTACACCACACTACTCGAACTACTCTGATTTACAGTATTACAGTATTTACACCACACCACTCTAACTACTCTGATTACAGTATTACAGTATTTACACCACACCACTAACTACTCTGATTTACAGTATTCAGTATTTACACCACACTACTCTAACTACTCTGATTTTACAGTATTTACACCACACCATTAACTACTCTGATTTACAGTATTTACACCACACTACTCTAACTACTCTGATTTTACAGTATTACAGTATTTACACCACACCACTCTAACTACTCTGATTTACAGTATTTACACCACACCACTCTAACTACTCTGATTTACAGTATTTACACCACACTACCCTAACTACTCTGATTTACAGTATTTACACCACAACACTAACTACTCTGATTTACAGTATTTACACCACACTACTCGAACTACTCTGATTTACAGTATTACAGTATTTACACCACTCTACTCTAACTACTCTGATTTACAGTATTTACACCACACCACTAACTACTCTGATTTACAGTATTTACACCACACTACTCGAACTACTCTGATTTACAGTATTACAGTATTTACACCACTCTACTCTAACTACTCAGATTTACAGTATTACAGTATTTACACCACACCACTAACTACTCTGATTTACAGTATTAACACCACACCACTAACTACCCAGATTTACAGATTTACACCACACCACTCTAACTACTCTGATTTTACAGTATTTATACCACACTACTCTAACTACTCTGATTTTACAGTATTACAGTATTTACACCACACCACTCTGATTTACAGTATTACAGTATTTACACCACACCACTCGAACTACTCTGATTTTACAGTATTACAGTATTTACACCACACCACTCTAACTACTCTGATTTACAATATTACAGTATTTACACCACACTACTCGAACTACTCTGATTTTACAGTATTACAGTATTTACACCACACTACTCTTAAATACTCTTCGTTGTGGCTGATGGGAATCTGAGGAATGGCCACCCTTCTCTGCTACACCCCCAACCTTGATCACATGACAGGGGTCATTACAATTACAGCCAAGCATCTTGCTAAATGCTTAGCCAATCAGAGGCGTGGGTGGTGTGGTGAGCAGCTAGAGCTCTCCTTTCCGGACGGTCCTGTGGTTAGGAGCTCTGATCACTGTGTGTGCCAGCCAGCCAGCCGTCTCTGTCAGTAGCTCTGGTACACTTGGTCTGGCTTGGCAAGGCTTGGCCCTGCTTGGAGGTTACACCACAGCAGAAACACCTTGGTCTGGCTTGGCAAGGTTTGGCCCTGCTTGGAGGTTACACCACAGCAGAAACACCTTGGTCTGGTTTGGCAAGGTTTGGCCCTGCTTGGAGGTTACATCACAGCAGAAACACCTTGCTGAAGAATGAAAAGGACATTTACAGAAATAGGGAACAGGAATGACTTAGCCGGCCAGCCCCCTGCCTGGTAAACACTCCCTTATGAGCAAAGGGCCTAGTTCCTGACCTTTAAACCCCTATTGAAACCTGACCACAGACACACGAGCCTCATTTATAAGTTGCCATTATGTCTGTGATGGCGCTAAAGAGACACCTCCATTCCAACACTCCATTAAATACCATCTTTCACAGAGTAGCACGGGACACTCACACCATATTCAGATATAGCTTTATAACTGAGCGTCGTATCATGTGCTCTCACTCCAAGGACAGGATCTGTCACCAACTGCACTTTAATCACAGGAGGCCGGTGGCACGTTAATTGGGGAGGACAGGCTCACAGTAATGGCTGGAATGGAATGGCATCAAAACACATCACACACGTGGTTTCCATTAAGTTCATTCCAGTCATTACTTTGAACCGTCTTCCCTTCACCAACACCTTGTGACTTTAATAGTTAACCTACTTAATGTTACTGGGACAGTCAGGCTTGGAATAAATAACATGAATCATACCAGGTGGGGTGACAGGGAGATTCTCGTTTGGCCAAAAGACCGTCTTCGGTTCTCGATCCTCTCCTCTGTGAACCGGAAACCGATGTGGTTGAGTGGTCGAGTTAGTAGGTGAACGGAAGACTTGTCCTCCACTACTCCATAGCCCCTTTTGATCGAGGATACATGTGTATCCTGCCGCAGAACAGTTTTGAAATCTGCCACACTTTTCGAATCAGCTGTTTTGTCAGAAGAGAGACATTTTGCACACGTTTAAAAACAATATGCTGCTTATTGACTCTCCTCCATTAACCTTTTGACCTTTTTCAAAAAGGAGGCAAGCGAGGATGGAGGAGTTTGAGCACATCTAATTTGAATAACATTTACGTACTGTACGTGTTTAGCAGATGTTATGTCGGGTGTAGCGTAACGCTTTGTGTTCCTAGCTCCAACAGTGCGGTAGTATCTAACAATTCACAACAATAAACACACACATCTAAAAGTAAAATAATGGAATTAAGGAATATGTAAATATTAGGACGAGCAAATTGATAAAAGGTGTTTATGCACCTCCTCAAAGCTCCTCTGCTCAACTGTTTCCTGTGTGAACTGTCACAACCAGGAAGTATTTATAGCAGACAAATGTCACCTTCAAGCCACCGTACAGTGCATCTCTAGGGTTAGACACAACAAATCAACAAACAAGAGGATGAGAACGAACATCGACAGCCTCGTATTCAGCGTCACTGCCGTAAGCATGTGTACTCTTCTTCTTCATCGTTATCTTAATCTGATTCTTCGTCTTCTGTTTCTTTAACATAAGATCTGTTATTCTAAGACTGGTTACATTGTGTATCGGTCACCATGTGGCCCGGACGGGCGGGGCATTAGACCATAGACACAGGAGGGGATTGTTACATTGTGCAATAGAATGCTATATAATGTCACTCACTCGAAGATACAACACAATGCCTGCACCAGGACAGATTCCCCCCAAGATCAATTGTAAATTATTGATTTTGACGGTGATTCTTTTGGACAAAACAATGAGACTTTTCATCTGATGGTCATCAATAAGTCATGTGATTAAATTGTTCATATCTGTGCATGGCAACTTCAGCAGACAGTGAAGAGATTGTAGTTCATTTATATTTCAACACCAAAATTTGATTTGGAACTGAGAGCAAAAATAAATGGAAGGGGCAGAGAGTGCTGTGTGTGCTGCCATGCCTCCCGTGTGAGTGTGTGTGTGTGTGAGTGAGTGTGTGTGTGTGTGTGTAGCAGCAGCATTGGTATAGACATATACACATTCATATATGTCTATACCAGTGGCGGTTGGTGCCGTTTAAGATGAAGGAGGACGATTATTACATTTTTCATGAGCACGGCCTTATTTCTATTACAACATATTGGATGACTGTCATTCATATTCCATCCACCCAGCTCAAATGTTAACATCGACTGGTTTAGGCTCTAATGTCAAGAGACAAATTTGAGGTGACAGACAGAGACACATGGACAGACACATTTAATACCGCCTTGCACACGCTTGCCTGCATCTAGCTGATCTAGGGGTGTAATCATTAGTTCAACAGTTGCAAACGAGAGTTTCGATTTGGACAAATTCAGGTATGTTTATCAAATCAAATCCTTGTTTATCCCTGTTTTGTTCCGTTTGCTTCCGTCTTTTTCTAAAGAATCAGCGAGAATGAATAGACCGTAAACCACAGTTCGCTTTCATAGCAGCCATGTTGTATTCCATTCCTCGCATCAACGCTCTCTCCTCCTCTCACATTTTCCCTTCGCTTGTGGACTTCAGTGCACAACACATCAGCTGTCTGCGACCAGGTGAAAAAAAACTTTCCAAGCCAAACCTTCATATCATGACTGCTAACCATTGCACACAGCCTACGTCATCGTCACCATATTAGCTAAAGTAACGTCATAGTCACCATAGGTAATAGAACTACCGCAATGGTAAACCCACTACAATCATGCAGTACAGTGTACAGTCAGCAAGCAGTTTAGCAGTTACACTGGGGGGCCCCAGTGGCATTAAATAAATAAAACCAAAAGCTTACCATGACTTGGACGAGTTCCAGTGTTGGATAGTCATAGCCAGCTAGGTAACATAGCATCCCTCTGTTTCAGCCGGGTGTTTGAGTAGGCTAAAATAGCTAGCTGCATTTCCTAGCTAAGTAAGTGAAAAAAATGACAAAATATAACAATCTATCTCGCTCCTTCCTTCATTTTGAAGAAATTAAGTTGTTCAAAACTGTTCAACTATTGTCTTTCTCTCTCTTTGAGTCAACTACTCACCACATGTTATGCACTGCAGTGCTCGCTGTAGCTAATGCTTTCAGTACTAGATTAATTCTCTGATCCTTTGATTGGGTGGACAACACGTCAGTTCATGCTAGGACCATGGCCTGATGACTCCTTGCTGTCCCCAGTCCACCTGGCCGTGCTGCTGCTCCAGTTTCAACTGTTCTGCCTGCGGCTATGGAACCCTGACCTGTTCACCGGACGTGCTACCTGACCTGCTGTTTTCAACTCTCTAGAGACAGCAGGAGCGGTAGAAATACTTTGAATGATCGGCCATGAAAAGCCAACTGACATTTACTCCTGAGGTGCTGACCTGTTGCTCCCTCTACAACCACTGTGATTATTATTATCTGACCCTGCTGGTCATCTATGAACATTTGAACATCTTGGCCATGTTCTGTTATAATCTCCACCCGGCACAGCCAGAAGAGGACTGGCCACCCCTCATATCCTGGTTCCTCTCTAGGTTTCTTCCTAGGCTCTGGCCTTTCTAGGGAGTTTTCCCTAGCCACCGTGCTTCTACACCTGCATTGCTTGCTGTTTGGTGTTTTAGGCTGGGTTTCTGTACAGCACTTTGTGACATCAGCTGATGTAAGAAGGGCTTTATAAATAAATGTGATTGATGCTGCAAGAGCTCTGATAGGCTGGAGGATGTCCTCCGGAAGTTGTCATAATTACTGTGTAAGTCTATGGAAGGGGGTGAGAACCATGAGCCTCCTAGGTTTTGTTTTGAAGTCAATGTACCCAGAGGAGGACGGAAGCTAGCTGTCCTCCGGCTACAGCATGGTGCTACCCTACAGAGTGCTGTTGAGGCTACTGCAGACCTTCACTGCAAACCAGTATGTTTTAATCAATTATTTGGTGACGTGAATATAGTTAGTTTAGTTGTATTTAACAGTTTAGTTGTATTTAATTGTTTTAATGTTTAACTTCCCCTTCGTCTTCTGAGGAGCCTCCACTGGTCTCTACAGATAAAGTAGCCCTGGGATCATCTCTCTGTAATTTAACCCTATAGCCTGGCTGGCTGGCTGGCTGGTTGGCTCAATGTGTAATTTCAACCTGATACTGGCACTACTAGTCTATCTGGACCATAGAGACACATGGAGGTCTGGACGGTAGAGACACATTAATCTGGAATAAAATACATTTTGTGAGTCATATACTGTCACACACACACTCCGCAATATATCTTATTAAACACAGTCCAAGTATGTTTTGACATTTCAGCTGGAGACAATACATTTGATATATTTCACCCAGACCCTGAACACAAACAATTATATTCTATTCTCATAACCTTACACTAACATGTCAGTATATTTGTCCAGCGGTGTGTTAACTAACATGTCTGAGTGTCAGTATATCTGTCCGGCAGGTGTGTTAACTAACATGTCTGAGTGTCAGTATATCTGTCCGGCGGTGTGTTAACTAACATGTCTGAGCGTCAGTATATCTGTCCGGTGGCGTGTTCTCACATCACGGGTCAAGTAGCAGTAGACACACCCGAATTCAAATACTATCTGAAATCATTTAAAAAATACTTTGTCTCTGAGTTTGGTTGAACTTTCCTGGTGTAGTAGAACCTATAGAGTATTAGTAGCCAACTCAGCCCGTCTGACACCAAGCAGGTTAAAGCCGACTGTGGTAACTGAACCCGGGCCTAGTAATAACACGCTGAGGTCTAGTGTGAACTGTTGGTTATTCAATATGAGCTCGGGTTCATTCCGTTCATTGGGACTGTTGCTGCCACCTGGCTCTTTTCACTGCTAGCGATAATCCGCTGGTACTACGGGCTGTTTTGTGTGTGTGCATGCCTCCTTGCCGTGTTTATTTATATATTGAACACAGTATTTTATTTCACCGGGTAAGTTGACTGAGAACACATTCTGATTTACAGCAACAACCTGGGGAATAGTTACAGGGGAGAGGGGGATGAATGAGCCAATTGGAAACTGGGGAGGATTAGGTGGCCATGATGGCATGAGAGCCAGATTGGGAATTTAGCCAGGACACAGTAGTTAACACCCCTACTCTTGTGATACGTGCCATGGACTCTTTAGTGACCACAGAGAGTCAGGACACCAGTTTAACGTTCCATCCGAGACACGATACACAGGGCAATGTCCCCATCACTGCCCTGGTGCAATGTCCTCATCACTGCCCTGGGGCATTGGGATGTGTTTGTGTTTGGCTGGGGGAGACATCATCCCCCCGATGACAAGTATCCCTAACCCCAGCTGCTCTGCCCACTCTTCTGTCATGTGGGAGAGAGAGGAGGAGAGAGCGAGGTGAGAGAGAGATGGCTGAGAGGAAAAGAGCAAGGTGAGAGACAACACATTTCATCACCCCTTACATGCCAGTGTATGTGTGGGGTGGGTGAGTGCAAGTCCTGGTAGCGCTGCAAAGTTCTTTGTTAAATACAGACCCCAGGGTAAAGTCATCCTGAACCACAGACCCCAGGGTAAAGTCATCCTGAAGCACAGACCCCAGGGTAAAGTCATCCTGAACCACAGACCCCAGGGTAAAGTCATCCTGAAGCACAGACTCCAGGGTAAAGTCATCCTGAACCACAGACTCCAGGGTAAAGTCATCCTGAACCACAGACCCCAGGGTAAAGTCATCCTGAAGCACAGACCCCAGGGTAAAGTCATCCTGAAGCACAGACTCCAGGGTAAAGTCATCCTGAAGCACAGACCCCAGGGTAAAGTCATCCTGAACCACAGACCCCAGGGTAAAGTCATCCTGAACCACAGACCCCAGGGTAAAGTCATCCTGAACCACAGACCCCAGGGTAAAGTCATCCTGAAGCACAGACCCCAGGGTAAAGTCATCCTGAACCACAGACCCCAGGGTAAAGTCATCCTGAAGCACAGACCCCAGGGTAAAGTCATCCTGAACCACAGACCCCAGGGTAAAGTCATCCTGAACCACAGACCCCAGGGTAAAGTCATCCTGAAGCACAGACTCCAGGGTAAAGTCATCCTGAACCACAGACTCCAGGGTAAAGTCATCCTGAACCACAGACCCCAGGGTAAAGTCATCCTGAACCACAGACCCCAGGGTAAAGTCATCCTGAACCACAGACCCCAGGGTAAAGTCATCCTGAAGCACAGACTCCAGGGTAAAGTCATCCTGAAGCACAGACTCCAGGGTAAAGTCATCCTGAACCACAGACCCCAGGGTAAAGTCATCCTGAAGCACAGACTCCAGGGTAAAGTCATCCTGAACCACAGACCCCAGGGTAAAGTCATCCTGAAGCACAGACTCCAGGGTAAAGTCATCCTGAACCACAGACCCCAGGGTAAAGTCATCCTGAAGCACAGACTCCAGGGTAAAGTCATCCTGAAGCACAGACTCCAGGGTAAAGTCATCCTGAAGCACAGACTCCAGGGTAAAGTCATCCTGAAGCACAGACCCCAGGGTAAAGTCATCCTGAAGCACAGACTCCAGGGTAAAGTCATCCTGAAGCACAGACTCCAGGGTAAAGTCATCCTGAAGCACAGACTCCAGGGTAAAGTCATCCTGAAGCACAGACTCCAGGGTAAAGTCATCCTGAACCACAGACCCCAGGGTAAAGTCATCCTGAAGCACAGACTCCAGGGTAAAGTCATCCTGAAGCACAGACTCCAGGGTAAAGTCATCCTGAACCACAGACTCCAGGGTAAAGTCATCCTGAAGCCAAAAATCTGGTGTTTCATTGTTCCAGGATGTTTCCTCAGACTAGACTGCCACTGTCACAGTATGTCCTCATTGTGCGTTGACACAAATATACTTACCAATATATACCACAAATATATCTACCAATATGGACACCAGGATCTGCACGTGGGCCTGGTCAATTTGAGCCGGCAAGTAACAGTACTTCAGAACTGCAAAACAAACATTTACACTTCAAATCCTCAAACTTTCCTCTAACCTTAATCTATCAGCTAACCTCTCCCTCACCTTGCTGGATGATTAATCCAAGGCTTTAAATAGAACAGGCAGGGTTGATTAATCATAGCAGGGTGAGGTGCTGACTGTCCCTGCTGCCATTTCATGCCCCCCCTCTGTGAATGTGCAGAGCCAGCATGGGACCTGGGTCCTGTGTAAAAAAGCAGGAGGGTGAAGAGCCAGCTGGCAGCATGGACAGTCTGCTGCTGTGATCAGCTAGAGCAAGGGATCATCAACTATCAACAAAGGGACCATTTGTTTCTTGGGCGGATGGTCGAGGGGCCAGAACATAATTACATGTCATTTGTAGACTGCAATTTGACTGCAAGAATCCCAAAAGAGATATAACATGCATTCGAAAGTATTCAGACCCCTTCACTATTTCCACATTTTGTCACGTTGCTTTCCTTATTCCCCTCATCAATCTACAGTCGTGGCCAAAAGTTTTGAGAATGACACAAATATAAATTTTCACAAAGTCTGGTGCCAGGGGTTTTGTATGATGGCAATTTGCATATACTCCAGAATGTCATGAAGAGTGATCAGATGAATTGCAATTAATTGCAAAGTCCCTCTTTGCCATGCAAATGAACTCCCCACAAAACATTTCCACTGCATTTCAGCCCTGCCACAAAAGGACCAGCTGACATCATGTCAGTGATTCTCTCGTTAACACAGGTGTGAGTGTTGACAAGGACAAGGCTGGAGATCACTCTGTCATGCTGATTGAGTTCAAATAACAGACTGGAAGCTTCAAAAGGAGGGTGGTGCTTGCAATCATTGATCTTCCTCTGCCAATCATGGTTACCTGCAAGGAAACACGTGCCATCATTATTGCTTTGCACAAAAAGGGCTTCACAGGGAAGGATATTGCTGCCAGTAAGATTGTACCTAAATCAACCATTTATCCGATCATCAAGAACTTCAAGGAGAGCGGTTCAATTGTTGTGAAGAAGGCTTCAGGGCGCCCAAGAAAGTCCAGCAAGCGCCAGGGCCGTCTCCTAAAGTTGATTCAGCTGCAGGATCCGGGGACCACCAGTACAGAGCTTGCTCAGGAATGGCAGCAGGCAGGTGTGAGTGCATCTGCACGCACAGTGAGGCAAAGAATTTTGGAGGATGGCCTGGTGTCAAGAAGGCCAGCAAAGAAGCCACTTCTTTCCAGGAAAAACATCAGGGACAGACTGATATTCTGCAAAAGGTACAGGGATTGGACTGCTGAGGACTGGGGTAAAGTCATTTTCTCTGATGAATCCCCTTTCCCATTGTTTGGGGCATCTGGAAAAAAGCTTGTCCGGAGAAGACAAGGTGAGCGCTAACATCAGTCCTGTGTCATGCCAACAGTAAAGCATCCTGAGACCATTCATGTGTGGGGTTGCTTCTCAGCCAAGGAAGTGTGCTCACTCACAATTTTGCCTAAGAACACAGCCATGAATAAAGAATGGTACCAACACATCCTCCGAAAGCAACTTCTCCCAACCATCCAGGAACAGTTTGGTGACGAACAATGCCTTTTCCAGCATGATGGAGCACCTTGCCATAAGGCAAAAGTGATAACTAAGTGGCTCGGGGAACACAACATCGATATTTTGGGTCCATGGCCAGGAAACTTCCCAGACCTTAATCCCACTGAGAACTTGTGGTCAATCCTCAAGAGGCGGGTGGACCAACAAAAACCCACAAATTCTGACAAACTCCAAGCATTGATTATGCAAGAATGGGCTGCCGTCAGTCAGGATGTGGCCCAGAAGTTAATTGACAGCATGCCTGGGCGGATTGCAGAGGTCTTGAAAAAGAAGTGTCAACACTGCAAATATTGACTCTTTGCATCAACTTCATGTAATTGTCAATAAAAGTCTTTGACACTTGTATACATGCAAACCATACGAAACATAGCGTAACATACTAAATGGAGTGTCTCTGATTTACGTACAGAATCATATGAAATGCTCTGAGACCAGGTTGAGGACATCAACAGCCAGCCAGGGTTTCATTAAATAAACTATAGACGCAAAACTTTATATTGCACATTTAGGCCTAATTAAACTGATGTCTTTGGCGACGTTCAACTTCAATTCACTGGTACTATGAAGAATAGCTTAGCCTCATTGATAGCCTAATATACTATTTAATATACAGTACTTTTTGGAGAATTTACGAGACATTGCAAGACAAGATTGTGAGATAATGAATACCAAGATATAGCCTATGCGCACAGTTCTGTCTGCCTGTCGGTCTGCCGGTGTGCCTTGATTCTCTCTCTACCTTGCTGGCTTGCCTGCACTTTCTGTTTGCTTTGAAAAATGCTAGTGTGTGTGTGTGTTTGGTCTTTGGTCTGTTGCGTGTAGAAAAGCTCAGCCTACTCGTTGATAGACCCCACTTTAGTGAACTTGCGTGAGACATTGCAAGCCGAGATACAGCATTGCGACGACAGCCTATACATCTTTTGATTACCGATGCACGGTTCTGCCTGTCTGCCTGCCTGCCTGCCTATCTGTCTGTCTGCCTGGTGGCCGGCATGCCTACCTATTCCTGTCTGTGCCCCCTCCCATCTCTCTCTCCCTCTATTCCCCTCACAAGCTTGTGCTTTCTTGGCTGTGAAAGGTGCGAGAGATTGTGTTCTCGGAAGTAGCCTACGGCAACTAGCTTCCTTCGTTGCAAAAAAATAGAACGGAGTATTGCAGTATTTACACCAGACCAGACTACTCTGATTTGCACTCAGACTACTCTGATTTGCTGTGATGGGGTTGCCAAGCCAGCTAGCGCTTCTCTCTATCATGTTGGCAGCCAGCCGGTCCTGTGTTTAGGAGCTCTGATCACAGTGTGTGTGTGTTTTGCAGCCATCCATCCCTGTGGTTAGTGGCTCTGATGGCAGCACAGTGCTTTTGTTAGGTCTGAAACAATAACAAAAAATGAATGTCGACATTCATTCACGCCTGTTTTGTTTCCTGACCTTTACAGCCACTATTGAAACCGGACCACAGAAACAGCAGAAACACCTTGCTGAAGAATGAAAAGGACATTTACAGAAATAGGGAACAGGAATGACTTAGCCGGCCAGCCCCCTGCCTGGTAAACACTCCCTTATGAGCAAAGGGCCTAGTTCCTGACCTTTAAACCCCTATTGAAACCTGACCACAGACACACGAGCCTCATTTATAAGTTGCCATTATGTCTGTGATGGCGCTAAAGAGACACCTCCATTCCAACACTCCATTAAATACCATCTTTCACAGAGTAGCACGGGACACTCACACCATATTCAGATATAGCTTTATAACTGAGCGTCGTATCATGTGCTCTCACTCCAAGGACAGGATCTGTCACCAACTGCACTTTAATCACAGGAGGCCGGTGGCACGTTAATTGGGGAGGACAGGCTCACAGTAACGGCTGGAATGGAATGGCATCAAAACACATCACACACGTGGTTTCCATTAAGTTCATTCCAGTCATTAGTTTGAACCGTCTTCCCTTCACCAACACCTTGTGACTTTAATAGTTAACCTACTTAATGTTACTGGGACAGTCAGGCTCTTACCAGTTTTAGGGGGAAGGGCTTGGAATAAATAACATGAATCTGCCTGGGCTCTGACAGGGTTTGGACTAGATGGGATACAGCTTTTGTCAGAATTGTAGTATTAATTTCAGGATCCCCAATGTTGGTGAAGGGAAGACAGTTCAAACGAATGACCGGAATGGACTTAATGGAAACCACGCGTGTGTGATGTGTTCTGATGCCATTAAAACAGTGACATCACAACAACAGTTACATCATGAATAACACAATACATTATTACACATTTACAACATAAAGTACACAATGCGTGTGACTGTTTGGTGAGTGCACGTGTTGGTGTGTGTGTGTGTAGAGTGCACGTGTTAGCGTGTGTGTGTGTGTCTCAACAGTCCGCGTTGTGAGGTGTTTTATCCAGTTTTTTTTTTTTTTAAAGGTTTTAAAATCAGATTTTTGTGCTCGCTTGAGTTACCTGATGTGAAATAGAGTTCCATGTAGTCATGTCTCTGTGTAGTACTGCGTGTTTCCCTAAATATTTTCTGGACCGTGAAAAGACCCCTGGTGGCATGTCTTGTGGGGTATGCATGGGGCTCTGAGCTGTGTGCTAGTCGTTTTGAACAGACAGTTTGGTGCTTTCAACACGTCCACGCCTCTCATAAAAACAAGTAGTGATGAAGTCAATCTCTCCTCTACTTTGAGCCAGAAGAGATTGACAAGCATGTTATTGATGTTCGCTCTCTGTCTACATTTAAGGGCCAGCCGTGCTGCCTTGTTCTGAGCCAATTGCAATTTTCCTAAGTCCCTCTTTGTGGCACTAGACCATATGACTGGGCAGTCGTCCAGGTGCGACAAAACCAGGGCCTGTAGGACTTGTTCTGTTGATAGTGCTGTTAAGGCAGAGCAGTGCTTTATTATGGACAGACTTCTCCCCATCTTAGCTACTGTTGTATCAATATGGGGGCGGCAGGGTAGCCTAGTGGTTGGACTAGTAACCGAAAGGTTGCAAGTTGAAATCCCCGAGCCGACAAGGTACAAATTTGTCGTTCTGCTCCCTTGAACAAGGCAGTTAAACCCCACTGTTCCTAGGCTGTCATTAAAAATAAGAATATGTTCGTAAACTGACTTGTGTCACGGCCCCTCTGCATTGCAGGGGCGGTTCCTCTTGCAGGCAGAGGAGGGTCGTTAGTGATTGGAGCCACCTGGGCTCAGGGTATTTAAACTGCTTCACTTTTCTCTCTCTCTCTCTGCTCCTCCAGGTATGATCCTGTTTTGTTTGTTCCTTTGTAGTTTTACGTAGTTTCCACTCAGTCATGTTCACACACACAGATTCACGCATCCCTGCATCCCTGCACTTTACATACACCTTACATTATGACATTTTCAATGAAGACCTCTGTGACAGTATGGCAGGGTAGGTGGGTACGAGTTATGCAGCACCAGCCCCGTGATTGACGCAGTGTTCACCACATTACCGTCAAACTCCTCTGCTCAGCTGCTTCCTGTGTGACCTGTCACAGTCAGGAAGTATTTATAGTAGGCAGGGTGGTCGGGAGGCAGGCACACACGGTACGGTACGTCTCTCTGGGGTTAAACACAACCCAGAGCTTTGTTGTCGGCAGCACAACAAGCTGTTGAGCGACTAATCAAGAAACAAACATTAGGATGAGAACTAAATCAACAGCTTTATAATCCCATTCAAACTGACTGTATTACTGTAGGAAGGAAGAGTTTTGTCACTACAGGGCTTTCTACTTGTTCTTTGGGGGGCCTTGCCATGTTACCGTAACGCACTATAAAACACTATCCCGAAGCACCGGGTGACAAATGGCGATATAAATACATTTGATTGATTGGATTTTTTAAAAACGTTATTACAGTTTTTTTTTCTCCAATTGTTAACGAGTGTCGGTCAATGCTGAAAGCCACTTTTTCAAAACTACTTCATACAGTCTGCATTACCAGCATGCATCTTGGCCCAAACCGTTCGTCTCACCTCCAAAACTCACTCAAACCACCAAAACTACTTCATACATGTCTCAAAATGAGCTCGTTCGACCATGACACTGGCAACAATTCTCACTCAGAAAGCATAACATTGTCCCTCATAAAAACACTGACCTAAATAACTCTTAACAACAGGGAGCGTTACATCAACTGTGAACTTTTCTCTTTGAATGATTTTTTTACATAAATCAGTATTTTATTATAGAATAAGAATACCATCTTTTCACTCTATTGACTGTACTAAAGTAGATGTAACAAGAATTAATCAGAAATGCAACAATAAGCCTTTTATATATATATATATATATATATATATATATATATATATATATATATATATATATTTGAATATAGTAATATACTTGTGAAAATGTGAACATACTGTGTTGTACTGTAATATGTAGTTCAATTATCATTGAAGGAAGCACATCTCACCTGTTGTTTTGCCGGAGAATTCGTACTATTGATGCCAACTGTTGAACGCTGCAGATTTGGTTGCACCTTTAAACCGGCCTCTGTCAAAGAGAGACCGTGGGTTTACAACATGGTGAATAATTGTGGCCCTTATCTCATCAGAGAACACCGGTCTTCCTCTCCTCCTCTCTTCTGTCCCCCACCAACCTGTCTTCCTTGATCCATGTTTTCCAAACTAAATCATTCCCGAAGCCGTCTTCTTTTATCTGTTTGGTAACGAGACTAAAAACAGGACACTCGGGGTAGGCTTTCAGCTGAAATTTGGAATGATGTGTTTGGAACGGTTAAATATTCTGCTGAGATTTTCTATATGTTTCAATCTGTTTTTCTGCAGAAATGCACGACATTTGCCGTCATTCTGTTTTTAATGTGTTGTTAACAGGTTTGGAAACGGTGTGTTAGCATTTGAAAACACGTGCTGAAAATATATAGTTTTGCTGGTGGGTGGAGTATGAATGAGAAAAGAGTTCATGGATTTCGGGGAGAATGTGGTCATTGAATGTATTTTGTGTGAAAACAATTAAAAAAAAAAACGATTCACAGTTTGGTCCACATACACTTCTGTTTCGCTGACTGCGTGAAGAGTTTTGACAACGGGACTTCAGTTTTGACCCAACGGCATGTTAGCAATTGGAGAGATAAAACTGTAATGGATAAATGTGTTCATTTGTTGAAGGCTGCAGTGTACTATACTCCATCCCCTCCCACGAAGAGACAAGGGCAACTTCACATAACAACAAGAGATCAGTGTCTGCTATTAGAGACGGGCTGTATTGTGTATCAGTCACCACATGGGGGGCTGGTGGAACATCAGACAAAGGAGGATTTGTTACATCATAGTCCTTTTGGAAGAAGCTCTTATCCGGAGCAACATACATACAGTAAATAGTGAGTGGATACATGTTTCTTACTGGTCCCCCCGTGGGAATCAAACCCACAACCCTGGCATTGCAAGTGGCATGCTTTATCAACTGATCTACACGGGACCAATATACAATCCAACACAATGTCATGCTAACGCAAAGATACAACACTATGCCTGCACCAGCCCCCAAGACCAACTGTAAATTATTGATTTTGACGGTGATTCTTTTGGACAAAACAATGAGACTGTTCATCTGATGGTCATCAATAAGTCATGTGATTAAATTGTTCACATCTGTGCATGGCAACTTCAGCAGACTTGTTCTCTCAGCAGACAGTGAAGAGATTGTAGTTCATTTATATTTCAACACAGTAATTACTTTAGAGTGTGTGCGACTACTATTAGGTTAAAGTGCAGACTGTCAGTTTTAATTTGAGGGTATTTTCATCCATATCAGGTGAACTTGTTGTACTTGTGTGTCCCCCCTTCATTTTAAAGGGGGACCAAAAGTATTGGAAAGTATTCAGACCCCTTTGACTTTTTCCACATTTTTGTTACGTTACAGCCTTGTTCTAAAATGGATAAAAATAAATACAAAAATATCATCAATCTACACACAATACCCAATAATGACATCACAATACCCAATAATGACATCACAATACCCAATAATGACAAAGTGAAAACACATTTTTAGAAATGTTGCTAAAAAAACAGAAATACCTTATTTACATAAGTATGCAGACCGTTTTGCTATGAGACTCGACATTGAGCTCAGGTGCATCCTGTTTCCATTGATCATCCTTGAGATGTTTCTACAACTGGATTGGAGTCCACCTGGGGTAAATTCTATTTATTGGTCATGATTTGGAAAGGCCCACCCCTGTCTATATAAGGTCCCACAGTTGACAGTGCATGTCAGAGCAAAAAACCCAAGCCATGAGGTCGAAGGAATTGTCCGTAGAGCTCCGAGACAGGATTGTGTCGAGGCACAGATCTGGGGAAGGGTACCAAAAAATCTCTGCAGCATTGAAGGTCCCCAAGAACACAGTGGCCTCCATCATTCTTAAATGGAAGAAATTTAGAACCACCAAGACTCTTCCTAGAGCTGTCCGCCCGGCCAAACTGAGCAATCTGATGAAACCAAAATTCTCTTTGGCCTGAATGCCAAGCGTCACGTCTGGAGGAAACCTGGCACCATCTCCACGGTGAAGCATGGTGCACATGGGCCAGGGTCAGTAACTGATATGAGACGGTTATTTCTGTATGGAGTCTGATCATTCTAATTCAGATCTTGCTTAACCAGAGTATGTTGTTTCAAAATTATGTTGGCGTGCCTATGGTGATTCTATGGCCTCATTTTCAGATTGACAACAGAATGGTTGTGACAGGTTTTTTTCTATATCTGCCATCCACAGGAAATCTCGAGCCAAAGAGAGAGTGGATATTCTGGTTTGCTCCAGGATGGCTGAGTTCTGACTTTTCTTCTTTTTTTGTTGGTATTCTTGTTTTGTTGGCAGAGCAGTGACTGATTTGGGTCCTTGAAAAAGCAATATACTATTATTAAAATATAAACATTACGTTGTGAGAATTTAATGTGAACTTGCAAATTATTCAGTTTGAAAACGTTTCAAGTAAGCCATGTTGGAGTTATGCAAAAGTGGTTACAACTAGGTACGACGGGTAAAATCTATCTGGCAGTGGTCTTTGTGGAGACTGGATTGTCTCGCTTACATTTGACTCTCTCTCGTCCTTATGTTCCCCTATCTGTCAACGCAGGACTGGCTCAAACGGATCGTACTCAACAAACAACAAACAAAACGTTGTCGGCATTACTAAGGATTATTAATGACGATCTCAAGAAAATAAATGTCTCCTGGGGCAATTTTCTTTCCCAAGGCCAAACTACCAGAAATATTTGTTCAGTATTTTGGGGATTCTATGGCCTGCTGTCAGTGTCAATGTTGTCAACAGATCACTTTTGTTTGTATAGACTTAGTACACACCACGTCTGTGATTTGACATTTAATTAAACTAAGTCTTTATTCATTCATAGAGACTAGGGCATTTTGTATTCAACTCAAAGTGGGAGATTGCATCGATATTCTACAGGTCTCAGGTGACGTTCCTGTGTACCTGAGGGACACATTGCATGGTCAGAACATACACACGTCACCACTGCTCATCCGCATGCCTTTTCTTGGTCTATAAATGTGCATGCAGATAGGTAACTGTCCAGTGACAAGCAACTTTTTATAAGTTCATATTCTGTTAACTCCTAATCCAAATATTGTTGACTCGTCCTATAATCGTATTTGTGGCCAAATCATAAATTGAAGAAAAACACTTCCAAAAAATGTGGATCTCAAACAGACCATTACAAAAAGAAAAAATGCTATTTCCTCATAGAATATTATGTATCCCTGAGGATAAGCTGGCCAATCAGCAGTCTAGAGGACTATGAGCTGGCCAATCAGCAGTCTAGAGGACTATGAGCTGGCCAATCAGCAGTCTAGAGGACTATGAGCTGGCCAATCAGCAGTCTAGAGGACTATGAGCTGGCCAATCAGCAGTCTAGAGGACTATGAGCTGGCCAATCAGCAGTCTAGAGGACTATGAGCTGGCCAATCAGCAGTCTAGAGGACTATGAGCTGGCCAATCAGCAGTCTAGAGGACTATGAGCTGGCCAATCAGCAGTCTAGAGGACTATGAGCTGGCCAATCAGCAGTCTAGAGGACTATGAGCTGGCTAATCAGCAGTCTAGAGGACTATGAGCTGGCCAATCAGCAGTCTAGAGGACTATGAGCTGGCTAATCAGCAGTCTACTCCTGTGAATATTTTAAAGAAACGGTGTATGCCCACATCATTCTGACGTTGGGGGTACGCCCACACCATTCCAATACAAAATCAGCTTTTTAACAAAATCAAAATTTTAATTTGAAGGAAATTTATTAACCTCATATTGTATGAATGTGTACACAATGCAGTGCACCGGAGCAAAACACAATCATAAAAATAAAAAATAAAATACTATCTTCAATAATATTGAACAAAAACATGAATGCAATGTGCAACAATTTCAAAGATTTTACTGAGTTAAAGTTCATATAAGGTAATCAGTCAATTGAAATAAATAATAAATAAATTAGGCCCTAATCTATGGATTTCACATGACTGGGAATACAGATATGCATCTGTTGATCACAGATACCTTTAAAAGGTAGGGGGGGTGGATCAGAAAACCAGTCAGTATCTGGTGTGACCACCATTTGCCTCATGCAGCGTGACACGTCTCCTTCACATAGAGTTGATCAGGCTGTTAATTGTGACCTGTGGAATGTTGTCCCACTCCTCTACAATGGCTGTGCGAAGTTGCTGGATATTGGCAGGAACTGGAACACGCTGTAGGGCTGCATTCCAAACGGCAAAATTACAGTATATCCTACAACACTCACGGTAGGGCTGCATTCCAAATGGCAAAATTACAGTATATCCTACAACACTCACTGTAGGGCAGCATTCCAAACGGCAAAATTACAGTATATCCTACAACACTCACGGTAGGAATGCATTCCAAATGGCATAATTATAGTATATCCTACAACACTCACGGTAGGGCTGCATTCCAAATGGCATAATTACAGTATATCCTAAAACACTCACGGTAGGGCTGCATTCCAAACGGCATAATTACAGTATATCCTACAACACTCACGGTAAGGCTGCATTAAAACGGCAGAATTACAGTATATCCTACAACACTCACTGTAGGGCTGCATTCCAAATGGCAGAATTACAGTATATCCTACAACACTCACTGTAGGGCTGCATTCCAAATGGCAGAATTACAGTATATCCTACAACACTCACTGTAGGGCTGCATTCCAAACGGCAAAATTACAGTATATCCTACAACACTCACGGTAGGAATGCATTCCAAATGGCATAATTATAGTATATCCTACAACACTCACGGTAGGGCTGCATTCCAAATGGCATAATTACAGTATATCCTAAAACACTCACGGTAGGGCTGCATTCCAAACGGCATAATTACAGTATATCCTACAACACTCACGGTAAGGCTGCATTAAAACAGCAGAATTACAGTATATCCTACAACACTCACTGTAGGGCTGCATTCCAAATGGCAGAATTACAGTATATCCTACAACACTCACTGTAGGGCTGCATTCCAAATGGCAGAATTACAGTATATCCTACAACACTCACTGTAGGGCTGCATTCCAAACGGCAAAATTACAGTATATCCTACAACACTCACGGTAGGAATGCATTCCAAATGGCATAATTATAGTATATCCTACAACACTCACGGTAGGGCTGCATTCCAAATGGCATAATTACAGTATATCCTAAAACACTCACGGTAGGGCTGCATTCCAAACGGCATAATTACAGTATATCCTACAACACTCACGGTAAGGCTGCATTAAAACGGCAGAATTACAGTATATCCTACAACACTCACTGTAGGGCTGCATTCCAAATGGCAGAATTACAGTATATCCTACAACACTCACTGTAGGGCTGCATTCCAAATGGCAGAATTACAGTATATCCTACAACACTCACTGTAGGGCTGCATTCCAAATGGCAGAATTACAGTATATCCTACAACACTCACTGTAGGGCTGCATTCCAAACGGCAAAATTACAGTATATCCTACAACACTCACTGTAGGGCTGCATTCCAAATGGCAGAATTACAGTATATCCTACAACACTCACTGTAGGGCTGCATTCCAAATGGCAGAATTACAGTATATCCTACAACACTCACTGTAGGGCTGCATTCCAAATGGCAGAATTACAGTATATCCTACAACACTCACTGTAGGGCTGCATTCCAAACGGCAAAATTACAGTATATCCTACAACACTCACTGTAGGGCTGCATTCCAAACGGCAAAATTACAGTATATCCTACAACACTCACTGTAGGGCTGCATTCCAAACGGCAAAATTACAGTATATCCTACAAATGGCAGCCAATTGCCTGTGGTGCACTATTTTTGACCAATCACCATTTAGTGGCCTTTTCCCTTCTAGAAATTACATCTATATTTTGATTCACGACAATTTACTGTAAATAAATATTACAGTATTTACTGTTAGTTTTGTAGTATAATACTGGAAAAAAACTGTCTATATGTATATGGGTGCTTACCAGTGTTAATGTGTTCAATAAATTAATGTGCTCCATTCAGTGGCCAGGTGTTCCATGGCTCTCATCAGATCAGTGGCCAGGTGTTCCATGGCTCTCATCAGATCAGTGGTCAGGTGTTCCATGGCTCTCATCAGATCAGTGGTCAGGTGTTCCATGGCTCTCATCAGATCAGTGGCCAGGCGTTCCATGGCTCTCATCAGATCAGTGGCCAGGCGTTCCATGGCTAACATCAGATCAGTGGCCCGGTGTTCCATGGCTCTCATCAGTTGCCGTACCAGGCTGTGATACAGCCCGACAGGATGCTCTCGATTGTGCATCTGTAAAAGTTTGTGAGTGTTTTCGGTGACAAATTTCTTCAGCCTCCTGAGGTTGAAGAGGCGCTGTTGCGCCTTCTTCACCACGCTGTCTGTGTGGGTGGACCAATTCAGTTTGTCTGTGATGTGTACGCCGAGAAACTTTCCACCTTCTCCACTACTGTCCCGTCGATGTCTCCCTCTGCTGTTTCCTGAAGTCCACGGTCATCTCCTTTGTTTTGTTGACGTTGAGTGAGAGGTTATTTTCCTGACACCACACTCCGAGGGCCCTCACCTCCTCCCTGTAGGCCATCTCGTCGTTGTTGGTAATCAAGCCTACCACTGTAGTGTCGTTTGCAAACTTGATGATTGAGTTGGAGGCGTGCTTGGCCACGCAGTCATGGGTAAACAGGGAGTACAGGAGGGGGCTGAGAACGCACTCTTGTTGGGCCCCAGTGTTGAGGATCAGCGGGGTGGAGATGTTGTTTCATACCCTCACCACCTGGGGGCGGCCCGTCAGAAAGTCCAGGACCCAGTTGCACAGGGCTGGGTCGAGACCGAGGGTCTCGAGCTTAATGACGAGTTTGGATGGTACTATGGTGTTAAATGCTGAGCTGTAGTCGATGAACAGCATTCTTACATAGGTATTCCTCTTGTCCAGATGGGTTAGGGCAGTATGCAGTGTGATTGCGATTGCGTCATCTGTGGACCTATTGGGGCGGTAAGCAAATTGGAGTGGATCTAGGGTGTCAGGTAGGGTGGAGGTGATGTGATCCTTGACTAGTCTCTCAAAGCACTTCATGATGACAGAAGTGAGTGCTACGGGGCGATAGTCATTTAGCTCAGTTACCTTAGCTTTCTTGGGAACAGGAACAATGGTGGCCCATTCCACCTCCTCCATGCTAAACGCACCATCTGACACCCGATATGGTCCACACTCTAGTGGGCATCTATGCGCAAACACTCCAACCATATGAGCAAACACTCCAACCATATGAGCAAACACTCCAACCATATGAGAAAACACTCCAACCATATGAGCAAACACTCCAACCTTATGAGAAAACACTCCAACCATATGAGAAAACACTCCAACCATATGAGCAAACACTCCAACCTTATGAGCAAACACTCCAACCATATGAGAAAACCCTCCAACCAGGTCGAGTAGACGACTAAGCTTATTCGCCAAGATTTGATTTGAAATTTTGATTTGATTCACCAAGTGCAACTTGGCTAGTTCAACTTGATGCCCTCCTGTAGCTCCGTCACCTTGCCTGGACTAAACTCTGGACCTCCTGAACTGCTTCCCTGCTCTCTACACCTTCAGGTTCCCTTCTCGCAGCCTGCTACCAGGACCAGATGGAACCAAGCTTTTCTAATCCCACTGCACAGCCATCACATGGCCTTTCTCACATGCGTCTTGCCATTCCGAGGCAGAACAGAGCCTCCCACTTCCACCAAACAGCCATCACACGGCCTCCACCCCAGGACGGGGCTGAGCCTCTACTGGTCGGCCCTCTCTAGCAGTTGGGATCACACACCCCAAACATTTTCTCTGTGCAGTGTCTCCGCACAGCAACTTGACTCGGACCCGACCGGTGGTGATTCTGACTTTGGAACAGTAGCGAATTTGCTGTCAGGAAGTCTCTCTTTCTTGTGTAATACAGCATGCTGGCTACAACAGCAAATGTTAAATAGCTATTATATTACCAAATTACTTGGTACTCGATTCAAGTGTACAAGATTCAGAATCACACACGAGGGAGTTGGTACCCGACTCGAGTGTACAGGATTCAGAATCAAACACGAGGCAGTTGGTACTCGACTCGAGTGTACAGGATTCAGAATCAAACACGAGGCAGTTGGTACTCGACTCGAGTGTACAGGATTCAGAATCAAACATGAGGCAGTTGGTACTCGACTCGAGTGTACAGGATTCAGAATCAAACACGAGAAAGTTGGTACCCGACTCGAGTGTACAGGATTCAGAATCAAACACGAGGCAGTTGGTACTCAACTCGAGTGTACAGGATTCAGAATCAAACACGAGAAAGTTGGTACCCGACTCGAGTGTACAGGATTCAGAATCACACACGAGGGAGTTGGTACCCGACTCGAGTGTACAGGATTCAGAATCAAACACGAGGCAGTTGGTACTCGACTCGAGTGTACAGGATTCAGAATCAAACACGAGGCAGTTGGTACTCGACTCGAGTGTACCTCTTCTGCAGCCGGGACCCCGCTCCCATCTCTACCCCACACTCATGGCCCTCCCTACTCCCGAGCCCCGACCCTTGGCCCTGTACCCTCCATTGCAGTTGACTGGGTTTTCTGCAGCTTGATCTTTCTGTGACCTTTCTATTGTCACTTCCTACGTCAAGTACGCCCACAAGCACCTCCGCTCCCACTATACCACCATCAAGACACCTTGGCCTCCAATGCAGGCAGAACATCCTCCTACTAAGGGGCATCCGTAGGAGGCAGCCACCTTCCAGGGAACTTCCCCGGCTCCCCATCAACTTCAATAATCTTCTTCATCAGCATCACTGCTCTCAGGACTGGTCTCTTCTCTTCCCAGACCAACTGAATCCTGGAAACCATCCTGACTCACCATCTCCAGGTTCCCTCTCTGCACATTTCCACTACAGCACCCTTCAGAGTCTCTGTTCATCACAGCTAGAGACCTCCCCGTCACCAGACACTGGTTCCACACCTGAAGGCCTCTCCTTCTGGTTAGGAGCAGCCACGGCAGCACACAACAGTTTTCCCATCAAGCACCTCGGCTGCTGGTCATACAAAGCCTACACTTCTACATCTGCTCAAACCCATAGCTTGTCAAACGCCCTAGGAGGAACCGCACCCTGCTTCCACCAGATTTCCCCACGACGGCTACCGACCTCCACCTCCTGCTAGTCCGACGCACCAACCATTTGGGCCCCTGCACTCTTCCCTAACCCCAAAACTGAGATGGGACATGTAACCCCCATATTCTGAAAATACATTTTTGTACCCCCCCAGTCTTTGTACCCCCCCCAGTTCGATTGAAATGATCGGTGATCTGTTTCTTAACTTGGCTTTCGAAGACCTTAGAAAGGCAGGGTAGGATAGATATAGGTCTGTAGCAGTTTTGGTCTAGATTTGGGTGAAAGAGAAATGGGGGAGGCTTGGGCGAGTTGCTGTGGGGGGTGCAAGGCTGTTGACTGGGGTAGGGGTAGCCAGGTGGAAAGCATGGCCAGCCGTAGAAAAATGCTTATTGAAATTCTCAATTATCGTGGATTTATCGGTGGTGACAGTGTTTCCTAGCCTCAGTGCAGTGGGCAGCTGGGAGGAGGTGCTCTTATTCTCCATGGACTTTACAGTGTCCCATAACTTTTTGGAGTTCGTGCTACATGATGCAAAAGCTTTCCTAACTGCCAGTGTATATTGGTTCCTAACTTCCCTGAAAAGTTGGGAAGACCAGTCGTGATGGATTAGTAGGGTTCCGGTAGGGTTATCATTGGAATGTGACACAAATCGAGGCGACGGTGTGCTTTAGGATCATGCGGACGCCCCCGAGCGGTTGGGGAGGCTGTTTGAAGTGTTTATCCAACTGGATAAACATAAAAATAAATGTATACATATATATATATATATATATATATACAGTTGAAGTCGGAAGTTTACATACACTTAGGTTGGAGTCATTAAAACTCAACCACTCCACAAACTTCTTGTAAACAAATAGTTTTGGCAAGTCGGTTAGGACGTCTACTTTGTGCATGTGTAACAGGGTTATATTGGTGATTCCCCTTGCCACTTTATTGTTAAGCCAATGGGTTTTTGGTTTTAGTTTTGTCTTGCCTTCACCTCCTCAACAAGGCATCTTATTGGCTGGTTTGCGTAGCTTGCTTACGAGGGAGGATGTTTCGGTTAGAATCGTCCCAGTGAACATGCACCAAACCAGCGGGAAGATGTTGGTTGCAGAGCACTGTACGCCAAAAGTGATTTTTATACTCCCAAGTGATGATTTGAATGTACAATTTATATCAATTTGTTTGTAAATGTTATTAGAACACCACACATAAGATGCAGCGCTTTCTGGTGCATATTTGTTGTGCATTTTGTTGTAGAGAATTCCAGCTAATACTAGCTAGCAACTTACTGTGTCTGGGGGTTGTATATTTTGTACAGTGCGTGAGTGCAGAGTTGGATGGTGAACCGTGCATTGCATGACGTGCAATTTTATGCTGTTTCTATCAGGTACATTGTTAAAAAAAAAATTATAATAATTATATTGTATTGTTGCCCAGTGAACAAGCACCAAACCAGCGTGCGTGAGCACAGTTGGATGGTGAGCCTTGCATTGCATGACGTGCAATTTTATGCTGTTTCTATCAGAATAAATCTCCACGACTGGTGCTACAAGTTGCAGTTCGTGTCGATGATTGATTGTACAAGACACAAGAAGAGTACTGTTACACATGACACAAGTAATTTTTCCAACAATTGTTTACAGACAGATTATTTCACTTATAATTCACTGTATCACAAATCCAGTGGGTCAAAAGTTTACATACGCTAAATTGACTGTGCCTTTAAACAGCTTGGAAAATTCCAGAATATTATGTCATGGCTGTAGAAGATTCTGATAATTGGCTAATTGACATCATTTGAGTCAATTGGAGGTGTACCTGTGGATGTATTTCAAGGCCTACCTTCAAACTCAGTGCCTCTTCGCTTGATGGGAAAATCAAAAGAAATCAGCCAAGACCTCAGAAAAAACACTGCAGATCTCCACAAGTCGGGTTCATCCTTGGGAGCAATTTCCAAATGCCTGAAGGTACCACGATCATCTGTACAAACAATAGTACACAAGTATAAACACCATGGGACCATGCAGCCGTCATACCGCTCAGGAAGGAGACGCATTCTGTCTCCTAGAGATGAATGTACTTTGGTGCGAAAAGTGCAAATCAATCCCAGAACAACAGCAAAAGTGAAGATGCTGGAGGAAACAGGTACTAAGGTATCTTTATCCACAGTAAAACGATTCCTATATCGACATAACCTGAAAGGCCGCTCAGCAAGGAAGAAGCCACTGCTCCAAAACCGCCATAAAAAAGACAGACTACGGTTTGCAACTGCACATGGGGACAAAGATTGTACTTTTTGGAGAAATGTCCTCTGGTCTGATGAAACAAAAATAGAACTGTTTGGCCATAATGACCAAGTGTTGCATAGTCATCAAAAGCTCTGCTTCTTGGCAATATCACAGCGTTGTCAGATTTCAAAAAGGCTTTACGGCGAAAGCACTACATTTGATTGTCTGAGGGTAGCACCTCCAATATTTTTCCATTAGCTTAAATTCATAAACCATCGCGGTTCACACAAAACACATTTCACAGCGAAAACAAATCCCTTACCTTTTGAAGAACTTCTGTTGAGGGCTTCCCAAGTGTCCAACGAAGACATCCAATGGTTCTTTTGTTTGAAAAAGTCATTTATTATATCCATAAATCTCAGTTTGGTTGGCGCGTTATGATCAGAAAATACAGCGTCCACTCGCCCATTGAACCGTGAAGAGAACGCGTTCAACCTATACCTATACACTTGTCCAAGAACAATCAAACATCATTGACAATGTATCCTTAGGAACACTTTTATGTATATTTAGTATAATATTTCAACCGGATTATAAACTGGACGATAGGAAAGGAAAAAACCACAGCGCGCGTGAGCCCGTGAACGCGCACCTTCTTCTGTTTACATCCGATGACCACTTCGAAATTCTTCTTCTATTACCATCCAGAGCAACTAAACATCATCAAACACTGTCTAGAGACTGTTGAAATCCAGTGGAAGCAATAGGTACTGAAATCTTACTCCCATATATGGTCATTTTCAATAGGGAGAGGTTCAAAATGTGGCAATGTGTCAAATACACTTTTTCCAGGACAGAAATTCCTCTGGTTTTCGCCTGCTATATCCGTTCTGTTAAACTCACAGACAATATTTGAACACTCTTAGAAACTTCAGAGTGTTTCCTATCCAATAGTACTAATTATGTGCATATCCTATTTTCTGGGCCTGAGTGGGAGGCATTTTACTTTGGGCATGCCAGACTCTCCAAAACCGTCACCTCGGGAGCTGCTCCCTAAGAAGTTAAGGACAACAAAGTCAATATATTGGAGTGGCCATCACAAAGCCCTGAACTCAGTCCTATAGAAAATTTGTGGGCAGAACTGAAAATGTGTGTGCGAGCAAGGAGGCCTACAAACCTGACTCAGTTATAC
This sequence comes from Brachymystax lenok tsinlingensis, assembly GCA_030435695.1. Lineage (NCBI taxonomy): Eukaryota > Metazoa > Chordata > Actinopteri > Salmoniformes > Salmonidae > Brachymystax > Brachymystax lenok. Next base: position 3,404,637 of record CM059791.1, on the reverse strand, counting down.
TAGATCTGTCAGGAGGAATGGGCCAAAATTCGAAACTTATTGTGGGAAGCTTGTGGAAGGCTACCCGAAACATTTGACCCAAGTTAAACAATTTAAAGGCAATGCTACCAAATACTAATTGAGTGTATGTAAACTTCTGACCCACTGGGAATGTGATGAAAGAAAGAAAATCTGAAAAAAATCATTCTCTCTACTATTATTCTGACATTTCACATTCTTAAAATAAAGTGGTGATCCTAACTGACCTGAGACAGGGAATGTTTACTAGGATTAAATGTCAGGAATTGTGAAAAACTGAATTTAAATGTATTTGGCTAAGGTGTATGTAAACTTCCGACTTCAACTATATATATCAAGATTTTATTTCCCCCTCCCCACTTATAAAACCAAAGTTAAGCTCCTGTCATATATCATATGTTATCAGTGTCCCTAATCACATATTCATCTTTCAAATGTTTCCCACATCTAGCCTTCTCTAAACCCCTTCTGTATCTACATGTCAACATGCATTATTAATGTTATATTTCATCAAAGGCTTTTCATTTGGTTTGGTTGTCTGTCTGTCTCTCGTCTGATAGTAAACAAGAGACATCACATTGCAGTACACATTCTCTCACACACTATCAAACAGATCTGAAAACATGCTAAGGCAATAACACACTGTGAACGCAAATATATACAGGTCATTCTGGAAAGTAAGTTTTCGAATGCACTGTATATATATTGGCAGATATACGCTTCCATATAAATGTGTACACACAGTATAAATCAGGGATCATCAACTCGATTTTTTTCTAAAGCGGATGGTCAGTGGGCCGGAACATGATTATCAATAATTTGTAGACTGCAAAAAAAGCCCAAACAGATATAATGTTTGACTAAAACATAATAATTTCAAACCTTGCTTACATTTGTACACGATTACATGTCTATCTAATATCCATGGGAATACTTGGCAACAGATTACTTAAATTTAAATCAGTTGGAGCTGATTTCCTGGTGTTTTTACAGTCTTTTATGTAAAATAATACTTTTTTTTACACATTTATATATTTTTTTATAAAACTTTGGGGGCGAAATAAAACCACCCGCGGGCCAAATTCTCTCCGTGGGCCTCCAGTTGGGGAACCCTGGTATAAATGTTCACTCACACACAGACATACATTACATATAAATATATATCTGGTTTAATTTTAATTCACAAGCAATGGACATTAGACTGGTGGAAATCTGTCCTTTGGTCTGATGAGTCCAAATTTGAGAATTTTGGTTCCAACCACCGTGTCTTTGTGAGACGCAGAGTATGTGAACAGATGATCTCTGCATGTGTGGTTCCCACCGTGAAGCATGGAGGAGGTGTGATGGTGTGGGTGTGCTATTCTGGTGACACTGTCTGTGATTTATTTAGAATTCAAGGAACACTTAACCAGCATGGCTACCACAGCATTCTGCAGTGATACGCCATTCCATCTGGTTTGTGCTTAGTAGGACTATCATTTGTTTTCAACAGGACAATGATCCCACACACCTCCAGGCTGTGTAAGGGCTATTTGAATAAGAAGGAGAGTGATGGAGTGCTGCATCAGATGACCTGGCCTCCACAATCACCCGACCTCAACCCAATTGAGATGTTTTGGGATGAGTTGGACCACAGAGTGAAGGAAAAGCAGCCATCAAGTGCTCAGCATATGTGGGAACTCCTTAAAGAATGTTGCAAAAGCATCCCAAGTGAAGCTGGTTGAGAGAATGACAAGAGTGTGCAAAGCTGTCATCAAGGTAAAGGGTGGCTACCTTGAAGAATCTAAAATATATTTTGATTTGTTTAACACTTTTTTTGGTTACTACATGATTCCATATTGTGTTATTTCATAGTTTTGATGTCTTCACTATTATTCTACAAAATAGTCAAAATAAAGAAAAACCCCTGGAATGAGTTGGTGTGTCCAAACTTGACCTATTTCACATTTTGTTAATATTAAGACAAGTATTTGTGGAAAAAAATAGAGATTGTTGAGATTCTCCCGTCTTTGTAGAAATCCTGAGCTCTAAAACAGCAACATTTTCTCTCAGCCTCATGATGTGTAAAATAGCATGAGATGAGCTATAATACTGCACATTTTACACTCTGCCTGCGCGAAACTGCAATACGCCACTGACCTCTGCACATCGACTCGGTACTGGTGTCCTGTGTATTTAGCCAAGTGTATATTTATTCCTTATTATTGTGTTATTATTTGTACAAATTGTCTCTATTTGTCTCTTTGCATTGTTGTAAGTAAGCATTTCACTATTAGTCTACCCCTGCTGTTTATGAAGCATGTGACACAAAACATTTGATTAGATTTTCAGTCTGTGTGTGTGTGTGGGTGTATTCGTGTACAGAGAAACAAAGGCCAGAATGTTGTACTGCGCGCTCTTGGAGGCTCCACAACCCTGGCTGACGCACTCACGTGCGCATGTTTGTTCGTGTGTGTGTGTGTGTGTGTGTGTGTGTGTGTGTGTGTGTGTGTGTGTGTGTGTTGCTGCTTTGTTACACTTGGCTTTGGACTTTCTTTCTTTTAAAAGCTTCCCTAGTGATCCTTGCTTGGAAACTTGGATGTTGGCTGAACAGGCAAGACAGATCCAATTCCCTACCATCACTAATCCCCCCATCTCCTCTCCTCTCTTATCTCCTCTCGTTCTCTCTTCCCTATCGCGATCCTACCCTCTTACAGGCCTGGAGCCACAGCCACAACGCTCCCTTTGATAGTTACCACAAAGAGCCATGCAAGGCCAGGCTACGTCGCTGTCTTGTTACCTGGAATGTAAAGAGGGTTGTATTGTTGTAAACAATGTTAGTCAAGGGGTTTGTCTGTCGCCAGGGTTCCGTTGTAATGTAGCCTGGTCCCAGATCGGTTTGTGTTGTCTGTTGTCAAATGGAGAGAATACCCCATTCTGTTGTTGGCCCCATGGATGGTGGTTTTCTCCCTCCTCCCTGTCAGTGTCAAGCAGTGATGCGATGATCGTCTGTCTTCCCTGCGCTGTGTGCCACTACTAATCCTGCTCTTTGATCTACTACTAATCCTGCCTGTTTTGTTCTGCTATGTGTTCACTGTCAAAGCCTGTTGTTTGAACAATGGAGCTGTTTTCTCGTCGACTAATTTAGGAACAAACATTTGCCCTGTCTGCCTGTCTGATTGCCTGCCTGTCTGACTGCCTGTCTGACTGCCTGTCTGACTGCCTGCCTGACTGCCTGCCTGCCTGTCTGTCTGCCTGCCTGTCTGACTGCCTGTCTGTCTGACTGCCTGTCTGACTGCCTGTCTGTCTGCCTGTCTGTCTGCCTGACTGCCTGTCTGACTGCCTGCCTGACTGCCTGTCTGACTGCCTGTCTGTCTGACTGCCTGTCTGTCTGTCTGACTGCCTGTCTGTCTGACTGCCTGTCTGACTGCCTGTCTGACTGCCTGTCTGTCTGCCTGTCTGACTGCCTGTCTGACTGCCTGTCTGACTGACTGTCTGTCTGCCTGTCTGTCTGTCTGTCTGTCTGTCTGCCTGCCTGTCTGTCTGCCTGTCTCTGTCTGCCTGTCTGACTGCCTGTCTGTCTGACTGCCTGTCTGTCTGACTGCCTGTCTGACTGCCTGTCTGACTGCCTGTCTGTCTGCCTGTCTGACTGCCTGTCTGACTGCCTGTCTGTCTGCCTGACTGCCTGTCTGTCTGACTGCCTGTCTGTCTGTCTGACTGCCTGTCTGTCTGTCTGACTGCCTGTCTGTCTGTCTGTCTGTCTGTCTGTCTGTCTGTCTGCCTGCCTGTCTGACTGCCTGTCTGTCTGTCTGCCTGTCTGTCTGACTGCCTGTCTGACTGCCTGTCTGTCTGTCTGCCTGTCTGTCTGCCTGTCTGCCTGTCTGACTGCGTTGTAAACAACAATCTCTCTCAGGAAGAACTATTAATAGGGCAATTAAGCAGTGTGTGTGTGTGTTAATTAAGCAGTGCGGTAATGAGTTGGATTAGTGCTAATTATGACAAGATTTGCTTTGGCATTTGGCTGAGGCAGCAGAGTGTGAAAGTGTGCAGCACACAGAGAGAGAGAGAGAGAGAGAGAGAGAGAGAGAGAGAGAGAGAGAGAGAGAGAGAGAGAGAGAGAGAGAGAGAGAGACAGACAGACAGACAGACAGATAAAGAGAGAGAGAGATAAAGAGAGAGAGAGAGAGAGAGAGAGATAAAGAGAAAGAGAGAGATAGAGAGATAAAGAGAGAGAGAGACAAGAGAGAAAGAGAGACAAGAGAGAGAGAGAGACACAGAGAGAGAGAGAGAGAGAGAGAGAGAGAGAGAGACAGACAGACAGACAGACAGATAAAGAGAGAGAGAGAGAGATAGAGAGATAAGGAGAAAGAGAGAGATAGAGAGACAAGAGAGAGAGAGAGAGAGACACAGAGAGAGAGACACAGAGAGAGACACACAGAGAGACACAGAGAGAGAGACATCCCAATTTGGCAAAAAAATACTTCAATCAGTTCTAGAATCCATTGCCCTCTATGGTTGTGAGGTCTGGGGTCCACTCTGTCTGTGTCTCTGTCTCTGTCTGTGTCTGTGTCTCTGTGTGTCTCTGTGTGTCACTGCCTCTCTAAGGGCCCGATTCCGACCCAAGTAATGTATGAATGTAATTCCCTTTATAATGCAGTTTTCTCTCTGTGTGTATTCTGGCCATGACCTTAAGCAATAATTTAGGACATGTTGAATCATGATGGAACCCAGAGCCCATGTAAGCAGCTTTAAACCTGGAGCCTCCCGGTTCACCGCGACTGGACCGTTGTCATACAGTTCCATGATAAGTGAGGATCATGGTAGATATATAGGACCTTGATCAACTCCTATTTTACACGTGTTACCACCTTCCAAAATGTCATAGATTTAACTTGACTATGGCAACTTTCAGGATGTGTTTTTTTGTTGATTCATCAATATATTTAGTGCTCTTACAAACCTTTCGGTAAATGATCCACGTACGCTTTCCTAACCCTAAAATGTGCCTAAATAATCCACAATATCAGAGTATTTTTTAAATCTACCAGTTGGTGCTAAAACAGAGACGAATATAAACTCAGCAAATAAAAGAAACGCACCCCTTTTTTCAGGACCCTGTCTTTCAAAGATAATTCGTAAAAATCGAAATAACTTCACAGATCTTCATTGTAAAGGGTTTAAACACTGTTTCCCATGCTTGTTTAACGAACCATAAACAATTAATGAACATGCACCTGTGGAACGGTCGTTAAGACACTAACAGCTTACAGATGGTAGTCAATTAAGTCCACAGTTATGAAAACTTAGGACATTAGGGTTTTCAGCAGTTGAATTACATTTATTTAGCTTGTGCAAGGGAACCGCGCCTGCAAAGCCTGTTACGCAACTTCAAATCAAATCAAATTGTATTGTATATTTAGCAGATGTTATTGTGGATGTAGCAAAATAATTGTGCTCCTTGCTCCAATAGTGCAGTGGTATCTAACAATTCAGAAACAACACACACAAATCTAAAAGTAAAAGAATGGAATTAAGAAATATATACATTTTAGGATAGCAATGTCAGAGAGGCATTGACTAAAATATAGTATATACAGTGGCTTGCGAAGGTATTGACCCCCCTTTGCATTTTTCCTATTTTGTTGCCTTACACCCTGGAATGGACATGGATATTTGGGGGGTTGTATCATTTGATTTACACAACATGCCCACCACTTTGAAGATGAAAAATATGTTTTATTGTGAAACAAGAAATAAGACTAAAAAACAGAAAACTTGAGCGTGCATAACTATTCAGCCCCCCAAAGTCAATACTTTGTAGAGCCACCTTTTGCAGGAATTACAGCTGCAAGTCTTTTGGGGTCTGTCTCTATAAGCTTGGCACATCTAGCCACTGGGATTTTTGCCCATTCTTCAAGGCAAAACTGCTCCAGCTCCTTCAAGTTGGATGGGTTCCGCTGGTGTACAGCAATCTTTAAGTCATACCATAGATTCTCAATTGGATTGAGGTCTGGGCTTTGACTAGGCCATTCCAATACATTTAAATGTTTCCACTCGAGTGTTGCTTAAGCACTATGCTTAGGGTCATTGTCCTGCTGGAAGGTGAACCTCTGTCCCAGTCTCAAATCTTTAGAAGACTGAAACAGGTTTCCCTCAAGAATTTCCCTGTATTTAGCGTCATCCTTCATTCCTTCAATTCTGACCAGTTTCCCAGTCCCTGATGAAAAACATCCCCAAAGCATGATGCTGCCACCACCATGCTTCACTGTGGGGATGGTGTTCTCGGGGTGATGAGAGGTGTTGGGTTTGCACCAGACATAGTGTTTTCCTTGATGGCCAAAAAGCTACATTTTAGTCTCATCTGACCAGAGTACCTTCTTCCATATGTTTGGGGAGTCTCCCACATGCCTTTTGGCAAACACCAAACGTGTTTGTTTATTTTTACCTTTAAGCAATGGCTTTTTTCTGGCCACTCTTCCATAAAGCCCAGCTCTGTGGACTGTACGGCTTAAAGTGGTCCTATGGACAGATACTCCAATCTCCTCTGTGGAGCTTTGCAGCTCCTTCAGGGTTATATTTGGTCTCTTTGTTGCCTCTCTGATTAATGCCCTCCTTGCCTGGTCCGTGAGTTATGGTGGGCGGCCCTCTCTTGGCAGGTTTGTTGCGGTGCCAGATTTTTTAAATTTTTTAGTAATGGATTTAATGGTGCTCCGTGGGATGTTCAAAGTTTCTGATATTTTTTTATAACCCAACCCTGATCTGTACTTCTCCACAACTTTGTCCCTGACCTGTTAGGAGAGCTCCTTGGTCTTCATGGTGCCGCTTGCTTGGTGGTTCCCCTTGCTTAGTGGTGTTGCAGACTCTGGGACCTTTCAGAACAGGTGTATATATACTGAGATCATGTGACACTTAGGTTGCACACAGGTTGACTTTATTTAACTAATTATGTGACTTCTGAAGGTAATTGGTTGCACCAGATCTTATTTAGGGGCTTCATAGCAAAGGGGGTGAATACATATGCACGCTTCCACTTTTCCGTTTAGTTTTTTGGACTATTTTGTGTATGTCCATTACATGAAATCCAAATAAAATAAATTTAAATGACATGTTGTAATGCAACAAAATAGGAAAAGCGCCAAGGGGGATGAATACTTTTGCAAGGCACTGTACATATGAAATGAGTAAAGCAGTATGTAAACATTATTAAAGTGACTAGTGATTTCATGTCTATGTCTATAGGGCAGCAGCCTCTAAGGTGCAGGGTTGAGTAACCGGGTGGTAGCCGGCTAGTGATGGCTATTTAACAGTCTGATGGCCTTGAGATAGAAGCTGTTTTTCAGTCTCTCGGTCCCAGCTTTTATGCACCTGAACTGACCTTGCCGGGGTGGACAGGCCGTGGCTCGGGTGGTTGATGTCCTTGATTACTTTTTTGGCCTTCCTGTGACACCGTATGCTGTAGATGTCCAGGAGGGCATGTAGTTCACCCCCGGTGATGCGTTGGGAAGACCGCACCACCCTCTGGAGAGCCCTGCAGTTGCAGGCGGTGTAGTTGCTGTACCAGGCGGTGATACAGCCCGACAGGATGCTCTCAATTGTACATCTGTAAATGTTTGTGAGGGGCTTAGGGGCCAAGCCACATTTCTTCAGCCTCATTAGGTTGAAGAGGCGCTGTTGTGCCTTCTTCACCACGCTTTCTGTTTGGGTGGACCATTTCAGATTGTCAGTGATGTGTACTCCGAGGAACGTTTTTTCACCGTTTTCCACTGCGGTCCATATCGATGAGGATAGGGGCGTACTTCATAAGGTAAGTCTAAATACCAACTACTGAGAAGAGCGTAGGAAAGACGTAATTTCCTAAGTAAGAATCGGGCCCTATGAGAGCAGGGACTACTGCCACAAAGCCTGTCAGATTGGAGACCTCAGATCAGTCAGTCAGGAAATTAAGAGGAGGGAGGAAGGAAGGAGGGAGGAAAGGAAGGAAGGAGGGATAGGTAGGTTAGCGGGGCCTTATCTTAAGCCTCTCCTTTGTCTCCTCCTGCCTTCCTACAGACACTCAGCCTAACGCCATCTGTGGCACATCGACACAGACTTCTCATCAACAGGAATTTTCATTCACTTGAAGGCTAAAGATGAGATTATAGAGAGAGAGAGAGAGAGAGAGAGAGAGAGAGAGAATAACATTGCTTTTATTCTTCCCAACATGTGTGCCTTCGAGATTAGGGCATAATCTCACAACATTTAATAAGAGGTATTTGGTTTGTGGGCTTCTAGACTGTCTGCATGTACGTGTGACTGAGGCCTGGAGAATAATGCCTGCCTTGTTCTTCTCTAAGCATATTTATTAAATTATAAAGAGCCTTAACGGATCAAAAATATGACTCAAGGATTTAAATATTTCCATGTCAAAGCACAACATCCAGGAAAGACTTAAATGTCAGAAAAAAGTTTTCATATGCAGCAACGGCTTTAATAATATTCCAGTATTAACACAGAATTTTTACGGGACTAAACATTCCGGCAAATTATGTAAAAAAAAATATTGGATTGGATGCTGGATAAACAATGGATGTGTTCCAAATACTATCCTATTCCCTTTATAGCGCACTACTTGGGACCAGGGCCTATAAACAGAGGGGTATTATCAGGAATCAAGTGCAGACTGTGTGAAGTAACAATGTGTTTAATGTAACCACTAAGGGCAGGCAAACGCCAGGTAAAGGCAGGCAGGGGTCGATAATCCAGAGGTGGAGCAAAAGTTACGAACTGGCAACAGACAGAAAACACAGGTATAAATACCCAGGGGATATTGGGGAAGATGGGAAACACCTGGAGGGGTGTGGAGACAATCACAAGGACAGGTGAAACAGATCAGGGCGTGACAGGAATGATTCTAATTTTTGGGGATTCTAGGTTATGAGTATTATTTACTTATTATTTTATATATATATAAATACAACTCATATGTAAATGTATGCAGCAGGCTATCAATACAGACGTGTCGATAGGGATTGGATGAAGCTCAGTGTTAAATTCAAAATCTTCCTATCATATATATCTAAGCCAATATGAATAGGGTCATTAACAATTTGAGTTTTTAAGAGTATTTCTTGTGGCTACCTAGTTCAAATTTTTAGACGTCGGATTAAAACAAGACTATAGCGTCCATAAAGTGGCCATTGGACTTTAAAAAAATGCCAGATTGACTAAGTTTGTAGGTGTAAAAATGTTTGCTTGAATTGATAATGTATTGCTCTCACGTGCACATTTCCGTCCGTTAAGAAACAACAATGTGTTACCTTTTCGTAACATTTTTGACAATGCTAACATCTTTTATTAGCCAAATCTCAGCGTTCTAACACCGGGTCGGTTGCTCGGCAACAACTAAGCTGCCATGCTGCCAGTCAGAAGACGGGTATGGAACAAACGTAGGCTACTGTAGATAGCTAGCTATATGGTGGTATTCAAGCTGAGGTTAATCAATACATGCAAGCAGATATTTTGATTAGCTAGGTAGCTACCTAGGTAATCTCGCAGCTAGCCTCTGTAGCTGAACGCTAGCTGGCTAACGAACAGGGAAAGAAAGGTAGCTAGCGTATTGCCGCCCTCTACTGGACGCAATCCTCTTGTGGCCACGCCCCCCCCTCTGTGGCGCAGCTTCTTCTATCTTCCCGCAAAATTTGAAATCGGGCAACATCAACGATGGTAAGTCACTTGACCTTGTACATGTTGAACTATTTATATGTCACGCATGTGAAAAATGTTACGAATTGATTTGCATTTTAATGAGGGAAATAAGTATCTGACCCCTCTGCAAAACATGACTTAGTACTTGGTGGCAAAACCCTTGTTGGCAATCACAGAGGTCAGACGTTTCTTGTAGTTGGCCACCAGGCTTGCACACATCTCAGGAGGGATTTTGTCCCACTCCTCTTTGCAGATCTTCTCCAAGTCATTAAGGTTTCGAGGCTGACGTTTGGCAACTCGAACGTTCAGCTCCCTCCACAGATTTTCTTTGGGATTAAGGTCTGGAGACTGGCTAGGCCACTCCAGGACCCTAATGTGCTTCTTCTTGAGCCACTCCTTTGTTGCCTTGGCCGCGTGTTTTGGGCCATTGTCATGCTGGAATACCCATCCACGACCCATTTTCAATGCCCTGGCTGAGGGAAGGAGGTTCTCACCCAAGATTTGACAGTACATGGCCCCGTCCATCGTCCCTTTAATGCGGTGAAGTTGTCCTGTCCCCTTAGCAGAAAAACACCCCCAAAGCATAATGTTTCCACCTCCATGTTTGACGGTGGGGATGGTGTTCTTGGGGTCATAGGCAGCATTCCTCCTCCTCCAAACACGACGAGTTGAGTTGATGCCATTTTGGTCTAATCTGACCACAACACTTTCACCCAGTTGTCCTCTGAATCATTCAGATGTTCATTGGCAAACTTCAGACGGGCATGTATATGTGCTTTCTTGAGCAGGGGACCTTTATGGCGCTGCAGGATTTCAGCCCTTCACGGCGTAGTGTGTTACCAATTGTTTTCTTGGTGACTCTGGTCCCAGCTGCCTTGAGATCATTGACAAGATCCTTCCGTGTAGTTCTGGGCTGATTCCTCACCGTTCTCATGATCATTGCAACTCCAAGAGGTGAGATCTTGCATGGAGCCCCAGGCTGAGGGAGATTGACAGTTCTTTTGTGTTTCTTCCATTTGCGAATAATCGCACCAACTGTTGTCACCTTCTCACCATCCTGCTTGGCGATGGTCTTGTAGCCCATTCCAGCCTTGTGTAGGTCTACAATCTTGTCCCTGACATCCTTGGAGAGCTCTTTGGTCTTGGCCATGGTGGAGAGTTTGGAATCTGATTGATTGATTGCTTCTGTGGACAGGTGTGTTTTATACAGGTAACAAGCTAAGATTAGGAGCACTCCCTTTAAGAGTGTGCTCCTAACCTCAGCTCGTTACCTGTATAAAAGACACCTGGGAGCCAGAAATCTTTCTGATTGAGAGGGGGTCAAATACTTATTTCTCTCATTAAAATGCAAATCAATTTATAACATTTTTCACATGCGTTTTTCTGCCATTAAAATTATAGATTTATAATTTCTTTGTCAGTGGGAAAATGTACAAAATCAGCAGGGGATCAAAAAAAGAATTCCCTCACTGTATACAGATGGTGAGACAAAGGCATTTCCTAACAGACCTTATCCAGGTGGTGTGACAAAGACATTTCCTAACAGACCTTATCCAGATGGTGTGACAAAGACATTTCCTAACAGACCTTATCCAGATGGTGTGACAAAGACATTTCCTAACAGACCTTATCCAGGTGGTGTGACAAAGACATTTCCTAACAGACCTTTTCCAGATGGTGTGACAAAGACATTTCCTAACAGACCTTATCCAGGTGGTGTGACAAAGACATTTCCTAACAGACCTTATCCAGATGGTGTGACAAAGACATTTCCTAACAGACCTTATCCAGATGGTGTGACAAAGACATTTCCTAACAGACCTTATCCAGATGGTGTGACAAAGACATTTCCTAACAGACCTTATCCAGATGGTGTGACAAAGACATTTCCTAACAGACCTTATCCAGATGGTGTGACAAAGACATTTCCTAACAGACCTTATCCAGATGGTGTGACAAAGACATTTCCTAACAGACCTTATCCAGGTGGTGTGACAAAGACATTTCCTAACAGACCTTATCCAGATGGTGGGACAAAGACATTTCCTAACAGACCAGCTAACTTTCTTTGTTGTTACTTTTAAAGGTTGGAACCAACATGCAGTACCTCCAGCAGGTAGAGAGGCAAGAACCATTCATCCGCCAGCTCAGGGACCAGCTACACTATTCACAGCCCTGTGTAATGTTCAATGTATTTACATTGCTGGACTTTTGGAAACTTTATGTCTTTGTATTGTTAAAAAAAAAAAGTACAAATAAAAGGAAATGTACGGTTTAAACATATCTTTAATATTATTTTTTTTAGCTGTTAATGTGTTTAATAAATTTGTGTTTACATCATTAAGCCTTTATGTATGTGTTATGAATGACCAAAGGTGTCTGACTTTATAGTACGTACAGCGTCATGATATAAAGCATTTATGTGCAGTACCAATCAAAAAGTTTGGACACATCTACTCATTCAAGGGTTTTTCTTTATTTATTGCTATTTTCTACACTGTAGAATAATAGTGAAGACATCAAAGCTATGAAATAACACATGTGGAATCATGTAGTAACCAAAAAAAGTGTTAAACAAATCAAAATATATTTTATATTTGAGATTCCTGAAAGTAGCCACCCCATTCGCTTGATGACAGCTTTGCACACTCTTGGCATTCTCTCAACCAGCTTCATGAGGTAGTCACCTGGAATACATTTCCACTACCATGAAGTCCAGTGTGATCTCTGGCTTTCTTTGGGAAGTCAGTTTAAAGACTCTGATCAGAGTGATAGAAAGGGGGATTTACCAGCTTTCCTCTGCGGCGAGGCTGAGCCGCAGAGCTGAGGCCCTTGCTGTTAGTGATAAACTGTACTGAGCCACATAGCGGGGTAAGAGGATGGACTAATCCAGCCTAATCCCAATCAAAAGACATACCATGTGAAATACATCCCAGAACAGGTTCGCTTACACAGATTAGGAAGACGGAGTGGAAATCCTGTCATAGTCTACTTAGCGCTCGCTGGGAAGACAAGGGCTGCCTTTAGCCGACAAATCCTTGCTTCCTCTTCCTCCGTCCTTGTTTCTTCATTTCCTCTTAACGCTCATTGGAGGAGGATCCCCTCTTCTAAAGCACTTGGAGAAGAACTGAGGAAATTAGTCAAGGGTTTGATGCATAGTAATGTGTTCAGAGAGCGGTACAGCCTGGAAGAGGACAGAAATTAGTCAAGGGTTTGATGCATAGTAATGTGTTCAGAGAGCGGTACAGCCTGGAAGAGGACAGAAATCTAGCTAGCTGTCCGTTTCTTTGATTGCATCCTCTGTCCAATAACAGTGATATAAAGTGATTGTATTTCCTTTAATGACAGGATCTGGGACCAGGGGCAGAAAGACTGAAGCAGTAATTATCCTCACCACATTCTGACAAAGTACTGAAGGGTTCACAATAACACACTTCTAAGAGTACTGACACTGAAGGGTTCACAATAACACACTTCTAAGAGTACTGACACTAGAGGGTTCACAATAACACACTTCTAAGAGTACTGACACTAGAGGGTTCACAATAACACACTTCTAAGAGTACTGACACTGAAGGGTTCACAATAACACACTTCTAAGAGTACTGACACCCACACTAAACTCTAGTACACACACCCACACTAAACTCTAGTACGCACACCCACACTAAACTCTAGTACGCACACCCACACTAAACTCTAGTACACACACACACCCACACTAAACCTGGACCCAAGGAAAGAAATAAGACATTCAAAAACCCCTAAGTTAATCTACCTGCGTCACGAACAGCTAGCTAACTAACTAAGTAAATACAGTGGGTGGTCCGCCCAGTTCTAACTAATGTATTTAACACAGGGTTTCCTACGGGTAATGTATGCCCAAGGGCGTCTTGTCTGGTTATCCCCTTTTCCACCAACAAACAAGCAAACACTACAACACATCAATACATACTCACATGACAACAGCTAATGTGAGATCTAGGCGCAAAAACAAAAGAGACAGAGCGCACAAACAAACCAACAGCAACTGGGCTTCAACAAATACTAAACAGAGCTAGAGCTCTGTAGCTACGAAACAAGCCAGCTACTAAACAACAAGAGAACAATGCATACACGACAGTCAGTTACTAAACAACAGAGGGTAATGCATACACGAGAGTCAGTTACTAAACAACAGAGGGTAATGCATACGAGAGCTACAAACCCAGAGTGCTACATACCAAGAACAAAAGAGAGAGAGAGAGAGAGATAACTGACTGGGTTTTAAACCAAGGGAAAGGGGATGTGATTGGTTAAGGGAAAGGGGATGTGATTGGTTAAGGGAAAAGGAGCAGGTGTGTCTTCTGGTTGGGACTGATTGGTGATTGATGACTGCTGATGAGTGACACCTGTGACTAGGGCAGAAGGAGAGAAAACAAATACACACACAGGATACCTGTATCCGTAACAGCCATACATGTAATACAGGGGTCATACATGTAATACAGGGGTCATACATTTAATACAGGGGCCATACATGTAATACAGGGGTCATACATTTAATACAGGGGCCATACATGTAATACAGGGGTCATACATTTAGTACAGGGGTCATACATTTAATACAGGGGTCATACATTTAATACAGGGGTCATACATTTAGTACAGGGGTCATACATTTAATACAGGGGTCATACATTGAATACAGGGGTCATACATTTAGTACAGGGGTCATACATTTAGTACAGGGGTCATACATTGAATACAGGGGTCCTACATTGAATACAGGGGTCCTACATTTAGTACAGGGGTCATACATTTAGTACAGGGGTCATACATTTAGTACAGGGGTCATACATTTAATACAGGGTCATACACTGAATACAGGGATCATACATTTAGTACAGGGGTCATACATTTAGTACAGGGGTCATACATTTAGTACAGGGGTCATACATTTAATACAGGGGTCATACATTGAATACAGGGGTCATACATTTAGTACAGGGGTCATACATTTAGTACAGGGGTCATACATTTAGTACAGGGGTCATATATTGAATACAGGGGTCATACATTTAGTACAGGGGTCATACATTTAGTACAGGGGTCATACATTGAATACAGGGGTCATACATTGAATACAGGGGTCATACATTTAGTACAGGGGTCATACATTTAGTACAGGGGTCATACATTTAGTACAGGGGGCATACATTTAGTACAGGGGTCATACATTTAGTACAGGGGTCATACATTTTTAATACAGGGGTCATACATTTAATACAGGGGTCATACATTTAGTACAGGGGTCATACATTTTTAATACAGGGGTCATACATTTAATACAGGGGTCATACATTTAGTACAGGGGTCATACATTTAGTACAGGGGTCATACATTTAGTACAAGGGTCATACATTTAGTACAGGGGTCATACATTTAGTACAGGGGTCATACATTTAATACAGGGGTCATACATTTAATACAGGGGTCATACATTTAGTACAGGGGTGGGTCATACATTTAGTACAGGGGTCGGTCATACATTTAATACAGGGGTCATACATTTAATACAGGGGTCATACATTTAATACAGGGGTCATACATTTAATACAGGGGTCATACATTTAGTACAGGGGTCATACATTTAATACAGGGTTCATACATTTAATACAGGGGTCATACATTTAATACAGGGGTACTACATTTAGTACAGGGGTCATACATTTAGTACAGGGGTCATACATTTAATACAGGGGTACTACATTTAGTACAGGGGTCATACATTTAATACAGGGGTACTACATTTAGTACAGGGGTCATACATTTAATACAGGGGTCATACATTTAGTACAGGGGTCATACATTTAGTACAGGGGTCATACATTTAATACAGGGGTCATACATTTAATACAGGGATCATACATTTAGTACAGGGGTCATACATTTAGTACAGGGGTCATACATTTAGTACAGGGGTCATACATTTAGTACAGGGGTCATACATTTAATACAGGGGTCATACATTTAATACAGGGGTCATACATTTAGTACAGGGGTCATACATTTAATACAGGGGTCATACATTTAGTACAGGGGTCATACATTTAGTACAGGGGTCATACATTTAATACAGGGGTCATACATTTAGTACAGGGGTCATACATTTAATACAGGGGTCATACATTTAGTACAGGGGTCATACATTTAGTACAGGGGTCATACATTTAGTACAGGGGTCATACATTTAATACAGGGATCATACATTTAGTACAGGGGTCATACATTTAGTACAGGGGTCATACATTTAGTACAGGGGTCATACATTTAGTACAGGGGTCATACATTTAATACAGGGGTCATACATTTAATACAGGGGTCATACATTTAGTACAGGGGTCATACATTTAATACAGGGGTCATACATTTAGTACAGGGGTCATACATTTAGTACAGGGGTCATACATTTAATACAGGGGTCATACATTTAGTACAGGGGTCATACATTTAATACAGGGGTCATACATTTAGTACAGGGGTCATACATTTAGTACAGGGGTCATACATTTAGTACAGGGGTCATACATTTAGTACAAGTCAGCCAGGCCCAGACACAGAATAGAGGGCTAGGAGAGAGGAGGAAGAGGGAATTGTTTTATATTTAAAAAATATCTTTATTAGCCCAATAGTTATATCATTCCAGGCAGTCCTCACTTCATTGTAACCAAACCCCCTTCCTCATCCACTGTACATAGAACCCCCATGATGCCCCACACCTCTGTAAACTCCCCCAGGCGGTTCACCAGTTGATTGGACGTGATTTGGAAAGGCACACACCTGTCTATGTAAGGTCCCACAATTGACAGTTCATGTCAGAGCAAAAAACAAGCCATGAGGTCGAAGGAGTTGCTCCGAGACAGGATTGTGTCGAGGCACAGATCTGGGGAATGGGTACCAAAAAATGTCTGCAGCATTGAAGGTCCCCAAGCACACCGTGGACTCCATCATTCTTAAATGGAAAAAGTTTGGAACCACCAAGACTCTTCCTAGAGCTGGCAGTCCGCAGCTTGGCAAAACTGATCAATCGGGGGAGAAGGGTCTTGGTCAGGGAGATGACCAAGGAACAGATGGTCACTCTGACAGAGCTCTAGAGTTTCTCTGTGGAGATGAGAGAACCTTCCAGAAGGACAACCATCTCTGCAGCACTCCACCAATCAGGCTTTTATGGTAGAGTGGCCAGACGGAAGCCACTCCTCAGTAAAAGGCACATGACAGCCCGCTTGGAGTTTGCTAAAAGGCACCTAAAGACTCAGACCATGAGAAACAAGATTCTCTGGTCTGATGAAACTAATATTGAACTCTTTGGCCTGAAAGCCAAGTGTCACGTCTGGAGGAAACCTGACACTATCCCTACAGTGAAGCATGGTGGTAGCAGCACCATGCTGTGGGGATGTTTTTCAGCGGCAGGGACTGGGAGATTAGTCAGGATCGAGGGAAAGATGAACGGAGAAAAGAACAGAGAGATTCTTGATGAAAACCTGCTGCAGAGCGCTAAGGACCTCAGACTGGGGTGAAGGTTTACCTTCCAACAGGACAACGAACCTAAGCACACAGCCAAGACAACACAGGAGTGGCTTCAGGACACGTCTCTGAATGTCCTTGAGTGGCCCAGCCAGAGCCCGGACTTGAACCCGATCAAACATCTCAGGAGAGACCTGAAAATAGCTATGCAGCGACGCTCCCCATCCAACCTGATAGAGCTTGAGAGGATCTGCAGAGAAGAATGGGAGAAACTCCCCAAATACAGGTGTGCCAAGCTTGTAGCGTCATACCCAAGAAGACTTGATGCTGTAGTCGCTGCCAAAGGTGCTTCAACAAAGTACTGAGTAAAGGGTTCGAATGCTTATGTAAATGTGAAATTTCCATTTTACATTTTTAATACATTTGCAAACATTTCTAAAAACCTGTTTTAGCTTTTTGTCACTATGGGGTATTGTGTGTAGATTGATGAGGAAAAATGACAATTTAATCAATTTTAGAATAAGGCTGTAACGTAACAAAATGTGGAAATAGTCAAAGGGTCTGAATACTTTACAACAACAAAAAACTAGAGAGATAGAAGGGGGATATAGAAAGATAGCTCTTCAGTGGGAACAGATGCAACTCTTCAGTGGGAATAGAGACAGCTCTTCACTGGGAATAGAGACAGCTCATCGCTGGGAATAGAGGCAGCTCGTCACTGGGAATAGAGGCAGCTCTTCACTGGGAATATTGACAGCCCCTCACTGGGAATAGAGAGCCCCTCACTGGGAAAAGAGACAGCCCCTCACTGGGAAAAGAGACAGCCCTTCAGTGGGAATAGAGACAGCTCTTCTGTGGGAATAGAGACAGCCCTTCAATGGGAATAGAGACAGCTCATCACTGGGAATAGACAGCTCTTCACTGGGAATAGAGACAGCTCTTCTGTGGGAATAGAGACAGCCATTCACTGGGAATAGAGACAGCCCTTCACTGGGAATAGAGACAGCTTTTCACTGGGAATAGAGACAGCTCGTCGCTGGGAATAGAGACAGCTCTTCACTGGAAATAGACAGCTCTTCACTGGGAATAGAGACAGCTCATCACTGGGAATAGACAGCTCTTCACTGGGAATAGAGACAGCCCTTCACTGGGAATAGAGACAGCCCTTCACTGGGAATAGAGACAGCTCTTCACTGGGAATAGAGACAGCCATTCACTGGGAATAGAGACAGCCCTTCACTGGGAATAGAGGCAGCGCTTCACTGGGAATAATGACAGCTCTTCACTGGGAATAATGACAGCTCGTCACTGGGAATAGAGACAGCTCTTCACTGGGAATAGAGACAGCCCTTCACTGGGAATAGAGACAGCTCTTCACTGGGAATAGAGACAGCCCTTCACTGGGAATAGAGACAGCTCTTCACTGGGAATAATGACAGCTCCTCACTGGGAATAGAGACAGGTCTTCACTGGGAATAGAGACATGTCTTCACTGGGAATGACGACAGCTCCTCACTGGGAATAATGACAGCTCTGAAGTAAAGAGTGAGAACAAATGAGGTCTGTGATCTAACCTCCCCCTTTCCTCCCACCCAACCCCAATCATCCAGCATCAATGCTCTCTGCTCTCAGTGTGACAGACAACCAACTCTCTGTTACTGTCTGAATGGAGGCTAAACATTCCTTGAAATCGGAGCTCTTTGGCTTTCTGGAGGCATAATTGGAATACTAGTCTGCCTGCGCCCCAAATGGCACCCTATTCTCTAATAAGACTCTGGTCAACATTAGTGCACTATATAGGGAATAGGGTGCCGTAGGGGTGAAGGCCCAGTGTACCAATGCCTTTCTCATGGTAATGTGAGTGTTTTTCTCTCTCTTTGTAACTGGTGGTTAGACCAGCAGGATCATGCTACTGAAGGACAGGCAGGAAGATAGCTGGTGGTGATACGGGGCTTTTCTCTCAGCTACTTTCCTCCTTCTCTTGTCTCTATCCCTTTTCCCCCTCTCTCTCTCTCTTTTATCATAATAATAACATATCATCTATATGCCATTTAGCATACAGACGACTTAAGTCATATCATCTCAGAGGGCAGGAGGGAGGGACGGAGGGAGGGAGTAAGGTAGGTAGGTAGGGAGGGACAGAGTAAGGTAGGTAGGGAGGAAGGGAGGAAGGGAGGGAGGGAGGGAGTAGGCCAGACACACTAGCACCCAGGACAGAGACACTAACACCCAGGAAACACACACTAACACCCAGGACACACACACTAACACCCAGGAAACACACACTAACAGGTAGGTAGGGGCGGAGGGAGGGAGTGAGGGAGGGAGGGACGGAGGGAGGGAAGTAGGTAGGGAGGAAGGGAGGAAGGGAGGGATGGACGGAGGAAGGGAGGGAGGGAAGTAGGTAGGGAGGGAGGGAGGGAGGTAAGTAGGGAGGGACGGAGGGAGGGAGGGAGGGACGGAGGGAGGTAAGTAGGGAGGGACGGAGGGAGGGACGGAGTGATTTACTGGCGGAGCTAAGAAGTGTTGTGTTCCGGCTGCTGGATACACAGGGGTAATTATCCAGCCCGGAAACGCATACACACACAGAAAGCCTCCTGTACTGTTTCCTCAACTTGAATCTATCTGAGAGCAGGAAAGGGAGGGAGAGAGAAGAGAGAGATAGAGAGAGAGAAAGACAGGGAGCAGGAAAGAGAGCAGGAACGGAAGAGAGGCGGCCGAGGGAGAACGAGAGAGAGAGAGAAAGAAAGGAGAGCAGAATAAGGTTTAAGACAGAGTCTCTCTGTGCTGTATTAACACACACAACAGATTATTACGTGGAAGGAGTGAAGGACCGAGCGTGTCTGTGTCTGCTAGAGTGGATCTGGCTACTAATTTAATACTTAAAACCACACCAGTGTTTTCTTTAGTAATGAGTCTTGCAGCACTTCTACCCCCAGCTGTGCCTTAATCAAATAATGTATGTGAAAATCTAATTATGATTTTAGCATAAAGATCCTAATAAAACAACTCTTCATCTCCACATCAAAGCAGCAGAATGAATGCTCGCTGGTACCTTCTCAGGGCATGTAGTATCACACAAACCTAATTACCGTTTCATGTTGAATTACCGTAGTGGAATTCAGTCAGTGGATACTTGGAATGAACACAACGGGAAGTCTTTATCGTGTGACTTGACTTTCCAGAAGAAGAACCCTGGTACTCTTCTCAATAGTAAACAGTCTTTGCCCCCAAAAAAAAGGGCAGGAACCAGGAGGGTCTGTGACAACTGTTGATGTAAGCAAGGATTTATAAAATACATCTGATTGATTGAGGGTGATCCTGCCCAGTAGACAGACACAAAAAAATCCTTGTGACCCTTATATCCAAAACACAGCGAACCTAATATTCAAAACACAGCGACCCTAATATCCGAAACACAGTGACCCTAATATCTAATATCCAAAACACAGTGACCCTAATATCTAATATCCAAAACACAACGAACCTAATATCCAAAACACAGCGACCCTAATATCCAAAACACAGCGAACCTAATATCCAAAACACAGCGACCCTAATATCTAATATCGAAAACACAGCGAACCTAATATCCAAAACACAGCGAACCTAATATTCAAAACACAGCGACCCTAATATCCGAAACACAGTGACCCTAATATCCAAAACACAGTGACCCTAATATCTAATATCCAAAACACAACGAACCTAATATCCAAAACACAGTGACCCTAATATCTAATATCCAAAACAACGACCCTAATATCCAAAACACAGCGACCCTAATATCCAAAACACAGCGAACCTAGTATCCAAAATACAGCGAATCTAATATCCAAAACACAGTGACCCTAATATCCAAAACACAGTGAACCTAATATCCAAAACACAGTGACCCTAATATCCAAAACACAGTGACCCTAATATCCAATATCCAAAACACAATGACCCTAATATCCAATATCCAAAACACAGTGACCCTAATATCTAATATCCAAAACACAACGAACCTAATATCCAAAACACAGTGACCCTAATATCTAATATCCAAAACAACGACCCTAATATCCAAAACACAGCGACCTAATATCCAAAACACAGCGACCTAATATCCAAAACACAGTGAACCTAATATCCAAAACACAGCGAATCTAATATCCAAAACACAGTGACCCTAATATCCAAAACACAGTGAACCTAATATCCAAAACACAGTGAGCCTAATATCCAATATCCAAAACACAGTGATCCTAATATCCAAAACACAGTGACCCTAATATCCAAAACACAGTGAGCCTAATATCCAATATCCAAAACACAGTGACCCTAATATCCAAAACACAGTGACCCTAATATCCAAAACACCGTGAGCCTAATATCCAAAACACAGTGAGCCTAATATCTAATATCCAAAACACAGTGACCCTAATATCCAAAACACAGTGAACCTAATATCCAAAACACAGTGAGCCTAATATCCAATATCCAAAACACAGTGACCCTAATATCCAAAACACAGTGACCCTAATATCCAAAAAACAGTGACCCTAATATCTAAAACACAGTGAACCTAATATCCAAAACACACTGACCCTAATATCCAATATCCAAAACACAGTGACCTTAATATCCAAAACACAGTGACCCTAATATCCAAAACACAGTGACCCTAATATCCAATATCCAAAACACAGTGACCCTAATATCCAATATCCAAAACACAGTGACCCTAATATCTAATATCCAAAACACAACGAACCTAATATCCAAAACACAGTGACCCTAATATCTAATATCCAAAACAACGACCCTAATATCCAAAACACAGCGACCCTAATATCCAAAACACAGCGACCCTAATATCCAAAACACAGTGAACCTAATATCCAAAACACAGCGAATCTAATATCCAAAACACAGTGACCCTAATATCCAAAACACAGTGAACCTAATATCCAAAACACAGTGAGCCTAATATCCAATATCCAAAACACAGTGACCCTAATATCCAAAACACAGTGACCCTAATATCCAAAACACCGTGAGCCTAATATCCAAAACACAGTGAGCCTAATATCTAATATCCAAAACACAGTGACCCTAATATCCAAAACACAGTGAACCTAATATCCAAAACACAGTGAGCCTAATATCCAATATCCAAAACACAGTGACCCTAATATCCAAAACACAGTGACCCTAATATCCAAAAAACAGTGACCCTAATATCTAAAACACAGTGAACCTAATATCCAAAACACACTGACCCTAATATCCAATATCCAAAACACAGTGACCTTAATATCCAAAACACAGTGACCCTAATATCCAAAACACAGTGACCCTAATATCCAATATCCAAAACACAGTGACCCTAATATCTAATATCCAAAACACAACGAACCTAATATCCAAAACACAGTGACCCTAATATCTAATATCCAAAACAACGACCCTAATATCCAAAACACAGCGACCCTAATATCCAAAACACAGCGACCCTAATATCCAAAACACAGTGAACCTAATATCCAAAACACAGCGAATCTAATATCCAAAACACAGTGACCCTAATATCCAAAACACAGTGAACCTAATATCCAAAACACAGTGAGCCTAATATCCAATATCCAAAACACAGTGATCCTAATATCCAAAACACAGTGACCCTAATATCCAAAACACAGTGAGCCTAATATCCAATATCCAAAACACAGTGACCCTAATATCCAAAACACCGTGAGCCTAATATCCAAAACACAGTGAGCCTAATATCTAATATCCAAAACACAGTGACCCTAATATCCAAAACACAGTGAACCTAATATCCAAAACACAGTGAGCCTAATATCCAATATCCAAAACACAGTGACCCTAATATCCAAAACACAGTGACCCTAATATCCAAAAAACAGTGACCCTAATATCTAAAACACAGTGAACCTAATATCCAAAACACACTGACCCTAATATCCAATATCCAAAACACAGTGACCTTAATATCCAAAACACAGTGACCCTAATATCCAAAACACAGTGACCCTAATATCCAATATCCAAAACACAGTGACCCTAATATCCAATATCCAAAACACAGTGACCCTAATATCTAATATCCAAAACACAACGAACCTAATATCCAAAACACAGTGACCCTAATATCTAATATCCAAAACAACGACCCTAATATCCAAAACACAGCGACCCTAATATCCAAAACACAGCGACCCTAATATCCAAAACACAGTGAACCTAATATCCAAAACACAGCGAATCTAATATCCAAAACACAGTGACCCTAATATCCAAAACACAGTGAACCTAATATCCAAAACACAGTGAGCCTAATATCCAATATCCAAAACACAGTGATCCTAATATCCAAAACACAGTGACCCTAATATCCAAAACACAGTGAGCCTAATATCCAATATCCAAAACACAGTGACCCTAATATCCAAAACACAGTGACCCTAATATCCAAAACACCGTGAGCCTAATATCCAAAACACAGTGAGCCTAATATCTAATATCCAAAACACAGTGACCCTAATATCCAAAACACAGTGAACCTAATATCCAAAACACAGTGAGCCTAATATCCAATATCCAAAACACAGTGACCCTAATATCCAAAACACAGTGACCCTAATATCCAAAAAACAGTGACCCTAATATCTAAAACACAGTGAACCTAATATCCAAAACACACTGACCCTAATATCCAATATCCAAAACACAGTGACCTTAATATCCAAAACACAGTGACCCTAATATCCAAAACACAGTGACCCTAATATCCAATATCCAAAACACAGTGACCCTAATATCCAATATCCAAAACACAGTGACCCTAATATCTAATATCCAAAACACAACGAACCTAATATCCAAAACACAGTGACCCTAATATCTAATATCCAAAACAACGACCCTAATATCCAAAACACAGCGACCCTAATATCCAAAACACAGCGACCTAATATCCAAAACACAGTGAACCTAATATCCAAAACACAGCGAATCTAATATCCAAAACACAGTGACCCTAATATCCAAAACACAGTGAACCTAATATCCAAAACACAGTGAGCCTAATATCCAATATCCAAAACACAGTGATCCTAATATCCAAAACACAGTGACCCTAATATCCAAAACACAGTGAGCCTAATATCCAATATCCAAAACACAGTGACCCTAATATCCAAAACACAGTGACCCTAATATCCAAAACACCGTGAGCCTAATATCCAAAACACAGTGAGCCTAATATCTAATATCCAAAACACAGTGACCCTAATATCCAAAACACAGTGAACCTAATATCCAAAACACAGTGAGCCTAATATCCAATATCCAAAACACAGTGACCCTAATATCCAAAACACAGTGACCCTAATATCCAAAAAACAGTGACCCTAATATCTAAAACACAGTGAACCTAATATCCAAAACACACTGACCCTAATATCCAATATCCAAAACACAGTGACCTTAATATCCAAAACACAGTGACCCTAATATCCAAAACACAGTGACCCTAATATCCAATATCCAAAACACAGTGACCCTAATATCCAAAACACAGTGACCCTAATATCCAATATCCAAAACACAGTGACCCTAATATCCAATATCCAAAACACAGTGACCCTAATATCTAACATCCAAAACACAGTGACCCTAATATCTAATATCCAAAACACAGTGACCCTAATATCTAATATCCAAAACACAGTGACCCTAATATCCAAAACACAGTGACCCTAATATCCAAAACACAGTGACCCTAATATCCAAAACACAGTGAACCTAATATCCAAAACACAGTGACCCTAATATCCAATATCCAAAACACAGTGACCCTAATATCCAATATCCAAAACACAGTGACCTTAATATCCAAAACATAGTGACCCTAATATCCAAAACACAGTGACCCTAATATCCAATATCCAAAACACAGTGACCCTAATATCCAAAACACAGTGACCCTAATATCCATTATCCAAAACACAGTGACCCTAATATCCAAAACACAGTGACCCTAATATCCAATATCCAAAACACAGTGACCCTAATATCTAATATCCAAAACACAGTGACCCTAATATCCAATATCCAAAACACAGTGACCCTAATATATAAAACACAACAAACCTAATATCCAAAACAGTGACCCTAATATATAATATCCAAAACACAGTGACCCTAATATCCAAAACACAGTGACCCTAATATCCAAAACACAGTGAACCTAATATCCAAAACACAGTGACCCTAATATCCAATATCCAAAACACAGTGACCCTAATATCCAAAACACAGTGACCCTAACATCCAAAACACAGTGACCCTAAAATCCAAAACACAGTGACCCTAATATCCAAAACACAGTGAACCTAATATCCAAAACACAGTGACCCTAATATCCAATATCCAAAACACAGTGACCCTAATATCCAAAACACAGTGAACCTAATATCCAAAACACAGTGACCCTAATATCCAATATCCAAAACACAGTGACCCTAATATCCAAAACACAGTGACCCTAATATCCAATATCCAAAACACAGTGACCCTAATATCCAATATCCAAAACACAGTGACCCTAATATCCAATATCCAAAACACAGTGACCCTAATATCTAATATCCAAAACACAGTGACCCTAATATCCAATATCCAAAACACAGTGACCCTAATATCTAAAACACAACAAACCTAATATCCAAAACAGTGACCCTAATATATAATATCCAAAACACAGTGACCCTAATATCCAAAACACAGAGTGACCAAGACTGATCTACTCTGCTGTTCCCTTTCAGTCACTCTGTATTACATGTTCCCTTTCAGACAGTCACTCTGTATTACATGTTCCCTTTCAGTCAGTCACTCTGTATAACATGTTCCCTTTCAGTCAGTCACTCTGTATTACATGTTCCCCAGGAAACACACACACTAACACCCAGGAAACACACACACTAACACCCAGGACACACACACACACTAACACCCAGGAAACACACTAACACGCAGGAAACACACTAACACCCAGGACAGACACACTAGCACCCAGGACAGACACACTAGCACCCAGGACAGACACACTAGCACCCAGGACAGACACACTAGCACCCAGGACACACACTAGCACCCAGGACACACACACACTAACACCCAGGACACACACACACTAACACCCAGGACACACACACACTAACACCCAGGAAACACACTAACACCCAGGACAGACACACTAGCACCCAGGACAGACAAACTAGCACCCAGGACACACACACACTAACACCCAGGACACACACACACTAACACCCAGGAAACACACTAACACCCAGGACAGACACACTAGCACCCAGGACACACACTAGCACCCAGGACACACACACACTAACACCCAGGACACACACACTAACACCCAGGACACACACACACTAACACCCAGGACACACACACACTAACACCCAGGACACACACACACTAACACCCAGGAAACACACTAACACCCAGGACAGACACACTAGCACCCAGGACAGACACACTAGCACCCAGGACACACACACTAACACCCAGGAAACACACAAACACACTAACACCCAGGACACACACACTAGCACCCAGGACAGAGACACTAACACCCAGGACAGAGACACTAACACCCAGGACAGACACACTAGCACCCAGGAAACACACACTAACACCCAGGAAACACACTAACACCCAGGAAACACACTAACACCCAGGAAACACACTAACACCCAGGACACACACAAACACCCAGGACACACACAAACACACTAACACCCAGGACACACACACTAGCACCCAGGAAACACACTAACACCCAGGACACACACAAACACCCAGGAAACACACAAACACACTAACACCCAGGACACACACACTAACACCCAGGACACACACACACACTAACACCCAGGAAACACACTAACACGCAGGAAACACACTAACACCCAGGACAGACACACTAGGACCCAGGACAGACACACTAGCACCCAGGACAGACACACTAGCACCCAGGACAGACACACTAGCACCCAGGACACACACACACTAGCACCCAGGACACACACTAGCACCCAGGACACACACACACTAACACCCAGGACACACACACTAACACCCAGGACACACACACACTAACACCCAGGACACACACACACTAACACCCAGGAAACACACTAACACCCAGGAAACACACAAACACCCAGGACACACACAAACACACTAACACCCAGGACACACACACTAGCACCCAGGAAACACACTAACACCCAGGACACACACAAACACCCAGGAAACACACAAACACACTAACACCCAGGACACACACACTAGCACCCAGGAAACACACAAACACCCAGGACACACACTAACACCCAGGACACACACAAACACCCAGGACACACACACACTAACACCCAGGAAACACACTAACACCCAGGAAACACACAAACACCCAGGACACACACAAACACACTAACACCCAGGACACACACACTAGCACCCAGGAAACACACTAACACCCAGGACACACACAAACACCCAGGAAACACACAAACACACTAACACCCAGGACACACACACTAGCACCCAGGAAACACACTAACACCCAGGAAACACACAAACACCCAGGACACACACTAACACCCAGGACACACACAAACACCCAGGAAACACACAAACACACTAACACCCAGGACACACACACTAGCACCCAGGACAGAGACACTAACACCCAGGACAGACACACTAGCACCCAGGACACACACACTAACACCCAGGAAACACACAAACACCCAGGACACACACACTAGCACCCAGGAAACACACTAACACCCAGGACACACACAAACACACTAACACCCAGGACACACACACTAGCACCCAGGAAACACACTAACACCCCGGACACACACAAACACCCAGGAAACACACAAACACACTACCACCCAGGACACACACACTAACACCCAGGACACACACACTAACACCCAGGAAACACACACTAAGACCCAGGAAACACACTAACACCCACACACACACTAACACCCAGGACACACACACTAACACCCAGGAAACACACACTAACACCCAGGACAGAGACACTAACACCCAGGACACACACAAACACCCAGGAAACACACAAACACACTAACACCCAGGACACACACACTAACACCCAGGAAACACACTAACACCCAGGACAGACACACTAACACCCAGGAAACACACAAACACACTAACACCCGGGACACACACTAACACCCACACACACACTAACACCCGGGACACACACACTAACACCCAGGACACACACACACTAACACCCAGGAAACACACTAACACCCAGGAAACACACAAACACCCAGGACACACACAAACACACTAACACCCAGGACACACACACTAGCACCCAGGAAACACACTAACACCCAGGACACACACAAACACCCAGGAAACACACAAACACACTAACACCCAGGACACACACACTAGCACCCAGGAAACACACTAACACCCAGGAAACACACAAACACCCAGGACACACACTAACACCCAGGACACACACAAACACCCAGGACACACACACACTAACACCCAGGAAACACACTAACACCCAGGAAACACACAAACACCCAGGACACACACAAACACACTAACACCCAGGACACACACACTAGCACCCAGGAAACACACTAACACCCAGGACACACACAAACACCCAGGAAACACACAAACACACTAACACCCAGGACACACACACTAGCACCCAGGAAACACACTAACACCCAGGAAACACACAAACACCCAGGACACACACTAACACCCACGACACACACAAACACCCAGGAAACACACAAACACACTAACACCCAGGACAGACACACTAGCACCCAGGACACACACACTAACACCCAGGAAACACACAAACACCCAGGACACACACACTAGCACCCAGGAAACACACTAACACCCAGGACACACACAAACACCCAGGAAACACACAAACACACTAACACCCAGGACACACACACTAGCACCCAGGAAACACACTAACACCCCGGACACACACAAACACCCAGGAAACACACAAACACACTAACACCCAGGACACACACACTAACACCCAGGACACACACACTAACACCCAGGAAACACACACTAAGACCCAGGAAACACACTAACACCCACACACACACTAACACCCAGGACACACACACTAACACCCAGGAAACACACACTAACACCCAGGACAGAGACACTAACACCCAGGACACACACAAACACCCAGGAAACACACAAACACACTAACACCCAGGACACACACACTAACACCCAGGAAACACACTAACACCCAGGACAGACACACTAACACCCAGGAAACACACAAACACACTAACACCCGGGACACACACTAACACCCACACACACACTAACACCCGGGACACACACACTAACACCCAGGACACACACTAACACCCAGGAAACACACACTAACACCCAGGAAACACACACTAACACCCAAGACACACCCACACAGTAAAACCCAGCGAGGACAGGTCTGGCTAGCAACACTGGGTGATTAAGGAGGGATTATCACTCTGTCTTTCAGAATTGTAACCGGTGCCAGTTAGTCCCTAGCCATTCAGAAACATCACTCAGTGTACTAGCCAAAGACATCAGCCAGCCAGAACTCTGGTAGACAGAGATCGGTGTCTGGCACGCACACAGACACACACAGTGGAATTATGGCATTATTATTCCTTCATGGCAACTCCTTTCTCTTTGGAGCATCGCAGATCCATGGAGCTGCACATGTCAAATTAGCAATGACCCAACCCCAGTGTCCAGCTCTGCCCTAAATCCCTCTTATAGCGTTTTTACCAGCCGCTCCAACCTTTCATCTCCACATATTCCCAGGTTTGATTAAGTGAGGACGGATTCTCTCCTGGCAGAGAGCCACTCCGTCCCGCCTCTAAAATGACCTCAGGATGTATGCACACATGTCACTTCAGGGATATGGGAAACAGAAAGACTACAGGAGGCTGTGAAGAACAAATGAATCCATGACAGCAGCTAGAGAGGAGAGGAGAGGGCACAGCTGGCTGATATAACCTACAACATCTGAAGAGGAGGCAGTAGTGTAAAATAACATTTGATTTGATGCAGTTTTTTCGGCATGAAGCATTCAAACAGGACATATTGTCTTGCTCTTCACTGTAATCAGATAATATCAATACGTTGCCAGTCTCTCTTGGCTAAAAGGAAAGGACAGACTGACCTGCATCACTTTTTTAAATTATATAAGAAGCATTCATGTGTTGAAGATTCCAAATTGATTGCATTATCAACAGCTCTAACACACACAGCTCTAACACACACAGCTCAGACACACACAGCTCAGACACACACAGCTCTAACACACACAGCTCAGACAAACACAGCTCAGACACACACAGCTCTAACACACACAGCTCAGACACACACAGCTCAGACACACACAGCTCAGACACACACAGCTCAGACACACACAGCTCAGAAACACACAGCTCAGAAACACACAGCTCAGAAACACACAGCTCAGACACACACAGCTCAGACACACACAGCTCAGACACACACAGCTCTAACACACACAGCTCAGACACACACAGCTCAGACACACACAGCTCAGACACACACAGCTCTAACACACACAGCTCAGACACACACAGCTCTAACACACACAGCTCTGACACACACAGCTCAGACACACACAGCTCTAACACACACAGCTCAGACACACACAGCTCTAACACACACAGCTCAGACACACACAGCTCTACACACACAGCTCAGACACACACAGCTCTGACACACACAGCTCAGACACACACAGCTCTAACACACACAGCTCTAACACACACAGCTCAGACACACACAGCTCTAACACACACAGCTCAGACACACACAGCTCAGACACACACAGCTCTAACACACACAGCTCTAACACACACAGCTCTAACACACACAGCTCTAACACACACAGCTCAGACACACACAGCTCAGACACACACAGCTCAGACACACACAGCTCAGACACACACAGCTCTAACACACACAGCTCAGAAACACACAGCTCAGACACACACAGCTCTAACACACACAGCTCAGACACACACAGCTCAGACACACACAGCTCTAACACACACAGCTCAGACACACACAGCTCTAACACACAGCTCTGACACACACAGCAGACAAACACAGCTCAGACAAACACAGCTCAGACACACACAGCTCTAACACACACAGCTCAGACACACACAGCTCAGACACACACAGCTCAGACACACACAGCTCTAACACACACAGCTCAGAAACACACAGCTCAGACACACACAGCTCTAACACACACAGCTCAGACACACACAGCTCAGACACACACAGCTCTAACACACACAGCTCAGACACACACAGCTCTAACACACAGCTCTGACACACACAGCAGACAAACACAGCTCAGACAAACACAGCTCAGACACACACAGCTCTAACACACACAGCTCTAACACACACAGCTCTAATACACACAGCTCAGACAAACACAGCTCTGACACACACAGCTCTAACACACACAGCTCAGACAAACACAGCTCAGACACACACAGCTCAGACAAACACAGCTCAGACACACACAGCTCAGACAAACACAGCTCAGACACACACAGCTCAGACACACACAGCTCAGACACACACAGCTCTAACACACACAGCTCAGACACACACAGCTCAGACACACACAGCTCTAACACACACAGCTCAGACAAACACAGCTCTAACACACACAGCTCAGACAAACACAGCTCTGACACACACAGCTCTAACACACACAGCTCTGACACACACAGCTCTAACACACACAGCTCGGACACACACAGCTCTAACACACACAGCTCTGACACACACAGCTCTAACACACACAGCTCTGACACACACAGCTCTAACACACACAGCTCGGACACACACAGCTCTAACACACACAGCTCTGACACACACAGCTCTAACACACACAGCTCGGACACACACAGCTCAGACACACACAGCTCTGACACACAGCTCTAACACACACAGCTCTAACACACACAGCTCAGACACACACAGCTCAGACACACACAGCTCTAACACACACAGCTCTAAAACACACAGCTCAGACACACACAGCTCTGACACACAGCTCTAACACACACAGCTCTAACACACAGCTCTAACACACACAGCTCTAACACACAGCTCTGACACACACAGCTCTAACACACAGCTCTAACACACACAGCTCTAACACACACAGCTCAGACACACACAGCTCTGACACACACAGCTCTAACACACACAGCTCTAACACACAGCTCTGACACACAGCTCTAACACACACAGCTGTAACACACAGCTCTGACACACAGCTCTGACACACAGCTTGGTCACGCACAGCTCAGACACACACAGCTCTAACACACAGCTCTGACACACACAGCAGACAAACACAGCTCAGACAAACACAGCTCAGACACACACAGCTCTAACACACACAGCTCTAACACACACAGCTCCTAACACACACAGCTCTAATACACACAGCTCAGACAAACACAGCTCTGACACACACAGCTCTAACACACACAGCTCAGACAAACACAGCTCAGACACACACAGCTCAGACAAACACAGCTCAGACACACACAGCTCAGACAAACACAGCTCAGACACACACAGCTCAGACAAACACAGCTCAGACACACACAGCTCAGACACACACAGCTCAGACACACACAGCTCTAACACACACAGCTCAGACACACACAGCTCAGACACACACAGCTCAGACACACACAGCTCAGACACACACAGCTCTAACACACACAGCTCAGACACACACAGCTCAGACACACACAGCTGTAACACACAGCCTCAGACACACACAGCTCTACACACACAGCTACACACACAGCTCTAACACACACAGCTCTGACACACACAGCTCTAACACACACAGCTCTGACACACACAGCTCTAACACACACAGCTCGGACACACACAGCTCTAACACACACAGCTCTGACACACACAGCTCTAACACACACAGCCTGGACACACACAGCTCACACAGCCTGACACACACAGCTCTAACACACACAGCTCGGACACACACAGCTCAGACACACACAGCTCTGACACACAGCTCTAACACACACAGCTCTAACACACACAGCTCAGACACACACAGCTCAGACACACACAGCTCTAACACACACAGCTCTAAAACACACAGCTCAGACACACACAGCTCTGACACACAGCTCTAACACACACAGCTCTAACACACAGCTCTAACACACACAGCTCTAACACACAGCTCTGACACACACAGCTCTAACACACAGCTCAGACACACAGCTCTGACACACAGCTCTCACACACAGCTCTAACACACAGCTCAGACACACACAGCTCTGACACACAGCTCTAACACAGCTCTACACACAGCTCTGACACACAGCTCTGACACACAGCTCTGACACACAGCACACACAGCTCTAACACACACAGCTCTGACACACAGCTCTAACACACACAGCTCAGACACACACAGCTCTCACACACAGCTCTAGACACACACAGCTCTAACACACAGCTCTGACACACAGCTCTAACACACACAGCTGTAACACACAGCTCTGACACACAGCTCTGACACACAGCTGCTCTGACACACAGCTTGGTCACGCACAGCTCAGACACACACAGCTCTAACACACAGCTCTGACACACACAGCAGACAAACACAGCTCAGACAAACACAGCTCAGACACACACAGCTCTAACACACACAGCTCTAACACACACAGCTCTAATACACACAGCTCAGACAAACACAGCTCTGACACACACAGCTCTAACACACACAGCTCAGACAAACACAGCTCAGACACACACAGCTCAGACAAACACAGCTCAGACACACACAGCTCAGACAAACACAGCTCAGACACACACAGCTCAGACACACACAGCTCAGACACACACAGCTCTAACACACACAGCTCAGACACACACAGCTCAGACACACACAGCTCAGACACACACAGCTCAGACACACACAGCTCTAACACACACAGCTCAGACACACACAGCTCAGACACACACAGCTGTAACACACAGCTCAGACACACACAGCTCTAAAACACACAGCTCAGACACACACAGCTGTAACACACACAGCTCTGACACACACAGCTCTAACACACACAGCTGTAACACACACAGCTCAGACAAACACAGCTCTAACACACACAGCTCTAACACACACAGCTCTAACACACACAGCTCTAACACACACAGCTCAGACACACACAGCTCTAACACACACAGCTCAGACACACACAGCTCAGACACACACAGCTCAGACACACACAGCTCAGACACACACAGCTCTAACACACACAGCTCAGACACACACAGCTCAGACACACACAGCTGTAACACACAGCTCAGACACACACAGCTCTAACACACACAGCTCAGACACACACAGCTGTAACACACACAGCTCTGACACACACAGCTCTAACACACACAGCTGTAACACACACAGCTCAGACAAACACAGCTCTAACACACACAGCTCTAACACACACAGCTCTAACACACACAGCTCTAACACACACAGCTCAGACAAACACAGCTCTAACACACACAGCTCAGACAAACACAGCTCTGACACACACAGCTCTAACACACACAGCTCTGACACACACAGCTCTAACACACACAGCTCTGACACACACAGCTCTAACACACACAGCTCTGACACACACAGCTCTAACACACACAGCTCAGACAAACACAGCTCAGACACACACAGCTCAGACAAACACAGCTCAGACACACACAGCTCAGACAAACACAGCTCAGACACACACAGCTCAGACACACACAGCTCAGACACACACAGCTCAGCTCAGACACACACAGCTCAGACAAACACAGCTCAGACACACACAGCTCTAACACACACAGCTCAGACACACACAGCTCAGACACACACAGCTCAGACACACACAGCTCAGAAACACACAGCTCAGAAACACACAGCTCAGAAACACACAGCTCAGACACACACAGCTCAGACACACACAGCTCAGAAACACACAGCTCAGAAACACACAGCTCAGAAACACACAGCTCAGAAACACACAGCTCAGAAACACACAGCTCAGACACACACAGCTCAGAAACACACAGCTCAGAAACACACAGCTCAGAAACACACAGCTCAGACACACACAGCTCAGACACACACAGCTCTAACACACAGCTCTGACACACACAGCTCTAACACACACAGCTCAGACACACACAGCTCAGACACACACAGCTCTAACACACACAGCTCTAAAACACACAGCTCAGACACACACAGCTCTGACACACAGCTCTAACACACACAGCTCTAACACACAGCTCTAACACACACAGCTCTAACACACAGCTCTGACACACACAGCTCTAACACACAGCTCTAACACACACAGCTCTAACACACACAGCTCAGACACACACAGCTCTGACACACACAGCTCTAACACACACAGCTCTAACACACAGCTCTGACACACAGCTCTAACACACACAGCTGTAACACACAGCTCTGACACACAGCTCTGACACACAGCTTGGTCACGCACAGCTCAGACACACACAGCTCTAACACACAGCTCTGACACACACAGCAGACAAACACAGCTCAGACAAACACAGCTCAGACACACACAGCTCTAACACACACAGCTCTAACACACACAGCTCTAATACACACAGCTCAGACAAACACAGCTCTGACACACACAGCTCTAACACACACAGCTCAGACAAACACAGCTCAGACACACACAGCTCAGACAAACACAGCTCAGACACACACAGCTCAGACAAACACAGCTCAGACACACACAGCTCAGACACACACAGCTCAGACACACACAGCTCCTAACACACACAGCTCAGACACACACAGCTCAGACACACACAGCTCAGACACACACAGCTCAGACACACACAGCTCTAACACACACAGCTCAGACACACACAGCTCAGACACACACAGCTGTAACACACAGCTCAGACACACACAGCTCTAACACACACAGCTCAGACACACACAGCTGTAACACACACAGCTCTGACACACACAGCTCTAACACACACAGCTGTAACACACACAGCTCAGACAAACACAGCTCTAACACACACAGCTCTCTAACACACACAGCTCTAACACACACAGCTCTAACACACACAGCTCAGACACACACAGCTCCTAACACACACAGCTCAGACACACACAGCTCAGACACACACAGCTCAGACACACACAGCTCAGACACACACAGCTCTAACACACACAGCTCAGACACACACAGCTCAGACACACACAGCTGTAACACACAGCTCAGACACACACAGCTCTAACACACACAGCTCAGACACACACAGCTGTAACACACACAGCTCTGACACACACAGCTCTAACACACACAGCTGTAACACACACAGCTCAGACAAACACAGCTCTAACACACACAGCTCTAACACACACAGCTCTAACACACACAGCTCCTAACACACACAGCTCAGACAAACACAGCTCTAACACACACAGCTCAGACAAACACAGCTCTGACACACACAGCTCTAACACACACAGCTCTGACACACACAGCTCTAACACACACAGCTCTGACACACACAGCTCTAACACACACAGCTCTGACACACACAGCTCTAACACACACAGCTCAGACAAACACAGCTCAGACACACACAGCTCAGACAAACACAGCTCAGACACACACAGCTCAGACAAACACAGCTCAGACACACACAGCTCAGACACACACAGCTCAGACACACACAGCTCAGCTCAGACACACACAGCTCAGACAAACACAGCTCAGACACACACAGCTCTAACACACACAGCTCAGACACACACAGCTCAGACACACACAGCTCAGACACACACAGCTCAGAAACACACAGCTCAGAAACACACAGCTCAGAAACACACAGCTCAGACACACACAGCTCAGACACACACAGCTCAGAAACACACAGCTCAGAAACACACAGCTCAGAAACACACAGCTCAGAAACACACAGCTCAGACACACACAGCTCAGAAACACACAGCTCAGAAACACACAGCTCAGAAACACACAGCTCAGACACACACAGCTCAGACACACACAGCTCTAACACACAGCTCTGACACACACAGCTCTAACACACAGCTCTGACACACAGCTCAGAAACACACAGCTCTGACACACAGCTCAGACACACAGCTCAGACACACACAGCTCTAACACACACAGCTCAGACACACACAGCTCAGACACACACAGCTCAGACACACACAGCTCTAACACACACAGCTCAGACACACACAGCTCAGACACACACAGCTCAGACACACACAGCTCAGAAACACACAGCTCAGAAACACACAGCTCAGAAACACACAGCTCAGACACACACAGCTCAGACACACACAGCTCAGAAACACACAGCTCAGAAACACACAGCTCAGAAACACACAGCTCAGAAACACACAGCTCAGAAACACACAGCTCAGACACACACAGCTCAGAAACACACAGCTCAGAAACACACAGCTCAGAAACACACAGCTCAGACACACACAGCTCAGACACACACAGCTCTAACACACAGCTCTGACACACACAGCTCTAACACACACAGCTCAGACACACACAGCTCAGACACACACAGCTCTAACACACACAGCTCTAAAACACACAGCTCAGACACACACAGCTCTGACACACAGCTCTAA
Organism: Brachymystax lenok tsinlingensis; assembly: GCA_030435695.1. Classification (NCBI taxonomy): domain Eukaryota; kingdom Metazoa; phylum Chordata; class Actinopteri; order Salmoniformes; family Salmonidae; genus Brachymystax; species Brachymystax lenok. The sequence continues at coordinate 3,366,503 of CM059791.1, read as the reverse complement.
CACACACAGCTCTAACACACAGCTCTAACACACACAGCTCTAACACACAGCTCTGACACACACAGCTCTAACACACAGCTCTAACACACACAGCTCTAACACACACAGCTCAGACACACACAGCTCTGACACACACAGCTCTAACACACACAGCTCTAACACCCAGCTCTGACACACAGCTCTAACACACACAGCTGTAACACACAGCTCTGACACACAGCTCTGACACACAGCTTGGTCACGCACAGCTCAGACACACACAGCTCTAACACACAGCTCTGACACACACAGCAGACAAACACAGCTCAGACAAACACAGCTCAGACACACACAGCTCTAACACACACAGCTCTAACACACACAGCTCTAATACACACAGCTCAGACAAACACAGCTCTGACACACACAGCTCTAACACACACAGCTCAGACAAACACAGCTCAGACACACACAGCTCAGCTCAGACAAACACAGCTCAGACACACACAGCTCAGACAAACACAGCTCAGACACACACAGCTCAGACACACACAGCTCAGACACACACAGCTCTAACACACACAGCTCAGACACACACAGCTCAGACACACACAGCTCAGACACACACAGCTCAGACACACACAGCTCTAACACACACAGCTCAGACACACACAGCTCAGACACACACAGCTGTAACACACAGCTCAGACACACACAGCTCTAACACACACAGCTCAGACACACACAGCTGTAACACACACAGCTCTAACACACACAGCTCTGACACACACAGCTGTAACACACACAGCTCAGACACACACAGCTGTAACACACACAGCTCTGACACACACAGCTCTAACACACACAGCTACACACACAGCTCAGACAAACACAGCTCTAACACACACAGCTCTAACACACACAGCTCTAACACACACAGCTCTAACACACACAGCTCAGACACACACAGCTCTACACACACAGCTCAGACACACACAGCTCAGACACACACAGCTCAGACACACACAGCTCAGACACACACAGCTCCTAACACACACAGCTCAGACACACACAGCTCAGACACACAGCTCAGACACACACAGCTGTAACACACAGCTCAGACACACACAGCTCTAACACACACAGCTCAGACACACACAGCTGTAACACACACAGCTCTGACACACACAGCTCTAACACACACAGCTGTAACACACACAGCTCAGACAAACACAGCTCTAACACACACAGCTCTAACACACACAGCTCCTAACACACACAGCTCTAACACACACAGCTCAGACAAACACAGCTCTAACACACACAGCTCAGACAAACACAGCTCTGACACACACAGCTCTAACACACACAGCTCTGACACACACAGCTCTAACACACACAGCTCTGACACACACAGCTCTAACACACACAGCTCTGACACACACAGCTCTAACACACACAGCTCAGACAAACACAGCTCAGACACACACAGCTCAGACAAACACAGCTCAGACACACACAGCTCAGACAAACACAGCTCAGACACACACAGCTCAGACACACACAGCTCAGACACACACAGCTCAGCTCAGACACACACAGCTCAGACAAACACAGCTCAGACACACACAGCTCTAACACACACAGCTCAGACACACACAGCTCAGACACACACAGCTCAGACACACACAGCTCAGAAACACACAGCTCAGAAACACACAGCTCAGAAACACACAGCTCAGACACACACAGCTCAGACACACACAGCTCAGAAACACACAGCTCAGAAACACACAGCTCAGAAACACACAGCTCAGAAACACACAGCTCAGACACACACAGCTCAGAAACACACAGCTCAGAAACACACAGCTCAGAAACACACAGCTCAGACACACACAGCTCAGACACACACAGCTCTAACACACAGCTCTGACACACACAGCTCTAACACACAGCTCTGACACACAGCTCAGAAACACACAGCTCTGACACACAGCTCAGACACACAGCTCAGAAACACACAGCTCTGACACACAGCTCAGACACACACAGCTCTGACACACAGCTCAGACACACACAGCTCTGACACACACAGCTCTGACACACAGCTCAGAAACACACAGCTCTGACACACAGCTCAGAAACACACAGCTCTGACACACAGCTCTGACACACACAGCTCTAACACACAGCTCTGACACACAGCTCAGAAACACACAGCTCTAACACACAGCTCTGACACACAGCTCAGAAACACACAGCTCTGACACACAGCTCAGACACACACAGCTCTGACACACAGCTCAGACACACACAGCTCTAACACACACAGCTCAGACACACACAGCTCTGACACACAGCTCTAACACACACAGCTCAGACACACACAGCTCTGACACACAGCTCTAACACACCAGCTGGGTGTTTTAATGTATGTATCTCTTTCCTTAAGCTGTTCTTGTTTATTAATATTCTGTATTATGTCATGTTTCATGTGGACCCCAGGAAGAGTAACTGCTGCAATCGCCACAGCTAATAAGGATCCTAATAAAATGTACCCCTCGAAATACAAATTAGCCTACATCACCGCGGTTTACTCGTCAATTTTATCAGCGGATTCTCAGAACATATTCCAATCAAAGCAAAGCAGTCCTCTGATTCTGATTACAATTTCTCAATGGGTACTTCCTGTTTGAGCTTCTACTTGTAAATAGCAAGCAGGGCTACGGAGCCATGATCTGATTTGCCGAATAGTCGAGCAGGGAGGGCCTTGTATGCTTACTTGTGGGCAGAGTAACAGTGGTGTAGGACATTAACACCCCCAAGTGACGAAGGAGACGTGTTGATGGAAGTTGGGAAACACGTGTCTTAATGACGCAGAATTAAAATCGTTGGTGACAAGAAAGGCAGCCTCCGAATACATGTTTTCCTGCTTGTTTATAGCATCCTACAGTTTGTTAAGTGTCAGCTTGTTATATTTCTTGTCCTGAGGTGGAATGTGTACAACAGTCACAATAACAGCTGAAAACTCTTTTGATAAATAGCATGGTCTGCATCTATATCATGAGGTATTCTAACTCAGGCGAGCAAAACCTTGAGACGTCCTTAAAACTAGCTGTTGTTAACTAACACCTCCCCCTTAACCTTACCTGAAGCTGCCGTTTGGTCTTGTCAATGCATAGAAAAACAATCTAGATGTACACTCAGTTTATTAGGTACACCCATCTAGTACTGGGTTAGACCCACCTTTGCCTTCAGAACAGCTTGAATTCTTCGGGGCATGAACATGTTACTCAATTGGTATCAAGGGAACCTAACGTGTGCCAGAAAAACATTCCCCACGCCATTATACCACCAGCCTGCACCGTAGACACCAGGCAGGATGGGACAATGGACTCGTGCTGCTTCAGCAAATCCTGACTCTACCATCACCATGACGCAAACAGGAACCAGGATTTTGTCGGACCAGGTGATGTTTTTCCACTCCTCAATTGTCCAGTGTTGGTGATTGCGTGTCCACTGGAGTCGCTTCTCCTTGTTTTTAGCTGACAGGAGTGGAACCCGGTGTGGTCGTCTCTGCTGCAATAGTCCATCCGTGACACGGACCGACGAGTTGTGCATTTCTGAGATGACATTCTGCACACCAGTGTTGTACTGTGCCGTTATTTGGCTGTTCGCGGCCCGCCTGTTAGCTTCCACGATTTTTTGCCATTCTCCTTCGACCTCTCATCAACGAGCTGTTTTTGCCCACGGGACTGCCGCTGACTGGATGTTATTTGTTTCTCGCACCCTTCTCGGTAAACCCTAGACACTGTCTTGTGTGAATAACCCAGGAGGCCGGCCGTTTCTGAGTTACTGGAACCTGGCGCGTCTGTACGAACGATCATAGCAGGCTCAAAGTCACTTAGAATGGGCAAAGCAAGTGACCTAACGTATAATCGAACAGTAACTGAATGCCTGTCTGCCTGCTTCAAATAGCAAGCCGTGTTCATGTGACTCACTGTCTGTAGGAGAGAATCATTTTCGTGAATGGGGTGACGTACCTAATAAACTCAGCGTATATTATCCACGTCCTTGTTCAGCCACGACTCCGAGAAACATAGGATATTAAAAGATCTTCAGGTCTCGTTGATAGGCTAGTCTCGAACGGCGCTCCTCCAGTTTGTTCTCTAGGGATTAGACGTTCGCCAATAGAACGGAGGGTAGAGGCGGTTTCTTTACTCGCCGACATAGTCTCATAAGGGAGTCCGGTCGTTCCTTTCCTCTTTCGAGTCCCGGGGATTTGGGCCTGGTCAGGAATGAGCAGTACATCCAAAGCTGCCGACTCGTTAAAGTAGAAATCTGCATCCAAATGGAGGTTAGTGATCGCTGTTCTGACGTCCAGAAGCTCTTTTTCAGTCATAGGAAATTAAGGCGGAAATATGATGTAAAAAAAATATATATAATAATTAAGAACTGTGTAAAAAAAAAACACAACATGGCAGAATTGGGTCAACACGTAGGACGGCAGCTATCCACTGCAGCGGTATCTTCACTTCTCTTCCTGTGTAGCCAAAATGAAAAGAACATCATGATGTTAATTTGTCGTGTTGGTAATGTGCAATAGCACAATGTAAGTCTTAAAATAGTGAGATAACGTTTACTGCAGAGTTGGAAAACGTGTGGTTTGCCAGGGGCTTAGCTAGCTCTTAGCTAGGCTCATTAGGGAATAAAGGGGAGAACGCTAGGTAGCTTTACCACCCCTGCGTTAGTACGTTTCACTCAATTAAATAATTATTGCTGTCTTATATGGGGAATTTAATTGGAATGCTTTGAATAGGAATCTTAGTTAAAATCTGTTCAAGAAAAGTTCAACTGAAAAATGTCTTCAGCGATGTCTTCAGCGATTGTTTTCTGGCTACATTTGGAAAATAGAAAATATAAAATGTTAATATTTCCTTTAACATTCGGTGTTGTGTCCGTCGTCATTTTTGACAAGTGAGGCATGTTTATAAATGCTTTATAAATCCTTTCTGGGAAATAGGAATGACAGTACATTGACTGAATAGAATTCGAAACATAGACCTTTAATGTTGGTGTTATAGGCCAGTATGACCAACGGTTATGAACCTCAACACGATTTGATGTGTAAACCCGGACCCGGAGGATTCCAACGCTGTGGGGATCCCCACACACCATTGACCTCAGTGACAAGAAGTCACGGGCCTACACCGGCCGGTGGGGGAAATCAAATCAAATGTTATTTGTCCCATGTGTTCGAAGACAACAGGTGTAGACCTTACCGTGAAATGCTGAAGACAACAGGTGTAGACTTTACCGTGATATGCTGAAGACAACAGGTGTAGACTTTACCATGATATGCTGAAGACAACATGTGTAGACCTTACCGTGAAATGCTGAAGACAACAGGTGTAGACTTTACCGTGATATGCTGAAGACAACAGGTGTAGACCTTACAGTGATATGCTGAAGACAACAGGTGTAGACCTTACAGTGATATGCTGAAGACAACAGGTGTAGACCTTACAGTTGTAACAAACGAGACTCCCGCGGTTCCTCCTGCTCACCACCAGAGGGAACCCTCTCCTGAATATTAAGCCCTGGACTACAACTCCCACATACCTGGTTCCAATCACCGTTGCACCTGTCTCCCATTAATAGACTATTTAGGCTCTCTCTCCCTTTCTCTCCTTGCGAAGTCTTGTTTCCCTGGTGATCATTTCTGAGCGTTTTCCCGTGTCTGTCATTTCGTGGTATTACTCTGGACTGTTTTTCCCTTTTTGATTCTTGCTGCCTGCCCTGGACTATATTCTTTATTGGACTGATTTTTGTAAGCTTGCTGCCTGCCCTGACCTCATGCCTGTACCTGGATTACGATTAGCCTTATCCCTGCTGTTGTGTTTGCTGGCGATTGACCCTGTTTGTACGACCAAGATTGTAATAAAGCTGCAAATGGATCCTCACTCTCAGGGTGCTTCATTACAGAAGACTTCGCCACTTCGCGATCCAGCAGCTCTGGTCCAAATGCCCACGGAGATCTCCACTCAAGCAAACCAGCTCGCCGTTCATCAACAGCAGCTAACCCATCTAACTACGGTAACGGAGGAACTCGTCCGGACGCTACAGAGGTTGCAGATGTCGCTCCCGAACTCAGCCCCTCCTCAGCCGAGCATAAGTATGGGCACCTCTCCACCACCGGCACCCACAGTTAACCCACGTCTGGCTCTCCCTGAGAAGTTTGACGGTAACCCCACTAAGAGTAAGGGATTTCTACTGCAATGTTCATTATTTATTGATCAACAACCAGCGATGTATGTCACTGACGCCAGCAAGATTTCCCTGGTATGTTCTCTCCTCACTGGCAGAGCGTTAGAGTGGGTAACGGCGGTTTGGAGAGAGGATGGCACGGCTTTTCCATCGTTCGGTGCCTTTCTTCAACGCTTCCGGGAAGTATTTGAACACCCGGAGGAGGCATGAGAGCCGGTGACCGACTACTCGCGTTGAACCAGGGCAGGAATACTGCAGCAGAATATGCCTTGACATTTCGCACTCTGGCAGCTCAAACCGACTGGGTTGAGAGCACGCTTAAACTGCTCTTTCGCAAGGGACTCAGTTTGGAATTACAGTCTGAACTGGCCTGCCGAGATGAAGGGAGATCGCTGAATCAGTTCATCGAACTCACCATACAGATTGACAATCTGATTCGATCACGGCGCCCACTCAGAACGGGACCCACCAGCACACAATGTCCCGTGACTCTTCCTCCAACCGAACCCATGCAGCTCGGATATACTCACCTGACTCGGAGGAACGTGAACGCCGCATACGTCAACATCTCTGCCTCTATTGTGGTCAACCTGGCCATCTAAGGGCGTTCTGCCCCACAAGACCACCTCCTCGTAATCCCTCTTCGGTGAGTCCGTGTGTCCAAGCACACCACTCCAGTTCTTGTATCAAAGTGCCGATTGTATTATCTCTAGAGGACAATCATATAACCACATCAGCACTATTAGACTCCGGGCAGCCGGCAACTTTATGTCTCATGAGTTTGCCCAACAACAACAAATTCCATTAATCACCTGTGACTCTCAATTGGCAGTGGAGGCGCTAGATGGACGACCTCTCGGCGATGGGAGGGTCCTGCACACCACCGTGGACCTCCGACTCCAGACCGGGACCCGCCACACGGAGGTAATTCGCTTCTCGTCATCACATCACCCCATAACCCGGTAATCCTTGGGCTTCCCTGGCTACGGCAACATAACCCGCTCATCTCATGGAGGGAGGGTCGTATCATCAGATGGGACCCGTCATGCCACTCCAACTGCTTAACTGGCAGCTCTTCACTCTCCATTCAGGCCGTTCACGGTAAAGGACGAGCCAGCTCTTTTCTCCACTCTACCCATTGAATACTCTGACCTCATCGAAGCTTTCAGCAAGACCAAGGCGATGGAACTACCCCTCACCGATCAAGCGACTGTGCCATCGAGCTGCTACCAGGTACAAAGCCACCCAAGGGCCGAATCTTTCCCTATCTCAACCCGAATCAGAAGCCATGAAGAACTACATCGAGGAAGAACTATCGAAGGGGTTCATTAGAGCATCGACATCACCTGCAGCCGCGGGCTTCTTCTTTGTTAAAAAGAAAGACGGTGGTTTACGCCCTGTATTGACTACCGGGGTCTCAACGACATCACTGTCAAGTTTCGATATCCGTTACCGCTGGTTCCAGCTGCCCTAGAACAACTCCGCCAAGCCAAGTACTTCTCCAAACTGGACCTCCATAGCGCCTACAACCTCATTCGCATCCGGGACGGTGATGAATGGATGACAGCCTTTTCTACCAGCACTGGGCACTATGAGTATCTGGTTATGCCTTTCGGCTGTCTAATAGTCCCTCCGTGTTTCAATCATTTATCAATGACGTCTTTCGGGACATGCTGAATCGCTGGGTAATTGTGTACATTGATGACATTCTCATCTATTCCCACACCTATGAAGAACATGTGCAACATGTGAGAACAGTATTGCAACGACTCATAGATCACCAGCTATACGCCAAAGCAGAGAAGTGCGAATTTCACCAGACTTCCACATCCTTTTTGGGCTACATCATCAGCCAGGAGGAGTCGCCATGGGACGAGAAGAAGGTCAAGGCCGTTCTAGACTGGCCCCTGCCAGTAACCTTAAAGGAGTTACAGCGCTTCTTGGGATTTGCTAACTTTTACCGACGCTTCATCAGGAATTTCAGCTCGGTAGCCGCTCCCTTAACCTCTATGACTAAAAGAAACTCATCACACCTCACCTGGTCAACTACAGCACAGGAGGCTTTCGCCCAGAGTATCAAGGCACGTTTCACATCGGCTCCCATCCTCCACCACCCTAATCCTGAACTCCCGTTTACAGTTGAGGTAGACGCATCTAATACGGGCATTGGAGCCATTCTTTCACAGCGGCACGGATCCCCACTCAAGCTCTATCCGTGCGCCTATTATTCCCGCAAACTTAGTCCAGCCGAGCAGAACTACGACGTCGGAAACCGGGAACTGTTGGCCATGAAAGCAGCTATGGAGGAGTGGCGTCATTGGCTGGAGGGAGCTAAACATCCCTTCGTGATTCTAACGGACCACAAGAACCTGGAATACTTGAGGTCTGCCAAGAGACTGAACCCCAGACAAGCGAGGTGGGCACTCTTCTTCACACGATTTGACTTCACTGTTACCTATCGTCGGTTCCAAGAACACCAAGGCAGACGCATTATCACGCCAACACGACGGTGTAGCACCCACTGAACCCAAGGAAACCCTGCTTCCTGAATCGTTAATCGTGGCCCCGATTCAGTGGGACATCATGACAGAGCTCACCCAAGCCAACTCACAAAGGACCCCTCCGCCCGAATGCCCTCCTAACAAAACGTTTGTACCTCAGGACCTCTGTCAGAAAGTGCTAAAGCAAGTTCACTCCGCACTCAGCTCCGGTCATCCGGGAATCGCGGCCACGGTTCACCTGCTTCAGAACAGCTTCTGGTGGCCAACCTTGCGGGCAGACGCCAATAAAGTTCATTAACGACTGCACCATCTGTAACACAAATAAACATCTCAGACAACTACCATCGGGCCTACTGCAACCACTACCAGTTCCCCACCGACCATGGTCCCATCTCGCCATAGACTTCATTACCGATCTCCCCAAGTCCAATGGGAATACCACAATACTCACTGTCATAGATCGCTTCTCCAAGGCTTGCCGGTTGATTCCACTCCCCAAACTGCCTACAGCATTGGAAACTGCCGAACTCATGTGCAACCTGGTGTTCCGCTTCTATGGTCTGCCAGAGGACATCGTGTCGGACCGAGGGCCCCAATTCACATCCAGAGTATGGTCAGCATTCTTCCAACAACTCAACATCAACATTAGCCTCACTTCTGGGTATCACCCACAATCTAACGGTCAAACAGAACGCCTCAATCAAGAAATCACCCGGTTTCTCAGATCCTACTGTCATCAGAACCAAGCAGACTGGAGTCGATTCCTCATGTGGGCGGAGTATGCACAGAACTCACTCCAGAAACCCTCCACCGGTTTAACCCCATTCCAGTGTGTAATGGGCTTCCAACCTCCCTGTTTCCCTGGTCAGGGGAACCCACCGAGGTACCCTCTGTCAATGACTGGCTCCAGAGAAGCGAGGACATCTGGAGTCAGGCCCATACCCACTTACTACATGCAGTCAGGAGACAGAGGGTGCAGGCCAATCGCCACCGCCGCCCCAACCCGAATATACTCCAGGTCAATGGGTTTGGCTATCCACTCGAGACCTCGCCTCAAACTCCCCTGCAAGAAACTCAGTCCCAGGTATGTGGGTCCTTTCCAGATAGTCAAACAAATCACACCAGTTTCCTTCCGTTTGGCATTACCCGCTAATTACCGTATCTCTCCTACTTTCCATGTATCTCTTCTCAAACCCGCTGGTGGTCCGAGAGCGGAGGAGGAGGAGCAGACCAGTGAGCAGGGCCCCCACCCATCTTGGTGGGCCGAGGAGGTATATCGGCTTCGAGATCTACTCGATTCCAGACGCCGGGCAGGCTCCTCCAATATCTGGTAGATTGGGAGAGTGCGGACCGGAGGAGCGATCCTGGGTTAATGCAGAGGACATACTCGACCCGCACTCATGACTGAGTTCCATAGGGCGCACCGGAGAAACCGGCCCCCGACCTCGAGGAAGACCCGGCGTCGTTAAGCCTCTTCGGCGTCAGGAGCCGCTCACAGGGGGCTCTGTAACAAACGAGACTCCGCGGTTCCTCCTGCTCACCACCAGAGGAACCCTCTCCTGAATATTAAGCCCTGGACTACAACTCCCACATACCTGGTTCCAATCACCGTTGCACCTGTCTCCCATTAATAGACTATTTAGGCTCTCTCTCCCTTTCTCTCCTTGCGAAGTCTTGTTTCCCTGGTGATCATTTCTGAGCCGTTTTCCGTGTCTGTCATTTCGTGGTATTACTCTGGACTGTTTTCCCTTTTTGATTCTTGCTGCCTGCCCTGGACTATATTCTTTATTGGACTGATTTTTGTAAGCTTGCTGCCTGCCCTGACCTCATGCCTGTACCTGGATTACGATTAGCCTTATCCCTGCTGTTGTGTTTGCTGGCGATTGACCCTGTTTGTACGACCAAGATTGTAATAAAGCTGCAAATGGATCCTCACTCTCAGGGTGCTTCATTACAACAGTGATATGCTGAAGACAACAGGTGTAGACCTTACAGTGATATGCTGAAGACAACAGGTGTAGGTAGACCTTACAGTGATATGCTGAAGACAACAAGTGTACAGTGAGGGAAAAAAGTATTTGATCCCCTGCTGATTTTGTATGTTTGCCCACTGACAAAGAAATGATCAGTCTATAATTTTAATGGCATATAATGGTTTATTTGAACAGTGAGAGACAGAATAACAACAAATAAATCCAGAAAAACGCATGTGAAAAATGTTATAAATTGATTAGCATTTTAATGAGGGAAATAAGTATTTGACCCCTCTGCAAAACATGACTTAGTACTTGGTGGCAAAACCCTTGTTGGCAATCACAGAGGTCAGACGTTTCTTGTAGTTGGCCACCAGGTTTGCACACATCTCAGGAGGGATTTTGTCCCACTCCTCTTTGCAGATCTTCTCCAAGTCATTAAGGTTTCGAGGCTGACGTTTGGCAACTCGAACCTTCAGCTCCCTCCACAGATTTTCTATGGGATTAAGGTCTGGAGACTGGCTAGGCCACTCCAGGACCCTAATGTGCTTCTTCTTGAGCCATTCCTTTGTTGCCTTGGCCGTGTGTTTTGGGTCATTGTCATGCTGGAATACCCATCCACAACCCATTTTCAATGCCCTGGCTGAGGGAAGGAGGTTCTCACCCAAGATTTGACGGTACATGGCCCGTCCATCGTCCCTTTGATGCGGTGAAGTTGTCCTGTCCCCTTAGCAGAAAAACACCCCCAAAGCATAATGTTTCCACCTCCATGTTTGACGGTGGGGATGGTGTTCTTGGGGTCACAGGCAGCATTCCTCCTCCTCCAAACACAGCGAGTTGAGTTGATGCCAAAGAGCTCCATTTTGGTCTCATCCGACCACAACATTTTCACCCAGTTGTCCTCTGAATCATTCAGATGTTCATTGGCAAACTTCAGACGGGCATGTATATGTGCTTTCTTGAGCAGGGGGACCTTGCGGGCGCTGCAGGATTTCAGTCCTTCACGGCGTAGTGTGTTACCAATTGTTTTCTTGGTGACTATGGTCTCAGCTGCCTTGAGATCATTGACAAGATCCTCCCGTGTAGTTCTGGGCTGATTCCTCACCGTTCTCATGATCATTGCAACTCCACAAGGTGAGATCTTGCATGGAGCCCCAGGCCGAGGGAGATTGACAGTTCTTTTGTGTTTTTTCCATTTGCGAATAATCGCACCAACTGTTGTCACCTTCTCACCAAGCTGCTTGGCGATGGTCTTGTAGCCCATTCCAGCTTTGTGTAGGTCTACAATCTTGTCCCTGACATCCTTGGAGAGCTCTTTGGTCTTGGTCATGGTGGAGAGTTTGGAATCTGATTGATTGCTTCTGTGGACAGGTGTCTTTTTATACAGGTAACAAGCTGAGATTAGGAGCACTCCCTTTAAGAGTGTGCTCCTACTGTTCAGCAGTATTATAGCTTGGAGGTAGAAGCTGTTGACTAACTGTGTTCAGCAGTATTATGGCTTGGAGTTAGAAGCTGTTGACTAACTGTGTTCAGCAGTATTATGGCTTGGAGTTAGAAGCTGTTGACTAACTGTGTTCAGCAGTATTATAGCTTGGAGGTAGAAGCTGTTGACTAACTGTGTTCAGCAGTATTATGGCTTGGGGCTAGAAGCTGTTGACTAACTGTGTTCAGCAGTATTATGGCTTGGAGTTAGAAGCTGTTGACTAACTGTGTTCAGCAGTATTATAGCTTGGAGGTAGAAGCTGTTGACTAACTGTGTTCAGCAGTATTATGGCTTGAAGCTTTTCAAGAGCCTTTTGGTTCCAGACTTGGCGCACCGGTACCGCTTGCCGTGCGGTAGCAGAATGAACAGTCTATGGTCCGTCAAACTCAACTCTGAAGCTCGAAACCAGTTCCACTGTGTTTTTGGGACACCAGATGGGGGTGATTCCCCTCTAATCAGGGACTGATTTAGACCTGGGACACCAGGTGGGTGATTCCCCTCTAATCAGGGACTGATTTAGACCTGGGACACCAGGTGGGAGATTCCCCTCTAATCAGGGACTGATTTAGACCTGGGACACCAGGTGGGTGATTCCCCTCTAATCAGGGACTGATTTAGACCTGGGACACCAGGTGGGTGATTCCCCTCTAATCAGGGACTGATTTAGACCTGGGACACCAGGTGGATGATTTCCCTCTAATCAGGGGCTGATTTAGACCTGGGACACCAGGTGGATGATTTCCCTCTAATCAGGGGCTGATTTAGACCTGGGACACCAGGTGGGTGCAATTAATTATCAGGTAGAACAGAAAACCAGCAGGCTCTGGACCTCGTAGGGAAAGAGTTGAATACCCCTGGTCTACGGCTTGGGTGGCTGGGGTCTTTAACGATTTTCCGGACGTTCCTCTGACACCCCCTAGTATAGGAAATGAGGCTAGTACAGGCTATAACAGCATCATTATTCCCAAACGTGGTTTGGCATAAGCACACTTTTGAGAACAGCCATAACGATGACATTACACTGTCATTGTAATGATGAATCTATTAAAATACCTAAATATGATCTTTGCATAGCATGACATGAATGCGCTATAGATATGCTATGGATATAGTTCATTAACCTTTCATAATGCAGTCGGGACCTGTTATAACACGTTCATGACATGCTTATAGATGTGTAATGAATGCGTTGTGGATATGTAGTCAAAGTAAATCGTGATTAATATGTCTAGACGAACCGATGATCTACATTTCACCTACATATAGTTAATATATTCACATAGATATCTACTACAGCGATGATAATAATTGCAGAGATACACTAGTGACATTGACAGTTTAGTAAGTTCAAACGTCCTCTATGAATGCTAGTTCTCCATTAGGTACCAGTAGTAGGGTTATAGCTAGCCCAGTACATTAAGATACAACTCTATGGGGTTATACGCATTTCTTTAACTAGAAAGAGGTTTAAAGTTGCTAGAAGTTCCTCAGCGGCCCACTGTCTCCTCTCCCCGTTGTTCAGTTCTCTCGGGGGAGAGCTGTTAACTCACATATACATACGGCCCACTTCCGTTTAGTTCCTCAAATCAAATCAAATTTTATTTGTCACATACACATGGTTAGCAGATGTTAATGCGAGTGTAGCGAAATGCTTGTGCTTCTAGTTCCGACCATGCAGTAGTACCTAACAAGTAATCTAACAAATTCACAACAACTACCTTATACACACGAGTAAAGGAATGAATACGGAGTATGTACATATAAATATATGGATGAGCGATGGCTGACCGGCATAGGCAAGATGAAGTAGATGGTATGGAGTACAGTATATACACATATATATGAGATGAGTAATGTAGGATATGTAAACATTATATAAATGGCATTGTTTAAAGTGGCTAGTGATACCTTATTTCATCCAATTATAATTATTAAAGTGGCTAGAGATTTGGGTCGATGGCGACGGCATAGGCAAGATACGGTAGATGGTTTAGAGTACAGTGTATACATTTGATATGAGTATGTCGGATACGTAAACATTATATACAAAATTGTTTAAAGTGGCTAGTGATACATTTGTTACATCCAATTCCTATGTTTAAAGTGGCTAGAGATTTAAGTCAGTATGTTGGCAGCAGGCACTCAATGTTAGTGATGGCTGTTTAACAGTCTGATGGCCTTGAGGTAGAAGCTGTTTTTTAGTCTCTCGGTCCCAGCTTTGATGCACCTGTACTGACCTCGCCTTCTGGATGATAGCGGGGTGAACAGGCAGTGGCTCGGGTGGTTGTTGTCCTTGATGATCTTTTTGGCCTTTCTGTGACATCGGGTGGTGTAGGTGTCCTGGAGGGCAGGTAGTTTACCCCCGGTGATGCGCTGTGCAGTCCTCACTACCCTCTGGAGAGCCTTACGGTTGTGGGCCTTACGGTTGTGCTCTCGATTGTGCATCTGTAAAAGTTTGTGAGTGATTTTGGTGACAAGCCGAATTTCTTCAGCCTCCTGAGGTTGAAGAGGCGCTGTTGCGCCTTCTTTACCATGCTGTCTGTGTGGGTGGACCAATTCAGTTTGTCCGTGATGTGTACGCCGAGGAACTTAAAACTTTCCACCCTCTCCACTACTGTCCCCTCGATGTGGATAGGGGGGTGCTCCCTCTCCTGTTTCCTGAAGTCCACGATCATCTCCTTTGTTTTGCTGACATTGAGTGAGAGGTTATTTTCCTGACACCACACTCCGAGGGCCCTCACCTCCTCTCTGTAGGCCATCTCGTCGTTGTTGGTAATCAAGCCTACCACTGTAGTGTCGTCAGCAAACTTGATGATTGAGTTGGATGCGTGCTTGGCCACGCAGTCATGGGTAAACAGGGAGTACAGGAGGGGCTGAGAACGCACCCTTGTGGGGCCCCAGTGTTGAGGATCAGCGGGGTGGAGATGTTGTTTCCTACCCTCACCACCTGGGACCGGCCCGTCAGGAAGTCCAGGACCCAGTTGCACAGGGCTGGGTCGAGACCCAGGGTCTCGAGCTTAATGACGAGCTTGGAGGGAACTATGGTGTTAAATGCTGAGCTGTAGTCGATGAACAGCATTCTTACATAAGTATTCCTCTTGTCCAGATGGGTTAGGGCAGTATGCAGTGTGATTGCGATTGCGTCGTCTGTGGACCTATTGGGACGGTAAGCAAATTGGAGTGGGTCCAGGGTGTCTGGCAGGATGGAGGTGATATGATCCTTGACTAATCTCTCAAAGCACTTCATGATGACGGAAGTGAGTGCTACGGGCGATAGTCATTTAGCTCAGTCACCTTAGCTTTCTTGGGAACAGGAACAATGGTGGCCCTCTTGAAGCATGTGGGAACAGCAGACTGGGATAGGGACTGATTGAATATGTCCGTAAACACACCAGCCAGCTGGTCTGCGCATGCTCTGAGGACACGGCCAGGGATGCCATCTGGGCCGGCAGCCTTGCGAGGGTTAACACATTTAAATGTTTTTCTCACATTGGCTGCGGTGAAGGTGAGCCCGCAGGTTTTGGTAGCGGGGCGTGTCGGTGGCACTGTATTGTCCTCAAAGCGAGCAAAGAAGTTGTTTAGTTTGTCTGGGAGCAGGACGTCATGGTCGGCGACGGGGCTGGTTTTCTTTTTGTAGTCCGTGATTGACTGTAGACCCTGCCACATTCCTCTTGTGTCTGAGCCGTTGAATTGTGACTCTACATTGTCTCTATATTGACGCTTAGCCTGTGTTCGAGTACATGTGAGGCCGTGTCCAGAAACAACCCACAGCTCCATTACATGGCTACTGAAGCACACACACATCAGCCTGGTCAAACACCTATTCACTTGAGATGCATATTGGAATGGTGTAGGTGTGCAGAGAGTGTTTCTATAGGCCTAATAACCAGGCCATCTCAAGGGCTTTTCACACTGCTGAGCCTAACCAAGCTGTACTGGGCTGGCCTGGTTCAAAACACAGGACATCACTGGCAGTAAAGACGGAAAACTCATACATTGACAGTGGCTAGAATAAAGCATTGTGGTTAATTATGTTTAAAAAAATTAAAAATAAAAGTTTATTGAAACATAAACAACTGTACACATGGTCAGTGATGATGACAAAAATAACTTGCTACATAATGTTGAGAAACCCTGACCCCTTCTATCCAGTCCATAATGTTGAGAAACCCTCACCCCTTCTATCCAGTCCATAACCCTCACCCCTTCTATCCAGTCCATAATGTTGAGGAACCCTCACCCCTTCTATCCAGTCCATAATGTTGAGAAACCCTCACCCCTTCTATCCAGTCCATAAAGTTGAGAAACCCTGACCCCTTCTATCCAGTCCATAATGTTGAGGAACCCTCACCCCTTCTATCCAGTCCATAATGTTGAGAAACCCTCACCCCTTCTATCCAGTCCATAAAGTTGAGAAACCCTGACCCCTTCTATCCAGTCCATAACCCTCACCCCTTCTATCCAGTCCATAAACCTCACCCCTTCTATCCAGTCCATAATGTTGAGAAACCCTCACCCCTTCTATCCAGTCCATAATGTTGAGAAACCCTCACCCCTTCTATCCAGTCCATAAAGTTGAGAAACCCTGACCCCTTCTATCCAGTCCATAACCCTCACCCCTTCTATCCAGTCCATAAACCTCACCCCT
This sequence comes from Brachymystax lenok tsinlingensis, assembly GCA_030435695.1. Classification (NCBI taxonomy): domain Eukaryota; kingdom Metazoa; phylum Chordata; class Actinopteri; order Salmoniformes; family Salmonidae; genus Brachymystax; species Brachymystax lenok. The sequence continues at coordinate 3,349,649 of CM059791.1, read as the reverse complement.
TCTATCCAGTACATAATGTTGAGAAACCCTCACCCCTTCTATCCAGTCCATAATGTTGAGAAACCCTCACCCCTTCTATCCAGTCCATAATGTTGAGAAACCCTCACCCCTTCTATCCAGTCCATAACCCTCACCCCTTCTATCCAGTCCATAATGTTGAGAAACCCTGACCCCTTCTATCCAGTCCATAACCCTCACCCCTTCTATCCAGTACATAATGTTGAGAAACCCTCACCCCTTCTATCCAGTCCATAATGTTGAGAAACCCTCACCCCTTCTATCCAGTCCATAATGTTGAGGAACCCTGACCCCTTCTATCCAGTCCATAATGTTGAGAAAACCTCACCCCTTCTATCCAGTCCATAATGTTGAGGAACCCTCACCCCTTCTATCAAGTCCATAATGTTGAGGAACCCTCACCCCTTCTATCAAGTCCATAATGTTGAGAAACCCTCACCCCTTCTATCCAGTCCAGAATGTTGAGAAACCCTGACCCCTTCTATCCAGTCCATAATGTTGAGGAACCCTGACCCCTTCTATCCAGTCCATAACCCTCACCCCTTCTATCCAGTCCATAATGTTGAGAAACCCTCACCCCTTCTATCCAGTCCATAATGTTGAGAAACCCTGACCCCTTCTATCCAGTCCATAACCCTCACCGCTTCCATCCAGTCCATAATGTTGAGAAACCCTCACCCCTTCTATCCAGTCCATAATGTTGAGAAACCCTCACCCCTTCTATCCAGTCCATAATGTTGAGAAACTCTCACCCCTTCTATCCAGTCCATAACCGTCACCCCTTCAATCCAGTCCATAATGTTGAGAAACCCTCACCCCTTCTATCCAGTCCATAATGTTGAGAAACCCTGACCCCTTCTATCCAGTCCATAATGTTGAGGAACCCTCACCCCTTCTATCCAGTCCATTTTTATTTTTTTTATTTATTTCACCTTTATTTAACCAGGTAGGCAAGTTGAGAACAAGTTCTCATTTACAACTGCGACCTGGCCAAGATAAAGCAAAGCAGTTCGACACACAACAACACAGAGTTACACATGGAATAAAACAAACATACAGTCAATAATACAGTAGGAAAAAAAGAAATCTATATACAAAGAGTGCAAATGAGGTCAGGTTGCAGGAGAGTGTTTTGAAGTTGGATTTTAGAGAGCACATATAAAAAGATATGTGAAGAAAATATATAAAAATATTATAAAGACGATATTTACACAGGACAGGACGGGACAAGACAAATACACGTCTAACTGCTACGCCATCTTGGATCTCACATAATGTTGAGGAACCCTCACCCCTTCTATCAAGTCCATAATGTTGAGAAACCCTCACCCCTTCTATCCAGTCCAGAATGTTGAGAAACCCTGACCCCTTCTATCCAGTCCATAACCCTCACCGCTTCCATTCAGTCCATAATGTTGAGAAACCCTCACCCCTTCTATCCAGTCCATAACCCTCACCCCTTCCATCCAGTCCATAATGTTGATAAACCCTCACCCCTTCTATCCAGTCCATAATGTTGAGAAATCCTCACCCCTTCTATCCAGTCCATAACTCTCACCCCTTCTATCCAGTCCATAACCCTCACCCCTTCTATCCAGTCCATAATGTTGAGAAACCCTCACCCCTTCTATCCAGTCCATAATGTTGAGAAACCCTCACCCCTTCTATCCAGTCCATAATGTTGAGAAACCCTGACCCCTTCTATCCAGTCCATAATGTTGAGGAACCCTCACCACTTCTATCCAGTCCATAATGTTGAGAAACCCTGACCCCTTCTATCCAGTCCATAATGTTGAGAAAACCCTCACCCCTTCTATCCAGTCCATAATGTTGAGAAAACCTCACCCCTTCTATCCAGTCCATAATGTTGAGAAACCCTGACCCCTTCTATCCAGTCCATAATGTTGAGGAACCCTCACCGCTTCTATCCAGTCCATAATGCTGAGAAACCCTGACCCCTTCTATCCAGTCCATAATGTTGAGAAACCCTGACCCCTTCTATCCAGTCCATAACCCTCACCCCTTCTATCCAGTCCATAATGTTGAGAAACCCTCACCCCTTCTATCCAGTCCATAATGTTGAGAAACACTCACCCCTTATATCCAGTCCATAATGTCAAGAAACCCTCACTCCTTCTATCCAGTCCATAATGTTGAGAAACCCTCACCCCTTCTATCCAGTCCATAACCCTCACCCCTTCTATCCAGTCCATAATGTTGAGAAACCCTCACCCCTTCTATCCAGTCCATAATGTTGAGAAACCCTCACCCCTTCTATCCAGTCCATACTGTTGAGAAACCCTGACCCCTTCTATCCAGTCCATAATGTTGAGGAACCCTCACCCCTTCTATCCAGTCCATAATGTTGAGAAAACCTCACCCCTTCTATCCAGTCCATAATGTTGAGAAACCCTCACCCCTTCTATCCAGTCCATAATGTTGAGAAACCCTGACCCCTTCTATCCAGTCCATAATGTTGAGGAACCCTCACCGCTTCTATCCAGTCCATAATGCTGAGAAACCCTGACCCCTTCTATCCAGTCCATAATGTTGAGAAACCCTGACCCATTCTATCAAGTCCATAATGTTGAGAAACCCTCACCCCTTCTATCCAGTCCAGAATGTTGAGAAACCCTGACCCCTTCTATCCAGTCCATAATGTTGAGGAACCCTGACCCCTTCTATCCAGTCCATAACCCTCACCCCTTCTATCCAGTCCATAATGTTGAGAAACCCTGACCCCTTCTATCCAGTCCATAATGTTGAGAAACCCTGACCCCTTCTATCCAGTCTATAATGTTGATGAACCCTGACCCCTTCTATCCAGTCCATAACCCTCACCGCTTCCATCCAGTCCATAATGTTGAGAAACCCTCACCCCTTCTATCCAGTCCATAATGTTGAGAAACCCTCACCCCTTCTATCCAGTCCATAATGTTGAGAAACCCTCACCCCTTCTATCAAGTCCATAACCCTCACCCCTTCCATCCAATCCATAATATTGAGAAACCCTCACCCCTTCTATCCAGTCCATAATGTTGAGAAACCCTGACCCCTTCTATCCAGTCCATAATGTTGAGGAACCCTCACCCCTTCTATCAAGTCCATAATGTTGAGAAACCCTGACCCGTTCTATCCAGTCCATAATGTTGAGGAACCCTGACCCCTTCTATCCAGTCCATAACCCTCACCCCTTCTATCCAGTCCATAATGTTGAGAAACCCTGACCCCTTCTATCCAGTCCAAAATTGTTGAGGAACCCTGACCCCTTCTATCCAGTCCATAACCCTCACCCCTTCTATCCAGTCCATAATGTTGAGAAACCCTGACCCCTTCTATCCAGTCCATAATGTTGAGAAAACCTCACCCCTTCTTTCCAGTCCATAATGTTGAGAAACCCTCACCCCTTCTATCCAGTCCATAATGTTGAGAAACCCTGACCCCTTCTATCCAGTCCATAATGTTGAGGAACCCTCACCGCTTCTATCCAGTCCATAATGCTGAGAAACCCTGACCCCTTCTATCCAGTCCATAATGTTGAGAAACCCTGACCCCTTCTATCCAGTCCATAATGTTGAGAAACCCTGACCCCTTCTATCCAGTCCATAATGTTGAGAAACCCTGACCCCTTCTATCCAGTCCATAATGTTGAGAAACCCTGACCCCTTCTATCCAGTCCATAATGTTGAGAAACCCTCACCCCTTCTATCCAGTCCATAATGTTGAGAAACCCTCACCCCTTCTATCCAGTCCATAATGTTGAGGAACCCTCACCCCTTCCATCCAGTCCATAATGTTGAGAAACCCTCACCCCTTCTATCCAGTCCATAATGTTGAGGAACCCTCACCCCTTCTATCAAGTCCATAATGTTGAGAAACCCTCACCCCTTCTATCAAGTCCATAATGTTGAGGAACCCTGACCCCTTCTATCCAGTCCATAACCCTCACCGCTTCCATCCAGTCCATAATGTTGAGAAACCCTCACCCCTTCTATCCAGTCCATAATGTTGAGAAACCCTCACCCCTTCTATCCAGTCCATAATGTTGAGAAACCCTCACCCCTTCTATCCAGTCCATAACCCTCACCCCTTCCATCCAGTCCATAATGTTGAGAAACCCTCACCCCTTCTATCCAGTCCATAATGTTGAGAAACCCTGACCCCTTCTATCCAGTCCATAATGTTGAGGAACCCTCACCCCTTCTATCAAGTCCATAATGTTGAGAAACCCTCACCCCTTCTATCCAGTCCATAACCCTCACCCCTTCCATCCAGTCCATAATGTTGAGAAACCCTGACCCCTTCTATTCAGTCCATAATGTTGAGAAACCCTGACCCCTTCTATCCAGTCCATAATATTGAGAAAACCTCACCCCTTCTATCAAGTCCATAATGTTGAGAAACCCTCACCCCTTCTATCCAGTCCATAATGTTGAGAAACCCTGACCCCTTCTATCCAGTCCATAATGTTGAGGAACCCTCACCGCTTCTATCCAGTCCATAATGCTGAGAAACCCTGACCCCTTCTATCCAGTCCATAACCCTCACCCCTTCTATCCAGTCCATAATGTTGAGAAACCCTGACCCCTTCTATCCAGTCCATAATGTTGAGAAAACCTCACCCCTTCTATCCAGTCCATAATGTTGAGAAACCCTCACCCCTTCTATCCAGTCCATAATGTTGAGAAACCCTGACCCCTTCTATCCAGTCCATAATGTTGAGGAACCCTCACCGCTTCTAATCAGTCCATAATGCTGAGAAACCCTGACCCCTTCTATCCAGTCCATAATGTTGAGAAACCCTGACCCATTCTATCCAGTCCATAATGTTGAGGAACCCTCACCCCTTCTATCCAGTCCATAATGTTGAGAAACCCTGACCCCGTCTATCCAGTCCATAATGTTGAGGAACCCTGACCCCTTCTATCCAGTCTATAATGTTGAGGAACCCTGACCCCTTCTATCCAGTCCATAACCCTCACCGCTTCCATCCAGTCCATAATGTTGAGAAACTCTCACCCCTTCTATCCAGTCCATAATGTTGAGAAACCCTCACCCCTTCTATCCAGTCCATAATGTTGAGAAACCCTCACCCCTTCTATCCAGTCCATAACCCTCACCCCTTCCATCCAGTCCATAATGTTGAGAAACCCTCACCCCTTCTATCCAGTCCATAATGTTGAGAAACCCTGACCCCTTCTATCCAGTCCATAATGTTGAGGAACCCTCACCCCTTCTATCAAGTCCATAATGTTGAGAAACCCTCACCCCTTCTATCAAGTCCATAATGTTGAGGAACCCTGACCCCTTCTATCCAGTCCATAACCCTCACCCCTTCTATCCAGTCCATAATGTTGAGAAACCCTCACCCCTTCTATCCAGTCCATAATGTTGAGAAACCCTCACCCCTTCTATCCAGTCCATAATGTTGAGAAACCCTCACACCTTCTATCCAGTCCATAATGTTGAGAAACCCTCACCCCTTCTATCCAGTCCATAATGTTGAGGAACCCTGACCCCTTCTATCCAGTCCATAACCCTCACCCCTTCTATCCAGTCCATAATGTTGAGAAACCCTGACCCCTTCTATCCAGTCCATAATGTTGAGAAACCCTGACCCCTTCTATCCAGTCCATAACCCTCACCGCTTCCATTCAGTCCATAATGTTGAGAAACCCTCACCCCTTCTATCCAGTCCATAACCCTCACCCCTTCCATCCAGTCCATAATGTTGAGAAACCCTCACCCCTTCTATCCAGTCCATAATGTTGAGAAACCCTCACCCCTTCTATCCAGTCCATAACCCTCACCCCTTCTATCCAGTCCATAATGTTGAGAAACCCTCACCCCTTCTATCCAGTCCATAATGTTGTGAAACCCTCACCCCTTCTATCCAGTCCATAATGTTGAGAAACCCTGACCCCTTCTATCCAGTCCATAATGTTGAGGAACCCTCACCCCTTCTATCCAGTCCATAATGTTGAGAAACCCTGACCCCTTCTATCCAGTCCATAATGTTGAGAAACCCTCACCCCTTCTATCCAGTCCATAATGTTGAGAAACCCTCACCCCTTCTATCCAGTCCATAATGTTGAGAAACCCTGACCCCTTCTATCCAGTCCATAATGTTGAGGAACCCTCACCCCTTCTATACAGTCCATAATGTTGAGAAACCCTGACCCGTTATATCCAGTCCATAACCCTCACCCCTTCTATCCAGTCCATAATGTTGAGAAACCCTCACCCCTTCTATCCAGTCCATAACCCTCACCCCTTCTATCCAGTCCATAAAGTTGAGAAACCCTCACCCCTTCTATCCAGTCCATAATATTGAGAAACCCTGACCCATTCTATCCAGTCCATAATGTTGAGGAACCCTCACCCCTTCTATCCAGTCCATAATGTTGAGAAAACCTCACCCCTTCTATCCAGTCCATAATGTTGAGAAACCCTCACCCCTTCAATCCAGTCCATAATGTTGAGAAACCCTGACCCCTTCTATCCAGTCCATAATGTTGAGGAACCCTCACCGCTTCTATCCAGTCCATAATGCTGAGAAACCCTGACCCCTTCTATCCAGTCCATAATGTTGAGAAACCCTGACCCCTTCTATCCAGTCCATAATGTTGAGAAACCCTCACCCCTTCTATCCAGTCCATAATGTTGAGAAACCCTCACCCCTTCTATCCAGTCCATAATGTTGAGAAACCCTGACCCCTTCTATCCAGTCCATAATGTTGAGAAACCCTGACCCCTTCTATCCAGTCCATAATGTTGAGAAACCCTGACCCCTTCTATCCAGTCAATAATGTTGAGGAACCCTGACCCCTTCTATCCAGTCCATAACCCTCACCGCTTCCATCCAGTCCATAATGTTGAGAAACCCTCACCCCTTCTATCCAGTCCATAATGTTGAGAAACCCTCACCCCTTCTATCCAGTCCATAATGTTGAGAAACCCTCACCCCTTCTATCCAGTCCATAACCCTCACCCCTTCCATCCAGTCCATAATGTTGAGAAACCCTCACCCCTTCTATCCAGTCAATAACGTTGAGAAACCCTGACCCCTTCTATCCAGTCCATAATGTTGAGGAACCCTCACCCCTTCTATCCAGTCCATAACCCTCACCGCTTCCATTCAGTCCATAATGTTGAGAAACCTCACCCCTTCTATCCAGTCCATAACCCTCACCCCTTCCATCCAGTCCATAATGTTGAGAAACCCTCACCCCTTCTATCCAGTCCATAATGTTGAGAAACCCTCACCCCTTCTATCCAGTCCATAACTCTCACCCCTTCTATCCAGTCCATAACCCTCACCCCTTCTATCCAGTCCATAATGTTGAGAAACCCTCACCCCTTCTATCCAGTCCATAATGTTGAGAAACCCTCACCCCTTCTATCCAGTCCATAATGTTGAGAAACCCTGACCCCTTCTATCCAGTCCATAATGTTGAGAAACCCTCACCCCTTCTATCCAGTCCATAATGTTGAGAAACCCTCACCCCTTCTATCCAGTCCATAATGTTGAGAAACCCTGACCACTTCTATCCAGTCCATAATGTTGAGGAACCCTCACCCCTTCTATCCAGTCCATAATGTTGAGAAACCCTGACCCCTTCTATCCAGTCCATAACCCTCACCCCTTCTATCCAGTCCATAATGTTGAGAAACCCTCACCCCTTCTATCCAGTCCATAACCCTCACCCCTTCTATCCAGTCCATAATGTTGAGAAACCCTGACCCCTTCTATCCAGTCCATAATGTTGAGGAACCCTCACCCCTTCTATCAAGTCCATAATGTTGAGAAACCCTCACCCCTTCTATCCAGTCCATAACCCTCACCCCTTCCATCCAGTCCATAATGTTGAGAAACCCTGACCCCTTCTATCCAGTCCATAATGTTGAGAAACCCTGACCCCTTCTATCCAGTCCATAATGTTGAGAAAACCTCACCCCTTCTATCAAGTCCATAATGTTGAGAAACCCTCACCCCTTCTATCCAGTCCATAATGTTGAGAAACCCTGACCCCTTCTATCCAGTCCATAATGTTGAGGAACCCTCACCGCTTCTATCCAGTCCATAATGCTGAGAAACCCTGACCCCTTCTATCCAGTCCATAACCCTCACCCCTTCTATCCAGTCCATAATGTTGAGAAACCCTGACCCCTTCTATCCAGTCCATAATGTTGAGAAAACCTCACCCCTTCTATCCAGTCCATAATGTTGAGAAACCCTCACCCCTTCTATCCAGTCCATAATGTTGAGAAACCCTGACCCCTTCTATCCAGTCCATAATGTTGAGGAACCCTCACCGCTTCTAATCAGTCCATAATGCTGAGAAACCCTGACCCCTTCTATCCAGTCTATAATGTTGAGGAACCCTGACCCCTTCTATCCAGTCCATAACCCTCACCGCTTCCATCCAGTCCATAATGTTGAGAAACCCTCACCCCTTCTATCCAGTCCATAATGTTGAGAAACCCTCACCCCTTCTATCCAGTCCATAATGTTGAGAAACCCTCACCCCTTCTATCCAGTCCATAATGTTGAGAAACCCTGACCCCTTCTATCCAGTCCATAACCCTCACCCCTTCCATCCAGTCCATAATGTTGAGAAACCCTCACCCCTTCTATCCAGTCCATAATGTTGAGAAACCCTGACCCCTTCTATCCAGTCCATAATGTTGAGGAACCCTCACCCCTTCTATCAAGTCCATAATGTTGAGAAACCCTCACCCCTTCTATCAAGTCCATAATGTTGAGGAACCCTGACCCCTTCTATCCAGTCCATAATGTTGAGAAACCCTCACCCCTTCTATCCAGTCCATAATGTTGAGTAACCCTCACCCCTTCTATCCAGTCCATAATGTTGAGAAACCCTCACCCCTTCTATCCAGTCCAGAATGTTGAGAAACCCTCACACCTTCTATCCAGTCCATAATGTTGAGAAACCCTCACCCCTTCTATCCAGTCCATAATGTTGAGAAACCCTCACCCCTTCTATCCAGTCCATAATGTTGAAACCCTCACCCCTTCTATCCAGTCCATAATGTTGACCCTTCTATCCAGTCCATAATGTTGAGAAACCCTGACCCCTTCTATCCAGTCCATAATGTTGAGGAACCCTCACCCCTTCTATCCAGTCCATAACCTCACCCTTCTATCCAGTCCATAATGTTGAGAAACCCTGACCCCTTCTATCCAGTCCATAATGTTGAGAAACCCTGACCCCTTCTATCCAGTCCATAACCCTCACCGCTTCCATTCAGTCCATAATGTTGAGAAACCCTCACCCCTTCTATCCAGTCCATAACCCTCACCCCTTCCATCCAGTCCATAATGTTGAGAAACCCTCACCCCTTCTATCCAGTCCATAATGTTGAGAAACCCTCACCCCTTCTATCCAGTCCATAACCCTCACCCCTTCTATCCAGTCCATAATGTTGAGAAACCCTCACCCCTTCTATCCAGTCCATAATGTTGTGAAACCCTCACCCCTTCTATCCAGTCCATAATGTTGAGAAACCCTGACCCCTTCTATCCAGTCCATAATGTTGAGGAACCCTCACCCCTTCTATCCAGTCCATAATGTTGAGAAACCCTCACCCCTTCTATCCAGTCCATAATGTTGAGAAACCCTCACCCCTTCTATCCAGTCCATAATGTTGAGAAACCCTCACCCCTTCTATCCAGTCCATAATGTTGAGAAACCCTGACCCCTTCTATCCAGTCCATAATGTTGAGGAACCTCACCCCTTCTATACAGTCCATAATGTTGAGAAACCCTGACCCGTTCTATCCAGTCCATAACCCTCACCCCTTCTATCCAGTCCATAATGTTGAGAAACCCTCACCCCTTCTATCCAGTCCATAACCCTCACCCCTTCTATCCAGTCCATAATGTTGAGAAACCCTCACCCCTTCTATCCAGTCCATAATGTTGAGAAACCCTGACCCCTTCTATCCAGTCCATAATGTTGAGGAACCCTCACCCCTTCTATCCAGTCCATAATGTTGAGAAAACCTCACCCCTTCTATCCAGTCCATAATGTTGAGAAACCCTCACCCCTTCAATCCAGTCCATAATGTTGAGAAACCCTGACCCCTTCTATCCAGTCCATAATGTTGAGGAACCCTCACCGCTTCTATCCAGTCCATAATGCTGAGAAACCCTGACCCCTTCTATCCAGTCCATAATGTTGAGAAACCCTGACCCCTTCTATCCAGTCCATAATGTTGAGAAACCCTCACCCCTTCTATCCAGTCCATAATGTTGAGAAACCCTCACCCCTTCTATCCAGTCCATAATGTTGAGAAACCCTGACCCCTTCTATCCAGTCCATAATGTTGAGAAACCCTGACCCCTTCTATCCAGTCCATAATGTTGAGAAACCCTGACCCCTTCTATCCAGTCAATAATGTTGAGGAACCCTGACCCCTTCTATCCAGTCCATAACCCTCACCGCTTCCATCCAGTCCATAATGTTGAGAAACCCTCACCCCTTCTATCCAGTCCATAATGTTGAGAAACCCTCACCCCTTCTATCCAGTCCATAATGTTGAGAAACCCTCACCCCTTCTATCCAGTCCATAACCCTCACCCCTTCCATCCAGTCCATAATGTTGAGAAACCCTCACCCCTTCTATCCAGTCAATAACGTTGAGAAACCCTGACCCCTTCTATCCAGTCCATAATGTTGAGGAACCCTCACCCCTTCTATCCAGTCCATAACCCTCACCGCTTCCATTCAGTCCATAATGTTGAGAAACCCTCACCCCTTCTATCCAGTCCATAACCCTCACCCCTTCCATCCAGTCCATAATGTTGAGAAACCCTCACCCCTTCTATCCAGTCCATAATGTTGAGAAACCCTCACCCCTTCTATCCAGTCCATAACTCTCACCCCTTCTATCCAGTCCATAACCCTCACCCCTTCTATCCAGTCCATAATGTTGAGAAACCCTCACCCCTTCTATCCAGTCCAGAATGTTGAGAAACCCTCACCCCTTCTATCCAGTCCATAATGTTGAGAAACCCTGACCCCTTCTATCCAGTCCATAATGTTGAGAAACCTCACCCCTTCTATCCAGTCCATAATGTTGAGAAACCCTCACCCCTTCTATCCAGTCCATAATGTTGAGAAACCCTGACCACTTCTATCCAGTCCATAATGTTGAGGAACCCTCACCCCTTCTATCCAGTCCATAATGTTGAGAAACCCTGACCCCTTCTATCCAGTCCATAACCCTCACCCCTTCTATCCAGTCCATAATGTTGAGAAACCCTCACCCCTTCTATCCAGTCCATAACCCTCACCCCTTCTATCCAGTCCATAATGTTGAGAAACCCTCACCCCTTCTATCCAGTCCATAATGTTGAGAAACCCTCACCCCTTCTATCCAGTCCATAATGTTGAGAAACCCTGACCCCTTCTATCCAGTCCATAATGTTGAGAAACCCTGACCCCTTCTATCCAGTCCATAATGTTGAGAAACCCTCACCCCTTCTATCCAGTCCATAATGTTGAGAAACCCTGACCCCTTCTATCCAGTCCATAATGTTGAGGAACCCTCACCCCTTCCATCCAGTCCATAATGTTGAGAAACCCTCACCCCATCTATCCAGTCCATAATGTTGAGGAACCCTCACCCCTTCTATCAAGTCCATAATGTTGAGGAACCCTCACCCCTTCTATCAAGTCCATAATGTTGAGAAACCCTCACCCCTTCTATCCAGTCCATAATGTTGAAAACCCTCACCCCTTCTATCCAGTCCATAATGTTGAGAAACCCTGACCCCTTCTATCCAGTCCATAATGTTGAGAAACCTCACCCCTTCTATCCAGTCCATAATGTTGAGGAACCCTGACCCCTTCTATCCAGTCCATAATGTTGAGAAACCCTCACCCCTTCTATCCAGTCCATAATGTTGAGAAACCCTCACCCTTCTATCCAGTCCATAATGTTGAGAAACCCTTCTATCCAGTCCATAATGTTGAGAAACCCTGACCCCTTCTATCCAGTCCATAATGTTGAGAAACCCTGACCCCTTCTATCCAGTCCATAATGTTGAGAAACCCTGACCCCTTCTATCCAGTCCATAATGTTGAGGAACCCTCACCCCTTCTATCCAGTCCATAATGTTGAGAAACCCTCACCCCTTCTATCCAGTCCATAATGTTGAGAAACCCTCACCCTTCTATCCAGTCCATAATGTTGAGAAACCCTCACCCTTCTATCCAGTCCATAATGTTGAGAAACCTCACCCCTTCTATCCAGTCCATAATGTTGAGAAACCTCACCCCTTCTATCCAGTCCATAATGTTGAGGAACCCTGACCCCTTCTATCCAGTCCATAACCCTCACCGCTTCCATCCAGTCCATAATGTTGAGAAACCCTCACCCCTTCTATCCAGTCCAAATGTTGAGAAACCTCACCCCTTCCATCCAGTCCATAATGTTGAGAAACCCTCACCCCTTCTATCCAGTCCATAATGTTGAGAAACCCTCACCCCTTCTATCCAGTCCATAATGTTGAGAAACCCTCACCCCTTCTATCCAGTCCATAATGTTGAGAAACCCTCACCCCTTCTATCCAGTCCATAATGTTGAGAAACCCTCACCCCTTCTATCCAGTCCATAATGTTGTGAAACCCTCACCCCTTCTATCCAGTCCATAATGTTGTGAAACCCTCACCCCTTCTATCCAGTCCATAATGTTGAGAAACCCTGACCCCTTCTATCCAGTCCATAATGTTGAGGAACCCTGACCCCTTCTATCCAGTCCATAATGTTGAGAAACCCTCACCCCTTCTATCCAGTCCATAATGTTGAGAAACCCTCACCCCTTCTATCCAGTCCATAATGTTGAGAAACCCTGACCCCTTCTATCCAGTCCATAATGTTGAGGAACCCTCACCCCTTCTCTATCCAGTCCATAATGTTGAGAAACCTCACCCCTTCTATCCAGTCCATAATGTTGAGAAACCCTCACCTTCAATCCAGTCCATAATGTTGAGAAACCCTGACCCTTCTATCCAGTCCATAATGTTGAGGAACCCTCACCGCTTCTATCCAGTCCATAATGTTGAGAAACCCTGACCCCTTCTATCCAGTCCATAATGTTGAGAAACCCTGACCCCTTCTATCCAGTCCATAATGTTGAGAAACCCTCACCCCTTCTATCCAGTCCATAATGTTGAGAAACCCTCACCCTTCTATCCAGTCCATAATGTTGAGAAACCCTGACCCCTTCTATCCAGTCCATAATGTTGAGAAACCCTGACCCCTTCTATCCAGTCCATAATGTTGAGAAACCCTGACCCTTCTCTATCCAGTCCATAATGTTGAGAAACCCTCACCCCTTCTATCCAGTCCATGTTAACCCTCACCCCTTCTATCCAGTCCATAATGTTGAGAAACCTCACCCCTTCTATCCAGTCCATAATGTTGAGAAACCCTCACCCCTTCTATCCAGTCCATAATGTTGAGAAACCCTCACCCTTCTATCCAGTCCATAACCCTCACCCCTTCCATCCAGTCCATAATGTTGAGAAACCCTCACCCCTTCTATCCAGTCCACCCTGACCCCTTCTATCCAGTCCATAATGTTGAGAACCTCACCCTTCTATCCAGTCCTCAGTTCCAGTCCATAATGTTGAGAAACCTCACCCTTCTATCCAGTCCATAACCCTCACCCCTTCTATCCAGTCCATAATGTTGAGAAACCCTCACCCCTTCTATCCAATTGAGAAACCCTCACCCCTTCTATCCAGTCCATAACCCTCACCCCCTCACCCCTTCTATCCAGTCCATAATGTTGAGAAACCCTCACCCCTTCTATCCAGTCCATAATGTTGAGAAACCTCACCCCTTCTATCCAGTCCATAATGTTGAGAAACCCTCACCCCTTCTATCCAGTCCATAATGTTGAGAAACCCTCACCCCTTCTATCCAGTCCATAATGTTGAGAAACCCTCACCCCTTCTATCCAGTCCATAATAACCCTCACCCCTTCCTATCCAGTCCATAATGTTGAGAAACCCTCACCCTTCTATCCAGTCCATAATGTTGAGAAACCTCACCCCTTCTATCCAGTCCATAATGTTGAGAAACCCTCACCCCTTCTATCCAGTCCATAATGTAACCCTCACCCCTTCTATCCAGTCCATAATGTTGAGAAACCCTCACCCCTTCTATCCAGTCCATAATGTTGAGAAACCCTCACCCCTTCTATCCAGTCCATAATGTTGAGAAACCCTCACCCCTTCTATCCAGTCCATAATGTTGAGAAACCCTCACCCCTTCTATCCAGTCCATAATGTTGAGAAACCCTCACCCCTTCTATCCAGTCCGAGAACCCTGACCCTTCTATCCAGTCCATAACCCTCACCCCTTCTATCCAGTCCATAATGTTGAGAAACCCTCACCCCTTCTATCCAGTCCATAATGTTGAGAAACCTCACCCTTCTATCCAGTCCATAACCCTCACCCCTTCTATCCAGTCCATAATGTTGAGAAACCCTCACCCCTTCTATCCAGTCCATAATGTTAACCCTCACCCCTTCTATCCAGTCCATAATGTTGAGAAACCCTCACCCCTTCTATCCAGTCCATAATGTTGAGAAACCCTCACCCCTTCTATCCAGTCCATAATGTTGAGAAACCCTCACCCCTTCTATCCAGTCCATAACCCTCACCCCTTCTATCCAGTCCATAATGTTGAGAAACCCTCACCCCTTCTATCCAGTCCATAATGTTGAGAAACCCTCACCCCTTCTATCCAGTCCATAATGTTGAGAAACCCTCACCCCTTCTATCCAGTCCATAATGTTGAGAAACCTCACCCCTTCTATCCAGTCCATAATGTTGAGAAACCCTCACCCTTCTATCCAGTCCATAATGTTGAAAACCTCACCCCTTCTATCCAGTCCATAATGTTCATCCAGTCCATAATGTTGAGAAACCCTCACCCCTTCTATCCAGTCCATAATGTTGAGAAACCTCACCCCTTCTATCCAGTCCATAATGTTGAGAAACCCTCACCCCTTCTATCCAGTCCATAATGTTGAGAAACCCTCACCCCTTCTATCCAGTCCATAATGTTGAGAAACCCTGACCCCTTCTATCCAGTCCATAATGTTGAGAAACCCTCACCCCTTCTATCCAGTCCATAATGTTGAGAAACCCTCACCCCTTCTATCCAGTCCATAACTCTCACCCCTTCTATCCAGTCCATAATGTTGAGAAACCTCACCCCTTCTATCCAGTCCATAATGTTGAGAAACCCTCACCCCTTCTATCCAGTCCATAATGTTGAGAAACCCTCACCCCTTCTATCCAGTCCATAATGTTGAGAAACCCTCACCCTTCTATCCAGTCCATAATGTTGAGAAACCCTCACCCTTCTATCCAGTCCATAATGTTGAGAGGCTCTATCCAGTCCATAATGTTGAGAAACCCTGCCCTCTCTATCCAGTCCATAATGTTGAGAAACCTCACCCCTTCTATCCAGTCCATAATGTTGAGAAACCCTGACCCCTTCTATCCAGTCCATAATGTTGAAACCCTGACCCCTTCTATCCAGTCCATAATGTTGAGAAACCCTGACCCCTTCTATCCAGTCCATAATGTTGAGAAACCCTCACCCCTTCTATCCAGTCCATAATGTTGAGAAACCCTCACCCCTTCTATCCAGTCCATAATGTTGAGAAACCCTCACCCCTTCTATCCAGTCCATAATGTTGAGAAACCTCACCCTTCTATCCAGTCCATAATGTTGAGAAACCCTCACCCCTTCTATCCAGTCCATAATGTTGAGAAACCCTCACCCCTTCTATCCAGTCCATAATGTTGAGAAACCCTCACCCCTTCCATTCCAGTCCATAATGTTGAGAAACCCTCACCCCTTCTATCCAGTCCATAATGTTGAGAAACCCTCACCCCTTCTATCCAGTCCATAATGTTGAGAAACCTCACCCTTCTATCCAGTCCATAATGTTGAGAAACCCTCACCCCTTCCATCCAGTCCATAATGTTGAGAAACCTCACCCCTTCTATCCAGTCCTTAATGTTGAGAAACCTCACCCCTTCTATCCAGTCCATAATGTTGAGAAACCCTCACCCCTTCTATCCAGTCCATAATGTTGAGAAACCTCACCCCTTCTATCCAGTCCATAATGTTGAGAAACCCTCACCCCTTCCATTCCAGTCCATAATGTTGAGAAACCCTCACCCCTTCTATCCAGTCCATAATGTTGAGAAACCCTCACCCCTTCTATCCAGTCCATAATGTTGAGAAACCCTCACCCCTTCTATCCAGTCCATAATGTTGAGAAACCCTCACCCCTTCTATCCAGTCCATAATGTTGAGAAACCCTGACCCCTTCTATCCAGTCCATAATGTTGAGGAACCCTCACCCCTTCTATCCAGTCCATAATGTTGAGAAAACCTCACCCCTTCTATCCAGTCCATAATGTTGAGAAACCCTCACCCCTTCTATCCAGTCCATAATGTTGAGAAACCCTGACCCCTTCTATCCAGTCCATAATGTTGAGGAACCCTCACCGCTTCTATCCAGTCCATAATGCTGAGAAACCCTGACCCCTTCTATCCAGTCCATAATGTTGAGAAACCCTGACCCATTCTATCCAGTCCATAATGTTGAGAAACCCTGACCCCTTCTATCCAGTCCATAACGCTCACCCCTTCTATCCAGTCCATAATGTTGAGAAACCCTCACCCCTTATATCCAGTCCATAATGTCAAGAAACCCTCACTCCTTCTATCCAGTCCATAATGTTGAGAAACCCTCACCCCTTCTATCCAGTCCATAATGTTGAGAAACCCTCACCCCTTCCATCCAGTCCATAATGTCGAGAAACCCTCACCCCTTCTATCCAGTCCATAATGTTGAGAAACCCTCACCCCTTCCATCCAGTCCATAATGTTGAGAAACCCTCAACCCTTCTATCCAGTCCATAATGTCGAGAAACCCTCAACCCTTCTATCCAGTCCATAATGTTGAGAAACCCTCAACCCTTCTATCCAGTCCATAATGTTGAGAAACCCTCAACCCTTCTATCCAGTCCATAATGTTGAGAAACCCTCAACCCTTCTATCCAGTCCATAATGTTGAGAAACCCTCACCCCTTCATTCCAGTCCATAATGTTGAGAAACCCTCACCCCTTCATTCCAGTCCATAATGTTGAGAAACCCTCACCCCTTCCATCCAGTCCTTAATGTTGAGAAACCCTCACCCCTTCTATCCAGTCCTTCATGTCGAGAAACCCTCACCCCTTCTATCCAGTCCATAATGTTTGAGTAGAAACCCTCACACCTTTTATCCAGTCCATAATGTTGAGAAACCCTCACACCTTCCATCCAGTCTATAATGTTTGAGTAGAAATCCTCACCTCTTCTATCCAGTCCATAATGTTGAGAAAACCTCACCCCTTCTATCCAGTCCATAATGTTGAGAAACCCTCACCCCTTCTATCCAGTCCATAACATTTGAGTCAAACCCTCACCCCTTCCATCCAGTCCATAATGTTTGAGTAGAAACCCTCACACCTTCTATCCAGTCCATAATGTTGAGAAACCCTCACCCCTTCTATCCAGTCCATAATGTTGAGAAACCCTGACCCCTTCTATCCAGTCCATAATGTTGAGGAACCCTCACCCCTTCTATCCAGTCCATAATGTTGAGAAACCCTGACCCCTTCTATCCAGTCCATAACCCTCACCCCTTCTATCCAGTCCATAATGTTGAGAAACCCTCACCCCTTCTATCCAGTCCATAACCCTCACCCCTTCTATCCAGTCCATAATGTTGAGAAACCCTCACCCCTTCTATCCAGTCCATAATGTTGAGAAACCCTCACCCCTTCTATCCAGTCCATAATGTTGAGAAACCCTGACACTGTCTATCCTGTCCATAATGTTGAGGAACCCTCACCCCTTCTATCCAGTCCATAATGTTGAGAAAACCTCACCCCTTCTATCCAGTCCATAATGTTGAGAAACCCTCACCCCTTCTATCCAGTCCATAATGTTGAGAAACCCTGACCCCTTCTATCCAGTCCATAATGTGGAGGAACCCTCACCGCTTCTATCCAGTCCATAATGCTGAGAAACCCTGACCCCTTCTATCCAGTCCATAATGTTGAGAAACCCTGACCCCTTCTATCCAGTCCATAATGTTGAGAAACCCTGACCCCTTCTATCCAGTCCATAACCCTCACCCCTTCTATCCAGTCCATAATGTTGAGAAACCCTCACCCCTTCTATCCAGTCCATAATGTTGAGAAACCCTCACCCCTTCTATCCAGTCCATAATGTCAAGAAACCCTCACTCCTTCTATCCAGTCCATAATGTTGAGAAACCCCACCCCTTCTATCCAGTCCATAATGTTGAGAAACCCTCACCCCTTCATTCCAGTCCATAATGTTGAGAAACCCTCACCCCTTCATTCCAGTCCATAATGTTGAGAAACCCTCAACCCTTCTATCCAGTCCATAATGTTGAGAAACCCTCACCCCTTCATTCCAGTCCATAATGTTGAGAAACCCTCACCCCTTCATTCCAGTCCATAATGTTGAGAAACCCTCACCCCTTCCATCCAGTCCTTAATGTTGAGAAACCCTCACCCCTTCTATCCAGTCCTTCATGTCGAGAAACCCTCACCCCTTCTATCCAGTCCATAATGTTGAGAAACCCTCACCCCTTCATTCCAGTCCATAATGTTGAGAAACCCTCACCCCTTCCATCCAGTCCTTAATGTTGAGAAACCCTCACCCCTTCTATCCAGTCCTTCATGTCGAGAAACCCTCACACCTTCTATCCAGTCCATAATGTTGAGAAACCCTCACCCCTTCTATCCAGTCCATAATGTTTGAGTAGAAACCCTCACACCTTTTATCCAGTCCATAATGTTGAGAAACCCTCACACCTTCCATCCAGTCTATAATGTTTGAGTAGAAATCCTCACCTCTTCTATCCAGTCCATAATGTTTGAGTAGAAACCCTCACACCTTCTATCCAGTCCATAATGTTGAGAAACCCTCACACCTTCTATCCAGTCCATAATGTTGAGAAACCCTCACCCCTTCTATCATGTCCATAATGTTGAGAAATCCTCACCCCTTCTATTCAATCCATAAAATTTGAGTCCAACCCTCCCCCCTTCCATCCAGTCCATAATGTTTGAGTAGAAAACCCCAAACCTTCTATCCAGTCCATAATGTTAAAAAACCCGGACCCCTTCCATCCAGTCAATAATGTTTGAGTAGAAACCCTCACCCCTTCTATCCAGTCCATAAGGTTTGAGTAAAAACCCTCACCCCTTCCATCCAGTCCATAATGTTTGAGTAGAAAACCTCACACCTTCTATCCAGTCCATAATGCTGAGAAACCCGGACCCCTTCCATCCAGTCAATAATGTTTGAGTAGAAACCCTCACCCCTTCCATCCAGTCCATAATGTTTGAGTAAAAACACTCACCCCTTCTATCCAGTCCATAATGTTTGAATAGAAACCCTCACCCCTTCTATCCAGTCCATAATGTTAATAAACCCTCACCCTTTCTATCCAGTCCATGATGTTGAGAAACCCTCACACATTCTATCCTGTCCATAATGTTGAGAAACCCTCACCCCTTCCATCCAGTCCATAATGTTGAGAACCCCTCACCCCTTCCATCCAGTCCATAATGTTGAGAAACCTTCATACCTTCCATCCAGTCCATAATGTTGAGAAACCCTGACTCCTTCTATCCAGTCCATAATGTTGAGAAACCCTCACCCCTTCCATTCAGTCTATAATGTTTGAGTAGAAATCCTCACCTCTTCTATCCAGTCCATAATGTTGAGAAACCCTCACCCTTTCTATCCAGTCCATAATGTTGAGAAACCCTCACCCCTTCTATCCAGTCCATAATGTTTAAATAGAAACCCTCACCCCTTCCATCCAGTCCATAATGTTGAGAAACCCTCACCCCTTCTATCCAGTGCATAATGTTTGAGTAGAAACCCTCACCCCTTCTATCCAGTCCATAATGTTTAAATAGAAACCCTCACCCCTTCTATCCAGTCCATAATGTTAAGAAACCCTCACCCCTTCTATCCAGTCCATAATGTTAAGAAACCCTCACCCTTTCTATCCAGTCCATGATGTTGAGAAACCCTCACACATTATATCCAGTGCATAATGTTGAGAAACCCTCACCCCTTTTATCCAGTCCATAATGTTGAGAAACCCTCACACATTCTATCTAGTCCAAAATTATTTGAGTAGAAACCCTCACCACTTCAATCCAGTCTATAATGTTTGAGTAGAAACCCTCACCCCTTCCATCCAATCCATAATGTTGAGAAACCCTCACCCATTCTATCTGGTCCATAATGTTGAGAAACCCTCACCCCTTCTATCCAGTCCATAATGTTTGAGTAGAAACCCTTCACCTTCTATCCAGTCCATAATGTTGAAGTAGAAACCCTCACCCCTTCTATCCAGTCCATAATGTTTAAATAGAAACCCTCACCTTCCATCCAGTCCATAATGTTGAGAAACCCTCACCCCTTCCATCCAGTCTATAATGTTTGAGTAGAAATCCTCACCTCTTCTATCCAGTCTATAATGTTGAGAAACCCTCACCCCTTCTATCCAGTCCATAATGTTGAGAAACTCTCACCCCTTCTATCCAGTCCATAATGTTAAGAAACCCTCACCCCTTCTATCCAGTCCATAATGTTAAGAAACCCTCACCCCTTCTATCCAGTCCATAATGTTGAGAAACCCTCACTCCTTCTATCCAGTCCATAATGCTTGAGTAGAAACCCTCACCTTCTATCCAGTCCATAATGTTTGAGTAGAAACCCTCACCCCTTCTATCCAGTCCATAATGTTTGAGTAGAAACCCTCACCCCTTCTATCCAGTCCATAATGTTGAGAAACCCTCACCCCTTCCATCCAGTCCATAATGTTGAGAAACCCTCAACCCTTCTATCCAGTCCATAATGTTGAGAAACCGTCACCCCTTCTATCGAGTCCATAATGTTGAGAAACCCTGACCCCTTCCATCCAGTCCATAATGTTGAGAAACCCTCAACCCTTCTATCCAGTCCATAATGTTGAGAAACCGTCACCCCTTCTATCGAGTCCATAATGTTGAGAAACCCTGACCCCTTCCATCCAGTCCATAATGTTGAGAAACTCTGACTCCTTCCATCCAGTCCATAATGTTTGAGTAGAAACCCTCACCCCTTCTATCCAGTCCATAATGTTTAGAAACCCTGACTCCTTCCATCCAGTCCATAATGTTGAGAAACCCTCAACCCTTCTATCCAGTCCATAATGTTGAGAAACCGTCACCCCTTCTATCGAGTCCATAATGTTGAGAAACCCTGACCCCTTCCATCCAGTCCATAATGTTGAGAAACCCTCAACCCTTCTATCCAGTCCATAATGTTGAGAAACCGTCACCCCTTCTATCGAGTCCATAATGTTGAGAAACCCTGACCCCTTCTATCCAGTCCATAATGTTGAGAAACCCTCACCCCTTCCATCCAGTCCATAATGTTGAGAAACTCTGACTCCTTCCATCCAGTCCATAATGTTTGAGTAGAAACCCTCACCCCTTCTATCCAGTCCATAATGTTTAGAAACCCTGACTCCTTCCATCCAGTCCATAATGTTGAGAAACCCTCAACCCTTCTATCCAGTCCATAATGTTGAGAAACCGTCACCCCTTCTATCGAGTCCATAATGTTGAGAAACCCTGACCCCTTCCATCCAGTCCATAATGTTTGAGTAGAAACCGTCACCCCTTCTATCCAGTCCATAATGTTTTAGTAGAAACCGTCACCTCTTCCATCCAGTCCATGGGATGAGTGGAAAGCTACATAATAATATGAAGACAAAAACACTTGCAGACTCGAGTGATTGAACACGACAGCAAGTGGCCACTCCATAAAGGGCTTAGGGGCCAAGTGGTTGGGTTTTAAGATTCAGCCTTGGACAATACCGAGCATACCCAACAGTCTTGTTCTTAAACCTGCCACCTACATACTGTAGTGTAGGTAACTGACTGATTGTGTAACAACCCGTGTGTGTATCAGTCACTAACAGTCCATAGGGAAAAAACTAGCTAGGCCGTTACAGTTGGATGATTTTAGGATTGTATGCAGAGAGACCATACTTTTCAGTTAGTATACTGAAGAGTGGATACACTCCATAAACAGGGCTGGGTGAGATTATCAAAATATATATCACAATATATACCCAACAAAAAATAGAAACGCAGCATGTCAAGTGTTGGGCCCGTGTTTCATGAGCCGAAATAAAAGATCGCAGAAATGTTCCAAACTCACAAAAAAGCTTATTTCTTTAAAATGTTGTGCACAAATTTGTTTACATCCGTGTTAGTGAGCATTTCTTCTTTTCCAAGATAATCAATCCACCTGACAGGTGTGGCATATCAAGAAGCTGATTAAACAGCATGGTCATTAAACAGGTGCACCTTGTGCTGGGGACAATAAAAGACCACTCTAAAATGTGCAGTTTTGTCTCAACACAATATCACAGATGTCTGAAGTTTTGAGGGAGTGTGCAATAGGAATGCTGACTGCAGGAATGTCCACCAGAGCTGTTGCCAGAGAACTGGACGTTCATTTCTCTACCATAAGCCACCTCCAATGTCATTTTAGAGAATTTGGCAGTACGTCCAAACGGCCTAACAATCGCAGACCAATTGTAACCACGCCAGTCCAGGACCTCCACATCAGGCTTCTTCACCAGCGTGATCATCTGAGACCAGACACCCGGAAGGTTAATATTTCTGTCTGTAATAAAGCCCTTCAGTGTGGAAAAACTCATCATGATTGGCTGGGCCTGGCTCCCCAGTGGGTTGGCCTATGTCCTCCCAGGCCCACCCACGGCTGCACCCCTGCCCAGTCATGTGAAATCCAAAGATTAGGGCCTAATGAATATCTTTCAATTGGACTGATTTCCTTACATGAACTGTAACTCAATAAAAATGTTTCCATTTCACATGTTGCGTTTATATTTTTGTTCAGTAAATTTCTAATTTTTGATGGTATGACAGCATTTGATGTTTCTGAATAATAATAAAAAAAGAAAAGAAAAGAAAGAATGTTGAAAACATGTTATATTAGTAATGCATGACCATAGAATGGTACCAAATTAATTCCAGGGTTTCACCAAAGAATGTAAGAGGGGTGCTGCGCCCCCTTGTGGATTGGCTGTGCCAAGCATTCATTTAAGGCCATCCTTTGATCTAGATTACAGTACATGGCTGTTACAGGTGCGCAAAAATCTGAGTCCAAAGGGGGCACTGTACCTAACCAAATGAACTCCAATGATCCAGAGAGGTCACTGTGTCTGTCTGTACAGGGTGCTGGTCTGGTCACAGCTCCATCTCTACTACTCTATACAGGGTGCTGGTCTGGTCACAGCTCCATCTCTACTACTCTATACAGGGTGCTGGTCTGGTCACAGCTCCATCTCTACTACTCTATACAGGGTGCTGGTCTGGTCACAGCTCCATCTCTACTACTCTATACAGGGTGCTGGTCACAGCTCCATCTCTACTACTCTATACAGGGTGCTGGTCACAGCTCCATCTCTACTACTCTATACAGGGTGCTGGTCTGGTCACAGCTCCATCTCTACTACTCTATACAGGGTGCTGGTCTGGTCACAGCTCCATCTCTACTACTCTATACAGGGTGCTGGTCAGGTCACAGCTCCATCTCTACTACTCTATACAGGGTGCTGGTCTGGTCACAGCTCCATCTCTACTACTCTATACAGGGTGCTGGTCTGGTCACAGCTCCATCTCTACTACTCTATACAGGGTGCTGGTCAGGTCACAGCTCCATCTCTACTACTCTATACAGGGTGCTGGTCACAGCTCCATCTCTACTACTCTATACAGGGTGCTGGTCTGGTCACAGCTCCATCTCTACTACTCTATACAGGGTGCTGGTCTGGTCACAGCTCCATCTCTACTACTCTATACAGGGTGCTGGTCAGGTCACAGCTCCATCTCTACTACTCTATACAGGGTGCTGGTCACAGCTCCATCTCTACTACTCTATACAGGGTGCTGGTCAGGTCACAGCTCCATCTCTACTACTCTATACAGGGTGCTGGTCTGGTCACAGCTCCATCTCTACTACTCTATACAGGGTGCTGGTCACAGCTCCATCTCTACTACTCTATACAGGGTGCTGGTCTGGTCACAGCTCCATCTCTACTACTCTATACAGGGTGCTGGTCTGGTCACAGCTCCATCTCTACTACTCTATACAGGGTGCTGGTCACAGCTCCATCTCTACTACTCTATACAGGGTGCTGGTTTGGTCACAGCTCCATCTCTACTACTCTATACAGGGTGCTGGTCACAGCTCCATCTCTACTACTCTATACAGGGTGCTGGTCTGGTCACAGCTCCATCTCTACTACTCTATACAGGGTGCTGGTCACAGCTCCATCTCTACTACTCTATACAGGGTGCTGGTCACAGCTCCATCTCTACTACTCTATACAGGGTGCTGGTCACAGCTCCATCTCTACTACTCTATACAGGGTGCTGGTCTGGTCACAGCTCCATCTCTACTACTCTATACAGGGTGCTGGTCTGGTCACAGCTCCATCTCTACTACTCTATACAGGGTGCTGGTCAGGTCACAGCTCCATCTCTACTACTCTATACAGGGTGCTGGTCTGGTCACAGCTCCATCTCTACTACTCTATACAGGGTGCTGGTCACAGCTCCATCTCTACTACTCTATACAGGGTGCTGGTCACAGCTCCATCTCTACTACTCTATACAGGGTGCTGGTCTGGTCACAGCTCCATCTCTACTACTCTATACAGGGTGCTGGTCTGGTCACAGCTCCATCTCTACTACTCTATACAGGGTGCTGGTCAGGTCACAGCTCCATCTCTACTACTCTATACAGGGTGCTGGTCTGGTCACAGCTCCATCTCTACTACTCTATACAGGGTGCTGGTCTGGTCACAGCTCCATCTCTACTACTCTATACAGGGTGCTGGTCAGGTCACAGCTCCATCTCTACTACTCTATACAGGGTGCTGGT
Source organism: Brachymystax lenok tsinlingensis (assembly GCA_030435695.1). NCBI lineage: Eukaryota > Metazoa > Chordata > Actinopteri > Salmoniformes > Salmonidae > Brachymystax > Brachymystax lenok. Next base: position 3,324,503 of record CM059791.1, on the reverse strand, counting down.
CACAGCTCCATCTCTACTACTCTATACAGGGTGCTGGTCTGGTCACAGCTCCATCTCTACTACTCTATACAGGGTGCTGGTCTGGTCACAGCTCCATCTCTACTACTCTATACAGGGTGCTGGTCAGGTCACAGCTCCATCTCTACTACTCTATACAGGGTGCTGGTCACAGCTCCATCTCTACTACTCTATACAGGGTGCTGGTCTGGTCACAGCTCCATCTCTACTACTCTATACAGGGTGCTGGTCTGGTCACAGCTCCATCTCTACTACTCTATACAGGGTGCTGGTCTGGTCACAGCTCCATCTCTACTACTCTATACAGGGTGCTGGTCACAGCTCCATCTCTACTACTCTATACAGGGTGCTGGTCACAGCCAGGGGTATTGTATGCTACAATCCACTAGACATGATGTTTTTTTACGTGTTTCTCTCGTGCTTTTGTTCATTAGATTTCCCGAAAAAGGGTCAGGCAGGCTGGAGAAGGAAGACGAAAAGAGAGAGAAGCAGCAAAGATGAAAACAGGGAAAACAGAATCCCTTCATAAAGATATTCATCGCCCTGAGAGAGGGAGAGATTCAAGGAGACAACAGAACATTGTTTTTGTATCTTTAATGTTTTTATTTAACCTTTTATTTAACTAGGCAAGTAAGTTAAGAACAAATTCTTATTTACAATGACGGCCTACACCGGCCAAACCCGGATGACGCTGGGCCAATTGTGCGCCGCCCTATGGGTCTCCCGATCACGGCCGGATGTGATACAGCCTGGATTCGAACCAGGGACTGCAGTGACACCTCTTAGCACTGAGATGCAGTGACCTTAGACCGCTGCGCCACTCGGGAGACCTAATACATGCAGAGAGAACCATCACACAGGCAGAACCAGAGAGAGTGGATGTGGACTTCCAGAATATAAAGGCCATTTACTCTGCGGTGATGTACACTAGCTAAACTACTATGTACATTTACACAGGCAGGTCCTCTGCTGCTTCACGCTGAGTCACACTGAACCTCAAACCTCTATCCTCTCTGTTGTCTTCTTCTCTTAGTGCCTCTGGAGCTACCTTAACTCACTCAGCTAGTGTAGTGCTATTCCTTAGTCCTTAACGAGTGAGGACGGGCAGAGCCTGAGACACAATACAAAGTCTGGTCGAATTTGGCCAAGCTCAGCCCCAGGTCAGCGAAGCATCCCAGATAGCCAGGAGGGGGGCTGTAGGCCAGCAAGCTCCAGAACGCCAACATCACATCCAGGATGTCTGTCTCTGTGAGGGAGGAAGGAGTAATTCAGTGTTCCTGAGCATGATGAGGTCCTCCACGCCACCATAATCCCATCTGAGGTCCTCCACGCCACCATAATCCCATCTGAGGTCCTCCACTCCACCATAATTCCATTTTAGGTCCTCCACTCCACCATAATCCCATCTGAGGTCCTCCACTCCACCATAATCCCATCTGAGGTCCTCCACTCCACCATAATTCCATTTTAGGTCCTCCACTCCACCATAATCCCATTTTAGGTCCTCCACTCCACCATAATCCCATCTGAGGTCCCCCACTCCACCATAATCCCATTTGATATCCTCCACGCCACCATAATCCCATCTGAGGTCCTCCACTCTACCATAATCCCATCTGAGGTCCTCCACTCCACCATAATCCCATTTGATGTCCTCCACTCCATCATAATCCCATTTGAGGTCCTCCACTCTACCATAATCCCATCTGAGGTCCTCCACTCCACCATAATCCCATTTGATGTCCTCCACTCCATCATAATCCCATTTTAGGTCCTCCACTCTACCATAATCCCATCTGTCCGTCCGTCTGTGTGTCTGTCTCTAGTAGATGACCTCGTAGACAGTAGCCTTCTTGTCCCCAGAGCCTGTGACGATGTACTTGTCGTCTGCTGAGATGTCACAGCTCAGGACTGACGAAGACTCTTTCGACTGTAGGGGGACACAACATATTTAGTGACTTTCACGTTCCCTCTTCCAAACCAATGTTTAAATTGACTTAAAAAAATGTTTGCCCTCCTGCGTCAATGATCTGCCAAATCTGTGATTTAGTGCATTTTTATTGAGTAAACATTAGAATAAGCCGCCTCAATATTTATAGGTGGTACATCTGATCTGTGGTCAGTACTGTGAAATAATTCTAATGTTAAAGGTCAGATCTGAACGGAGAAAGCCGAGAGAGCGGTGCTTTCTTTATTTTGATCCTATCAGTATCAAAACATGCTCCAACGTTGCACTTAGTGACCGTTCTCTCTCTGCGTGGCGTTTTGGGAAAGGCATGTTACGTCTTCGGCCGTTGTGGCAAAGATGCATCGTTAAAACACTAGGAAGCCGAAGTTCCATCGCTATCGGGAAACCGGGCCCCGGGCGATTGTGGACTCCGCTCTAGGTGAGCCCTTTACTAGCCTAGAAACCGGGCCCTGGGCGATTGTGGACTCCGCTCTAGGTGAGCCCTATACTAGCCTAGAAACCGGGCCCCGGGCGTTGTGGACTACGCTCTAGGTGAGCCCTATACTAGCCTAGAAACCGGGCCCCGGGCGATTGTGGACTCCGCTCTAGGTGAGCCCTATACTAGCCTAGAAACCGGGCCCTGGGCGATTGTGGACTACGCTCTAGGTGAGCCCTATACTAGCCTAGAAACCGGGCCCTGGGCGATTGTGGACTCCGCTCTAGGTGAGCCCTATACTAGCCTAGAAACCGGGCCCCGGGCGATTGTGGACTCCGCTCTAGGTGAGCCCTATACTAGCCTAGAAACCGGGCCCTGGGCGATTGTGGACTACGCTCTAGGTGAGCCCTATACTAGCCTAGAAACCGGGCCCTGGGCGATTGTGGACTCCGCTCTAGGTGAGCCCTTTACTAGCCTAGAAACCGGCCCCGGCGATTGTGGACTCCGCTCTAGGTGAGCCCTATACTAGCCCAGAAACCGGGCCCTGGGCGATTGTGGACTCCGCTCTAGGTGAGCCCTATACTAGCCTAGAAACCGGGCCCTGGGCGATTGTGGACTCCGCTCTAGGTGAGCCCTTTACTAGCCTAGAAACCGGGCCCTGGGCGATTGTGGACTCCGCTCTAGGTGAGCCCTATACTAGCCTAGAAACCGGGCCCGGCGGTGTGGACTACGCTCTAGGTGAGCCCTATACTAGCCTAGAAACCGGGCCCAGGCGATTGTGGACTCCGCTCTAGGTGAGCCCTATACTAGCCTAGAAACCGGGCCCTGGGCGATTGTGGACTACGCTCTAGGTGAGCCCTATACTAGCCTAGAAACCGGGCCCTGGGCGATTGTGGACTCCGCTCTAGGTGAGCCCTATACTAGCCTAGAAACCGGGCCCAGGCGGTGTGGACTCCGCTCTAGGTGAGCCCTATACTAGCCTAGAAACCGGGCCCTGGGCGATTGTGGACTACGCTCTAGGTGAGCCCTATACTAGCCTAGAAACCGGGCCCCGAGCGGTGTGGACTACGCTCTAGGTGAGCCCTATACTAGCCTAGAAACCGGGCCCTGGGCGATTGTGGACTCGCTCTAGGTGAGCCCTTTACTAGCCTAGAAACCGGGCCCGAGCGATTGTGGACTCCGCTCTAGGTGAGCCCTATACTAGCCTAGAAACCGGGCCCTGGGCGATTGTGGACTCCGCTCTAGGTGAGCCCTTTACTAGCCTAGAAACCGGGCCCGGGCGGTGTGGAACTCCGCTCTAGGTGAGCCCTATACTAGCCTAGAAACCGGGCCCCGGCGGTGTGGACTACGCTCTAGGTGAGCCCTATACTAGCCTAGAAACCGGGCCCAGGCGGTGTGGACTACGCTCTAGGTGAGCCCTATACTAGCCTAGAAACCGGGCCCTGGGCGATTGTGGACTCCGCTCTAGGTGAGCCCTTTACTAGCCTAGAAACCGGGCCCGGCGGTGTGGACTCCGCTCTAGGTGAGCCCTATACTAGCCTAGAAACCGGGCCCTGGGCGATTGTGGACTCCGCTCTAGGTGAGCCCTTTACTAGCCTAGAAACCGGGCCCGGGCGGTGTGGACTCCGCTCTAGGTGAGCCCTATACTAGCCTAGAAACCGGGCCCCGAGCGGTGTGGACTACGCTCTAGGTGAGCCCTATACTAGCCTAGAAACCGGGCCCAGGCGGTGTGGACTCCGCTCTAGGTGAGCCCTATACTAGCCTAGAAACCGGGCCCTGGGCGATTGTGGACTACGCCTAGGTGAGCCCTATACTAGCCTAGAAACCGGGCCCTGGGCGATTGTGGACTCCGCTCTAGGTGAGCCCTATACTAGCCTAGAAACCGGGCCCGGCGGTGTGGACTCCGCTCTAGGTGAGCCCTATACTAGCCTAGAAACCGGGCCCTGGGCGATTGTGGACTACGCTCTAGGTGAGCCCTATACTAGCCTAGAAACCGGGCCCAGGCGGTGTGGACTACGCTCTAGGTGAGCCCTATACTAGCCTAGAAACCGGGCCCTGGGCGATTGTGGACTCCGCTCTAGGTGAGCCCTTTACTAGCCTAGAAACCGGGCCCCGGGCGGTGTGGACTCGCTCTAGGTGAGCCCTATACTAGCCTAGAAACCGGGCCCTGGGCGATTGTGGACTCCGCTCTAGGTGAGCCCTTTACTAGCCTAGAAACCGGGCCCGGCGTGTGGACTCCGCTCTAGGTGAGCCCTATACTAGCCTAGAAACCGGGCCCGGCGGTGTGGACTCCGCTCTAGGTGAGCCCTATACTAGCCTAGAAACCGGGCCCTGGGCGATTGTGGACTACGCTCTAGGTGAGCCCTATACTAGCCTAGAAACCGGGCCCTGGGCGATTGTGGACTCCGCTCTAGGTGAGCCCTTTACTAGCCTAGAAACCGGGCCCGGCGGTGTGGACTCCGCTCTAGGTGAGCCCTATACTAGCCTAGAAACCGGGCCCTGGGCGATTGTGGACTCCGCTCTAGGTGAGCCCTATACTAGCCTAGAAACCGGGCCCTGGGCGATTGTGGACTCCGCTCTAGGTGAGCCCTTTACTAGCCTAGAAACCGGGCCCTGGGCGATTGTGGACTCGCTCTAGGTGAGCCCTATACTAGCCTAGAAACCGGGCCCTGGGCGATTGTGGACTCCGCTCTAGGTGAGCCCTATACTAGCCTAGAAACCGGGCCCTGGGCGATTGTGGACTACGCCTAGGTGAGCCCTATACTAGCCTAGAAACCGGGCCCTGGGCGATTGTGGACTCCGCTCTAGGTGAGCCCTTTACTAGCCTAGAAACCGGGCCCCGGGCGATTGTGGACTCCGCTCTAGGTGAGCCCTATACTAGCCTAGAAACCGGGCCCTGGGCGATTGTGGACTCCGCTCTAGGTGAGCCCTATACTAGCCTAGAAACCGGGCCCTGGGCGATTGTGGACTCCGCTCTAGGTGAGCCCTTTACTAGCCTAGAAACCGGGCCCTGGGCGATTGTGGACTCCGCTCTAGGTGAGCCCTATACTAGCCTAGAAACCGGGCCCTGGGCGATTGTGGACTCCGCTCTAGGTGAGCCCTTTACTAGCCTAGAAACCGGGCCCGGCGGTGTGGACTCCGCTCTAGGTGAGCCCTATACTAGCCTAGAAACCGGGCCCTGGGCGATTGTGGACTCCGCTCTAGGTGAGCCCTATACTAGCCTAGAAACCGGGCCCTGGGCGTGTGGACTCCGCTCTAGGTGAGCCCTTTACTAGCCTAGAAACCGGGCCCTGGGCGATTGTGGACTCCGCTCTAGGTGAGCCCTATACTAGCCTAGAAACCGGGCCCTGGGCGATTGTGGACTCCGCTCTAGGTGAGCCCTATACTAGCCTAGAAACTGGGCCCTGGGCGATTGTGGACTCCGCTCTAGGTGAGCCCTATACTAGCCTAGAAACCGGACCCTGGGCGATTGTGGACTCCGCTCTAGGTGAGCCCTTTACTAGCCTAGAAACCGGGCCCTGGGCGGTTTGTATACGGCCTGATACTACCAACACACACACACACACACGTTTATCTTGTCCTGTGCTCTAGTGTATTGATCCGTATGCATACCTGGAATATACTGGCACCATACGGAGTCCTCCAGGCGTTAAGCAGATTGTCCTTCCCTGTAGACACAAACCATTTACCTGCAGAGAGGAAAGAGAGGAGGGAGGGAGGTAGGTGGAGACGGAGGGAGACGGAGAAGGACAGAGAGAGATCAGGCCACGGAGTCAGGGACAATAGGAACTGATGGGACAGCCACATCAACCTTCACAATGCAGATAAACAAGCATCTAGGTGGATAAGGACACACTAGCATGCCAAGTCAGCCCCCCCCCCAACCAAACTGGGCTGCCGCAGATATTTCTTCTTCAGCAAAAGGCACCAGCCACTATGTAACCAGGTCAGCTCAGTACAGTTTGGCACAGTAGTGTATTCCTGAGCTGCAGTCAGGGCAGTTTGTACTGCGGTGTGTGTGTGTGTGTGTGTGTGTGTGTGTGTTCTTACCGCAGTTAGCGAACTTCAGTGAAAGGACACAGCTCTCGTGGAGATGTAGCTGGTATTTGTCAGGTTTGGTGTGGTGGAGGACCTCTACGTTACTGCTCTCCATCCCTACAGCTAACCATTCCCCTGTCGGACAGTATCCTAGAGAGAAGATCTGGAGTGGGACAGATTGGTCTTTATTAATCCATTTGGCTCTGAGCTACATACAATATGCTGAGCTGTTTTTTTTTTACAAGGAGCACGTGCGCGCCTAAGTTGAAAAATGTAGAAGCACACAAAGAAATTTAAGAGCACAATGAAAAATACTTGAGTTAATAAAGATAGGATCCTTCATTTTTATAGGTGCACTGGTGCTCCTAAATTAAAATTCCAGCTCGCAGAGCAAAAATATTTAGACACATATGCAAGTAAAATGGTCGCACTGTAGGGCCCTGGTTTGAGGGTTATATGCCTTACACAAGGGCACGACGGCAGTAGGTAGCAACTGGGATTTTGATACCAGTGTGTGTGTGAGAGCGTACCTGTGAGGTGAAGTCGTGCTGCTGTAGTTGTCGTCCCTCTCTCAGGTCCCAGGAGCGTACCGTGTTGTCCAGACCTCCTGTCCACAGCTTGGTCCCATCATGAGAGATATCTATACAGCTAGCCCCGTCCGTATGGCCCTGGAACTGCCTGTGAGAAACCAGAAATTTTCATTTTTATATAAAACATGTCCTTATAAATCATGTATGTACAGATAATGTATCCTTCGAAACCATGTCTTTACCACTTAACACCTGTAGAGCCACGACACAGAACACAACCACTGGTAGTCTAATAATGTCTATACAAACCCCTGCCCTAAAACCACAGGTAGTCTAATAATGTCCTTACAAACCCCTGCCCTTAAATCACAGATCATCTTATAAACCACCACGAAAGCCGTACAAAATACCAAACATACAAGACCACAGGTAGTCAACAAAAAAATCGTCCTTACAATCTATACCTTCTTACAAACCACATGGTGGGACAAGTTGGACACGGTCGCCCTGTTTCTAGCTCTTAGCAAACTTTGAAGTATTTATTTTTCGATCGGAGGTCACACACCAGAAATTAGACTTCCCTGACCTGGATCCTTTGCCTGAACTTCCAGAAGCAGGTCTAATCAGCATGAGGGCTGCACCAAAACGCAGACGCCAGAGAAGAGGTAGGATGGGGCCCTAGTTAAGACTCAGGTGGCGTGCTGCAGAGTATATTACTATTATTCAGTCCCTGGACAATAAAGTGCGCAAGCTCAGGGCGAGGATCTGCTTCCAGAGAGACAGGGACTGTAACATGCTATTCTCAGGTATCTACAGAGATGTTTGATCGGGCTCTGGCTGGGCCACTCAAGAACATTCATAAACTTGTCCTGAAGCCACTCCTGCGTTGTCTTTGCTGTGTGCTTAGGTTCGTTGTCCTGTTTGAAGGTGAACCTTCACCCCAGTTTGAGGTCCTGAGCACTCTGGAGCAGGTTTTCATCAAGGATCTCTCTGTACTCTGTTCATCTTTGCCTCGATCCGGACTAGTCAAGTCCTTGCCGCTGAAAAACATCCACAAAGTATGATGCTGCCACCACCATGCTTCACCGTAGGGATGGTGCCAGGTTTCCTCCAGACGTGACGCTTGGCATTCAGGCCAAAGAGTTCAATCTTGATTTCATCAGACCAGAGAATATTGTTCCTTATGGTCTGAGTCCTTTAGGTGCCTTTTGGCAAACTCCAAGCGGGCTGTTATGTGCTTTTTACTGAGGAGTGACTTCCATTTGACCACTCTACCATAAAGGCCTGATTGGTGGAGTGCTGCAGAGATGGTTGTCCTTCTGGAAGGTTCTCCCATCTCCACAGAGGAATTCTAGAGCTTGGTCAGAGTGACCATTGTGTTCTTGGTCACCTCCCTGACCAAGGACCATCTCCCCTGATTGCTCAGTTTGGCCGGGCTGCGAACTGCCAGCTGTAAGAAGAGTCTTGGTGGTTCCAAACTTCTTCCAATTAAGAATGATGGAGGCCACTAAGTTCTTGGGGACCTTCAATGCTGCAGACATTTTTTGGTACCCTTCCCCAGATCTGTGCCTCGACAAAATCATGTCTCGGAAATCTACTGGCAAATCTAGGACATTGAAAATGGGTCGTGGATGGGTATTCCAGCATGACAATGACCCAAAACACACGGCCAAGGCAACAAAAGAGTGGCTCAAGAAGAAGCACATTAAGGTCCTGGAGTGGCCTAGCCAGTCTCCAGACCTTAATCCCATAGAAAATCTGTGGAGGGAGCTGAAGGTTCGAGTTGCCAAACGTCAGCCTGTCCACTTCATATGTATATACTGTATTCTAGTCATGGTTCATCCTATATAACTACTGCTGTCCACTTCATATGTATATACTGTATTCTAGTCATGGTTCATCCTATATAACTACTGCTGTCCACTTCATATGTATATACTGTATTCTAGTCATGGTTCATCCTAAATAACTACCACTGTCCACTTCATATGTATATACTGTATTCTAGTCTCATCCTATATAACTACTGCTGTCCACTTCATATGTATATACTGTATTCTAGTCATGGTTCATCCTATATAACTACTGCTGTCCACTTCATATGTATATACTGTATTCTAGTCATGGTTCATCCTATATAACTACTGCTGTCCACTTCATATGTATATACTGTATTCTAGTCATGGTTCATCCTAAATAACTACCACTGTCCACTTCATATGTATATACTGTATTCTAGTCTCATCCTATATAACTACTGCTGTCCACTTCATATGTATATACTGTATTCTAGTCATGGTTCATCCTATATAACTACTGCTGTCCACTTCATATGTATATACTGTATTCTAGTCATGGTTCATCCTATATAACTACCACTGTCCACTTCATATGTATATACTGTATTCTAGTCATGGCTCATCCTATATAACTACTGCTGTCCACTTCATATGTATATACTGTATTCTAGTCATGGTTCATCCTATATAACTACCACTGTCCACTTCATATGTATATACTGTATTCTAGTCATGGTTCATCCTATATAACTACTGCTGTCCACTTCATATGTATATACTGTATTCTAGTCATGGTTCATCCTAAATAACTACCACTGTCCACTTCATATGTATATACTGTATTCTAGTCTCATCCTATATAACTACTGCTGTCCACTTCATATGTATATACTGTATTCTAGTCATTGTTCATCCTATATAACTACTGCTGTCCACTTCATATGTATATACTGTATTCTAGTCATGGCTCATCCTATATAACTACTGCTGTCCACTTCATATGTATATACTGTATTCTAGTCATGGTTCATCCTATATAACTACCACTGTCCACTTCATATGTATATACTGTATTCTAGTCGTGGTTCATCCTATATAACTACTGCTGTCCACTTCATATGTATATACTGTATTCTAGTCATGGTTCATCCTATATAACTACTGCTGTCCACTTCATATGTATATACTGTATTCTAGTCATGGTTCATCCTATATAACTACCACTGTCCACTTCATATGTATATACTGTATTCTAGTCATGGTTCATCCTATATAACTACTGCTGTCCACTTCATATGTATATACTGTATTCTAGTCATGGTTCATCCTATATAACTACTGCTGTCCACTTCATATGTATATACTGTATTCTAGTCATGGTTCATCCTATATAACTACTGCTGTCCACTTCATATGTATATACTGTATTCTAGTCATGGTTCATCCTATATAACTACTGCTGTCCACTTCATATGTATATACTGTATTCTAGTCATGGTTCATCCTATATAACTACCACTGTCCACTTCATATGTATATACTGTATTCTAGTCATGGTTCATCCTATATAACTACTGCTGTCCACTTCATATGTATATACTGTATTCTAGTCATGGTTCATCCTAAATAACTTATTTAAAAAGAAAATCTGGATTATGTGTGTATTGTTTTTCTTTATTGCTAGGTATTATTACTGCACTGTCGGAGCTAGAAACACAAACATTAAGCTGCACCTGCGACAACATCTGCAAGTCTGTGTATGCGACCAATAAACGTTGACTTGATGTGCTCAGAAACCTCCAAACACCAGCAGAAGCCACACACACACAGCCCCAGCCATTCCATCTTCCCCTACCTGACCAGGGTCTGGTTGTGCAGGTCCCAGACGGCGATGTTCCCATCGCTGCAGCAGGAGAAGCAGACCTTGGCGTCGGGGGAGATGGCGAGGGCGTAGCAGGCCGGGGCGGAAGACGTCAGCTCAGCCTTGATACGAGGCGTCTGGGAGGCCAGATCCCAGATAGTTAAAGTACTGGCCTCTCCTCCTACGATGAGGGTACGACCGTCAGGGAGCAGCTTACAGGAACGGATGTAGTTATCCCTGTTCTGGTAGACAGAGGGAACAGACTAATCAATATGCGCTTCGGACACCACAGCTCAAGGGATCCGGCATGAGGTTCTAGCCACAGACAGACAGACAGACCGAAGGAATATTAACTAATTCCTACCATCATAGTAAACATATCTAGACAGTAGCAGAGAAGAATGCTACTTTTTGGATGGTTAAGGCGTGGCACTAGCGTTGTCAAGGGTTCAATTCCCACTCAGGGATCACACACACAAACAATAAATTCCCTGGATCCAAGTAAACAAGTGAAGTAGAAGCAACAACAGCAGTGGTAGGTCATCACCAGAGAGTCTAGTGGAGAGACAGGACTCTTACTGACTGGCTGGCTGATGGCCCAGATATTCCATAGTATTATATAGTATAATATTCTCCTCACCAGACAGTCTAGTGGAGAGACAGGACTCTTACTGACTGGCTGGCTGATGGCCCAGATATTCCATAGTATTATATAGTATAATATTCTCCTCACCAGACAGTCTAGTTGAGAGACAGGACTCTTACTGACTGGCTGGCTGATGGCCCAGATATTCCATAGTATTATATAGTATAATATTCTCCTCACCAGACAGTCTAGTTGAGAGACAGGACTCTTAATGACTGGCTGGCTGATGGCCCAGATATTCCATAGTATTATATAGTATAATATTCTCCTCACCAGACAGTCTAGTTGAGAGACAGGACTCTTGCTGCCCGGCTGGCTGATGTCCCAGATCTTGACACAGCCCTTCCCTCCTGTGTAAACGTGTCTGGTTGGATTGGAGATAGTGACAGCACACACCACCTCGCCGTGGCTCAGCGTGTTGATCTGACGGGCGTGCCGCGGGATCCCCGGGCCTATCAGGGCGTCCGGAGGGAACGGCACCGGCTGCATCTGGCCGTCCGCACTCACGTGGAAGGAGTAGGCTCTGGAAGATGAGACATAGGCTCTCTTTAGTACTGCTGGGTAGTGTTCATTTGGTACCAAATGGAAGAAAACGGACTGAAACAGGAAGGGACTACCTGGAGTTATCAAATAACAAACACTAATTTTAGCTTTCCTTTGCAAGAGGTTTTGTTACGGTAATGAACATGACCCTGATGATTGTTATTCTAAGAGATAGGTAGTGTGGGGCTTCATCCAAGACAGACAGGGAGAGACAGACAGGGAGAGAGCGAGAATGAAAGAGAGACAGACAGAGCAAGACAGAGAGACAGACAGAGGGAGACAGAGAGAGAGAGAGACAGTCAGACAGAGAGACAGCCAGAGAGAGAGAGACAGCCAGTGAGAGAGAGAGAGACAGCCAGAGAGAGACAGAGAGAGAGACAGCCAGACAGAGCCAGCCAGACAGACAGCCAGAGAGACAGCCAGAGAGACAGCCAGCCAGAGAGAGACAGACAGACAGACAGACAGACAGACAGACAGACATAGCAGAACCCAGAGGGTGTAAGGTACTTACGGTTTTCCTCCAGATATGGAGGTGAGACTGGCTGGAAGACCTGGTCTCATGTGGGGATGAGGATCAAAACCCTGTAACAGAACAACATAGGGACAACATGACATAACCTACACAACATACTATTTACATAACATACAGAGTAGCCTTGTCGAGAACCAGGCTTCCCTATATGGAAAGCCTGGTGAAGTCAATGGTAGAAGGTAGCTACAAATGGGTGGAAACCCTGTTTAAATCAGTAAGGCCTTGCAACATGTCAAACCAATCAAATGCCTTGCTTAGGCGGAGCCCCAAAAGCACCCACTCATAATGTGTTCCAACAGAGAAGGTGTAATGCCTTCATCAACTGGATGTTGGGTATAGACCTCATCAACTGAATGTTGGGTATAGACCTCATCAACTGGATGTTGGGTATAGACCTCATTAACTGGATGTTGGGTATAGACCTCATTAACTGGATGTTGGGTATAGACCTCATTAACTGGATGTTGGGTATAGACCTCATCATTTGGATGTTGGGTATAGACATCATTAACTGGATGTTGGGTATAGACCTCATCAACTGGATGTTGGGTATAGACCTCATTAACTGGATGTTGGGTATAGACCTCATCATTTGGATGTTGGGTATAGACCTCATCAACTGGATGTTGGGTATAGACATCATTAACTGGATGTTTGGTATAGACCTCATCAATTGGATGTTGGGTATAGACCTCATCAACTGGATGTTGGGTATAGACCTCATCAACTGGATGTTGTGTATAGACCTCATCAACCGGATGTTGTGTATAGACCTCATCAACTGGATGTTGGGTATAGACCTCATCAACTGGATGTTGGGTATAGACCTCATCAACCGGATGTTGTGTATAGACCTCATCAACCGGATGTTGTGTATAGACCTCATCAACCGGATGTTGGGTATAGACCTCATCAACTGGATGTTGTGTATAGACCTCATCAACTGGATGTTGGGTATAGACCTCATCAACTGGATGTTGGGTATAGACCTCATCAACTGGCTGTTGTGTATAGACCTCATCAACTGGATGTTGGGTATAGACCTCATCAACTGGATGTTGGGTATAGACCTCATCAACTGGATGTTGGGTATAGACCTCATCAACTGGATGTTGGGTATAGACCTCATCAACTGGCTGTTGTGTATAGACCTCATCAACTGGATGTTGGGTATAGACCTCATCAACTGGATGTTGGGTATAGACCTCATCAACTGGATGTTGTGTATAGACCTCATCAACTGGATGTTGGGTATAGACCTCATCAACTGGATGTTGTGTATAGACCTCATCAACTGGATGTTGGGTATAAGGCAACTTCTGGATAAATCGTTTTTACTGCAGGTTTTCTTCCATTTTTCCTGCAATTTTGCAAACTAGCATACGGAACAGCTCTCCAAAATGTTTCCTATCTGGTGGTAAAACAGTGACCAACATAACATAATGCTTCCACGGGCACGTGGGAGGGAGGGATCTTGAAAGGTAACATCCAATAAAAACGTAGCTGCTGGAATCCAGCTGCCCATTCTAACAGTTTTGGCTAAAACACAATTATCCACACTTCCAAAAGGAGGTGCGACAACAATGCGATTTTGGAGATTTTGGCAACACGAGACAATCTATAGTAGACGCCTACAAACCCCCCCCCCAAAAAAAAAACAATATAACACCTCTACGATTAACTCACACAAACCCACACCAAGATAGACATGAACACCAGTAATCCGCAGTGTGTGTACATCTCACCATGTGTGACCGTCCGTACGCAGCAGCGGCAGCGCTCATCTGAGGAGAGATGTGTAGTCCAGCGTAGACGCCAGGGCTGGTCAGACCTCCGTTCATCTCGTGATGGTGACCCATCATAACGAAGGGAGGGTACAGGGGTGTCCTCAGAGCTGGGGCCGCTGGAGAGGAAGATTGGGCATATTACCTGCATCATATTATTGTTGTTGTTGTTGATGTTATGAATATACAGTATATTTGGCAATATATAATGTCATGCCAATAAAGCATTAATAATGAACTGAGTCGAAGACAAACAAAAGACAGAGGTAGAGACAGAGGACAGAGAACACATTACTATGAAACACACCCAGGACACAGCAGAGGACAGAGAACACATTACTATGAAACACACCCAGGACAAAGCAGAGGACAGAGAACACATTACTATGAAACACACCCAGGACAAAGCAGAGGACAGAGAACACATTACTATGAAACACACCCAGGACACAGCAGAGGACAGAGAACACATTACTATGAAACACACCCAGGACACAGCAGAGGACAGAGAGAACACATTACACATGAAACACACCCAGGACACAGCAGAGGACAGAGACAGAGAACACATTACACGTCACAGTAGAGAGAGAGACATTACTAAAGAAATACAGCCAGATCAGTCACAGTAGAGAGAGAGACATTACTAAAGAAATACAGCCAGATCAGTCACAGAAGAGAGAGAGACATTACTAAAGAAATACAGCCAGATCAGTCACAGTAGAGAGAGAGACATTACTAAAGAAATACAGCCAGATCAGTCACAGTAGAGAGGAGAGACATTACTAAAGAAATACAGCCAGATCAGTCACAGTAGAGAGAGAGACATTACTAAAGAAATACAGCCAGATCAGTCACAGTAGAGAGAGAGACATTACTAAAGAAATACAGCCAGATCAGTCACAGTAGAGAGACAGACATTACTAAAGAAATACAGCCAGATCAGTCACAGTAGAGAGAGAGACATTACTAAAGAAATACAGCCAGATCAGTCACAGTAGA
Organism: Brachymystax lenok tsinlingensis; assembly: GCA_030435695.1. NCBI lineage: Eukaryota > Metazoa > Chordata > Actinopteri > Salmoniformes > Salmonidae > Brachymystax > Brachymystax lenok. Next base: position 3,309,366 of record CM059791.1, on the reverse strand, counting down.
GAGGAGAGACATTACTAAAGAAATACAGCCAGATCAGTCACAGTAGAGAGGAGAGACATTACTAAAGAAATACAGCCAGATCAGTCACAGTAGAGAGAGAGACATTACTAAAGAAATACAGCCAGATCAGTCACAGTAGAGAGAGAGACATTACTAAAGAAATACAGCCAGATCAGTCACAGTAGAGAGAGAGACATTACTAAAGAAATACAGCCAGATCAGTCACAGTAGAGAGGAGAGACATTACTAAAGAAATACAGCCAGATCAGTCACAGTAGAGAGAGAGACATTACTAAAGAAATACAGCCAGATCAGTCACAGTAGAGAGAGACATTACTAAAGAAATACAGCCAGATCAGTCACAGTAGAGAGAGAGACATTACTAAAGAAATACAGCCAGATCAGTCACAGTAGAGAGGAGAGACATTACTAAAGAAATACAGCCAGATCAGTCACAGTAGAGAGAGAGACATTACTAAAGAAATACAGCCAGATCAGTCACAGTAGAGAGAGAGAGACATTACTAAAGAAATACAGCCAGATCAGTCACAGTAGAGAGAGAGACATTACTAAAGAAATACAGCCAGATCAGTCACAGTAGAGAGAGAGACATTACTAAAGAAATACAGCCAGACTCAGTCACAGTAGAGAGAGACATTACTAAAGAAATACAGCCAGATCAGTCACAGTAGAGAGAGAGACATTACTAAAGAAATACAGCCAGATCAGTCACAGTAGAGAGAGAGACATTACTAAAGAAATACAGCCAGATCAGTCACAGTAGAGAGAGAGAGACATTACTAAAGAAATACAGCCAGATCAGTCACAGTAGAGAGAGAGACATTACTAAAGAAATACAGCCAGATCAGTCACAGTAGAGAGGAGAGACATTACTAAAGAAATACAGCCAGATCAGTCACAGTAGAGAGAGAGACATTACTAAAGAAATACAGCCAGATCAGTCACAGTAGAGAGAGAGAGACATTACTAAAGAAATACAGCCAGATCAGTCACAGTAGAGAGAGAGAGACATTACTAAAGAAATACAGCCAGATCAGTCACAGTAGAGAGAGACATTACTAAAGAAATACAGCCAGATCAGTCACAGTAGAGAGAGAGACATTACTAAAGAAATACAGCCAGATCAGTCACAGTAGAGAGAGAGACATTACTAAAGAAATACAGCCAGATCAGTCACAGTAGAGAGAGACATTACTAAAGAAATACAGCCAGATCAGTCACAGTAGAGAGAGACATTACTAAATAAATACAGCCAGATCAGTCACAGTAGAGAGAGAGACATTACTAAAGAAATACAGCCAGATCAGTCACAGTAGAGAGAGAGAGACATTACTAAAGAAATACAGCCAGATCAGTCACAGTAGAGAGAGAGACATTACTAAAGAAATACAGCCAGATCAGTCACAGTAGAGAGAGAGACATTACTAAAGAAATACAGCCAGATCAGTCACAGTAGAGAGGAGAGACATTACTAAAGAAATACAGCCAGATCAGTCACAGTAGAGAGAGAGACATTACTAAAGAAATACAGCCAGATCAGTCACAGTAGAGAGGAGAGACATTACTAAAGAAATACAGCCAGATCAGTCACAGTAGAGAGGAGAGACATTACTAAAGAAATACAGCCAGATCAGTCACAGTAGAGAGAGAGACATTACTAAAGAAATACAGCCAGATCAGTCACAGTAGAGAGAGAGACATTACTAAAGAAATACAGCCAGATCAGTCACAGTAGAGAGGAGAGACATTACTAAAGAAATACAGCCAGATCAGTCACAGTAGAGAGAGAGACATTACTAAAGAAATACAGCCAGATCAGTCACAGTAGAGAGAGAGACATTACTAAAGAAATACAGCCAGATCAGTCACAGTAGAGAGAGACATTACTAAAGAAATACAGCCAGATCAGTCACAGTAGAGAGAGAGACATTACTAAAGAAATACAGCCAGATCAGTCACAGTAGAGAGAGAGACATTACTAAAGAAATACAGCCAGATCAGTCACAGTAGAGAGAGAGACATTACTAAAGAAATACAGCCAGATCAGTCACAGTAGAGAGAGAGACATTACTAAAGAAATACAGCCAGATCAGTCACAGTAGAGAGGAGAGACATTACTAAAGAAATACAGCCAGATCAGTCACAGTAGAGAGAGAGAGACATTACTAAAGAAATACAGCCAGATCAGTCACAGTAGAGAGAGAGAGACATTACTAAAGAAATACAGCCAGATCAGTCACAGTAGAGAGGAGAGACATTACTAAAGAAATACAGCCAGATCAGTCACAGTAGAGAGAGAGACATTACTAAAGAAATACAGCCAGATCAGTCACAGTAGAGAGAGAGACATTACTAAAGAAATACAGCCAGATCAGTCACAGTAGAGAGAGAGAGACATTACTAAAGAAATACAGCCAGATCAGTCACAGTAGAGAGAGAGACATTACTAAAGAAATACAGCCAGATCAGTCACAGTAGAGAGGAGAGACATTACTAAAGAAATACAGCCAGATCAGTCACAGTAGAGAGAGAGACATTACTAAAGAAATACAGCCAGATCAGTCACAGTAGAGAGAGAGACATTACTAAAGAAATACAGCCAGATCAGTCACAGTAGAGAGAGAGACATTACTAAAGAAATACAGCCAGATCAGTCACAGTAGAGAGAGACATTACTAAAGAAATACAGCCAGATCAGTCACAGTAGAGAGGAGAGACATTACTAAAGAAATACAGCCAGATCAGTCACAGTAGAGAGAGAGACATTACTAAAGAAATACAGCCAGATCAGTCACAGTAGAGAGAGAGACATTACTAAAGAAATACAGCCAGATCAGTCACAGTAGAGAGAGAGAGACATTACTAAAGAAATACAGCCAGATCAGTCACAGTAGAGAGAGAGACATTACTAAAGAAATACAGCCAGATCAGTCACAGTAGAGAGAGAGACATTACTAAAGAAATACAGCCAGATCAGTCACAGTAGAGAGAGAGACATTACTAAAGAAATACAGCCAGATCAGTCACAGTAGAGAGAGAGACATTACTAAAGAAATACAGCCAGATCAGTCACAGTAGAGAGAGAGACATTACTAAAGAAATACAGCCAGATCAGTCACAGTAGAGAGGAGAGACATTACTAAAGAAATACAGCCAGATCAGTCACAGTAGAGAGAGAGACATTACTAAAGAAATACAGCCAGATCAGTCACAGTAGAGAGAGAGACATTACTAAAGAAATACAGCCAGATCAGTCACAGTAGAGAGGAGAGACATTACTAAAGAAATACAGCCAGATCAGTCACAGTAGAAACACAGAGACATTACTAAAGAAATACAGCCAGATCAGTCACAGTAGAGAGAGACATTACTAAAGAAATACAGCCAGATCAGTCACAGTAGAGAGAGAGACATTACTAAAGAAATACAGCCAGATCAGTCACAGTAGAGAGAGACATTACTAAAGAAATACAGCCAGATCAGTCACAGTAGAGAGGAGAGACATTACTAAAGAAATACAGCCAGATCAGTCACAGTAGAGAGAGACATTACTAAAGAAATACAGCCAGATCAGTCACAGTAGAGAGCACAGAGACATTACTAAAGAAATACAGCCAGATCAGTCACAGTAGAGAGAGAGACATTACTAAAGAAATACAGCCAGATCAGTCACAGTAGAGAGAGAGAGACATTACTAAAGAAATACAGCCAGATCAGTCACAGTAGAGAGGAGAGACATTACTAAAGAAATACAGCCAGATCAGTCACAGTAGAGAGAGACATTACTAAAGAAATACAGCCAGATCAGTCACAGTAGAGAGAGAGACATTACTAAAGAAATACAGCCAGATCAGTCACAGTAGAGAGAGAGACATTACTAAAGAAATACAGCCAGATCAGTCACAGCAGAGAGAGAGCATTACTAACCAAAGAAGTAATATAGTTTATCAGTCACAGAGAGAGAGACATTACTAAAGAAATACAGCCAGATCAGTCACAGTAGAGAGAGAGAGACATTACTAAAGAAATACAGCCAGATCAGTCACAGTAGAGAGAGAGACATTACTAAAGAAATACAGCCAGATCAGTCACAGTAGAGAGAGAGACATTACTAAAGAAATACAGCCAGATCAGTCACAGTAGAGAGAGAGACATTACTAAAGAAATACAGCCAGATCAGTCACAGTAGAGAGAGAGACATTACTAAAGAAATACAGCCAGATCAGTCACAGTAGAGAGAGACATTACTAAAGAAATACAGCCAGATCAGTCACAGTAGAGAGAGAGAGACATTACTAAAGAAATACAGCCAGATCAGTCACAGTAGAGAGAGAGACATTACTAAAGAAATACAGCCAGATCAGTCACAGTAGAGAGAGAGAGACATTACTAAAGAAATACAGCCAGATCAGTCACAGTAGAGAGAGAGACATTACTAAAGAAATACAGCCAGATCAGTCACAGTAGAGAGAGACATTACTAAAGAAATACAGCCAGATCAGTCACAGTAGAGAGCACAGAGACATTACTAAAGAAATACAGCCAGATCAGTCACAGTAGAGAGAGAGACATTACTAAAGAAATACAGCCAGATCAGTCACAGTAGAGAGGAGAGACATTACTAAAGAAATACAGCCAGATCAGTCACAGTAGAGAGGAGAGACATTACTAAAGAAATACAGCCAGATCAGTCACAGTAGAGAGAGAGACATTACTAAAGAAATACAGCCAGATCAGTCACAGTAGAGAGGAGAGACATTACTAAAGAAATACAGCCAGATCAGTCACAGTAGAGAGAGACATTACTAAAGAAATACAGCCAGATCAGTCACAGTAGAGAGAGAGACATTACTAAAGAAATACAGCCAGATCAGTCACAGTAGAGAGAGACATTACTAAAGAAATACAGCCAGATCAGTCACAGTAGAGAGAGAGACATTACTAAAGAAATACAGCCAGATCAGTCACAGTAGAGAGAGAGAGACATTACTAAAGAAATACAGCCAGATCAGTCACAGTAGAGAGAGAGACATTACTAAAGAAATACAGCCAGATCAGTCACAGTAGAGAGAGAGACATTACTAAAGAAATACAGCCAGATCAGTCACAGTAGAGAGGAGAGACATTACTAAAGAAATACAGCCAGATCAGTCACAGTAGAGAGAGAGACATTACTAAAGAAATACAGCCAGATCAGTCACAGTAGAGAGAGAGACATTACTAAAGAAATACAGCCAGATCAGTCACAGTAGAGAGAGAGAGACATTACTAAAGAAATACAGCCAGATCAGTCACAGTAGAGAGAGAGACATTACTAAAGAAATACAGCCAGATCAGTCACAGTAGAGAGAGACATTACTAAAGAAATACAGCCAGATCAGTCACAGTAGAGAGAGAGACATTACTAAAGAAATACAGCCAGATCAGTCACAGTAGAGAGGAGAGACATTACTAAAGAAATACAGCCAGATCAGTCACAGTAGAGAGAGAGACATTACTAAAGAAATACAGCCAGATCAGTCACAGTAGAGAGAGAGAGACATTACTAAAGAAATACAGCCAGATCAGTCACAGTAGAGAGAGACATTACTAAAGAAATACAGCCAGATCAGTCACAGTAGAGAGAGAGACATTACTAAAGAAATACAGCCAGATCAGTCACAGTAGAGAGAGAGACATTACTAAAGAAATACAGCCAGATCAGTCACAGTAGAGAGAGAGACATTACTAAAGAAATACAGCCAGATCAGTCACAGTAGAGAGGAGAGACATTACTAAAGAAATACAGCCAGATCAGTCACAGTAGAGAGAGAGACATTACTAAAGAAATACAGCCAGATCAGTCACAGTAGAGAGAGAGACATTACTAAAGAAATACAGCCAGATCAGTCACAGTAGAGAGAGACATTACTAAAGAAATACAGCCAGATCAGTCACAGTAGAGAGAGAGACATTACTAAAGAAATACAGCCAGATCAGTCACAGTAGAGGAGACATTACTAAAGAAATACAGCCAGATCAGTCACAGTAGAGAGAGAGACATTACTAAAGAAATACAGCCAGATCAGTCACAGTAGAGAGAGAGAGACATTACTAAAGAAATACAGCCAGATCAGTCACAGTAGAGGAGACATTACTAAAGAAATACAGCCAGATCAGTCACAGTAGAGAGAGACATTACTAAAGAAATACAGCCAGATCAGTCACAGTAGAGGAGACATTACTAAAGAAATACAGCCAGATCAGTCACAGTAGAGAGAGACATTACTAAAGAAATACAGCCAGATCAGTCACAGTAGATCAAATCAAATCAAATCAAATTTATTTATAAAGCCCCCCTTACATCAGCTGATGTCACAGAGTGCTGTACAGAAACCCAGCCTAAAACCCCAAACAGCAAGCAATGCAGGTGTAAAAGCACGGTGGCTAGGAAAAACTCCCTAGAAGGCCAAAACCTAGGAAGAAACCTAGAGAGGAACCAGGCTGTGAGGGGTGGCCAGTCCTCTTCTGGCTGTGCCGGGTGCAGATTATAACAGAACATGGACAAGATTTTAAAATGTTCATAAAACAGGCAGAACAGTTGTAACTGGAGAAGCAGCACGGCCAGGTGGACTCGGGACATCCGGGTAGGCCTTGAGGAATGGTCCTAATGCTCAGGTCCTCCGAGAGAGAGAGAGAGAGAGAGAGAAGAAGAAAAAAGAAAGAGAGAGATAATTAGAGCGAGCATACTTAAATTCGCACAGGACACCAGATAAGAGAAGAAATACTCCAGATATAACAGACGGACCCTAGCACCCCCGACACATAAACTACTGCAGCATAAATACTGGGGTGAGACAGGAGGGGTCGGAGACACTGTGGCCCCCGTCCGACGAAACCCTGGACAGGGCCAAACAGGCAGGATATAACCCCACCCACTCTGCCAAGCACAGCCCCCACACCACTAGAGGGATATCTTCAACCACCAACTTACCATCCTGAGACAAGGCCGAGTATAGCCCACAAGATCTCCGCCACGGCACCAGAAGCCAGTGACTCAGCCCCTGTAATAGGGTTAGAGGCAGAGAATCCCAGTGGAGGGAACCGGCCAGGCAAAAGACAGCAAGGGTGGTTCGTTGCTCCAGTGCCTTTCCGTTCACCTTCACACTCCTGGGCCAGACTACACTCAGTCATAAGACCTACTGAAGAGATGAGTCTTCAATAAAGACTTAAAGGTTGAGACCGAGTCTCGTCTCTCACATGGATAGGCAGACTATTCCATAAAAATGGAGCTCTATAGGAAAAAGCCCTGCCTCCAGCTGTTTGCTTAGAAATTTTAGGGACAGTAAGGAGGCCTGCGTCTTGTGACCGTGGTAGCACGATGTGTAGGTATGTACGGCAGGACCAAATCAGAAAGATAGGTAGGAGCAAGCCCATGTAATGCTTTGTAGGTTAGCAGTAAAACCTTGAAATCAGCCCTTGCCTTAACAGGAAGCCAGTGTAGAGAGGCTAGTACTGGAGTAATATGATCAAATTTTGGGGTTCTAGTCAAGATTCTAGCAGCCGTGTTAAGCACTAACTGAAGTTTATTTAGTGCTTTATCCGGATAGCCGGAAAATAAAGCATTGCAGTAGTCTAACCTAGAAGTTACAAATGCATGGATTAACTTTTCTGCATCATTTTTGGACAGAAAGTTTCTAATTTTTACAATGTTACGTAAATGGAAAAAGCTGTCCTTGAAACAGTCTTGATATGTTCGTCAAAGAGAGATCAGGGTCCAGAGTAATGCCGAGGTCCTTCACAGTTTTATTTGAGACGACTGTACAACCATCAAGATTAATTGTCAGATTCAACAGAAGATCTCTTTGTTTCTTGGGACCTAGGACTAGCATCTCTGTTTTATCAGAGTTTAAAAGTAGAAAATTTTCTGCCATCCACTTCCTTATGTCTGAAACACAGGCTTCAAGGGAGGGCAATTTTTGGGGCTTCACCATGTTTCATCGAAATGTACAGCTGTGTGTCATCCGCATAGCAGTGAAAGTTAACATTATGTTTCGAATGACATCACCAAGTGGTAAAATATATAGTGAAAACAATAGTGGTCCCAAAACAGAGCCTTGAGGAACACCGAAATTTACAGTTGATTTGTCAGAGGACAAACCATCCACAGAGACAAACTGATATCTTTCCGACAGATAAGATCTAAACCAGGCCAAAACTTGTCCATGTAGACCAATTTGGGTTTCAATCTCTCCAAAAGAATGTGGTGATCGATGGTATCAAAAGCAGCACTAAGGTCTAGGAGCATGAGTACAGTTGCAGAGCCTCGGTCTGACGCCATTAAAGGTCATTTACCACCTTCACAAGTGCAGTCTCAGTGCTATGATGGGGTCTAAAACCAGACTGAAGCGTTTCGTATACATTGTTTGTCTTCAGGAAGGCAGTGAGTTGCTGCGCAACAGCTTTTTCTAAAATTTTTGAGAGGAATGGAAGATTCGATATAGGCCGATAGTTTTTATATTTTCTGGGTCAAGGTTTGGCTTTTTTAAGAGAGGCTTTATTACTGCCACTTTTAGTGAGTTTGGTACACATCCGGTAGATAGAGAGCTGTTTATTATGTTCAACATAGGAGGGCCAAGCACAGGAAGCAGCTCTTTCAGTAGTTTAGTTGGAATAGGGTCCAGTATGCAGCTTGAAGGTTTAGAGGCCATGATTATTTTCATCAATGTGTCAAGAGATATGGTACTAAAAACTTGAGTGTCTCTCTTGATTTTATGTCCTGGCAAAGTTGTGTGGACTCAGGACAACTGAGCTTTGGAGGAATACGCAGATTTAAAGAGGAGTCCGTAATTTGCTTTCTAATGATCATGATCTTTTCCTCAAAGAAGTTCATGAATGAATCACTGCTAAAGTGAAAGCCATCCTCTCTTGGGGAATGCTGCTTTTTAGTTAGCTTTGTGACAGTATCAAAAAGAAACTTTGGATTATTCTTATTTTCCTCAATTAACTTGGAAAAATAGGATGATCGAGCAGCAGTGAGGGCTCTTCGATACTGCACGGTACTGTCTTTCCAAGCTAGTCGGAAGACTTCCAGTTTGGTGTGGCGCCATTTCGTTCAATTTTCTGGTAACTTGCTTCAGAGCTCGGGTATTTTCTGTATACCAGGGAGCTAGTTTTTTGGCAAATGTTTTTTGTTTTTAGGGGTGCAACTGCATCTAGGGTATTGCGCAAGGTTACATTGAGTTCCTCAGTTAGGTGGTTAACTGATTTTTGTACTCTGACGTCCTTGGGTAGGTGGAAGGATTCTGGAAGGGCATCTAGGAATCTTTGGGATGTCTGAGAATTTATAGCACGACTTTTGATGATCCTTGGTTGGGGTCTGAGCAGATTATCTGTTGCGATTTCAAAGCGTAATAAAATGGTGGTCCGATAGTCCAGGATTATGAGGAAAAACATTAAGATCCACAACATTTATTCCACGGGACAAAACTAGGTCCAGAGTATGACTGTGGCAGTGAGTAGGTCCGGAGACATGTTGAACAAAACCGACAGAGTCGATGATGGCTCCAAAAGCCTTTTGGAGTGGGTCTGTGGACTTTTCCATGTGAATATTAAAGTCACCAAAAATTAGAATATTGTCTGCCATGACTACAAGGTCCGATAGGAATTCAGGAACTCAGTGAGGAATGTTGTATATGGCCCAGGAGGCCTGTAAACAGTAGCTATAAAAAGTGATTGAGTAGGCTGCATAGATTTCATGACTAGAAGCTCAAAAGACGAAAACGTCGTTTTTGTTTTTGTAAATAGAAATTTGCTATTGTAAATGTTAGCAACACCTCCGCCTTTGCGGGATGCGTGGGGATATGGTCACTAGTGTAACCAGGAGGTGAGGCCTCATTTAACACAATAAATTCATCAGGCTTAAGCCATGTTTCAGTCAGGCCAATCACATCAAGATTATGATCAGTGATTAGTTCATTGACTAGAACTGCCTTGGAAGTGAGGGATCTAACATTGAGTAGCCCCATTTTGAGATGTGAGGTATCACAATCTCTTTCAATAATGGCAGCAATGGAGGAGGTCTTTATTCTAGTGAGATTGCTAAAAGGCGACACCGCCATGTTTAGTTTTGCCCAACCCTAGGTCGAGGCACAGACACAGTCTCAATAGAGATAGCTGAGCTGACTACACTAACTGTGCTAGTGGCAGACTCCACTAAGCTGGCAGGCTGGCTAACAGCCTGCTGCCTGGCCTGCACCCTATCTCATTGTGAAGCTAGAGGAGTTAGAGCCCTGTCTATGTTCGTCGATAAGATGAGAGCACCCCTCCAGCTAGGATGGAGTCCGTCACTCCTCAACAGGCCAGGCTTGGTCCTGTTTGTGGGTGAGTCCCAGAAAGAGGGCCAATTATCTACAAATTCTATCTTTTGTGTGGGGCAGAAAACAGTTTTCAACCAGCGATTGAGTTGTGAGACTCTGCTGTAGAGCTCATCACTCCCCCTAACTGGGAGGGGGCCAGAGACAATTACTCGATGCCGACACATCTTTCTAGCTGATTTACACGCTGAAGCTATGTTGCGCTTTGTGACCTCTGACTGTTTCATCCTAACATCGTTGGTGCCGACGTGGATAACAATATCTCTATACTCTCTACACTCGCCAGATTTAGCCTTAGCCAGCACCATCTTCAGGTTAGCCTTAACGTCGGTAGCCCTGCCCCCTGGTAAACAGTGTATGATCGCTGGGTGATTCGCTTCAAGTCTAATACTGCGAGTAATGGAGTCGCCAATGACTAGAGTTTTCAATTTGTCAGTGCTAATGGTGGGAGGCCTCGGCATCTCAGACCCCGTAACGGGAGGAGTAGAGACCAGAGAAGGCTCGGCCTCTGACTCCGACCCGCTGCTTAATGGGGAAAACCGGTTGAAAGTTTCTGTCGGCTGAATGAGCGACACCGGTTGAGCATTGCTCCAGCATTTCCCTCCAGGAGCCGTGAGAAAATTGTCCGGCTGCGGGGACTGTGCGAGGGGATTTCTACGACTATCTGTACTTACTGGTGGCACAGACGCTGTTTCATCCTTTCCTACACTTACATTTCCCTTGCCTAACGATTGCGTCTGAAGCCGGGCTAGCAGCACAGCTATCCTCGCCTTGCCGACCGTTCTCCTGTATATTATGAGTACAGCGACTGCAATTAGAAGGCATGATGTTAATGTTACTACTTAGCTTCGGTTGGTGGAGGTCCTGACGAAACACGTCCAGATAAAGCGTCCGGAGTGAAAAAGTTGAATGAAAAAATAAACGGTAATTACAAAGTAAAAACCGTAAAACTGTCAGGTAGCAAAGTTAGGTTAGCAACAAAACGCACAGCAGCACGTAAACAAGTCTACTAGTTGTGACCGGAAATGAAAGTCAGTCTGTCAATAGATAACAGGAACCAGGACTAGAGAGAGAGAGAGACATTACTAAAGAAATACAGCCAGATCAGTCACAGAAGAGAGAGAGACATTACTAAAGAAATACAGCCAGATCAGTCACAGTAGAGAGAGACATTACTAAAGAAATACAGCCAGATCAGTCACAGTAGAGAGGAGAGACATTACTAAAGAAATACAGCCAGATCAGTCACAGTAGAGAGGAGAGACATTACTAAAGAAATACAGCCAGATCAGTCACAGTAGAGAGAGACATTACTAAAGAAATACAGCCAGATCAGTCACAGTAGAGAGAGAGACATTACTAAAGAAATACAGCCAGATCAGTCACAGTAGAGAGAGAGACATTACTAAAGAAATACAGCCAGATCAGTCACAGTAGAGAGAGAGACATTACTAAAGAAATACAGCCAGATCAGTCACAGTAGAGAGAGACATTACTAAAGAAATACAGCCAGATCAGTCACAGTAGAGAGAGAGACATTACTAAAGAAATACAGCCAGATCAGTCACAGTAGAGAGAGACATTACTAAAGAAATACAGCCAGATCAGTCACAGTAGAGAGAGAGACATTACTAAAGAAATACAGCCAGACTCAGTCACAGTAGAGAGAGAGACACATTACTAAAGAAATACAGCCAGATCAGTCACAGTAGAGAGGAGAGACATTACTAAAGAAATACAGCCAGATCAGTCACAGTAGAGAGCACAGAGACATTACTAAAGAAATACAGCCAGATCAGTCACAGAAGAGAGGAGAGACATTACTAAAGGAATACAGCCAGACTCAGTCACAGTAGAGAGCACAGAGACATTACTAAAGAAATACAGCCAGATCAGTCACAGAAGAGAGGAGAGACATTACTAAAGGAATACAGCCAGATCAGTCACAGTAGAGAGCACAGAGACATTACTAAAGAAATACAGCCAGATCAGTCACAGAAGAGAGGAGAGACATTACTAAAGGAATACAGCCAGATCAGTCACAGTAGAGAGAGAGAGACATTACTAAAGGAATACAGCCAGATCAGTCACAGTAGAGAGAGAGACATTACTAAAGGAATACAGCCAGATCAGTCACAGTAGAGAGAGAGACATTACTAAAGAAATACAGCCAGATCAGTCACAGTAGAGAGAGAGACATTACTAAAGAAATACAGCCAGATCAGTCACAGTAGAGAGAGAGAGACATTACTAAAGAAATACAGCCAGATCAGTCACAGTAGAGAGAGAGACATTACTAAAGAAATACAGCCAGATCAGTCACAGTAGAGAGAGACGTTACTAAAGAAATACAGCCAGATCAGTCACAGTAGAGAGAGACATTACTAAATAAATACAGCCAGATCAGTCACAGTAGAGAGAGAGACATTACTAAAGAAATACAGCCAGATCAGTCACAGTAGAGAGAGACATTACTAAAGAAATACAGCCAGATCAGTCACAGTAGAGAGAGAGACATTACTAAAGAAATACAGCCAGATCAGTCACAGTAGAGAGAGACATTACTAAAGAAATACAGCCAGATCAGTCACAGTAGAGAGAGAGAGACATTACTAAAGAAATACAGCCAGATCAGTCACAGTAGAGAGAGAGACATTACTAAAGAAATACAGCCAGATCAGTCACAGTAGAGAGAGAGACATTACTAAAGAAATACAGCCAGATCAGTCACAGTAGAGAGGAGAGACATTACTAAAGAAATACAGCCAGATCAGTCACAGTAGAGAGGAGAGACATTACTAAAGAAATACAGCCAGATCAGTCACAGTAGAGAGGAGAGACATTACTAAAGAAATACAGCCAGATCAGTCACAGTAGAGAGAGAGACATTACTAAAGAAATACAGCCAGATCAGTCACAGTAGAGAGAGAGACATTACTAAAGAAATACAGCCAGATCAGTCACAGTAGAGGAGAGACATTACTAAAGAAATACAGCCAGATCAGTCACAGTAGAGAGAGACATTACTAAAGAAATACAGCCAGATCAGTCACAGTAGAGAGAGAGAGACATTACTAAAGAAATACAGCCAGATCAGTGACAGTAGAGAGAGACATTACTAAAGAAATACAGCCAGATCAGTCACAGTAGAGAGAGAGACATTACTAAAGAAATACAGCCAGATCAGTCACAGTAGAGAGAGAGACATTACTAAAGGAATACAGCCAGATCAGTCACAGTAGAGGAGAGACATTACTAAAGAAATACAGCCAGATCAGTCACAGTAGAGAGAGAGACATTACTAAAGAAATACAGCCAGATCAGTCACAGTAGAGAGGAGAGACATTACTAAAGAAATACAGCCAGATCAGTCACAGTAGAGAGAGAGACATTACTAAAGAAATACAGCCAGATCAGTCACAGTAGAGAGGAGAGACATTACTAAAGAAATACAGCCAGATCAGTCACAGTAGAGAGAGAGACATTACTAAAGAAATACAGCCAGATCAGTCACAGTAGAGAGAGAGACATTACTAAAGAAATACAGCCAGATCAGTTACAGTAGAGAGAGAGACATTACTAAAGAAATACAGCCAGATCAGTCACAGTAGAGAGAGAGAGACATTACTAAAGAAATACAGCCAGATCAGTCACAGTAGAGAGAGAGACATTACTAAAGAAATACAGCCAGATCAGTCACAGTAGAGAGAGAGACATTACTAAAGAAATACAGCCAGATCAGTCACAGTAGAGAGGAGAGACATTACTAAAGAAATACAGCCAGATCAGTCACAGTAGAGAGGAGAGACATTACTAAAGAAATACAGCCAGATCAGTCACAGTAGAGAGAGAGAGAGACATTACTAAAGAAATACAGCCAGATCAGTCACAGTAGAGAGAGAGACATTACTAAAGAAATACAGCCAGATCAGTCACAGTAGAGAGAGACATTACTAAAGAAATACAGCCAGATCAGTCACAGTAGAGAGAGACGTTACTAAAGAAATACAGCCAGATCAGTCACAGTAGAGAGAGACATTACTAAAGAAATACAGCCAGATCAGTCACAGTAGAGAGAGAGACATTACTAAAGAAATACAGCCAGATCAGTCACAGTAGAGAGAGACATTACTAAAGAAATACAGCCAGATCAGTCACAGTAGAGAGACATTACTAAAGAAATACAGCCAGATCAGTCACAGTAGAGAGAGAGACATTACTAAAGAAATACAGCCAGATCAGTCACAGTAGAGAGAGAGACATTACTAAAGAAATACAGCCAGATCAGTCACAGTAGAGAGAGAGACATTACTAAAGAAATACAGCCAGATCAGTCACAGTAGAGAGAGAGAGACATTACTAAAGAAATACAGCCAGATCAGTCACAGTAGAGAGGAGAGACATTACTAAAGAAATACAGCCAGATCAGTCACAGTAGAGAGGAGAGACATTACTAAAGAAATACAGCCAGATCAGTCACAGTAGAGAGAGAGACATTACTAAAGAAATACAGCCAGATCAGTCACAGTAGAGAGAGACATTACTAAAGAAATACAGCCAGATCAGTCACAGTAGAGAGAGAGACATTACTAAAGAAATACAGCCAGATCAGTCACAGTAGAGAGAGAGAGACATTACTAAAGAAATACAGCCAGATCAGTCACAGTAGAGAGAGACATTACTAAAGAAATACAGCCAGATCAGTCACAGTAGAGAGAGACATTACTAAAGAAATACAGCCAGATCAGTCACAGTAGAGAGAGAGACATTACTAAAGAAATACAGCCAGATCAGTCACAGTAGAGAGAGAGACATTACTAAAGAAATACAGCCAGATCAGTCACAGTAGAGAGGAGAGACATTACTAAAGAAATACAGCCAGATCAGTCACAGTAGAGAGCACAGAGACATTACTAAAGAAATACAGCCAGATCAGTCACAGTAGAGAGGAGAGACATTACTAAAGAAATACAGCCAGATCAGTCACAGTAGAGAGAGAGACATTACTAAAGAAATACAGCCAGATCAGTCACAGTAAGAGAGGAGAGACATTACTAAAGGAATACAGCCAGATCAGTCACAGTAGAGAGCACAGAGACATTACTAAAGAAATACAGCCAGATCAGTCACAGTAGAGAGAGAGACATTACTAAAGAAATACAGCCAGATCAGTCACAGTAGAGAGAGACATTACTAAAGAAATACAGCCAGATCAGTCACAGTAGAGAGAGAGACATTACTAAAGAAATACAGCCAGATCAGTCACAGTAGAGAGGAGAGACATTACTAAAGAAATACAGCCAGATCAGTCACAGTAGAGAGAGAGAGACATTACTAAAGAAATACAGCCAGATCAGTCACAGTAGAGAGAGAGACATTACTAAAGAAATACAGCCAGATCAGTCACAGTAGAGAGAGAGACATTACTAAAGAAATACAGCCAGATCAGTCACAGTAGAGAGAGAGACATTACTAAAGAAATACAGCCAGATCAGTCACAGTAGAGAGAGAGAGACATTACTAAAGAAATACAGCCAGATCAGTCACAGTAGAGAGGAGAGACATTACTAAAGAAATACAGCCAGATCAGTCACAGTAGAGAGAGAGACATTACTAAAGAAATACAGCCAGATCAGTCACAGTAGAGAGAGAGACATTACTAAAGAAATACAGCCAGATCAGTCACAGTAGAGAGAGAGACATTACTAAAGAAATACAGCCAGATCAGTCACAGTAGAGAGAGAGAGACATTACTAAAGAAATACAGCCAGATCAGTCACAGTAGAGAGAGACATTACTAAAGAAATACAGCCAGATCAGTCACAGTAGAGAGAGAGACATTACTAAAGAAATACAGCCAGATCAGTCACAGTAGAGAGAGAGACATTACTAAAGAAATACAGCCAGATCAGTCACAGTAGAGAGGAGAGACATTACTAAAGAAATACAGCCAGATCAGTCACAGTAGAGAGAGAGAGACATTACTAAAGAAATACAGCCAGATCAGTCACAGTAGAGAGAGAGACATTACTAAAGAAATACAGCCAGATCAGTCACAGTAGAGAGAGAGACATTACTAAAGAAATACAGCCAGATCAGTCACAGTAGAGAGGAGAGACATTACTAAAGAAATACAGCCAGATCAGTCACAGTAGAGGAGAGACATAACTAAAGAAATACCGCCAGATCAGTCACAGTAGAGAGAGACATTACTAAAGAAATACAGCCAGATCAGTCACAGTAGAGAGAGAGAGAAATTACTAAAGAAATACAGCCAGATCAGTGACAGTAGAGAGAGACATTACTAAAGAAATACAGCCAGATCAGTCACAGTAGAGAGGAGAGACATTACTAAAGAAATACAGCCAGATCAGTCACAGTAGAGAGGAGAGACATTACTAAAGAAATACAGCCAGATCAGTCACAGTAGAGAGAGAGAGACATTACTAAAGAAATACAGCCAGATCAGTCACAGTAGAGAGGAGAGACATTACTAAAGAAATACAGCCAGTTCAGTCACAGTAGAGAGAGACATTACTAAAGAAATACAGCCAGATCAGTCACAGTAGAGAGAGAGAGACATTACTAAAGAAATACAGCCAGATCAGTCACAGTAGAGAGAGAGACATTACTAAAGAAATACAGCCAGATCAGTCACAGTAGAGAGAGAGACATTACTAAAGAAATACAGCCAGATCAGTCACAGTAGAGAGAGAGACATTACTAAAGAAATACAGCCAGATCAGTCACAGTAGAGAGAGAGACATTACTAAAGAAATACAGCCAGATCAGTCACAGTAGAGAGGAGAGACATTACTAAAGAAATACAGCCAGATCAGTCACAGTAGAGAGAGAGACATTACTAAAGAAATACAGCCAGATCAGTCACAGTAGAGAGAGAGACATTACTAAAGAAATACAGCCAGATCAGTCACAGTAGAGAGAGAGACATTACTAAAGAAATACAGCCAGATCAGTCACAGTAGAGAGAGAGAGACATTACTAAAGAAATACAGCCAGATCAGTCACAGTAGAGAGAGGAGAGACATTACTAAAGAAATACAGCCAGATCAGTCACAGTAGAGGAGAGACATTACTAAAGAAATACAGCGAGATCAGTCACAGTAGAGAGAGAGAGACATTACTAAAGAAATACAGCGAGATCAGTCACAGTAGAGAGAGAGACATTACTAAAGAAATACAGCCAGATCAGTCACAGTAGAGAGAGACATTACTAAAGAAATACAGCCAGATCAGTCACAGTAGAGAGAGAGAGACATTACTAAAGAAATACAGCCAGATCAGTCACAGTAGAGAGGAGAGACATTACTAAAGAAATACAGCCAGATCAGTCACAGTAGAGAGAGACATTACTAAAGAAATACAGCCAGATCAGTCACAGTAGAGAGAGACATTACTAAAGAAATACAGCCAGATCAGTCACAGTAGAGAGAGACATTACTAAAGAAATACAGCCAGATCAGTCACAGTAGAGAGAGAGAGACATTACTAAAGAAATACAGCCAGATCAGTCACAGTAGAGAGAGAGACATTACTAAAGAAATACAGCCAGATCAGTCACAGTAGAGAGAGAGACATTACTAAAGAAATACAGCCAGATCAGTCACAGTAGAGAGAGAGACATTACTAAAGAAATACAGCCAGATCAGTCACAGTAGAGAGAGACATTACTAAAGAAATACAGCCAGATCAGTCACAGTAGAGAGAGAGAGACATTACTAAAGAAATACAGCCAGATCAGTCACAGTAGAGAGAGAGACATTACTAAAGAAATACAGCCAGATCAGTCACAGTAGAGAGAGAGACATTACTAAAGAAATACAGCCAGATCAGTCACAGTAGAGAGAGACATTACTAAAGAAATACAGCCAGATCAGTCACAGTAGAGAGAGAGAGACATTACTAAAGAAATACAGCCAGATCAGTCACAGTAGAGAGAGAGACATTACTAAAGAAATACAGCCAGATCAGTCACAGTAGAGAGAGAGACATTACTAAAGAAATACAGCCAGATCAGTCACAGTAGAGAGAGAGACATTACTAAAGAAATACAGCCAGATCAGTCACAGTAGAGAGAGACATTACTAAAGAAATACAGCCAGATCAGTCACAGTAGAGAGAGACATTACTAAAGAAATACAGCCAGATCAGTCACAGTAGAGAGAGAGACATTACTAAAGAAATACAGCCAGATCAGTCACAGTAGAGAGAGAGACATTACTAAAGAAATACAGCCAGATCAGTCACAGTAGAGAGAGACATTACTAAAGAAATACAGCCAGATCAGTCACAGTAGAGAGAGACATTACTAAAGAAATACAGCCAGATCAGTCACAGTAGAGAGAGAGACATTACTAAAGAAATACAGCCAGATCAGTCACAGTAGAGAGAGACATTACTAAAGAAATACAGCCAGATCAGTCACAGTAGAGAGAGACATTACTAAAGAAATACAGCCAGATCAGTCACAGTAGAGAGAGAGAGACATTACTAAAGAAATACAGCCAGACTGTCACAGTAGAGAGAGAGACATTACTAAAGAAATACAGCCAGATCAGTCACAGTAGAGACAGACATTACTAAAGAAATACAGCCAGATCAGTCACAGTAGAGAGAGACATTACTAAAGAAATACAGCCAGATCAGTCACTAGAAATCAGTCACAGTAGAGAGAGAGACATTACTAAAGAAATACAGCCAGATCAGTCACAGAGAGATACAGCCATAGAGAGAGAGACATTAAGAAGTCACCAGTAGAGCAGAGAGAGAGACATTACTAAAGAAATACAGCCAGATCAGTCACAGTAGAGAGGAGAGACACATTACTAAAGAAATACAGCCAGATCAGTCACAGTAGAGAGAGAGACATTACTAAAGAAATACAGCCAGACTCAGTCACAGTAGAGAGGAGAGACATTACTAAAGAAATACAGCCAGATCAGTCACAGTAGAGAGAGACATTACTAAAGAAATACAGCCAGATCAGTCACAGTAGAGAGGAGAGACATTACTAAAGAAATACAGCCAGATCAGTCACAGTAGAGAGAGAGACATTACTAAAGAAATACAGCCAGATCAGTCACAGTAGAGAGAGAGACATTACTAAAGAAATACAGCCAGATCAGTCACAGTAGAGAGAGAGACATTACTAAAGAAATACAGCCAGATCAGTCACAGTAGAGAGAGACATTACTAAAGAAATACAGCCAGATCAGTCACAGTAGAGAGAGCACAGAGACATTACTAAAGAAATACAGCCAGATCAGTCACAGTAGAGAGAGAGACATTACTAAAGAAATACAGCCAGATCAGTCACAGTAGAGAGCACAGAGACATTACTAAAGAAATACAGCCAGATCAGTCACAGTAGAGAGCACAGAGACATTACTAAAGAAATACAGCCAGATCAGTCACAGAAGAGAGGAGAGACATTACTAAAGGAATACAGCCAGATCAGTCAGTAGAGAGCACAGAGACATTACTAAAGAAATACAGCCAGATCAGTCACAGAAGAGAGGAGAGACATTACTAAAGGAATACAGCCAGATCAGTCACAGTAGAGAGGAGAGACATTACTAAAGGAATACAGCCAGATCAGTCACAGTAGAGAGAGAGACATTACTAAAGGAATACAGCCAGATCAGTCACAGTAGAGAGGAGAGACATTACTAAAGAAATACAGCCAGATCAGTCACAGTAGAGAGAGAGACATTACTAAAGGAATACAGCCAGATCAGTCACAGTAGAGAGGAGAGACATTACTAAAGAAATACAGCCAGATCAGTCACAGTAGAGAGGAGAGACAATACTAAAGATATACAGCCAGATCAGTCACAGTAGAGAGAGAGACATTACTAAAGAAATACAGCCAGATCAGTCACAGTAGAGAGGAGAGACATTACTAAAGAAATACAGCCAGATCAGTTACAGTAGAGAGCACAGAGACATTACTAAAGAAATACAGCCAGATCAGTCACAGTAGAGAGAGAGACATTACTAAAGAAATACAGCCAGATCAGTCACAGAAGAGAGGAGAGACATTACTAAAGAAATACAGCCAGATCAGTCACAGTAGAGAGAGAGACATTACTAAAGAAATACAGCCAGATCAGTCACAGTAGAGAGGAGAGACATTACTAAAGAAATACAGCCAGATCAGTCACAGTAGAGAGAGAGACATTACTAAAGAAATACAGCCAGATCAGTCACAGTAGAGAGAGACATTACTAAAGAAATACAGCCAGACTCAGTCACAGTAGAGAGGAGAGACATTACTAAAGAAATACAGCCAGATCAGTCACAGTATAGAGAGAGACATTACTAAAGAAATACAGCCAGATCAGTCACAGTAGAGAGAGAGACATTACTAAAGAAATACAGCCAGATCAGTCACAGTAGAGAATAGAGACATTACTAAAGAAATACAGCCAGATCAGTCACAGTAGAGAGAGACATTACCAAAGAAATACAGCCAGACTCAGTCACAGTAGAGAGCACAGAGACATTACTAAAGAAATACAGCCAGATCAGTCACAGTAGAGAGCACAGAGACATTACTAAAGAAATACAGCCAGATCAGTCACAGAAGAAAGGAGAGACATTACTAAAGGAATACAGCCAGATCAGTCACAGTAGAGAGCACAGAGACATTACTAAAGAAATACAGCCAGATCAGTCACAGAAGAGAGGAGAGACATTACTAAAGGAATACAGCCAGATCAGTCACAGTAGAGAGCACAGAGACATTACTAAAGAAATACAGCCAGATCAGTCACAGAAGAGAGGAGAGACATTACTAAAGGAATACAGCCAGATCAGTCACAGTAGAGAGGAGAGACGTTACTAAAGGAATACAGCCAGATCAGTCACAGTAGAGAGAGAGACATTACTAAAGGAATACAGCCAGATCAGTCACAGTAGAGAGGAGAGACATTACTAAAGAAATACAGCCAGATCAGTCACAGTAGAGAGAGAGACATTACTAAAGAAATACAGCCAGATCAGTCACAGTAGAGAGGAGAGACATTACTAAAGAAATACAGCCAGATCAGTCACAGTAGAGAGAGAGACATTACTAAAGAAATACAGCCAGATCAGTCACAGTAGAGAGAGAGACATTACTAAAGAAATACAGCCAGATCAGTCACAGTAGAGAGAGAGACATTACTAAAGAAATACAGCCAGATCAGTCACAGTAGAGAGGAGAGACATTACTAAAGAAATACAGCCAGATCAGTCACAGTAGAGAGAGAGACATTACTAAAGAAATACAGCCAGATCAGTCACAGTAGAGAGAGAGAGACATTACTAAAGAAATACAGCCAGATCAGTCACAGTAGAGAGAGAGACATTACTAAAGAAATACAGCCAGATCAGTCACAGTAGAGAGAGACATTACTAAAGAAATACAGCCAGATCAGTCACAGTAGAGAGGAGAGACATTACTAAAGAAATACAGCCAGATCAGTCACAGTAGAGAGAGAGAGACATTACTAAAGAAATACAGCCAGATCAGTCACAGTATAGAGAGAGACATTACTAAAGAAATACAGCCAGATCAGTCACAGTAGAGAGGAGAGACATTACTAAAGAAATACAGCCAGATCAGTCACAGTAGAGAGAGAGACATTACTAAAGGAATACAGCCAGATCAGTCACAGTAGAGAGAGAGACATTACTAAAGAAATACAGCCAGATCAGTCACAGAAGAGAGGAGAGACATTACTAAAGGAATACAGCCAGATCAGTCACAGTAGAGAGCACAGAGACATTACTAAAGAAATACAGCCAGATCAGTCACAGAAGAGAGGAGAAACATTACTAAAGGAATACAGCCAGATCAGTCACAGTAGAGAGCACAGAGACATTACTAAAGAAATACAGCCAGATCAGTCACAGAAGAGAGGAGAGACATTACTAAAGGAATACAGCCAGATCAGTCACAGTAGAGAGGAGAGACATTACTAAAGGAATACAGCCAGATCAGTCACAGTAGAGAGAGAGACATTACTAAAGGAATACAGCCAGATCAGTCACAGTAGAGAGGAGAGACATTACTAAAGAAATACAGCCAGATCAGTGACAGTAGAGAGAGACATTACTAAAGAAATACAGCCAGATCAGTCACAGTAGAGAGGAGAGACATTACTAAAGAAATACAGCCAGATCAGTCACAGTAGAGAGAGACATTACTAAAGAAATACAGCCAGATCAGTCACAGTAGAGAGAGAGAGACATTACTAAAGAAATACAGCCAGATCAGTCACAGTAGAGAGAGAGACATTACTAAAGAAATACAGCCAGATCAGTCACAGTAGAGAGAGACATTACTAAAGAAATACAGCCAGATCAGTCACAGTAGAGAGAGAGACATTACTAAAGAAATACAGCCAGATCAGTCACAGTAGAGAGGAGAGACATTACTAAAGAAATACAGCCAGATCAGTCACAGTAGAGAGAGAGACATTACTAAAGAAATACAGCCAGATCAGTCACAGTAGAGAGAGAGAGACATTACTAAAGAAATACAGCCAGATCAGTCACAGTAGAGAGAGAGACATTACTAAAGAAATACAGCCAGATCAGTCACAGTATAGAGAGAAACATTACTAAAGAAATACAGCCAGATCAGTCACAGTAGAGAGGAGAGACATTACTAAAGAAATACAGCCAGATCAGTCACAGTAGAGAGAGAGACATTACTAAAGGAATACAGCCAGATCAGTCACAGTAGAGAGAGAGACATTACTAAAGAAATACAGCCAGATCAGTCACAGTAGAGAGGAGAGACATTACTAAAGAAATACAGCCAGATCAGTCACAGTATAGAGAGAGAGACATTACTAAAGAAATACAGCCAGATCAGTCACAGTAGAG
Organism: Brachymystax lenok tsinlingensis; assembly: GCA_030435695.1. NCBI lineage: Eukaryota > Metazoa > Chordata > Actinopteri > Salmoniformes > Salmonidae > Brachymystax > Brachymystax lenok. The sequence continues at coordinate 3,286,093 of CM059791.1, read as the reverse complement.
AGGAGAGACATTACTAAAGAAATACAGCCAGATCAGTCACAGTAGAGAGAGAGACATTACTAAAGGAATACAGCCAGATCAGTCACAGTAGAGAGAGAGAGACATTACTAAAGAAATACAGCCAGATCAGTCACAGTAGAGAGACATTACTAAAGAAATACAGCCAGATCAGTCACAGTAGAGAGAGAGACATTACTAAAGAAATACAGCCAGATCAGTCACAGTAGAGAGAGAGACATTACTAAAGAAATACAGCCAGATCAGTCACAGTAGAGAGGAGAGACATTACTAAAGGAATACAGCCAGATCAGTCACAGTAGAGAGAGAGACATTACTAAAGAAATACAGCCAGATCAGTCACAGTAGAGAGGAGAGACATTACTAAAGAAATACAGCCAGATCAGTCACAGTAGAGAGGAGAGACATTACTAAAGAAATACAGCCAGACTCAGTCACAGTAGAGAGAGAGACATTACTAAAGGAATACAGCCAGATCAGTCACAGTAGAGAGAGAGACATTACTAAAGAAATACAGCCAGATCAGTCACAGTAGAGAGAGAGACATTACTAAAGAAATACAGCCAGATCAGTCACAGTAGAGAGGAGAGACATTACTAAAGAAATACAGCCAGATCAGTCACAGTAGAGAGGAGAGACATTACTAAAGAAATACAGCCAGATCAGTCACAGTAGAGAGAGAGACATTACTAAAGAAATACAGCCAGATCAGTCACAGTAGAGAGAGAGAGACATTACTAAAGAAATACAGCCAGATCAGTCACAGTAGAGAGAGAGACATTACTGAAGAAATACAGCCAGATCAGTCACAGTAGAGAGAGAGACATTACTAAAGAAATACAGCCAGATCAGTCACAGTAGAGAGGAGAGACATTACTAAAGAAATACAGCCAGATCAGTCACAGTAGAGGAGAGACATTACTAAAGAAATACAGCCAGATCAGTCACAGTAGAGAGGAGAGACATTACTAAAGAAATACAGCCAGATCAGTCACAGAAGAGAGAGACATTACTAAAGAAATACAGCCAGATCAGTCACAGTAGAGAGAGACATCACTAAAGAAATACAGCCAGATCAGTCACAGTAGAGAGAGAGAGACATTACTAAAGAAATACAGCCAGATCAGTCACAGTAGAGAGGAGAGACATTACTAAAGAAATACAGCCAGATCAGTCACAGTAGAGAGAGAGACATTACTAAAGAAATACAGCCAGATCAGTCACAGTAGAGAGGAGAGACATTACTAAAGAAATACAGCCAGATCAGTCACAGTAGAGAGAGAGACATTACTAAAGAAATACAGCCAGATCAGTCACAGTAGAGAGAGAGACATTACTAAAGAAATACAGCCAGATCAGTCACAGTAGAGAGGAGAGACATTACTAAAGAAATACAGCCAGATCAGTCACAGTAGAGAGAGAGACATTACTAAAGAAATACAGCCAGATCAGTCACAGTAGAGAGAGAGACATTACTAAAGAAATACAGCCAGATCAGTCACAGTAGAGAGAGAGACATTACTAAAGAAATACAGCCAGATCAGTCACAGTAGAGAGAGACATTACTAAAGAAATACAGCCAGATCAGTCACAGTATAGAGAGAGACATTACTAAAGAAATACAGCCAGATCAGTCACAGTAGAGAGAGAGACATTACTAAAGAAATACAGCCAGACTCAGTCACAGTAGAGAGAGAGACATTACTAAAGAAATACAGCCAGATCAGTCACAGTAGAGAGAGAGAGACATTACTAAAGAAATACAGCCAGATCAGTCACAGTAGAGAGAGAGACATTACTGAAGAAATACAGCCAGATCAGTCACAGTAGAGAGAGAGAGACATTACTAAAGAAATACAGCCAGATCAGTCACAGTAGAGAGGAGAGACATTACTAAAGAAATACAGCCAGATCAGTCACAGTAGAGGAGAGACATTACTAAAGAAATACAGCCAGATCAGTCACAGTAGAGAGGAGAGACATTACTAAAGAAATACAGCCAGATCAGTCACAGAAGAGAGAGACATTACTAAAGAAATACAGCCAGATCAGTCACAGTAGAGAGAGACATTACTAAAGAAATACAGCCAGATCAGTCACAGTAGAGAGAGACATTACTAAAGAAATACAGCCAGATCAGTCACAGTATAGAGAGAGACATTACTAAAGAAATACAGCCAGATCAGTCACAGTAGAGAGAGAGACATTACTAAAGAAATACAGCCAGATCAGTCACAGTAGAGAGAGAGACATTACTAAAGAAATACAGCCAGATCAGTCACAGTAGAGAGAGACATTACCAAAGAAATACAGCCAGACTCAGTCACAGTAGAGAGGAGAGACATTACTAAAGAAATACAGCCAGATCAGTCACAGTAGAGAGCACAGAGACATTACTAAAGGAATACAGCCAGATCAGTCACAGTAGAGAGAGAGACATTACTAAAGGAATACAGCCAGATCAGTCACAGTAGAGAGGAGAGACATTACTAAAGAAATACAGCCAGATCAGTCACAGTAGAGAGAGAGACATTACTAAAGAAATACAGCCAGATCAGTCACAGTAGAGAGGAGAGACATTACTAAAGAAATACAGCCAGATCAGTCACAGTAGAGAGAGAGACATTACTAAAGAAATACAGCCAGATCAGTCACAGTAGAGAGAGACATTACTAAAGAAATACAGCCAGATCAGTCACAGTAGAGAGGAGAGACATTACTAAAGAAATACAGCCAGATCAGTCACAGTATAGAGAGAGACATTACTAAAGAAATACAGCCAGATCAGTCACAGTAGAGAGAGAGACATTACTAAAGAAATACAGCCAGATCAGTCACAGTAGAGAATAGAGACATTACTAAAGAAATACAGCCAGATCAGTCACAGTAGAGAGAGACATTACCAAAGAAATACAGCCAGATCAGTCACAGTAGAGAGCACAGAGACATTACTAAAGAAATACAGCCAGATCAGTCACAGTAGAGAGCACAGAGACATTACTAAAGAAATACAGCCAGATCAGTCACAGAAGAAAGGAGAGACATTACTAAAGGAATACAGCCAGATCAGTCACAGAAGAGAGCACAGAGACATTACTAAAGAAATACAGCCAGATCAGTCACAGAAGAGAGGAGAGACATTACTAAAGGAATACAGCCAGATCAGTCACAGTAGAGAGCACAGAGACATTACTAAAGAAATACAGCCAGATCAGTCACAGAAGAGAGGAGAGACATTACTAAAGAAATACAGCCAGATCAGTCACAGTAGAGAGGAGAGACATTACTAAAGGAATACAGCCAGATCAGTCACAGTAGAGAGAGACATTACTAAAGGAATACAGCCAGATCAGTCACAGTAGAGAGGAGAGACATTACTAAAGAAATACAGCCAGATCAGTCACAGTAGAGAGAGAGACATTACTAAAGAAATACAGCCAGATCAGTCACAGTAGAGAGAGAGACATTACTAAAGAAATACAGCCAGATCAGTCACAGTAGAGAGAGAGACATTACTAAAGAAATACAGCCAGATCAGTCACAGTAGAGAGAGACATTACTAAAGAAATACAGCCAGATCAGTCACAGTAGAGAGGAGAGACATTACTAAAGAAATACAGCCAGATCAGTCACAGTAGAGAGAGAGACATTACTAAAGAAATACAGCCAGATCAGTCACAGTAGAGAGAGAGACATTACTAAAGAAATACAGCCAGATCAGTCACAGTAGAGAGAGAGAGACATTACTAAAGAAATACAGCCAGATCAGTCACAGTATAGAGAGAGAGACATTACTAAAGAAATACAGCCAGATCAGTCACAGTAGAGAGGAGAGACATTACTAAAGAAATACAGCCAGATCAGTCACAGTAGAGAGAGAGACATTACTAAAGGAATACAGCCAGATCAGTCACAGTAGAGAGAGAGACATTACTAAAGAAATACAGCCAGATCAGTCACAGAAGAGAGGAGAGACATTACTAAAGGAATACAGCCAGATCAGTCACAGTAGAGAGCACAGAGACATTACTGAAGAAATACAGCCAGATCAGTCACAGTAGAGAGGAGAGACATTACTAAAGAAATACAGCCAGATCAGTCACAGTAGAGAGGAGAGACATTACTAAAGAAATACAGCCAGATCAGTCACAGTATAGAGAGAGACATTACTAAAGAAATACAGCCAGATCAGTCACAGTAGAGAGAGAGACATTACTAAAGAAATACAGCCAGATCAGTCACAGTATAGAGAGAGACATTACTAAAGAAATACAGCCAGATCAGTCACAGTAGAGAGAGAGACATTACTAAAGAAATACAGCCAGATCAGTCACAGTAGAGAGAGAGACATTACTAAAGAAATACAGCCAGATCAGTCACAGTAGAGAGAGACATTACCAAAGAAATACAGCCAGATCAGTCACAGTAGAGAGGAGAGACATTACTAAAGAAATACAGCCAGATCAGTCACAGTAGAGAGCACAGAGACATTACTAAAGGAATACAGCCAGATCAGTCACAGTAGAGAGAGAGACATTACTAAAGGAATACAGCCAGATCAGTCACAGTAGAGAGGAGAGACATTACTAAAGAAATACAGCCAGATCAGTCACAGTAGAGAGAGAGACATTACTAAAGAAATACAGCCAGATCAGTCACAGTAGAGAGGAGAGACATTACTAAAGAAATACAGCCAGATCAGTCACAGTAGAGAGAGAGACATTACTAAAGAAATACAGCCAGATCAGTCACAGTAGAGAGAGACATTACTAAAGAAATACAGCCAGATCAGTCACAGTAGAGAGGAGAGACATTACTAAAGAAATACAGCCAGATCAGTCACAGTATAGAGAGAGACATTACTAAAGAAATACAGCCAGATCAGTCACAGTAGAGAGAGAGACATTACTAAAGAAATACAGCCAGATCAGTCACAGTAGAGAATAGAGACATTACTAAAGAAATACAGCCAGATCAGTCACAGTAGAGAGAGACATTACCAAAGAAATACAGCCAGATCAGTCACAGTAGAGAGCACAGAGACATTACTAAAGAAATACAGCCAGATCAGTCACAGTAGAGAGCACAGAGACATTACTAAAGAAATACAGCCAGATCAGTCACAGAAGAGAGGAGAGACATTACTAAAGGAATACAGCCAGATCAGTCACAGTAGAGAGCACAGAGACATTACTAAAGAAATACAGCCAGATCAGTCACAGAAGAGAGGAGAGACATTACTAAAGAAATACAGCCAGATCAGTCACAGTAGAGAGGAGAGACATTACTAAAGGAATACAGCCAGATCAGTCACAGTAGAGAGAGAGACATTACTAAAGGAATACAGCCAGATCAGTCACAGTAGAGAGGAGAGACATTACTAAAGAAATACAGCCAGATCAGTCACAGTAGAGAGAGAGACATTACTAAAGAAATACAGCCAGACTCAGTCACAGTAGAGAGGAGAGACATTACTAAAGAAATACAGCCAGATCAGTCACAGTAGAGAGAGAGACATTACTAAAGAAATACAGCCAGATCAGTCACAGTAGAGAGAGAGACATTACTAAAGAAATACAGCCAGATCAGTCACAGTAGAGAGAGAGACATTACTAAAGAAATACAGCCAGATCAGTCACAGTAGAGAGAGACATTACTAAAGAAATACAGCCAGATCAGTCACAGTAGAGAGGAGAGACATTACTAAAGAAATACAGCCAGATCAGTCACAGTAGAGAGAGAGACATTACTAAAGAAATACAGCCAGATCAGTCACAGTAGAGAGAGAGAGACATTACTAAAGAAATACAGCCAGATCAGTCACAGTAGAGAGAGAGACATTACTAAAGAAATACAGCCAGATCAGTCACAGTATAGAGAGAGAGACATTACTAAAGAAATACAGCCAGATCAGTCACAGTAGAGAGGAGAGACATTACTAAAGAAATACAGCCAGATCAGTCACAGTAGAGAGAGAGACATTACTAAAGGAATACAGCCAGATCAGTCACAGTAGAGAGAGAGACATTACTAAAGAAATACAGCCAGATCAGTCACAGAAGAGAGGAGAGACATTACTAAAGGAATACAGCCAGATCAGTCACAGTAGAGAGCACAGAGACATTACTAAAGAAATACAGCCAGATCATTCACAGAAGAGAGGAGAGACATTACTAAAGGAATACAGCCAGATCAGTCACAGTAGAGAGGAGAGACATTACTAAAGGAATACAGCCAGATCAGTCACAGTAGAGAGAGAGACATTACTAAAGGAATACAGCCAGATCAGTCACAGTAGAGAGGAGAGACATTACTAAAGAAATACAGCCAGATCAGTCACAGTAGAGAGAGAGACATTACTAAAGAAATACAGCCAGATCAGTCACAGTAGAGAGGAGAGACATTACTAAAGAAATACAGCCAGATCAGTCACAGTAGAGAGAGAGACATTACTAAAGAAATACAGCCAGATCAGTCACAGTAGAGAGAGAGACATTACTAAAGAAATACAGCCAGATCAGTCACAGTAGAGAGAGAGACATTACTAAAGAAATACAGCCAGATCAGTCACAGTAGAGAGAGACATTACTAAAGAAATACAGCCAGATCAGTCACAGTAGAGAGAGAGACATTACTAAAGAAATACAGCCAGACTCAGTCACAGTAGAGAGGAGAGACATTACTAAAGAAATACAGCCAGATCAGTCACAGTAGAGAGAGAGACATTACTAAAGAAATACAGCCAGATCAGTCACAGTAGAGAGAGAGAGACATTACTAAAGAAATACAGCCAGATCAGTCACAGTAGAGAGAGAGACATTACTAAAGAAATACAGCCAGATCAGTCACAGTATAGAGAGAGAGACATTACTAAAGAAATACAGCCAGATCAGTCACAGTAGAGAGGAGAGACATTACTAAAGAAATACAGCCAGATCAGTCACAGTAGAGAGAGAGACATTACTAAAGGAATACAGCCAGATCAGTCACAGTAGAGAGAGAGACATTACTAAAGAAATACAGCCAGATCAGTCACAGTAGAGAGGAGAGACATTACTAAAGAAATACAGCCAGACTCAGTCACAGTATAGAGAGAGAGACATTACTAAAGAAATACAGCCAGATCAGTCACAGTAGAGAGGAGAGACATTACTAAAGAAATACAGCCAGATCAGTCACAGTAGAGAGAGACATTACTAAAGGAATACAGCCAGATCAGTCACAGTAGAGAGAGAGAGACATTACTAAAGAAATACAGCCAGATCAGTCACAGTAGAGAGAGACATTACTAAAGAAATACAGCCAGATCAGTCACAGTAGAGAGAGAGACATTACTAAAGAAATACAGCCAGATCAGTCACAGTAGAGAGGAGAGACATTACTAAAGAAATACAGCCAGATCAGTCACAGTAGAGAGGAGAGACATTACTAAAGAAATACAGCCAGATCAGTCACAGTAGAGAGAGAGACATTACTAAAGAAATACAGCCAGATCAGTCACAGTAGAGAGAGAGACATTACTAAAGAAATACAGCCAGATCAGTCACAGTAGAGAGCACAGAGACCTGCCCCCTAGCTCAACCAGGTTGACACTTGAAATGTCAACAGCTTGAAATTATATTTCAGTATTCCATAGTAACATCTGACTAAAATTGGCCACGACTGTACTGTGGGTTGCATTTGGGACGCAGGCAGATTGCCAGTGAGAGGGCAGTACTAACCCAGAGCCTCCATGCCAGGGGGTTTTCCCAGGATGGGCCGCAGCCCAGGAGTGGTGGAGGTGCCCGGGGTGGGGGCGTCGCTACGAGGGGTGGGGGTGGTCGGCTTCAGGCCTGCCATTGATGACTTGTCATTCTGCACAGGAGGAGAGAGAGAGAGAGAAGGAGAGGGAGAGAGAGAGAGAGAGAGAGAGAGAGAGAGAGAGAGAGAGAGAGAGAGAGAGAGAGAGAGGGAGAGAGAGAGAGAGAGAGAGAGAGAGAGAGAGAGAGAGAGAGAGAGAGAGAGAGAGAGAGAGAGAGAGAGAGAGAGAGAGAGAGAGAGAGAGAGAGAGAGGGAGAGAGAGAGAGAGAGAGAGAGAGAGAGAGAGAGAGGGAGAGAGAGGGAGAGAGAGGGGGAGGGAGAGAGAGAGAGAGAGAGAGAGAGAGAGAGAGAGAGAGAGAGAGAGAGAGAGAGAGAGAGAGAGAGAGAGAGAGAGGGAGAGAGAGAGGTGGAGAGAGAGAGGGAGAGAGAGGGAGAGAGAGAGATAGAGAGAGAGAGGGGGAGAGGAAGAGAGAGGGATAGATAGATAGATAGATAGATAGATAGATAGAGAGAGAGAGAGAGAGAGAGAGAGAGAGAGATAGATAGATAGATAGATAGATAGATAGATAGATAGATAGATAGATAGATAGAGAGATAGATAGAGAGATAGAGAGAGAGATAGAGATTAAGCCAACTGTTTTGCAGTCACTCTTCAGTGGCTTTAGCCATAACTGTCTGTTTTCAGGAGATGACTGTACATCAGCCAGAGAGACAGAGATAATATGATAATACTGTAGCTCGGCTCCTCTCTTCTAGTTGCTGTCGAATCAGTCAGCTTCTCTGTCTCTATCAGCTCACTGGATTGAACTAACCCAATATTTTATAGCTAAATATTTCTGCCCTGTAAACAGATTAATATTTGGGAGTTCTTAGGGTCCTGGTCAAACGTAGTGCACTATACAGGGAATTTGGTTCCAATTAGAGGAAAGCAGTGAATGACGGATAGCAGGCTTAATCTCTATTGTAACTAACAGGGTTTTAATAAAAAGCAGTTTCTCTGGAAGGACAATGGGGGTTGACACAACTACATTATGTCAACGAATCCTCCCGTCATTCGTCATCCAGTTTCATTGCTCTCTCGTCTCACACACACACAGTCACACGATGTTCTCACATGGTGCTCCTTGCTCTTGGAAGAGGGCGTGCTGCTGGATGACGCTACAGAGGCGGGGCTGGTGGGCGTGTCCTTCTGGGGGCGGGGCTTGCCGATGCTGTTCCCCTCGGGCGAGTGAGCGGGGCTAGCCCGAGGGGTAGCGGGGTCCTGGAGTAAACAAAACAAATAAACAAAACAATCACTCTGAGCACACACCTAAGTAACTGTGGTAACACACCTACAGGACAAACCACGCCACCTTAAACCCCCAGCAACCATAACCCTTACTGCACTGAGATGTGCTGGGGTTGGAATTATTAGTATAGACTACTGAGTATTACACCTGTATGTTATTATTATAGACTACTGAGTATTACACCTGTATGTTATTATTATAGACTACTGAGTATTACACCTGTATGTTGTTATTATTATAGACTACTGAGTATTACACCTGTATGTTGTTATTATTATAGACTACTGAGTATTACACCTGTATGTTGTTATTATTATAGACTACTGAGTATTACACCTGTATGTTGTTATTATTATAGACTACTGAGTATTACACCTGTATGTTGTTATTATTATAGACTACTGAGTATTACACCTGTATGTTATTATTATAGACTACTGAGTATTACACCTGTATGTTATTATTATAGACTACTGAGTATTACACCTGTATGTTGTTATTAGTATAGACTACTGAGTATTACACCTGTATGTTGTTATTATTATAGACTACTGAGTATTACACCTGTATGTTGTTATTATTATAGACTACTGAGTATTACACCTGTATGTTGTTATTATTATAGACTACTGAGTATTACACCTGTATGTTGTTATTATTATAGACTACTGAGTATTACACCTGTATGTTATTATTATAGACTACTGAGTATTACACCTGTATGTTATTATTATAGACTACTGAGTATTACACCTGTATGTTATTATTATAGACTACTGAGTATTACACCTGTATGTTATTATTATAGACTACTGAGTATTACACCTGTATGTTATTATTATAGACTACTGAGTATTACACCTGTATGTTATTATTATAGACTACTGAGTATTACACCTGTATGTTGGTATTATTATAGACTACTGAGTATTACACCTGTATGTTGTTATTATTATAGACTACTGAGTATTACACCTGTATGTTGTTATTATTATAGACTACTGAGTATTACACCTGTATGTTATTATTATAGACTACTGAGTATTACACCTGTATGTTATTATTATAGACTACTGAGTATTACACCTGTATGTTGTTATTATTATAGACTACTGAGTATTACACCTGTATGTTGTTATTATTATAGACTACTGAGTATTACACCTGTATGTTATTATTATAGACTACTGAGTATTACACCTGTATGTTGTTATTAGTATAGACTACTGAGTATTACACCTGTATGTTATTATTATAGACTACTGAGTATTACACCTGTATGTTATTATTATAGACTACTGAGTATTACACCTGTATGTGTACTATTATGTTATTATTATAGACTACTGAGTATTACACCTGTATGTTATTATTATAGACTACTGAGTATTACACCTGTATGTTATTATTATAGACTACTGAGTATTACACCTGTATGTTATTATTATAGACTACTGAGTATTACACCTGTATGTTGTTATTATTATAGACTACTGAGTATTACACCTGTATGTTATTATTATAGACTACTGAGTATTACACCTGTATGTTATTATTATAGACTACTGAGTATTACACCTGTATGTTATTATTATAGACTACTGAGTATTACACCTGTATGTTATTATTATAGACTACTGAGTATTACACCTGTATGTTATTATTATAGACTACTGAGTATTACACCTGTATGTTATTATTATAGACTACTGAGTATTACACCTGTATAGATTATTATTATAGACTACTGAGTATTACACCTGTATGTTGTTATTATTATAGACTACTGAGTATTACACCTGTATGTTATTATTATAGACTACTGAGTATTACACCTGTATGTTATTATTATAGACTACTGAGTATTACACCTGTATGTTGTTATTATTATAGACTACTGAGTATTACACCTGTATGTTATTATTATAGACTACTGAGTATTACACCTGTATGTTATTATTATAGACTACTGAGTATTACACCTGTATGTTATTATTATAGACTACTGAGTATTACACCTGTATGTTGTTATTATTATAGACTACTGAGTATTACACCTGTATGTTATTATTATAGACTACTGAGTATTACACCTGTATGTTGTTATTATTATAGACTACTGAGTATTACACCTGTATGTTATTATTATAGACTACTGAGTATTACACCTGTATGTTATTATTATAGACTACTGAGTATTACACCTGTATGTTGTTATTATTATAGACTACTGAGTATTACACCTGTATGTTGTTATTATTATAGACTACTGAGTATTACACCTGTATGTTGTTATTATTATAGACTACTGAGTATTACACCTGTATGTTATTATTATAGACTACTGAGTATTACACCTGTATGTTGTTATTATTATAGACTACTGAGTATTACACCTGTATGTTGTTATTATTATAGACTACTGAGTATTACACCTGTATGTTATTATTATAGACTACTGAGTATTACACCTGTATGTTGTTATTATTATAGACTACTGAGTATTACACCTGTATGTTGTTATTAGTATAGACTACTGAGTATTACACCTGTATGTTGTTATTATAGACTACTGAGTATTACACCTGTATGTTATTATTATAGACTACTGAGTATTACACCTGTATGTTGTTATTATTATAGACTACTGAGTATTACACCTGTATGTTGTTATTATTATAGACTACTATATTACACCTGTATGTTATTATTATAGACTACTGAGTATTACACCTGTATGTTATTATTATAGACTACTGAGTATTACACCTGTATGTTGTTATTATTATAGACTACTGAGTATTACACCTGTATGTTATTATTATAGACTACTGAGTATTACACCTGTATGTTGTTATTATTATAGACTACTGAGTATTACACCTGTATGTTGTTATTATTATAGACTACTGAGTATTACACCTGTATGTTGTTATTATTATAGACTACTGAGTATTACACCTGTATGTTATTATTATAGACTACTGAGTATTACACCTGTATGTTGTTATTATTATAGACTACTGAGTATTACACCTGTATGTTGTTATTATTATAGACTACTGAGTATTACACCTGTATGTTGTTATTATTATAGACTACTGAGTATTACACCTGTATGTTGTTATTATTATAGACTACTGAGTATTACACCTGTATGTTATTATTATAGACTACTGAGTATTACACCTGTATGTTATTATTATAGACTACTGAGTATTACACCCTGTATGTTATTATTATAGACTACTGAGTATTACACCTGTATGTTGTTATTATTATAGACTACTGAGTATTACACCTGTATGTTGTTATTATTATAGACTACTGAGTATTACACCTGTATGTTATTATTATAGACTACTGAGTATTACACCTGTATGTTGTTATTATTATAGACTACTGAGTATTACACCTGTATGTTGTTATTATTATAGACTACTGAGTATTACACCTGTATGTTATTATTATAGACTACTGAGTATTACACCTGTATGTTATTATTATAGACTACTGAGTATTACACCTGTATGTTGTTATTATAGACTACTGAGTATTACACCTGTATGTTATTATTATAGACTACTGAGTATTACACCTGTATGTTATTATTATAGACTACTGAGTATTACACCTGTATGTTATTATTATAGACTACTGAGTATTACACCTGTATGTTATTATTATAGACTACTGAGTATTACACCTGTATGTTATTATTATAGACTACTGAGTATTACACCTGTATGTTATTATTATAGACTACTGAGTATTACACCTGTATGTATAGACTACTGAGTATTACACCTGTATGTTATTATTATAGACTACTGAGTATTACACCTGTATGTTATTATTATAGACTACTGAGTATTACACCTGTATGTTATTATTATAGACTACTGAGTATTACACCTGTATGTTGTTATTATTATAGACTACTGAGTATTACACCTGTATGTTATTATTATAGACTACTGTACAGACTACTGAGTATTACACCTGTATGTTATTATTATAGACTACTGAGTATTACTGTATGTTATTATTATAGACGTATGTATGTTATTATTATAGACTACTGAGTATTACACCTGTATGTTATTATTATAGACTACTGAGTATTACACCTGTATGTTGTTATTATTATAGACTACTGAGTATTACACCTGTATGTTGTTATTATTATAGACTACTGAGTATTACACCTGTATGTTATTATTATAGACTACTGAGTATTACACCTGTATGTTGTTATTATTATAGACTACTGAGTATTACACCTGTATGTTATTATTATAGACTACTGAGTATTACACCTGTATGTTATTATTATAGACTACTGAGTATTACACCTGTATGTTGTTATTATTATAGACTACTGAGTATTACACCTGTATGTTATTATTATAGACTACTGAGTATTACACCTGTATGTTATTATTATAGACTACTGAGTATTACACCTGTATGTTGTTATTATTATAGACTACTGAGTATTACACCTGTATGTTGTTATTATTATAGACTACTGAGTATTACACCTGTATGTTATTATTATAGACTACTGAGTATTACACCTGTATGTTATTATTATAGACTACTGAGTATTACACCTGTATGTTGTTATTATTATAGACTACTGAGTATTACACCTGTATGTTATTATTATAGACTACTGAGTATTACACCTGTATGTTGTTATTATTATAGACTACTGAGTATTACACCTGTATGTTGTTATTATTATAGACTACTGAGTATTACACCTGTATGTTATTATTATAGACTACTGAGTATTACACCTGTATGTTATTATTATAGACTACTGAGTATTACACCTGTATGTTATTATTATAGACTACTGAGTATTACACCTGTATGTTATTATTATAGACTACTGAGTATTACACCTGTATGTTGTTATTATTATAGACTACTGAGTATTACACCTGTATGTTGTTATTATTATAGACTACTGAGTATTACACCTGTATGTTGTTATTATTATAGACTACTGAGTATTACACCTGTATGTTATTATTATAGACTACTGAGTATTACACCTGTATGTTGTTATTATTATAGACTACTGAGTATTACACCTGTATGTTGTTATTATTATAGACTACTGAGTATTACACCTGTATGTTGTTATTATTATAGACTACTGAGTATTACACCTGTATGTTGTTATTATTATAGACTACTGAGTATTACACCTGTATGTTATTATTATAGACTACTGAGTATTACACCTGTATGTTATTATTATAGACTACTGAGTATTACACCTGTATGTTATTATTATAGACTACTGAGTATTACACCTGTATGTTATTATTATAGACTACTGAGTATTACACCTGTATGTTATTATTATAGACTACTGAGTATTACACCTGTATGTTATTATTATAGACTACTGAGTATTACACCTGTATGTTGTTATTATTATAGACTACTGAGTATTACACCTGTATGTTGTTATTATTATAGACTACTGAGTATTACACCTGTATGTTATTATTATAGACTACTGAGTATTACACCTGTATGTTATTATTATAGACTACTGAGTATTACACCTGTATGTTGTTATTATTATAGACTACTGAGTATTACACCTGTATGTTGTTATTATTATAGACTACTGAGTATTACACCTGTATGTTGTTATTATTATAGACTACTGAGTATTACACCTGTATGTTATTATTATTATAGACTACTGAGTATTACACCTGTATGTTATTATTATAGACTACTGAGTATTACACCTGTATGTTGTTATTATTATAGACTACTGAGTATTACACCTGTATGTTGTTATTATTATAGACTACTGAGTATTACACCTGTATGTTGTTATTATTATAGACTACTGAGTATTACACCTGTATGTTGTTATTATTATAGACTACTGAGTATTACACCTGTATGTTGTTATTATTATAGACTACTGAGTATTACACCTGTATGTTATTATTATAGACTACTGAGTATTACACCTGTATGTTATTATTATAGACTACTGAGTATTACACCTGTATGTTGTTATTATTATAGACTACTGAGTATTACACCTGTATGTTGTTATTATTATAGACTACTGAGTATTACACCTGTATGTTATTATTATAGACTACTGAGTATTACACCTGTATGTTATTATTATAGACTACTGAGTATTACACCTGTATGTTGTTATTATTATAGACTACTGAGTATTACACCTGTATGTTGTTATTATTATAGACTACTGAGTATTACACCTGTATGTTGTTATTATTATAGACTACTGAGTATTACACCTGTATGTTATTATTATAGACTACTGAGTATTACACCTGTATGTTATTATTATAGACTACTGAGTATTACACCTGTATGTTATTATTATAGACTACTGAGTATTACACCTGTATGTTATTATTATAGACTACTGAGTATTACACCTGTATGTTGTTATTATAGACTACTGAGTATTACACCTGTTATTATTATAGTATTACACCTGTATGTTATTATTATAGACTACTGAGTATTACACCTGTATATTATTATTATAGACTACTGAGTATTACACCTGTATGTTATTATTATAGACTACTGAGTATTACACATGTATGTTATTATTATAGACTACTGAGTATTACACCTGTATGTTGTTATTATTATAGACTACTGAGTATTACACCTGTATGTTATTATTATAGACTACTGAGTATTACACCTGTATGTTATTATTATAGACTACTGAGTATTACACCTGTATGTTGTTATTATTATAGACTACTGAGTATTACACCTGTATGTTGTTATTATTATAGACTACTGAGTATTACACCTGTATGTTATTATTATAGACTACTGAGTATTACACCTGTATGTTATTATTATAGACTACTGAGTATTACACCTGTATGTTATTATTATAGACTACTGAGTATTACACCTGTATGTTGTTATTATTATAGACTACTGAGTATTACACCTGTATGTTGTTATTATTATAGACTACTGAGTATTACACCTGTATGTTATTATTATAGACTACTGAGTATTACACCTGTATGTTATTATTATAGACTACTGAGTATTACACCTGTATGTTGTTATTAGTATAGACTACTGAGTATTACACCTGTATGTTATTATTATAGACTACTGAGTATTACACCTGTATGTTATTATTATAGACTACTGAGTATTACACCTGTATGTTGTTATTATTATAGACTACTGAGTATTACACCTGTATGTTGTTATTATTATAGACTACTGAGTATTACACCTGTATGTTATTATTATAGACTACTGAGTATTACACCTGTATGTTATTATTATAGACTACTGAGTATTACACCTGTATGTTATTATTATAGACTACTGAGTATTACACCTGTATGTTATTATTATAGACTACTGAGTATTACACCTGTATGTTATTATTTGTATAGACTACTGAGTATTACACCTGTATGTTGTTATTATAGACTACTGAGTATTACACCTGTATGTTGTTATTATAGACTACTGAGTATTACACCTGTATGTTATTATTATAGACTACTGAGTATTACACCTGTATGTTATTATTAGTATAGACTACTGAGTATTACACCTGTATGTTGTTATTATAGACTACTGAGTATTACACCTGTATGTTGTTATTATAGACTACTATTACACCTGTATGTTATTATTATAGACTACTGAGTATTACACCTGTATGTTATTATTATAGACTACTGAGTATTACACCTGTATGTTATTATTATAGACTACTGAGTATTACACCTGTATGCTACTATTATAGACTACTGAGTATTACACCTGTATGTTGTTATTATAGACTACTGAGTATTACACCTGTATGTTATTATTATAGACTACTGAGTATTACACCTGTATGTTGTTATTATAGACTACTGAGTATTACACCTGTATGTTATTATTATAGACTACTGAGTATTACACCTGTATGTTATTATTATAGACTACTGAGTATTACACCTGTATGTTATTATTATAGACTACTGAGTATTACACCTGTATGTTATTATTATAGACTACTGAGTATTACACCTGTATGTTGTTATTATAGACTACTGAGTATTACACCTGTATGTTATTATTATAGACTACTGAGTATTACACCTGTATGTTATTATTATAGACTACTGAGTATTACACCTGTATGTTGTTATTATAGACTACTGAGTATTACACCTGTATGTTATTATTATAGACTACTGAGTATTACACCTGTATGTTATTATTATAGACTACTGAGTATTACACCTGTATGTTATTATTATAGACTACTGAGTATTACACCTGTATGTTGTTATTAGTATAGACTACTGAGTATTACACCTGTATGTTATTATTATAGACTACTGAGTATTACACCTGTATGTTATTATTATAGACTACTGAGTATTACACCTGTATGTTGTTATTATTATAGACTACTGAGTATTACACCTGTATGTTGTTATTATTATAGACTACTGAGTATTACACCTGTATGTTATTATTATAGACTACTGAGTATTACACCTGTATGTTATTATTATAGACTACTGAGTATTACACCTGTATGTTATTATTATAGACTACTGAGTATTACACCTGTATGTTATTATTATAGACTACTGAGTATTACACCTGTATGTTATTATTAGTATAGACTACTGAGTATTACACCTGTATGTTGTTATTATAGACTACTGAGTATTACACCTGTATGTTGTTATTATAGACTACTGAGTATTACACCTGTATGTTATTATTATAGACTACTGAGTATTACACCTGTATGTTATTATTAGTATAGACTACTGAGTATTACACCTGTATGTTGTTATTATAGACTACTGAGTATTACACATGTATGTTGTTATTATAGACTACTATTACACCTGTATGTTATTATTATAGACTACTGAGTATTACACCTGTATGTTATTATTATAGACTACTGAGTATTACACCTGTATGTTATTATTATAGACTACTGAGTATTACACCTGTATGTTATTATTATAGACTACTGAGTATTACACCTGTATGTTGTTATTATAGACTACTGAGTATTACACCTGTATGTTATTATTATAGACTACTGAGTATTACACCTGTATGTTATTATTATAGACTACTGAGTATTACACCTGTATGTTATTATTATAGACTACTGAGTATTACACCTGTATGTTATTATTATAGACTACTGAGTATTACACCTGTATGTTATTATTATAGACTACTGAGTATTACACCTGTATGTTGTTATTATAGACTACTGAGTATTACACCTGTATGTTATTATTATAGACTACTGAGTATTACACCTGTATGTTATTATTATAGACTATTGAGTATTACACCTGTATGTTGTTATTATAGACTACTGAGTATTACACCTGTATGTTATTATTATAGACTACTGAGTATTACACCTGTATGTTATTATTATAGACTACTGAGTATTACACCTGTATGTTATTATTATAGACTACTGAGTATTACACCTGTATGTTATTATTATAGACTACTGAGTATTACACCTGTATGTTATTATTATAGACTACTGAGTATTACACCTGTATGTTATTATTATAGACTACTGAGTATTACACCTGTATGTTGTTATTATTATA
This sequence comes from Brachymystax lenok tsinlingensis, assembly GCA_030435695.1. Classification (NCBI taxonomy): domain Eukaryota; kingdom Metazoa; phylum Chordata; class Actinopteri; order Salmoniformes; family Salmonidae; genus Brachymystax; species Brachymystax lenok. The sequence goes on along the minus strand of CM059791.1, from coordinate 3,267,315 downwards.
GACTACTGAGTATTACACCTGTATGTTATTATTATAGACTACTGAGTATTACACCTGTATGTTATTATTATAGACTACTGAGTATTACACCTGTATGTTGTTATTATTATAGACTACTGAGTATTACACCTGTATGTTATTATTATAGACTACTGAGTATTACACCTGTATGTTATTATTATAGACTACTGAGTATTACACCTGTATGTTATTATTATAGACTACTGAGTATTACACCTGTATGTTGTTATTATAGACTACTGAGTATTACACCTGTATGTTATTATTATAGACTACTGAGTATTACACCTGTATGTTGTTATTATAGACTACTGAGTATTACACCTGTATGTTATTATTATAGACTACTGAGTATTACACCTGTATGTTATTATTATAGACTACTGAGTATTACACCTGTATGTTATTATTATAGACTACTGAGTATTACACCTGTATGTTATTATTATAGACTACTGAGTATTACACCTGTATGTTATTATTATAGACTACTGAGTATTACACCTGTATGTTGTTATTATAGACTACTGAGTATTACACCTGTATGTTATTATTATAGACTACTGAGTATTACACCTGTATGTTATTATTATAGACTACTGAGTATTACACCTGTATGTTATTATTATAGACTACTGAGTATTACACCTGTATGTTATTATTATAGACTACTGAGTATTACACCTGTATGTTATTAGTATAGACTACTGAGTATTACACCTGTATGTTATTATTATAGACTACTGAGTATTACACCTGTATGTTATTATTATAGACTACTGAGTATTACACCTGTATGTTATTAGTATAGACTACTGAGTATTGCACCTGTATGTTATTATTATAGACTACTGAGTATTACACCTGTATGTTGTTATTAGTATAGACTACTGAGTATTACACCTGTATGTTATTATTATAGACTACTGAGTATTACACCTGTATGTTATTATTATAGACTACTGAGTATTACACCTGTATGTTGTTATTATTATAGACTACTGAGTATTACACCTGTATGTTGTTATTATTATAGACTACTGAGTATTACACCTGTATGTTATTATTATAGACTACTGAGTATTACACCTGTATGTTATTATTATAGACTACTGAGTATTACACCTGTATGTTATTATTATAGACTACTGAGTATTACACCTGTATGTTATTATTATAGACTACTGAGTATTACACCTGTATGTTATTATTTGTATAGACTACTGAGTATTACACCTGTATGTTGTTATTATAGACTACTGAGTATTACACCTGTATGTTGTTATTATAGACTACTGAGTATTACACCTGTATGTTATTATTATAGACTACTGAGTATTACACCTGTATGTTATTATTAGTATAGACTACTGAGTATTACACCTGTATGTTGTTATTATAGACTACTGAGTATTACACCTGTATGTTGTTATTATAGACTACTATTACACCTGTATGTTATTATTATAGACTACTGAGTATTACACCTGTATGTTGTTATTAGTATAGACTACTGAGTATTACACCTGTATGTTATTATTATAGACTACTGAGTATTACACCTGTATGTTATTATTATAGACTACTGAGTATTACACCTGTATGTTGTTATTATTATAGACTACTGAGTATTACACCTGTATGTTGTTATTATTATAGACTACTGAGTATTACACCTGTATGTTATTATTATAGACTACTGAGTATTACACCTGTATGTTATTATTATAGACTACTGAGTATTACACCTGTATGTTATTATTATAGACTACTGAGTATTACACCTGTATGTTATTATTATAGACTACTGAGTATTACACCTGTATGTTATTATTTGTATAGACTACTGAGTATTACACCTGTATGTTGTTATTATAGACTACTGAGTATTACACCTGTATGTTGTTATTATAGACTACTGAGTATTACACCTGTATGTTATTATTATAGACTACTGAGTATTACACCTGTATGTTATTATTAGTATAGACTACTGAGTATTACACCTGTATGTTGTTATTATAGACTACTGAGTATTACACCTGTATGTTGTTATTATAGACTACTATTACACCTGTATGTTATTATTATAGACTACTGAGTATTACACCTGTATGTTGCTTACCTCATTGGACACATCTACGACCAGGTCATCACTCTTATCCCCGTCACTGTCCTACAGAGAGGATCATTGGAGAAACAGTCAAAACGACATGAAATACCTTCCTATAAACCAGCACATCTACGGCATTCATTCCAATCCATTGTGTCTGTCAATAGCCCTGAATCCCCAATCAACCCCAGCCCCTAAGCACTACAGTAGATCTGAAGATTGGATTGGTGTAAACAATGTGGTCATAGCTCCATCTTGCCCTCTCATAGGCCAGCTGGAATTGTTGCCATATTGCATACGCCTATTCAACCCTCTCAGATCTAGTGCCTAGGTGGGTAGGAGCTATGGGTTATGTATGGGTCGATATATGGGACTGAGGGGACTCACGTATCTGCTCATACTGTCCTTCTCGTCCACTTTGCGTTTCTTAGAGTCCAGACTGTAGTCAGAGGAGCTGTGTTTCTCACTGGCTGTCCTCAAGCTGTCGGTCGGCGAGACGTTATTCTGGAAGAAATGCATACATATAACCCAAATAAGATCCAAGTGATAATTCTGTCTTTAAAATATGTTAATCCCACGCTGTTAACACTTTGACAAGTAGATCTGCTTTCTATAAAATGATTAACGAGAGATGAGGTTTGTACTATAATCCCTGGGTTTAACCCAGAAAGGAAAATGCTGGTTGTATCATGCTGCTTCCACAGGGATTAACACTACAGGTAGCCTAGCGGTTAGAGCGTTGAGCCAGTAACCCGAATCCCCAAACTGACATGGTAAAAATCTGTCGTTCATCCCCCTGAGCAAGGCAGTTAACCCACTGTTCCCCGGGCCCCGAAGAAGTGGATGTCAATTATGGCTGGTGCCCCTATAGTATTATCTGGTCCCCTATATTATTATCTGGTGCCCCTATATTATTATCTGGTCCCCCTATAGTATTATCTGGTCCCCTATATTATTATCTGGTCCCCTATATTATTATCTGGTGCCCCTATATTATTATCTGGTCCCCTATATTATTATCTGGTGCCCCTATATTATTATCTGGTCCCCCTATATTATTATCTGGTCCCCTATATTATTATCTGGTCCCCCTATATTATTATCTGGTCCCCCTATATTATTATCTGGTCCCCCTATATTATTATCTGGTCCCCCTATATTATTATCTGGTCCCCCTATAGTATTATCTGGTGCCCCTATATTATTATCTGGTCCCCTATATTATTATCTGGTCCCCTATATTATTATCTGGTGCCCCTATATTATTATCTGGTCCCCCTATATTATTATCTGGTCCCCCTATATTATTATCTGGTCCCCCTATAGTATTATCTGGTCCCCTATATTATTATCTGGTCCCCTATATTATTATCTGGTCCCCTATATTATTATCTGGTCCCCTATATTATTATCTGTCCTCTATATTATTATCTGGTCCCCTATATTATTATCTGTCCCCTATATTATTATCTGGTCCCCTATAGTATTATCTGGTCCCCCTATATTATTATCTGGTCCCCCTATATTATTATCTGGTCCCCCTATATTATTATCTGGTCCCCCTATATTATTATCTGGTCCCCCTATAGTATTATCTGGTCCCGCTATATTATTATCTGGTCCCTATAGTATTATCTGGTCCCCCTATATTATTATCTGGTCCCCCTATAGTATTATCTGGTCCCCCTATATTATTATCTGGTCCCCCTATAGTATTATCTGGTCCCCCTATAGTATTATCTGGTCCCCTATATTATTATCTGGTCCCCCTATAGTATTATCTGGTCCCCCTATATTATTATCTGGTCCCCCTATATTATTATCTGGTCCCCCTATATTATTATCTGGTCCCCCTATATTATTATCTGGTCCCCCTATATTATTATCTGGTGCCCTATATTATTATCTGGTCCCCCTATATTATTATCTGGTCCCCTATATTATTATCTGGTCCCCTATATTATTATCTGGTCCCCTATATTATTATCTGGTGCCCTATATTATTATCTGGTCCCCTATATTATTATCTGGTCCCCTATATTATTATCTGGTCCCCTATATTATTATCTGGTCCCCTATATTATTATCTGGTGCCCTCTATATTATTATCTGGTCCCTATATTATTATCTGGTCCTATATTATTATCTGGTCCCTATATTATTATCTGGTCCCCTATATTATTATCTGGTGCCCCTATATTATTATCTGGTCCCCCTATATTATTATCTGGTGCCCCTATATTATTATCTGGTCCCCTATATTATTATCTGGTCCCCTATATTATTATCTGGTGCCCCTATATTATTATCTGGTCCCTATATTATTATCTGGTCCCCTATATTATTATCTGGTCCCCTCTATATTATTATCTGGTCCCCTATATTATTATCTGGTGCCCTATATTATTATCTGGTCCCCTATATTATTATCTGGTCCCTTATATTATTATCTGGTCCCCTATATTATTATCTGGTCCCCCTATATTATTATCTGGTGCCCCTATATTATTATCTGGTCCCCCTATATTATTATCTGGTCCCCCTATATTATTATCTGGTCCCCCTATATTATTATCTGGTCCCCCTATATTATTATCTGGTCCCCTATATTATTATCTGGTCCCCCTATATTATTATCTGTTCCCGCTATATTATTATCTGGTCCCCCTATATTATTATCTGGTCCCCCTATAGTATTATCTGGTCCCGCTATATTATTATCTGGTCCCACTATATTATTATCTATTTAGCAGCCACTGCTGCATGTGCACCCACAGCTCTGATCATGTCCCTCTGTTCAGTTTTAACCCACAGCTCTGATCATGTCCCTCTGTTCAGTTCTAACCCACAGCTCTGATCATGTCCCTCTGTTCAGTTCTAACCCACAGCTCTGATCATGTCCCTCTGTTCAGCTCTAAGCCACAGTTCTGATCATGTCCGTCTGTTCAGTTCTAACCCACAGCTCTGATCATGTCCCTCTGTTCAGCTCTAAGCCACAGTTCTGATCATGTCCCTCTGTTCAGTTCTAACCCACAGCTCTGATCATGTCCCTCTGTTCAGTTCTAACCCACAGCTCTGATCATGTCCCTCTGTTCAGTTCTAACCCACAGCTCTGATCATGTCCCTCTGTTCAGCTCTAAGCCACAGTTCTGATCATGTCCCTCTGTTCAGTTCTAACCCACAGCTCTGATCATGTCCCTCTGTTCAGTTCTAACCCACAGCTCTGATCATGTCCCTCTGTTCAGTTCTAACCCACAGCTCTGATCATGTCCCTCTGTTCAGTTCTAACCCACAGCTCTGATCATGTCCCTCTGTAGTAGTTTGTGGCCTAGTGTTGTTGGGGGACTGGGGGGACGGGATGAGGAAGGAAAGCTTCTGAACACAAGCTGCCTTTAGTCAAGGCCCATTCAAGGCCCAGTCAAGGCCCATTCAAGGCCCAGTCAAGGCCCATTCCGTTGGCTAGGACACGCTGATGTCATGGTGTTGTTTGGAACTGGGCCTACACTAGGCTTTTAATCCATCTGAGGCATCTGCTTCTGTGCTGGGATTGGAACTGAATGTACTAGAACCAGAATGACAATCTATAACAAATGGTTAATAATTCGCAAAACAATAATACTATAGGGACACCACCCCCCCAGCCTGCACGGCCTTGCATAGCTGCATAGCTGCATAGCTGCGTAGGGTAAACAGCTCGAGTTGGACACAATTGAATAACATTCCGGATAAAGTTTCAGATTGGCACGATTGAATGCGTACAACACCTGCATCGCTATACTGACAGTGTGTACGTTTTCTAAAAGCACGTACTTGGGTGTTTTTGGAGCATTTGTTTATGTTTTATTCAAGCCCGGGGTGAGGAAGTCTACCCCTTCTCCTTAAGGAATGATGTTGTAATTTTACTAAACAAAATATAGAAGCAACATGGAACAATTTCAAGGATTTTACTGAGTTACAGTTCATATCAGGAAATCAGTCCAATTGAAATAAAATCATTAGGTCCTAATTGATGGATTTTATGACTGGCCAGGGGCGCAGCCGTGGGTGGACCTGGGAGGGCATAGCCCCACCCACTGGGGAGCCAGGCCCAACCAATCAGAATGAGTTTTTTGCCCCCAAAAAGGGCTTTATTACAGACAGAAATACTCCTCAGTTTCATCAGCTGTCCGGGTGTCTGGTCTCAGACGATCCCGCAGGTGAAGAAGCCAGATGTGGAGGTCCTGGTCCTGGGCGTGGTTACAATCGGTCTGAGGTTGTGAGGCCGGGTTTTGCAAAACCAAAGACTTTCTGCACAAACTGTGGGAAACAGTCTCAGGGAAGCTCATCTGCTCGTCGTCCTCACCAGGGTCTTGACCCGACTGCAGTTCCGGTGTCGTAACCAACTTTAACGTGGGTTTATGGTACGGGCAGGCATAAGCTATGGACAACGAAGACAAATGCATTTTTATTGATGGCAATTTGAATAGACAGAGATACCGTGACGAGATCCTGAGGTCCGTTGTCGTGCCATTCATCCGCCGCCATCACCTCATGTTTCAGCATGATAATGCACGACACCATGTCACAAAGATCTGGACACAATTCCTGGAAGCTGAAAACGTCCCAGTTCTTCCCTGGCCTGCATACCTCACCAGACATGTCACCCGTTGAGCATGTTTGGGATGCTCTGGATCGACGTGTACGACAGCGTGTTCCAGTTCCTGCCAATATCCAGCAACTTCACACAGCCATTGAAGAGGAGTGGGACAACATTCCACAGGTCACAATCAACATCCTGATCAACTCTATGTGAAGGAGACGTGTCACGCTGCTTGAGGCAAATGGTGGTCACACCAGATACTGACTGGTTTTCTGATCCACGCCCCCTACCTTTTAAAGGTATCTGTGACCAAGAGATGCATATCTGTATTCCCAGTCATGTGAATTTGACTTGATTTCCTTAAATGAACTGTAACTCAGTCAAATCTTTGAAATTATTCCATGTTGTGTTTAATATTTTTTGTTCAGTGTAGATTTCAAGGAAAATAGTAAATACTACGCACACACATTATCTTTATAGCACATGCAGCAACAAAAAAAAATAATCAAAGAGATTGAATTTGGCAAAACTCACCGTGCTCTCTGCTTATAGGAAATGGCCATGGCAGGAGAGATGAGTGATGACCAGCCATGAAAAGAAAAACAAGCCAGTTAGCATATCAAAACAAGACTTAACTTATCAGAATAGCTGTTCCAGCCAGTCACAGCCTGAGAATGTACCAGCTCATTATCCAGAAGGAAATGTAGGAAAATGCATAAAGGCTGTGCTCCTCCTAACGAGCTGGCCTAAGGGGGGTTAGGGACGACCATGTGAAATGATTCCACTATTTAAAATAACATCATGAGATTTCTTTTTCGGATAGTCGAAATGAGGGAGAGACCAAGTAGGGAGAGACCAAGTAGCCCGAACCGACACGCGCTAGACAGACAAACTTGTTTGCTGTTTGGCTGAGCTTCCAGTCCTTGTCTACAACAACTCCATTCATATGAAACAGCCTACCTGTTGGTTGATCATCGTACTCCTTCTCACTCAGGCAACTTCATCATAATGTAACTCCATTTTGCGTAGATAAGAAATCTCCCACTTAACTTGCTACACACATGGAGCCTCTGGCCGCTTTGATTGACCGATGACGACAAGTGTGTAGGCTACCGGTGTGTAGGCTACCGGTGTGTAGACTACCGGTGTGTAGGCTACCGGTGTGTAGGCTACCGGTGTGTAGACTACCGGTGTGTAGACTACCGGTGTGTAAACTACCGGTGTGTAGGCTACCGGTGTGTAAACTACCGGTGTGTAGACTACCGGTGTGTAAACTACCGGTGTGCAGGCTACCGGTGTGCAGGCTACCGGTGTGCAGACTACCGGTGTGTAGACTACCGGTGTGTAAACTACCGGTGTGTAGGCTACCGGTGTGTAAACTACCGGTGTGTAAACTACCGGTGTGTAAACTACCGGTGTGTAGGCTACCGGTGTGTAGACTACCGGTGTGTAAACTACCGGTGTGTAAACTACCGGTGTGTAGGCTACCGGTGTGTAGACTACCGGTGTGTAGGCTACCGGTGTGTAGGCTACCGGTGTGTAGACTACCGGTGTGTAGGCTACCGGTGTGTAGACTACCGGTGTGTAGGCTACCGGTGTGTAGGCTACCGGTGTGTAGACTACCGGTGTGTAGGCTACCGGTGTGTAGACTACCGGTGTGTAGGCTACCGGTGTGTAAACTACCGGTGTGTAGGCTACCGGTGTGTAAACTACCGGTGTGTAGGCTACCGGTTTGTAGACTACCGGTGTGTAGGCTACCGGTGTGTAGGCTACCGGTGTGTAGGCTACCGGTGTGTCTTATTTAATGGGGGGGTGGCTCATAAAAAGTAGTTTTATTAAACTGCAGAATGTAACGGTCTTGTAGGCTATGTAGCAATGTCACATTGATCATAAAAATAAATAAAAAAATTACGAAAATGAATACTATCCCAAGTAATCGAATATTAACGTCCGTTCGGATATTCGAATAACCGATTCCACTTCCCAAACATGAATGATTCAATTTTTGGCACCTTTTTTATGATGTAATTTAGGCTACTACTCTTCACACGGCTGCATGTAGAGAACATTACACCAAGTTCACCAAGACATCTACCTTAATCGCTCCTGATACAGGAGTTAGTAAGGATACTAGCAGAATCCTGTCATCACCTCTGTGCTCCAGGTCATGGTGGTTCTTCTCATCTTTAACAGGGAGGCTAGCCTGGCTCCCCAGAGCTCCCAGGGCCAGCAGCCCAGACCCTGGGATTATTCCAGGAGGCTGGAGCCCCGAGGGGTGGGCGGCCAGGAGGGGGGGACCACCGTGGGCCGCATGGGACAGGTGCTGGGCCTGGAGCTGTTGCTGCTGTAGAGGGGCAGAGACAGAGCAAGGAGAGGACAAGTGGGTCGGAGGGTAAGCGAAGAGAGACGTCATACACTAACCACAACCCATAGAATTACAGGATCTCTGTAACACAAACTGGGGTAGGTTTCCCTTAAGGATTCATTGCTGAAGTAGTTATTTATTGCACAGATCTAGACTCATGCCACTCGTGGAACAGCAAAGTTCTTCAAGCTACGAATTGCATCCATTCAGGCACAGAACACTGTCAAACATAGTTTTAAAAATAACTTTTACTCTGTGGCGGCTGTCTGTCTAGGTTGTGGCGATTACATAGTAATTTACCTACAACGACTTTGGGGAAACCACAACTATGTTTAACCAGATACTTTACTGTAGAAACACCAGCCACTAAACACAGGCTGATCAGTTAAACCATGCCTATTTGTGCAGCACGGAGAGACATTAACACATTCACACATCTATAGGCTGTCTGGATCAGAGTGGATGACAGAGACACAGAGCTGTATCCATCACAGTGCTATATTAACACGTCTATAGGCTGTCTGGATCAGAGTGGATGACAGAGACACAGAGCTGTATCCATCACAGTGCTATATTAACACGCCTATAGGCTGTCTGGATCAGAGTGGATGACAGAGAAACAGAGCTGTATCCATCACAGTGCTACTCTATTTCCATACCAGGCTATGGTGCCAATAAGTCCGGTTTAACCAGGCTATAGAGAGATTAGATATTAACACGTCTATAGCTGTCTGGATCAGAGAGCTACAGAGCCATCCCCCTCTCAGTGCTACAGACCTGTATCCACCTCTATGTGCTATTTCAGTACCAGGCCAGGGTGCCATAAGGCACATATATACCATGAGATATGAGACTCCACTCAGACACCATGAGATATGAGGCTCTGCTATGAGACACCATGAGATATGAGACTCCGCTCAGACACCATGAGATATGAGGCTCTGCTATGAGACACCATGAGATATGAGGCTCTGCTATGAGAAACCATGAGATATGAGGCTCTGCTATGAGACACCATGAGATATGAGACTCCGCTCAGACACCATGAGATATGAGGCTCTGCTATGAGACACCATGAGATATGAGGCTCTGCTATGAGACACCATGAGATATGAGACTCCGCTCAGACACCATGAGATATGAGGCTCTGCTATGAGACACCATGAGATATGAGACTCCGCTCAGACACCATGAGATATGAGACTCCGCTCAGACACCATGAGATATGAGGCTCTGCTATGAGACATCATGAGATATGAGGCTCTGCTATGAGACACCATGAGATATGAGACTCCGCTCAGACACCATGAGATATGAGGCTCTGCTCTGAGACACCATGAGATATGAGGCTGTGCTGAGACACCATGAGATGAGGCTCTGCTCTGCGACACCATGAGATATGAGGCTCTGCTATGAGACACCATGAGATATGAGGCTGTGCTATGAGACACCATGAGATATGAGGCTCTGCTCAGAGACACCATGAGATATGAAGCTCTGCTATGAGACACCATGAGATATGAGGCTCTGAGACACCATGAGATATGAGGCTCTGCTATGAGACATCATGAGATATGAGGCTCTGCTATGAGACACCATGAGATATGAGGCTCTGCTATGAGACACCATGAGATATGAGGCTCTGCTCAGACACCATGAGATATGAGGCTCTGCTCAGACACCATGAGATATGAGGCTCTGCTCAGACACCATGAGATATGAGGCTCTGCTCTGAGACACCATGAGATATGAGGCTCTGCTATGAGACACCATGAGATATGAGACTCTGCTCAGACACCATGAGATATGAGGCTCTGCTATGAGACACCATGAGATATGAGGCTCTGCTCAGACAACATGATATATGAGGCTCTGCTCAGAGACACCATGAGATATGAGGCTCTGCTCAGACACCATGATATATGAGGCTCTGCTCTGAGACACCATGAGATATGAGGCTCTGCTATGAGACACCATGAGATATGAGGCTGTGCTCTGAGACACCATGAGATGAGGCTCTGCTCTGAGACACCATGAGATATGAGGCTCTGCTATGAGACACCATGAGATATGAGGCTGTGCTATGAGACACCATGAGATATGAGGCTCTGCTCAGAGACACCATGAGATATGAAGCTCTGCTATGAGACACCATGAGATATGAGGATCTGAGACACCATGAGATATGAGGCTCTGCTATGAGACATCATGAGATATGAGGCTCTGCTATGAGACACCATGAGATATGAGACTCCGCTCAGACACCATGAGATATGAGGCTCTGCTATGAGACACCATGAGATATGAGACTCCGCTCAGACACCATGAGATATGAGACTCCGCTCAGACACCATGAGATATGAGGCTCTGCTATGAGACATCATGAGATATGAGGCTCTGCTATGAGACACCATGAGATATGAGACTCCGCTCAGACACCATGAGATATGAGGCTCTGCTCTGAGACACCATGAGATATGAGGCTCTGCTATGAGACACCATGAGATATGAGACTCTGCTCAGACACCATGAGATATGAGGCTCTGCTATGAGACACCATGAGATATGAGGCTCTGCTCAGACAACATGATATATGAGGCTCTGCTCAGAGACACCATGAGATATGAGGCTCTGCTCAGACACCATGATATATGAGGCTCTGCTCTGAGACACCATGAGATATGAGGCTCTGCTATGAGACACCATGAGATATGAGGCTGTGCTCTGAGACACCATGAGATATGAGGCTCTGCTCTGCGACACCATGAGATATGAGGCTCTGCTATGAGACACCATGAGATATGAGGCTGTGCTATGAGACACCATGAGATATGAGGCTCTGCTCAGAGACACCATGAGATATGAAGCTCTGCTATGAGACACCATGAGATATGAGGCTCTGAGACACCATGAGATATGAGGCTCTGCTATGAGACACCATGAGATATGAGACTCTGCTCAGACACCATGAGATATGAGGCTCTGCTCTGAGACATCATGAGATATGAGGCTCTGCTCAGACACCATGATATATGAGGCTCTGCTCAGAGACACCATGAGATATGAGGCTCTGCTCAGACACCATGAGATATGAGGCTCTGCTCAGACACCATGAGATATGAGGCTCTGCTATGAGACACCATGAGATATGAGGCTCTGCTATGAGACACCATGAGATATGAGGCTCTGCTCAGAGACACCATGAGATATGAAGCTCTGCTATGAAACACCATGAGATATGAGGCTCTGCTCTGAGACACCATGAGAGATGAGACTCTGCTATGAGACACCATGAGATATGAGGCTCTGCTATGAGACACCATGAGATATGAGGCTCTGCTCAGACACCATGAGATATGAGGCTCTGCTCAGACACCATGAGATATGAGGCTCTGCTCAGACACCATGAGATATGAGGCTCTGCTCTGAGACACCATGAGATATGAGGCGCTGCTATGAGACACCATGAGATATGAGACTCTGCTCAGACACCATGAGATATGAGGCTCTGCTATGAGACACCATGAGATATGAGGCTCTGCTCAGACAACATGATATATGAGGCTCTGCTCAGAGACACCATGAGATATGAGGCTCTGCTCAGACACCATGATATATGAGGCTCTGCTCTGAGACACCATGAGATATGAGGCTCTGCTATGAGACACCATGAGATATGAGGCTGTGCTCTGAGACACCATGAGATGAGGCTCTGCTCTGAGACACCATGAGATATGAGGCTCTGCTATGAGACACCATGAGATATGAGGCTGTGCTATGAGACACCATGAGATATGAGGCTCTGCTCAGAGACACCATGAGATATGAAGCTCTGCTATGAGACACCATGAGATATGAGGCTCTGAGACACCATGAGATATGAGGCTCTGCTATGAGACATCATGAGATATGAGGCTCTGCTATGAGACACAATGAGATATGAGACTCTGCTCAGACACCATGAGATATGAGGCTCTGCTCTGAGACATCATGAGATATGAGGCTCTGCTCAGACACCATGATATATGAGGCTCTGCTCAGAGACACCATGAGATATGAGGCTCTGCTCAGACACCATGAGATATGAGGCTCTGCTATGAGACACCATGAGATATGAGGCTCTGCTATGAGACACCATGAGATATGAGGCTCTGCTATGAGACACCATGAGATATGAGGCTCTGCTCAGAGACACCATGAGATATGAAGCTCTGCTATGAAACACCATGAGATATGAGGCTCTGCTCTGAGACACCATGAGATATGAGACTCTGCTCTGAGACACCATGAGATATGAGGCTCTGCTATGAGACACCATGAGATATGAGGCTCTTCTATGAGACACCATGAGATATGAGGCTCTTCTATGAGACACCATGAGATATGAGGCTCTGCTCAGAGACACCATGAGATATGAAGCTCTGCTATGAAACACCATGAGATATGAGGCTCTGCTCTGAGACACCATGAGATATGAGACTCTGCTCTGAGACACCATGAGATATGAGGCTCTGCTATGAGACACCATGAGATATGAGGCTCTGCTCAGAGACACCATGAGATATGAAGCTCTGCTATGAAACACCATGAGATATGAGGCTCTGCTCTGAGACACCATGAGATATGAGACTCTGCTATGAGACACCATGAGATATGAGGCTCTGCTATGAGACACCATGAGATATGAGGCTCTGCTCAGACACCATGAGATATGAGGCTCTGCTCAGACACCATGAGATATGAGGCTCTGCTCAGACACCATGAGATATGAGGCTCTGCTCTGAGACACCATGAGATATGAGGCGCTGCTATGAGACACCATGAGATATGAGACTCTGCTCAGACACCATGAGATATGAGGCTCTGCTATGAGACACCATGAGATATGAGGCTCTGCTCAGACAACATGATATATGAGGCTCTGCTCAGAGACACCATGAGATATGAGGCTCTGCTCAGACACCATGATATATGAGGCTCTGCTCTGAGACACCATGAGATATGAGGCTCTGCTATGAGACACCATGAGATATGAGGCTGTGCTCTGAGACACCATGAGATGAGGCTCTGCTCTGAGACACCATGAGATATGAGGCTCTGCTATGAGACACCATGAGATATGAGGCTGTGCTATGAGACACCATGAGATATGAGGCTCTGCTCAGAGACACCATGAGATATGAAGCTCTGCTATGAGACACCATGAGATATGAGGCTCTGAGACACCATGAGATATGAGGCTCTGCTATGAGACATCATGAGATATGAGGCTCTGCTATGAGACACAATGAGATATGAGACTCTGCTCAGACACCATGAGATATGAGGCTCTGCTCTGAGACATCATGAGATATGAGGCTCTGCTCAGACACCATGATATATGAGGCTCTGCTCAGAGACACCATGAGATATGAGGCTCTGCTCAGACACCATGAGATATGAGGCTCTGCTATGAGACACCATGAGATATGAGGCTCTGCTATGAGACACCATGAGATATGAGGCTCTGCTATGAGACACCATGAGATATGAGGCTCTGCTCAGAGACACCATGAGATATGAAGCTCTGCTATGAGACACCATGAGATATGAGGCTGTGCTATGAGACACCATGAGATATGAGGCTCTGCTCAGAGACACCATGAGATATGAAGCTCTGCTATGAGACACCATGAGATATGAGGATCTGAGACACCATGAGATATGAGGCTCTGCTATGAGACATCATGAGATATGAGGCTCTGCTATGAGACACCATGAGATATGAGACTCCGCTCAGACACCATGAGATATGAGGCTCTGCTATGAGACACCATGAGATATGAGACTCCGCTCAGACACCATGAGATATGAGGCTCTGCTATGAGACACCATGAGATATGAGACTCCGCTCAGACACCATGAGATATGAGACTCGCTCAGACACCATGAGATATGAGGCTCTGCTATGAGACATCATGAGATATGAGGCTCTGCTATGAGACACCATGAGATATGAGACTCCGCTCAGACACCACCATGAGATATGAGGCTCTGCTCTGAGACACCATGAGATATGAGGCTCTGCTATGAGACACCATGAGATATGAGACTCTGCTCAGACACCATGAGATATGAGGCTCTGCTATGAGACACCATGAGATATGAGGCTCTGCTCAGACAACATGATATATGAGGCTCTGCTCAGAGACACCATGAGATATGAGGCTCTGCTCAGACACCATGATATATGAGGCTCTGCTCTGAGACACCATGAGATATGAGGCTCTGCTATGAGACACCATGAGATATGAGGCTGTGCTCTGAGACACCATGAGATGAGGCTCTGCTCTGCGACACCATGAGATATGAGGCTCTGCTATGAGACACCATGAGATATGAGGCTGTGCTATGAGACACCATGAGATATGAGGCTCTGCTCAGAGACACCATGAGATATGAAGCTCTGCTATGAGACACCATGAGATATGAGGCTCTGAGACACCATGAGATATGAGGCTCTGCTATGAGACACCATGAGATATGAGACTCTGCTCAGACACCATGAGATATGAGGCTCTGCTCTGAGACATCATGAGATATGAGGCTCTGCTCAGACACCATGATATATGAGGCTCTGCTCAGAGACACCATGAGATATGAGGCTCTGCTCAGACACCATGAGATATGAGGCTCTGCTCAGACACCATGAGATATGAGGCTCTGCTATGAGACACCATGAGATATGAGGCTCTGCTATGAGACACCATGAGATATGAGGCTCTGCTCAGAGACACCATGAGATATGAAGCTCTGCTATGAAACACCATGAGATATGAGGCTCTGCTCTGAGACACCATGAGATATGAGACTCTGCTATGAGACACCATGAGATATGAGGCTCTGCTATGAGACACCATGAGATATGAGGCTCTGCTCAGACACCATGAGATATGAGGCTCTGCTCAGACACCATGAGATATGAGGCTCTGCTCAGACACCATGAGATATGAGGCTCTGCTCTGAGACACCATGAGATATGAGGCGCTGCTATGAGACACCATGAGATATGAGACTCTGCTCAGACACCATGAGATATGAGGCTCTGCTATGAGACACCATGAGATATGAGGCTCTGCTCAGACAACATGATATATGAGGCTCTGCTCAGAGACACCATGAGATATGAGGCTCTGCTCAGACACCATGATATATGAGGCTCTGCTCTGAGACACCATGAGATATGAGGCTCTGCTATGAGACACCATGAGATATGAGGCTGTGCTCTGAGACACCATGAGATGAGGCTCTGCTCTGAGACACCATGAGATATGAGGCTCTGCTATGAGACACCATGAGATATGAGGCTGTGCTATGAGACACCATGAGATATGAGGCTCTGCTCAGAGACACCATGAGATATGAAGCTCTGCTATGAGACACCATGAGATATGAGGCTCTGAGACACCATGAGATATGAGGCTCTGCTATGAGACATCATGAGATATGAGGCTCTGCTATGAGACACAATGAGATATGAGACTCTGCTCAGACACCATGAGATATGAGGCTCTGCTCTGAGACATCATGAGATATGAGGCTCTGCTCAGACACCATGATATATGAGGCTCTGCTCAGAGACACCATGAGATATGAGGCTCTGCTCAGACACCATGAGATATGAGGCTCTGCTATGAGACACCATGAGATATGAGGCTCTGCTATGAGACACCATGAGATATGAGGCTCTGCTATGAGACACCATGAGATATGAGGCTCTGCTCAGAGACACCATGAGATATGAAGCTCTGCTATGAAACACCATGAGATATGAGGCTCTGCTCTGAGACACCATGAGATATGAGACTCTGCTCTGAGACACCATGAGATATGAGGCTCTGCTATGAGACACCATGAGATATGAGGCTCTTCTATGAGACACCATGAGATATGAGGCTCTTCTATGAGACACCATGAGATATGAGGCTCTGCTCAGAGACACCATGAGATATGAAGCTCTGCTATGAAACACCATGAGATATGAGGCTCTGCTCTGAGACACCATGAGATATGAGACTCTGCTCTGAGACACCATGAGATATGAGGCTCTGCTATGAGACACCATGAGATATGAGGCTCTGCTCAGAGACACCATGAGATATGAAGCTCTGCTATGAAACACCATGAGATATGAGGCTCTGCTCTGAGACACCATGAGATATGAGACTCTGCTATGAGACACCATGAGATATGAGGCTCTGCTATGAGACACCATGAGATATGAGGCTCTGCTCAGACACCATGAGATATGAGGCTCTGCTCAGACACCATGAGATATGAGGCTCTGCTCAGACACCATGAGATATGAGGCTCTGCTCTGAGACACCATGAGATATGAGGCGCTGCTATGAGACACCATGAGATATGAGACTCTGCTCAGACACCATGAGATATGAGGCTCTGCTATGAGACACCATGAGATATGAGGCTCTGCTCAGACAACATGATATATGAGGCTGTGCTCTGAGACACCATGAGATGAGGCTCTGCTCTGAGACACCATGAGATATGAGGCTCTGCTATGAGACACCATGAGATATGAGGCTGTGCTATGAGACACCATGAGATATGAGGCTCTGCTCAGAGACACCATGAGATATGAAGCTCTGCTATGAGACACCATGAGATATGAGGCTCTGAGACACCATGAGATATGAGGCTCTGCTATGAGACATCATGAGATATGAGGCTCTGCTATGAGACACAATGAGATATGAGACTCTGCTCAGACACCATGAGATATGAGGCTCTGCTCTGAGACATCATGAGATATGAGGCTCTGCTCAGACACCATGATATATGAGGCTCTGCTCAGAGACACCATGAGATATGAGGCTCTGCTCAGACACCATGAGATATGAGGCTCTGCTATGAGACACCATGAGATATGAGGCTCTGCTATGAGACACCATGAGATATGAGGCTCTGCTATGAGACACCATGAGATATGAGGCTCTGCTCAGAGACACCATGAGATATGAAGCTCTGCTATGAAACACCATGAGATATGAGGCTCTGCTCTGAGACACCATGAGATATGAGACTCTGCTCTGAGACACCATGAGATATGAGGCTCTGCTATGAGACACCATGAGATATGAGGCTCTTCTATGAGACACCATGAGATATGAGGCTCTTCTATGAGACACCATGAGATATGAGGCTGTGCTCTGAGACACCATAAGATATGAGACTCTGCTCTGAGACATTAAGATTAAACTCCAAACAATAGGAAGACTGACTCATCATACTCTAAACTTGATGAAAGGGGAATGGAAACACTAGACTTTAGAACACCAGCTAAGTGTAACTGTAAATCCACATCTTGGCATTGTTTCACAGAAATGGCTGAATCCCAAAATTGGCTGAACAAAACAGTGTGTATTATTTAATAAGAAAAATGTGCTCTTGTCAAACCTTATACGAAGTCATTATGCATATTCTAAAAGCTGAGAAACAGCTCTTTCAAATGATATGACATACAACAGCACCATATCAATCAAATGGTAATCAATGAAGAATAAACACGTGTGAAAATGTGCATCTAATACAAAAATCTATGCTTTTCTTCCAAACAAATGCCATTCACAAAACTTTCTAATGACGATACAGAAAGACTTTGAGCACATTGTCTTTCTTATTTCGTAAGGATTGATCATCTGAAATCAGAATAGAAAATACACTTTACTGTGAATGGGTTACAGATGTTTTAGTGCCCGGAATGTTCTATGGAATGTTCAGTGATACGTCCTGTGATATGTTGTTATATGTCCAGTGATATGTCCTGTGATATGTTGTGATACGTTCTGTGATACGTTCAGTGATATGTTGTGATATGTCCAGTGATATGTCCTGTGATATGTCCTGTGATATGTTGTTATATGTCCAGTGATATGTTCAGTGATATGTCCTGTGATATGTTGTGATATGTTCTGTTATATGTCCAGTGATATGTCCAGTGATATGTGTTGTGATATGTTCTGTGATACGTTCTGTGATACGTTCTGTGATACGTTCAGTGATATGTTGTGATATGTCCAGTGATATGTCCTGTGATATGTCCTGTGATCAGACAGTTTATCTGGATAGTATATTAAACACCTAGCCATGTGGGAAAGTAAGTACACCCCCTGGAAAGTTGTCCTGTGTTTTGTTGTTTTGTTTTGTTACATATTCAGACAGATGGATATGTAATCTTCAACTCAACACTATCGACAGATAAAGGTAACCTCATTTAACAAACGACACTGATACTTTTGCAATCATTTACTCATCAAAAAATCAACAGAAATGCAATTCCATTGTGCAGACCAGACAATATCCATGTGTCCAAAATATATATTTTTATTTTCCAGGGAGTGTACTTACTTTTTAACATGACCGTGAATGCACCAAACGTTTATTTAACTAGGCAAGTCAGTTAAGAACAAATTCTTATTTACAATGACAGCCTACCCCGGCCAAACCCGGACGACTCTGGGACAATTTTGCACCGCCCTATGCCACTCCCCAATCACTGCCGGATGTGATACAGCCTGGATTTGAACCAGGGACTGTAGTGATGCCTCTTGCACTGAGATGCAGTGCCTTAGACCGCTGCGCCATCCGGGAGCCCATTAAGCACCAAAACATATTACAAATAGCATTTAGTCTTAGGTATGATAAAGAAAGACATAAACAAGTGATATAATATGAATAATACAACTTTATTGAATACATTTGACTCATTCAAACCTGAAAATGAAGACATTTAAAACTGCTACCGTAACATTACTCAACACACATTTCATAAAAATATGAAACAAATATTAACAATAATTAATTAGCTTTTTATTAAGTTCAAATTCTAAATTCAACTAGAATATAATCTAGTACACACAGAGTCGGAACAATTCCAAAAGCACAACATTATTTTACAGTCATTACATCTCGAAGGCCATTAGAGGCATGAATGAAACATAAAGGGAGGCTGGCATGCAGGATGTCTTGGATAAGAAAGGGAAAACATGCCAGGGAAAGGAGACACGCAGGAGAAGGGGGACACGCAAGAGAAGGGGGACACGCAAGAGAAGGAGGACACGCAAGAGAAGGGGGACACGCAAGAGAAGGGGGACACGCAAGAGAAGGGGGACACGCAAGAGAAGGGGGACACGCAGGAGCCTTGTTCAGGGGCAGAACGACAGATTTTTACCTCGTCAGCTCGGGGATTCGATCTAGCAACCTTTCGGTTACTGGCCCAATGCTCTAACCACTAGGCTAACTGCCGCCCCAACCTTTCCGTTACTGGCCCAATGCTCTAACCACTAGGCTACCTGCCGCCCCAACCTTTCCGTTACTGGCCCAATGCTCTAACCACTAGGCTACCTGCCGCCCCAACCTTTCCATTACTGGCCCAATGCTCTAACCACTAGGCTACCTGCCCAATGCTCTAACCACTAGGCTACCTGCCGTACTACTGAATATCTGAGCTACATCTGAGTCCCTTTACTAGCGCCTATTTCCACAATGAGTCACACTCAGTGGAGTGCCACAAAATGTAAACAAACAAACAAACCAGGACCTTTTCTCCTTTCGGTCTTCCCTGTAACACAGCCAACCAATTCTACAGGGGGTCTGTAGAGTGGGCACTTGCTGTGTGAAAAGATGAGCTTAGTGTTCACAGACAAAAGGTCTGTCAACACGAATACTTTCCCGAACCGACGAGCAAAGGTTCTTTCTGAACGTAATCCGTCAGTAAACCAGTTTGCCCATTTTCCTAGCCAGGTGCTACGTGATTACACACTGACATTCCTGGAAACAAACAAAAAAAAAAAGGTAACTGTTGACAACCGCAATGTCAACACAGTGGGAAACAAAGGAGTTTCCCAACACGTTCTGCAACACGTTCTGCAACACGTTCTGCAAAACAGTGCAGTGTATCGAACTCATCTGTGGATTACAGCAGGCTGGCGGACCACTCGCCTCTTCCCAACACCATCCTGTTTGATTAGCCTTGTTACTGGAGTGGAATCACTTGCATTGTGAAAGTTGGAAAGGCCAGTAACAGTACGTGTGTCTCCACTGTATAGCCAACACATTGGAAAGGCCAGTAACAGTACGTGTGTCTCCACTGTATAGCCAACACATTGGAAAGGCCAGTAACAGTACGTGTGACTCCACTGTATAGCCAACACATTGGAAAGGCCAGTAACAGTACGTGTGTCTCCACTGTATAGCCAACACATTGGAAAGGCCAGTAACAGTACGTGTGTCTCCACTGTATAGCCAACACATTGGAAAGGCCAGTAACAGTACGTGTGACTCCACTGTATAGCCAACACATTGGAAAGGCCAGTAACAGTACGTGTGTCTCCACTGTATAGCCAACACATTGGAAAGGCCAGTAACAGTACGTGTGTCTCCACTGTATAGCCAACACATTGGAAAGGCCAGTAACAGTACGTGTGTCTCCACTGTATAGCCAACACATTGGAAAGGCCAGTAACAGTACGTGTGTCTCCACTGTATAGCCAACACATTGGAAAGGCCAGTAACAGTACGTGTGTCTCCACTGTATAGCCAACACATTGGAAAGGCCAGTAACAGTACGTGTGTCTCCACTGTATAGCCAACACATTGGAAAGGCCAGTAACAGTACGTGTGTCTCCACTGTATAGCCAACACATTGGAAAGGCCAGTAACAGTACGTGTGTCTCCACTGTATAGCCAACACATTGGAAAGGCCAGTAACAGTACGTGTGTCTCCACTGTATAGCCAACACATTGGAAAGGCCAGTAACAGTACGTGTGTCTCCACTGTATAGCCAACACATTGGAAAGGCCAGTAACAGTACCTGTGTCTCCACTGTATAGCCAACACATTGGAAAGGCCAGTAACAGTACCTGTGTCTCCACTGTATAGCCAACACATTGGAAAGGCCAGTAACAGTACGTGTGTCTCCACTGTATAGCCAACACATTGGAAAGGCCAGTAACAGTACGTGTGTCTCCACTGTACAGCCAATAGTTTGCCTCCTATCTTACAGCAACGCATATCCCCAAGCTCGGTTTGATGTCCTTAAACACATCAGGAAACGGTTTCCATTTTACGCTATAAGTCCCAATTGCACTGAACCCCTGTCCTCTCAGACTAGTTACGAGTATAAAAAGGTGTCAAACCAAACATTGTAACGTATATGGCACAACCACACGACCATCACAAACCTCCGCCACCAATGTCCCTGCGTGAAAAACAAGTCTATCTCCCTTAAGTCTTTCCTGAGTGGTCGACCGAACTGCTTGACGTACACTGCCAAGATCTAAACCAACCCGGACGTTTCATGGCTTGAAAAGGGACGGATCCCAGTGCATCATTATCATCATCACAGGACCGAAACGTGCTATCGGGCAAGACAGAGCGTTTACTCCTATGGGGGACGTGGAGCAGGAACAGAAAGACTGAAGAGAAAACAGATCATTGTTAGTATACTCAATAATATATGAAGAAAAAAAACAGTCCATATATATATATATACACACACACATATATATACACACACACACACACACACACAATATATAAAGGCCTGATGATACATAACAATAACACATGATTTATAGTTACATTCCAGTTGAGGCCTCAGTTAGCAGCTCCTTAACTTCCTCTGGCTCCTTGATCTCCTTCTCTTCATCCTCATCTTCTCCCAGTAGCTCAGCATCTTCCTCTAACAAGGCCTCCCAGTAGCTCAGCATCTTCCTCTAACAAGGCCTCCAAGTAGCTCAGCATCTTCCTCTAACAAGGCCTCCCAGTAGCTCAGCATCTTCCTCTAACAAGGCCTCCCAGTAGCTCAGCATCTTCCTCTAACAAGGCCTCCCAGTAGCTCAGCATCTTCCTCTAACAAGGCCTCCCAGTAGCTCAGCATCTTCCTCTAACAAGGCCTCCAAGTAGCTCAGCATCTTCCTCTAACAAGGCCTCTCAGTAGCTCAGCATATTCCTCTAACAAGGCCTCCCAGTAGATCAGCATCTTCCTGTAAGAAGGCCTCCCAGTAGCTCAGCATCAAGGCCATCTTCCTCTAAGGCGGCCTGTCAGTAGCTCAGCATCTTCCTCTAAGAAGGCCTCCCAGTAGCTCAGCATCTTCCTCTAAGAAGGCCTGTCAGTAGCTCAGCATCTTCCTCTAAGAAGGCATGTCAGTAGCTCAGCATCTTCCTCTAAGAAGGCCTCCCAGTAGCTCAGCATCTTCCTCTAAGAAGGCCTCCCAGTAGCTCAGCATCTTCCTCTAAGAAGGCCTCCCAGTAGCTCAGCATCTTCCTCTAAGAAGGCCTCCCAGTAGCTCAGCATCTTCCTCTAAGAAGGCCTCCCAGTAGCTCAGCATCTTCCTCTAAGGCGGCCTCCCAGTAGCTCAGCATCTTCCTCTAAGAAGGCCTTCCAGTAGCTCAGCCTATTCCTATAAGAAGGCCATGCTGTTATTGTCCTCCTCATCTTGCAGGCTATTCGCAGAAATGACCCGCAGCTCATCTGCCCTCAATGTCCTCCTCCTCATGGACAGGGACTGCATTATCCGCTGGTACTGGTCCTCTGTCTATTTTCTAGAACTCAAACATAAAGTCAAACAATGAAAATGTACATTTCAAATGTAAATCAGTTACAACCCCTCCAAAGAATTGCCTAAGATTGACAACAAGTTATATTCAGAATACACTTCAGTACATTAAAAAAAAGGAATCACATTTTGTTTTTAATATATATTTGTTTTCTATTCTATTGTGTTATTGACTGTACGTTTGTTTATCCCATGTGTAACACTGTGTTGTTGTTTGTGTCGAACTGCTTTGTTTTATCTTGGCCAGGTCGCAGTTGTAAATGAGAACTTGTTCTCAACTGGCCTACCTGTATTATGACATCATATAGAACCACCTGGTTAAATAAAGGTGTATTATGACATCATATAGAACTACCTGGTTAAATAAAGGTGTATTATGACATCATATAGAACTACCTGGTTAAATAAAGGGGAAATATATATATATTTTTTTAAGCATATCCACAAGTTATAAACTGCAAGGTGACGCGGTAACATTTTCCTGTCAAAAGGATTTCATCGCAACATTTGAGAAAACATGTCATATAATTGCATGTCTGATAGTCCATAATTGAAAGACTATGATAACGTATGCCTGTAAAGTAGCAAAGTTACAATCCAGCTGGACCAGGAACATTTAGTTAACAAGCTAACAACCACAAAGTCATTATTTATTAGCTATTATGGCAAGGTTTGGGCTATAACTTTACATTCATTCTTGAGATCAACAGCCAGAAGGCTTAATAGTTGATAGGAATCATACAAAAGATTTTTTTTAAAGACACCTAATGAGATCAGGCTACGGGGATATGACTAGCTAGTAAAATACAGCCATGTAGTCATCAGGCTACGGGGATATGACTAGCTAGTAAAATACAGCCATGTAGTCATCAGGCTACGGGGATATGACTAGCTAGTAAAATACAACCATGTAGTCATCAGGCTACGGGGATATGACTAGCTAGTAAAATACAGCCATGTAGTCATCAGGCTACGGGGATATGACTAGTTAGTAAAATACAACCATGTAGTCATCAGGCTACGGGGATATGACTAGCTAGTAAAATACAACCATGTAGTCATCAGGCTACGGGATATGACTAGCTAGTAAAATACAGCCATGTAGTCATCAGGCTACGGGATATGACTAGCTAGTAAAATACAGCCATGTAGTCATCAGGCTACGGGATATGACTAGCTAGTAAAATACAGCCATGTAGTCATCAGGCTACGGGATATGACTAGCTAGTAAAATACAACCATGTAGTCATCAGGCTACGGGGATATGACTAGCTAGTAAAATACAGCCATGTAGTCATCAGGCTACGGGGATATGACTAGTTAGTAAAATACAACCATGTAGTCATCAGGCTACGGGATATGACTAGCTAGTAAAATACAACCATGTAGTCATCAGGCTACGGGATATGACTAGCTAGTAAAATACAGCCATGTAGTCATCAGGCTACGGGGATATGACTAGCTAGTAAAATACAGCCATGTAGTCATCAGGCTACGGGGATATGACTAGCTAGTAAAATACAGCCATGTAGTCATCAGGCTACGGGGATATGACTAGTTAGTAAAATACAACCATGTAGTCATCAGGCTACGGGGATATGACTAGCTAGTAAAATACAGCCATGTAGTCATCAGGCTACGGGGATATGACTAGCTAGTAAAATACAGCCATGTAGTCATCAGGCTACGGGGATATGACTAGTTAGTAAAATACAACCATGTAGTCAT
This sequence comes from Brachymystax lenok tsinlingensis, assembly GCA_030435695.1. Lineage (NCBI taxonomy): Eukaryota > Metazoa > Chordata > Actinopteri > Salmoniformes > Salmonidae > Brachymystax > Brachymystax lenok. Next base: position 3,241,890 of record CM059791.1, on the reverse strand, counting down.
CAGGCTACGGGGATATGACTAGCTAGTAAAATACAGCCATGTAGTCATCAGGCTACGGGGATATGACTAGCTAGTAAAATACAGCCATGTAGTCATCAGGCTACGGGGATATGACTAGCTAGTAAAATACAACCATGTAGTCATCAGGCTACGGGGATATGACTAGCTAGTAAAATACAGCCATGTAGTCATCAGGCTACGGGGATATGACTAACTAGTAAAATACAACCATGTAGTCATCAGGCTACGGGGATATGACTAGCTAGTAAAATACAACCATGTAGTCATCAGGCTACGGGGATATGACTAACTAGTAAAATACAACCATCCAAAATTGTTAAACGGTATTGGGAGCTAATCAGATAAGACCAGTGCACCTCTGAAAGAATCCAAGGGCACAGAACAGCTGAATAAAAAACATATATATTTTACTGATAAAGAACCCTCTCTTTTGGCTGGCTAGCTAGGGACAAAATATAAATTCCTAGATAGTTTGTTTTTAGCTCTAATACCTAAATGACGAATCAATTTTATTTTGTACAGTTATCGAAGAAAACATCAAAAAGACAAGACAAGCGCTAAATCAAGTAGGCTACCTTGCTCCGTCTTGGGTGACCAACATAGATGAACTAGCCATCATAGTTAGCTACGTGGCTAGCTAGCAATCTAGATAGCTAGCTAACATTATCTGAGGAGAGAAAAATATATTTAATTCTGACTCACTTCATAAAGCTTTTCATCTACTTAAAAAAAAAAAAAAAAGACTGATGTCATTGATAAGATAATATAAACTTTTACCTCCGATTGAAATTGTAAAACTCACTTTCAAGCCGATTCTACTTTTCCCAGTCTACTGGGCTTGGTAGCTAGTTGGCTAAGCAGGTGTCAAAAGTTCATTTCACACACTCATCTCATCGATAATCAGGGAAAATACGCTCAAACTTAAAATAATCATTACCAACATTAAAAACAAAATATATCCAGTTCCATACCTTTGATATTGTTGTCCAAATCTGAATGACGGCGCTGCTAAAATTGGTCCTGACCTGTCAGATAGAGTGGGGGTAGAGGCGCCTTCCTGTGGCAGCAGCGGCATCTTTTGGTGTCGGACTTTTTCCTTTTGAGAGAAAACCTCATTCACACCTCTTAACCCAGAAACCAGTCATATATATCATCATGCAGGCATTGTAACCTTTCAAACGAGGGTTTTTTTTTGGTGATTGTAGCACAGAGATATTGACGCGACAAAACATTGGAAACATGTTTTTCCGACTTTTGAATGGACGGGCTGGAAAGGGTTAAATGAACATGTTTAATAGACGTGGATAGAATACATGTCTTTGCTTAGCTTTACTTACTAAAGTGTTTCCATTCCCCTTGAATAAAAACAGATGAATCTAATGCCCACCATGAAGCCATGCTTGTCACTAAACCCAGAATAATCTCTGGATGAATTCATATTCCACATGGTGTTAACGTTTACAATATCACACCGATAGCCAAAGTGACGCTCCAAAACAACAGTGAAAAACCACACACACACACACACACACACACACAGCTATATTTACTCTCTTCACATCCAGTCTGGTGGATCCACAGCCACACAACGAGTCATCACTACGCTTAAAAGCACTTGGCAGTACAAGAGTACGCCGTTTAAATCCACGTTAAATAACCCTTCAGGAACACTTGGCAGTACAGGAGTAACCAGGTTAAAACCAGGTTAAATAACCCTTCAGGAACACTTGGCAGTACAGGAGTAACCAGGTTAAAACCAGGTTAAATAACCCTTCAGGAACACTTGGCAGTACAAGAGTACGCCATTTAAAACCAGGTGAAATAGCCCTTCAGGAACACTTGGCAGTACAGGAGTAACCAGGTGAAATAACCCTTCAGGAACACTTGGCAGTACAAGAGTACGCCATTTAAAACCAGGTGAAATAGCCCTTCAGGAACACTTGGCAGTACAGGAGTAACCAGGTTAAATAACCCTTCAGGAACACTTGGCAGTACAGGAGTAACCAGGTTAAATAACCCTTCAGGAACACTTGGCAGTACAAGAGTACGCCATTTAAAACCATGTGAAATAGCCCTTCAGGAACACTTGGCAGTACAGGAGTAACCAGGTTAAATAACCCTTCAGGAACACTTGGCAGTACAGGAGTAACCAGGTTAAATAACCCTTCAGGAACACTTGGCAGTACAAGAGTACGCCATTTAAAACCAGGTGAAATAGCCCTTCAGGAACACTTGGCAGTACAGGAGTAACCAGGTTAAATAACCCTTCAGGAACACTTGGCAGTACAGGAGTAACCATGTTAAATAACCCTTCAGGAACCACCAATAGACATCCTTTATTACAGCCATCTACAAGCGCTCAAAAGGTAAGATCACTATCGCAGTATGTGTTGTCTCTCTCCCCATCTCTTTTACAAGACTCAACTCAAATACAGATAATTTGTGGTCCTTTTTGGAATATTAGTTGACAAAAAAAAATATATATATGTTTTATAGGGAGAAGAACTTAGACCTACTAGGTACGTTACACTGTGTCTTGGAGAATAATCACAAAGACATGAAGCATTCTGTAGATAAACAACCCTGATATATAGTCTATAGCATTAACTCTTGTCCAAGTGAATACTATAATATGTATATTCATAGCTTCATCATAAGTCAGGGAGGCTGGGATACTCAAGAGTGTGTAGGCACATCATTATCATTCATTATCATCCCACATGTCCATCCTAGGGCTTTCTGGAGGGCAGGTTAGCCTAAGTACAGCTCACCACACATGACTGACACTAAGGAGCTGCCATCATCCTGAGGAAGGCAGAGGCTACTCTCAGGTCAGAAGAGACACTGGTTTGTTACTCAATTAAAATGGGAATGACCATAGACGGGTTTGGATGTTTAGCAACGATACAGACACCTGCGGTAACTACGGGGCAAAGTTGGCTTAGAATGTTGACATGTAAACTATATTTGGTCTCCAAATTTGTATAGAAAACATTTGCACAATGAGCACTTGTCTAGGTAAGTTTTGCCATATTAGCATTGACATGAAATCAGTCAAAACACCTAAAGAAAAAGAAGACATGGTATCAAGATAGAGTCCTTAAATGCATCCCATAACCAGCCTTCACCCTCCACTCAGTACAGCTCAGTTCCTCTCCACCAATAAGAGATCAGATATTAGTCCTACAGCTCAGTTCCTCTCCACCAATAAGAGATCAGATATTAGTCCCACAGCTCAGTTCCTCTCCACCAATAAGAGATCAGATATTAGTCCCACAGCTCAGTTCCTCTCCACCAATAAGAGATCAGATATTAGTCCCATAGCTCAGTTCCTCTCCACCAATAAGAGATCAGATATTAGTCCCACAGCTCAGTTCCTCTCCACCAATAAGAGATCAGATATTAGTCCCACAGCTCAGTTCCTCTCCACCAATAAGAGATCAGATATTAGTCCCACAGCTCAGTTCCTCTCCACCAATAAGATATCAGATATTAGTCCTATAGGTGGCTGGTTTCTCTCCTTCATGGTACTTGGTTGACACGCTCCCGCACCACCCACACGCTCCCGCACCACCCACACCACCCCTTGCTTGCTGTAAAATATGCATGAAGCTGCTGGCATCGACTACACAGCCGCTCTGACATGAATGATTAACGCTGCCTAGGTAGTAGTCACAAACAGCACTACACTTCCCCCACTTTACAACCAACCAACCCCAAAACGACACAGATAAAATGAATGCTAAATGATTCAAAGGACTGGAAAACTATCAGGTTGAACCACATATAGACCTTGACCTTTGAATTAAACCTTGACCTTAAATCAAATGTTATTTGTCACATGTTCCCGAATACAGCAGGTGTAGCCCTTACCGTGAAATGCTGACTGACAAGCCCTTAACCAACAGTGCAGATTTAAGAAAATATTTACTAAATAAAGTAAAAAAATAAAACAATAAAATAACGATAAGTAAGTCTAAGTCAATGTGTGGGGCCACATGTTAGTCGAGGTAATCTGTACATGTAGGAAGGGGTAAAGTGACTATGCATAACAATAAACAGCGAGTAGAAGCAGTGTAAAAAACAATCTAATAGGTAAATAGTCTGGGTGGCCATTTGATGAATTGTTCAGCAGTCTTATGACTTGGGGGTGAAGCTGTTAAGAAGCCTTTTGGACCTAGACCTGGACCTCTCCGGTACACATCATGTGCACCGCACAACAGAGACGCGCTCATGGACCCGGCGGCTCCCTACCGACCCGGCGGCTCCCTACCGACCCGGCGGCTCCCTTTCTCCTGTTGTTATTTCCAAAACAAACAGGTGACTGGCTCAACTGCTCTGGGAAACTACGGTGAGCTTTAGAATGTAACATAACGCGACAGGTGACATGAACAACGTAATCTGATTCATCTCCTAACGTTTTGCACAAGTTGACTGCAGGCATTCATCGAAAAGTATCTAAAAATATGAATATGCATTAAAGCATTCCTTGGCTTTTCCCAAATACTCCGCTACACAGTACATACGATAAACTGCCAACGCCTACTATACAGGCTACGTAGAAAGTGCTGTAAGCTGGCTGGCTGGCTGGCTAAGTGTGTATGCTGTGTCAGGCCTCCTGTGGCTGCAGCACTAGGCTAGCGGCAGAACCGACAGTCTTGTGTTGTTTCTCACCCCCTGCCTGTAATTCCCACCAGCAGCAGTACTAACAGCTATCCTATCCAGGTCAGTAGTGAGCCAATGAGGGATGGGAGCTGACTATAGAGGGGCTGACTACAGAGGGGGAGCTGACTACAGAGGGGAGCTGACTACAGAGGGGGCTGACTACAGAGGGGAGCTGACTACAGAGAGAGGGGCTGACTACAGAGGGGGAGGGCTGACTACAGAGAGAGGGGCTGACTACAGAGAGAGGGGCTGACTACAGAGAGAGGGGCTGACTACAGAGAGAGGGCTGACTACAGAGAGAGGGGCTGACTATAGAGGGAGCTGACTAAGAGAGGGGCTGACTACAGAGGGGGCTGACTACAGAGAGGGGGCTGACTACAGAGAGGGGGCTGACTACAGAGAGAGGGGGAGCTGACTACAGAGAGAGGGAGCTGACTACAGAGAGAGGGGGAGCTGACTACAGAGGGGGAGCTGACTACAGAGGGGGAGCTGACTACAGAGGGGGAGCTGACTACAGAGGGGGAGCTGACTACAGAGGGGGCTGACTACAGAGGGGGCTGACTACAGAGGGGGCTGACTACAGAGAGAGGGGCTGACTACAGAGGGCTGACTACAGAGGGGGGGCTGACTACAGAGAGAGGGGCTGACTACAGAGGGGGCTGACTACAGAGAGAGGGGCTGACTACAGAGAGAGGGCTGACTATAGAGGGAGCTGACTAAAGAGAGAGGGGCTGACTACAGAGGGGGCTGACTACAGAGAGGGGGCTGACTACAGAGAGGGGGCTGACTACAGAGAGGGGGCTGACTACAGAGAGGGGGCTGACTACAGAGAGAGGGAGCTGACTACAGAGAGAGGGGAGCTGACTACAGAGGGGGAGCTGACTACAGAGGGGGAGCTGACTACAGAGGGGGCTGACTACAGAGGGGGCTGACTACAGAGAGGGGGCTGACTACAGAGGGAGGGCTGACTACAGAGGGAGGGCTGACTACAGAGGGAGGGCTGACTATAGAGGGGGCTGACTATAGAGGGGGCTGCTGACTATAGAGGGCTGCTGACTATAGAGGGGGCTGCTGACTATAGAGGGCTGCTGACTATGGGGGCTGCTGACTATAGAGGGGGCTGCTGACTATAGAGGGGGCTGCTGACTATAGAGGGGGCTGCTGACTATAGAGGGGGCGGCTGACTATAGAGGGGGGGCGCTGACTATAGAGGGCTGACTATAGAGGGGGCGATAGCAGATTGTCTAAGAGCCATGTTTAAAAAATGCAGAGAATATTGCAGTTTCGAGAGCCGATGGTAGCAAATCCGCAATCGGAGGTCAATCATTTTACTATCAAATGATTGGCCAGTAGAATGGAGGGAAGAGGTGGCCAGTTCTCCCCAGGATCCCCCCTCTCTCCTGCCTCTAACGTTGGCGTTTCCTGCCGGGTAGCCCGAAAATTGGAATTACAGAAAGAACCCAGGGCAGATGAGTCAAAGCAGAGCTGATGTTCAAAAGTTCTTTCCGGTTGTAAGAAACGATAGCAGATACATTGTGAAAATAAAGTACAAATAAACAACAAAAGAATCACAACATAGCAAAGTTGGGTCGGAGCAAAACGGTGGCTATCAAGTACGGCACGAAGAGGGAGAGGCAGGAGGGGGTGGTCTGAAGAGAGGGTGGTCTGAAGAGAGGGGGTGGTCTGAAGAGAGGGGGTGGTCTGAAGAGAGGGGGTCTGAAGAGAGGGGGTGGTCTGAAGAGAGGGGGTGGTCTGAAGAGAGAGGGGGTGGTCTGAAGAGAGAGGGGGTGGTCTGAAGAGAGGGGGTGGTCTGAAGAGAGAGGGGGTGGTCTGAAGAGAGAGGGGGTGGTCTGAAGAGAGAGGGTGGTCTGAAGAGAGAGGGGGTGGTCTGAAGCGCTGCGCTAGCCGTACGACTCGGCCCTCATTTATAAAATCACAGAAGGATTACCGCAGAGGCTAGCTAACACGCCTCTCATCTATACCCACACTCAAACAGGTACTGCCCCACTCAAACAGGTCCTGAGGATACAGCACAGTTTATAAAACACACAACTGATAGCAGAGAGGCTGCTAACAGCTACTGCAACAGACAGCCCTGTCTTACGCCACCCATCCTCAGCACATACCTCAGATTAACTACAGTGCTGATACATCACAATAATAACATGAAAAATATAATAATCCATGACCTTGGCAAAACTGCAGTAGCTGGAGACTGAACTACATGAATACATCTGTCATTAATATTACTGTGTAATAATGTGTAATTCACTGTCCTGTGTCTGCCTCTCGGTGGAAACTGTTGCCAGGCAAAGCCAGCAGCTAGACACAGGTTGTTTTAGACTAGACATTAGAGTGGGTAGTCAGTACAGTAGACACGTTAATGCAGGTTTGTCCCTGGCCTAGCTGATGTTTAATTTTAAAAAAAAGAAGGTTTACACACGGTGAGAGGCAGATTGGGAAGCCCACGTACCCCGATGATGGCATTGAGCTCAGTCATGGTGACCTGTTTAGCTCGGTCTACTGCCTGGGCTACCTGCTGTTGGTGCTAGAGGGGGACACAGAGGGAACGGTTAGGACACTCCATTATATAGACAGCTGGAGGGTTGTACAATTCCCTGGTTTTCCAGACGATTTCATGCTTACTCCCAACCTATTACAGAAATATTCCAACTGGGATTTCTGGAAAACCTGGGAAAGTTGACAGAATGTTGCAACCCTACAGTTGTAAACAACAACAACAACAGAGTTGACCAATCATGGGTCTCATCTTCCCCACCCACACACAATAACACACTTTACATTCACAATAACACACTTTACATTCACAATAACACACTTTACATTCACAATAACACACTTTACATTCACAATAACACACTTTACATTCACATTAATACACTTTACATTCACAATAACACACTTTACATTCACAATAACACACTTTACATTCACAATAACACACTTTACATTCACATTAATACACTTTACATTCACAATAACACACTTTACATTCACAATAACACACTTTACATTCACATTAATACACTTTACATTCACAATAACACACTTTACATTCACAATAACACACTTTACATTCACAATAACACACTTTACATTCACAATAACACACTTTACATTCACAATAACACACTTTACATTCACATTAATACACTTTACATTCACAATAACACACTTTACATTCACAATAACACACTTTACATTCACAATAACATGCACATTCTAGATGACATAGATAGATTGTGTTTGAACATTTAAAACAGACGATTTAAAACAGACAATTTTATTCACTCAAGTGGATAAACTTTAATTAGGGACAAGTGCCATACACAATTATTCCAAAAGCATCTAACCCTGTTCAAACAGTATGACAGTTGCAGCTTGGCTATATAAGTGCCATGACTAGCTCTAAGTGGTGGCCTCTAACTTCAACACTCCACAGTGTGACACTGTAAACCAAGGCCATTTTAAAAACACTCACCTCTTGTGACAGGAAAGGCATAATTTGAGCTAGAATGGCGTTGAGCCGCTTGGCGATCTCTGTCTGAAAAAAAAAAAGACGGATATTCCAATTTAGAAAGCTATAAAGTACATAGATAGTAGAATGACTTGGTGCAACCCTGTCAGTACGCTCATGTTTACAGCGATTATGGTAATTACTGCTGCGGGCGGCAATCGAAAGTGCTTGACTCAACATCCTCTCTAAACCGCATGATATTGACATGAGAGATATTTAAAACATTACACACAGAATGAGGGGAGAGAGAGGGGGAGAGAGCAAGAGAGAGGGGGAGAGAGAGAGAGGGGGAGAGAGAGAGGGGGGAGAGAGAGAGGGGTAGAGAGAGAAAGAGACAGAGAGCGAGAGAGGGGTAGAGAGAGCGAGGTAGAGACGGAGAGCGAGAGCGAGAGCGAGCGAGAGCGAGCGAGAGAGAGCGAGAGAGAGCGAGAGCGAGCGAGAGAGAGAATGGGGGTGGATGGAGGAGCAGTGAGAACAGCTGGACTGACTAAATGATGAGTGAGTGCTCTCCACTCCACTCCACTGTAGACGAGAGGGAAAACGAGGAGGCAGGTGATGTGTGTCTCTCTTTCCCTCCAACGGGCTGAACTCCTTCCTCTTATCCTGACTGTTTCATTGACCATGTCAACTGTCTGTTAACGGACTAACCACACTACTTACCATTATAGTTCGACCAAATGACCCAGAACATCAGGGTATACCAGAGTGCAAACTGGGTCTGGAGATGGGCCATAAACGTCTGGCTAGTGGTCAACCCTTTCTGGTGGTCAACCCTTTACGGTGGTCAACCCTTTACGGTGGTCAAGCCTAGCTGTAATCAATAGCAAGACAGAACCATAAAGGTCTGTCTAGCAGTCAAGCCTAGCTGTAATCAATAGCAAGATAGAACCATAAAGGTCTGTCTAGCAGTCAAGCCTAGCTGTAATCAATAGCAAGATAGAACCATAAAGGTCTGTCTAGCAGTCAAGCCTAGCTGTAATCAATAGCAAGATACTGTGTAATATTTATTAAATAATGAGTAGTCATTTGGGATGCAAGGTGACTAGTAGATGTACGGATTCTGCACAGTCTAGTATCCCAAACATGCTCAAACATGGAATTAAGGCCCATTGCCTGAAGCCTTTATGGCCCCTCCCCGCCAGCCTCAGGCTGGTCTGTCTGGGACTAAATCATTGTAATGATCCATGCATCCATTTAGAGCTTAGCCCTCTGGTGCTGCTCTGAGTGGATCGATACAGGTCCATTCAGATGTCTAACTATTTGGACTGGGATTGTGTCTCTGGCTGCACATTAACAAAGGCTTAGAGGCAGACGGTGTGCAACGAACGTCTCAATTATACTGGACAGGCTAACTGACGCCTCAATTATACTGGACAGGCTAACTGACGCCTCAATTATACTGGACAGGCTGACTGACGCCTCAATTATACTGGACAGGCTGACTGACGCCTCAATTATACTGGACAGGCTGACTGACGCCTCAATTATACTGGACAGGCTAACTACCGTCTCAATTATACTGGACAGGCTAACTGACGCCTCAATTATACTGGACAGGCTGACTGACGCCTCAATTATACTGGACAGGCTAACTGACGCCTCAATTATACTGGACAGGCTGACTGACGCCTCAATTATACTGGACAGGCTGACTGACGCCTCAATTATACTGGACAGGCTGACTGACGCCTCAATTATACTGGACAGGCTAACTGACGCCTCAATTATACTGGACAGGCTGACTGACGCCTCAATTATACTGGACAGGCTAACTGACGCCTCAATTATACTGGACAGGCTAACTGACGCCTCAATTATACTGGACAGGCTAACTGACGCCTCAATTATACTGGACAGGCTAACTGACGCCTCAATTATACTGGACAGGCTAACTGACGCCTCAATTATACTGGACAGGCTAACTGACGCCTCAATTATACTGGACAGGCTAACTGACGCCTCAATTATACTGGACAGGCTAACTGACGCCAATTATACTGGACAGGCTAACTGACGCCTCAATTATACTGGACAGGCTAACTGACGCCTCAATTATACTGGACAGGCTACCTGACGCCTCAATTATACTGGACAGGCTAACTGACGCCTCAATTATACTGGACAGGCTAACTACCGTCTCAATTATACTGGACAGGCTGACTGACGCCTCAATTATACTGGACAGGCTAACTACCGTCTCAATTATACTGGACAGGCTAACTACCGTCTCAATTATACTGGACAGGCTGACTGACGCCTCAATTATACTGGACAGGCTAACTACCGTCTCAATTATACTGGACAGGCTGACTGGACGCCTCAATTATACTGGACAGGCTAACTACCGTCTCAATTATACTGGACAGGCTAACTACCGTCTCAATTATACTGGACAGGCTGACTGACGCCTCAATTATACTGGACAGGCTAACTACCGTCTCAATTATACTGGACAGGCTGACTGACGCCTCAATTATACTGGACAGGCTGACTGACGCCTCAATTATACTGGACAGGCTGACTGACGACTCAATTATACTGGACAGGCTAACTAACATAGGCCTACATTAGGGTTACAGCAGACATTCAACAATTGAAGAAAAATGTATTATGAAATGATTTTTAGAGCTTTTTAATGTAAAATCCAAACATTTAATTGAATATATTCCATTGTCTCTGTCAGGTCTACATTGGGTAGACATCAATATAACAATAGGAAATTACTTTGAAATAATCAAATATGACTTTATTATTTTTCATTCCTTAAAGTTACCATCTCATCTCAGACAGTAGCAGTCAGCCAGACCATCTACCGTTATCTCTGTTCTCCCCATACAGTCTTTAGTCATCCTATTTAGCTAGCCTGCCTAAGTACGCTGCAGAGCTGTCTGACAAAATCATTTTACTAGTTCTTCAAAATAGATAAGGTATACGTTCAGGAACTGTATCTGTCCCTGTCGTTGTTGTGTTGTGTCCATTCCACGCTCACGCGGTCTGAGTGTATCCTTGTGAGTATTTGTCCCAAAAGCAGGAAGGCAAGTAACAAGCTTAAGACCATAGAAACCCATTGGGCTTATTTTTGGACAGAGTTTGGCTAGTGAAACCTCTCAGAGCCAGAAAAAAAACAGTCACAATGGATTATGGTCATTGTAGTTAATTACCACGTTTATGCTCTGAACTAGGTTGAATATTTGCTCAAATATATATTTTGTCTTTTACCTTTATTTAACTAGGCAAGTCAGTTAAGAGTTTGTTCTTATTTTCAATGACGGCCTAGGAACAGTGTGTTAACTGCCTTGTTCAGGGGGCAGAACGACACATTTTTACCTTGTCAGCTCGGGGATTCGATTTTGCAACCTTTCGGGTTACAAGTCCAACGCTCTAACCACTAGGCTAGCTGCCGCCCCAAATGAAAACTACAACTCCCATCGGCCCTGCGTCGCACATAGTTCTTGACTTGATTTCTCTCTAGAGAAACAGTGCTTTGGGCTCACACAAAAAAAATCAAGAAAAATAAATGGTATTCAAGAAATTGAACTGAAGTCAGTCAGTTGAGTATTTAATAACCCGAAAAGAAAGAAAGAGAGAGGGAGAATGCTATTTGGCCCTAAACAGAGAGTACACAGTGTCAGAATACCTGACAACTGTGACTGACCCAAACTGAAGGAAAGCTTTGACTACGTACAGACTGTGAGCATAGCCTTGCTATTGAGAGACACCGCCACAGGCGGACCTGGCTCTCAAGAAAAGACACACTGCCCACAAAATGAGGTGGAAACTGAGCAGCACTTCCTAACCTCCTGCCAAAAGTATGATCATATTAGAGACACACATTTCCCTCAGATTACACAGATCCATAAAGAATTTGAAAACAAACCCAATTTTGATAAACTCCCATATCTACTGGGTGAAATACCACAGTGGGCCATCACAGCAGCAAGATGTGGGACCTGTTGCCACAAGAAAAGGGCAACCAGTGAAGAACAAACACCATCGTAAATACAACCTATATTTATGTTTATTTATTTTCCCTTTTGTACTTTAAATAGCCCTTAAATTGAGCGAGAGAGGGAAGAGCGAGCGAGAGAGAGCGCAAAAGAGGAGACTCCAGTATTGTTGGTGGATGATCACATGGACTAGAGCCACCAGGCTGGCTGTCTATTTCATGCTCATCAGTCTACTTCTCCGTGGTGCACCCCAAAGAATACCTTATCCTCTATATAGTTTACTATGTAAGGAATAGGAATCATTTGGGACTCAGACCCTCTATATAGTTTACTATGTAAAGAATATGATTCATTTGGGACACAACCCTTGTCCTCATGGCTGAGAGCAGCAGACAAGAGCTTTCAGCAGGCAAAGTGTTTGTGTAAATACAGTAACAGTCAAACGTTTGGACACACTCCTCATTCAAGGGTTTTTACTCGTTTCTAAATGGTAGAATAATAGTGAAGACATCAAAACTATGAAATAACACATATGGAATCATGTAGTAGCCAAAAAAAGTGTTAATAAAAAATAAGATATTTTGATTTGTTTATTTTAAGTAGCCATCGGTTGCCTTGATGACAGCTTTGCAAACTCTAGGCATTCTCTCAACCAGCTTCACTTGGAATGCTTCTCCAACAGTCTTGAAGGAGTTCCCACATATGCTGAGCACTTGTTGGCTGCTTTTACTTCACTCTGCGGTCCAACTCATCCCAAACCATCTCAATTGGGTTGAGGTCGGGTGATTGTGGAGGCCAGGTCATCTGATGCAGCACTCCATCACTCTCCTTCTTGGTCAAATAGCCCTTACACAGCCTGGGAGGTGTGTTGGGTCATTGTCCTGTTGAAAAACAAATGATAGTCCCACTAAGCGCAAACCAGATGGGATGGTGTATCACTGCAGAATGCTGTGGTAGCCATGCTGGTTAAGTGTGGATTGAATTCTAAATACATCACTGACAGTGTCACCAGCTAAGAACCCCCACACCATCCATCACACCTCCTCCTCCATGCTTCACGGTGGGAACCACACATGCGGAGATCATCCGTTCACCTACTTTGCGTCTCACAAAGACATGGCGGTTGGAACCAAATATCTGACATTTGGACTCATCAGACCAAAGGACAGATTTCCACCAGTCTAATGTCCATTGCTCGTGTTTCTTGGACCAAGCAAGTCTCTTCTTCTTATCGGTGTCCTTTAGTAGTGGTTTCTTTGCAGCAATTCGACCATGAAGGCCTGATTCACGCAGTCTCCTCTGAACAGTTGATGTTGAGATGTGTCTGTTACTTGAACTCTGTGAAGCGTTTATTTGGGCTGCAATCTGAGGTGCAGTTTACTCTAATGAACTTCCTCTCCAGCAGAGGTAACTCTGTGTCTTCCTTTCCTGTGGCGGTCCTCACGAGAGCCAGTTTCATCATAGTGCTTGATTGTTTTTGCGACTGCACTTTCAAAGTTCTTGACATTTTCCGGATTGAGTGACCTTCATGTCTTAAAGTAATGATGGACTGTCGTTTCTCTTTGCATATTTGAGATGTTCTTGCCATAATATGGACTTGGTATTTTACAAAATAGGGCTATCTTCTGTATACCAACGATACCACAACCCAACTGATTGGCTCAAACGCATTAAGAAGGAAAGAAATTCCACAAATTAACTTTTAACAAGGCCCACCTGTTAATTGAAATGCATTCCAGGTGCCTCAAGAAGCTGGTTGACAGAATGCCAAGAGTGTGCAAAGCTGTGTTAGGTAAGTCCAAACGTTTGACCGGTACTGTATGTGTGTGGGTAAACAGAGCAGGTCGATTGTTGCCTTTAGAGTTTTGGCATGGTTCTCCCCAAAGACCGTAAAGGAGACACTGGTTACGCCACTATGTAAAAAAACCAAAACATTTAAAAACAACTCAGCAGCAACAACTTGTTAAAAATCCAGGGGAGAACCCTGGAGTGCTCTTAATGTGCTGCTTGACAGATCCGAGGACCTGCCTGCAACTGACAGATCCGAGGACCTGCCTGCAACTGACAGATCCGAGGACCTGCCTGCAACTGACAGATCCGAGGACCTGCCTGCAACTGACAGATCCGAGGACCTGCCTGTAATTAACAGATCTGAGGACCTGCCTGTAATTAACAGATCTGAGTACATGCCAATGTGAGTAAGACCTTTAAAAAGGTCAACATTCACAAGGCCGCAGGGCCAGACGAATTACCAAGATGTGTACTCCGAGCATGAACTGACAAGTGTCTTCACTGACATTTTCAACCTGTCCCTGACCAAGTCTGTAATACCAGCATGTTTCAAGCAGACCACCATAAGCCATGTGCCCAAGAACACCAAGGTAACCTGCCTAAATAACTACCTACCCGTAGCACTCACGTCTGTAGCCATGAAGTGCTTTGAAAAGGCTGGGCATGGCTCACATTAACAGCATTATCCCAGAAACCCTAGATCCACTCCAATTTGCATACCACCCCAACAGATCCACAGATGATGCAATCTCCATTACACTCCACACTGCACTTTCCCAACTGGACAAAAGGAACACCTATGTGAGAATGCTGTTCATTGACTACAGCGTTCAACACCATAGTGCCCTCAAAGCTCATCACTAAGCTAAGGATCCTGGGACTAAACACCTCCCTCTGCAACTGGATCCTGAACTTCCTGACAGGCCGCCCCCAGGTGGTAAGGGTAGGTAACAACATATCCGCCACACTGATCCTCAACACGTGGGCCCCTCGGGGTCAGTCCTCCTGTTCTTCCTGTTCACTCATGACTGCACGGCCAGGCACAACTCCAACACCATCATTAAGTTTGCCGATGACACAACAGTAGTGGGCTTGACTACCAACAACGACGAGACGGCCTACAGGGAGGAGGTGAGGGCCCTCGGAGTGTGGTGTCAGGAAAACAACCTCTCAATGTCAACAAAACTAAAGAGATGATCGTGGACTTCAGGAAACAGCAGAGGGAGCACCCCCCTATCCACATCGACAAGACAGCAGTGGAGATGGAAAGTTTTAAGTTCCTCTGCGTGCACATCACTGACAAACTGAAATGGTCCACCCACACAGACAGTGTGGTGAAGAAGAGCAACAGCGCCTCTTCAACCTCAGGAGGCTGAAGAAATTTAGTTTGTCACCTAAAACCCTGAAAAACTTTTACAGATGCACAATCGAGAGCATCCTGTCGGGCTGTATCACCGCCTGGTACGGCAACTGCACCGCCCTCAACCGTAAGGCTCTCCAGAGGGTAGTGAGGACTGCACAACGCACCACTGGGGGTAAACTACCTGCCCTTCAGGACACCTACACCACCCGATGTCACAGGAAGGCCAAAAAGATCATCAAGGACAACACTGCCTGTTCACCCCTCTATCATCCAGAAGGCGAGGTCAGTACAGGTGCATCAAAGCTGGGACCGAGAGACTGGAAAAACAGCTTCTCTCTCTCAAGGCCATCAGACTGATAAACAGCCACCACTAACTCAGAGAGGCTGCTGCCTACATTGAGACCCAAATCACTGGCCACTCTAATAAACGGATCACTAGTGACGTTAAATAATGCCACTTGAATAATGTTTACATATCTTACAGTACTCATCTCACATGTATATACTGTATCTTATACCATCTACCGCATATTGCCTATGCCGCTCGGTCTTCACTCATCCATATATTTATATGTACATATTCTCATTCACCCGTTTAGATGCGTGTTTATTAGGTAGTTGTTGGGGAATAGTCTGATGACTTGTTAGATATTACTGCACCGTCGGAACTAGAAGCACAAGCATTTCGCTACACTCGCATTAACATCTGCTAACCATGTGTATGTGACCAATACAATTTGATTTGACTTGGATTTGAAAACAAAATAGTTTTTTCTCTAATTCATCGATGACGAGATACTTCCGCTGTAGCTGGTTCTGTTGGACCCTCCATGTTTACAGTCGATAGTCAACTTTAGCACCGTTCCAAACGTATATCCTCATTAACAACAGCCTGTATAGAAATAGTCTTCGTCACGCTCTGTTTTGGAGTAAAAAAAAAATATAATATTCCTCTTGTCTACAGTCATATAAAAATGGCGCAGCATTTGCATGAAATGTGTTTTATAAAAAGGTTTTTTAAAACACATTACTGTAATTAAAGCACTGCCCGAACCCAATGGAGACCTTTTCACTGCCATTCAACAACCTTCTGGCGACTAAAACGAGGAGGGGTTTCTAAAAGGCTCTAGTCTCCGTGAGGGTAAACGGTAAGGCATGTTCTCTGCTATCCACTTTGTTTTAGTTATTATCTGGGGTATAGGGGAGGGTCACTTGTTTATTGTTTTTTTTAAGCGTTCGGGGAGGGTCAGGTAAAAAAAAAAAAATTATGAAGGGAGGGTCATCCATGTTAATTTCAGGAGGTCAGATTATCTCCAGGTATCCCTCATTATAAATAAGGTACAGTCCCTTGTCCATTATTATTAAACATCATCATTAAATAGCCTACCTAAAAGATTCTCACACACACACACACACAATGCCCTGGTGAGGATGAAATGTACTCAGTTCCGTCACAGCGTTCCCATGTTCCCGAGGCCTTTTAAGGAATCCTGTCAAATGTCCCTGGGGGGCTATTGACTGGGCTTATCCCTCCAAACAAGCATTACATTATACAAATCACCAGCTTTACTGTGTGTGATGTTTCTCTTTAGCCGATGAATGAATAGTTGGGATGAGGAAGCAGGCTATACTAGCTGCAGTTCTATATCAGTGTCAGATTACGGTCAGTGGTTCCAGGTATTTGCTCTCTCTGCCTGCTATTGCCGCTCTTCTATCTAAAAAGGTCCATTTAGCCGTCCGCTCTTCTATCTATCTAAAGGTCAAAGTCAAAAGTCACCATTATTAGTCAGTTGTACAACCGAATGCCTTCAACCGAAATGTGTCTTCCGCATTTAACCCCAACCCCTCTGAATCAGAGAGGTGCGGGGGGCTGCCTTAAATCGACATCCACGGTCCATTTAGCAGTCGTCCACTCTTCTATCTATCTAAAGGTCCATTTAGCCGTCCGCTCTTCTATCTAAAAAGTCAACTTAGTGTCTATTCTGCATTATATTGAGGCCGACACGACCCTTTCCTCTTGCCATGACACACCAATCACCCTGGCTCTGCTCTGCCCACTGCTCATGTGTCTGCTGTTCAGAGAGCTAATACAGAATCTACCATCGGCTGCCAAACATATTTCTGCTGCCCGGTGTAATAAATAAGACGGGTCTGGCCTGTACACCTGGTCTGGCCTGTACACCTGGTCTGACTGCAGAGTGCGATGTGTGTGTGTTCAGCATTTGCCCTGGGTCGAACAGAGGCTTCATAAATTACACAGATGATCTAGCCCTGCCAGTGTGTTCTCCTGTGCTCATAAAAAGCCTGACCTCTTAGAGCTGCTGAGACGTTGGCATTTCTAATCCTGGAAGGGAGGGAGGTGACTCCAAATGTGTCAGGAAGAGGGATTAACTTCTTAGGGCTAGGGGGCAGTATTTTGAAGTTCTGATGAAAAGCGTGCCCAAAGTAAACTGCTTGTTACTCAGGCCCAGAAGCTAGGATATGCATATAATTAGTAGCTTTGGATAGAAAACACTCTGAAGTTTCTAAAACTGTTAAAATAATGTCTGTGAGTATAGCAGAACTGATATGGCAGGCAAAAACCCGAGCAAAATTCATCCGGGATGTCTGAATCAGTCATGTCACACTGTTTTCAATTGGCATGCTATTCAATGCAGGGTATTTTAGCTCCCAGATTGCAGTTCCCATGGCTTCCACTAGATGTCAACAGTCAATCAAGGGAGTAAGACCACTAGTTCCTGAGTTCACGTCAAGTGTACTGTTTTGGATTTTGCGCGTAACAGGGAATGCGCGCTCAGTTCTTTTTCTCTTCTATTCAGCAGGTTATATTCCGTCTGAAATATTATAGTGTATATTCATTTTAGGGTATCGGAGTATTGATTACAAATGCTGTTTGACTTTTTTCGACGAACTTTACGGGTACTTTTGGGATATCGTTTGTCTGCATGGATGAAAGCCTTTGGGCAGGTGGATTACTGAACAAAACGCACCAACCAAACAGAGCTTTATGGATATAAAGAGGAACTTTATCGAACAAAAGGACCTTTTATTGTGTAACCTGTACGCTTTGATATGCCATCAGTGGAAGATCAAAGGTAAGCGATTTATTTTATGCTATTTTTGAGTTGTGACACCTCTGCTGGTTATGTTATTATGCTAATTGAGTTTTTGAGTGGGGCGCTGTCCTCTGACAATCAAATGTTCTGCTTTCGCCGTAAAGCCTTTTTGAAATCTGACAACGCTGTTAGATTAACAAGAGTCTAAGGGTGTGCAGCATTTGTATTTTCATCAATGTATGAAATTAGTATTTTTGTCATTTGAATTTGGCGCTCCGCATTTCACCGGATGTTGTCAAAAATCGATCCCGTTCACGGGATTGGATCCGTAACAGGTTAACCAATGAAGTTGGAAGTCCCACCCAGTTGACTATTTCATAACGGTGACGCCTTTATCCATCTCTGTGGGGTTTTACACACGTCACACAATCCGAGCGGTGTTTCTGTTCCGTCTGTGTGCTGCCAGCTGATCTGCAATCCACATGAAGCCAGTTCCTCCTCCTCAATAATAACAACAAGGAACTGTTAGAGGAATGGATTTCCTCAGATAACCCTCCCCCTACTTCCTCTTCCTCCTCCAGTGTAAGCAGCTGCAGGATTGGAGCCTTAGCTGTTCTGTTTGTCTTTCAGCTGGTTAGGTCTTCCTCCTCTTCACTGAGCCTTAGCTGCTCTGTTAGATTACTAACACAGTGTTCAGCTGGTTAGGTCTTCCTCCTCTTCCTCCTCGTCACTGAGCCTTAGCTGCTCTGTTAGATTAACACAGTGTTCAGCTGGTTAGGTCTTCCTCCTCGTCACTGAGCCATAGCTGCTCTGTTAGATTACTAACACAGTGTTCAGCTGGTTAGGTCTTCCTCCTCGTCACTGAGCCATAGCTGCTCTGTTAGATTACTAACACAGTGTTCAGCTGGTTAGGTCTTCCTCCTCGTCACTGAGCCTTAGCTGCTCTGTTAGATTACTAACACAGTGTTCAGCTGGTTAGGTCTTCCTCCTCGTCACTGAGCCTTAGCTGCTCTGTTAGATTACTAACACAGTGTTCAGCTGGTTAGGTCTTCCTCCTCGTCACTGAGCCATAGCTGCTCTGTTAGATTAACACAGTGTTCAGCTGGTTAGGTCTTCCTCCTCGTCACTGAGCCATAGCTGCTCTGTTAGATTACTAACACAGTGTTCAGCTGGTTAGGTCTTCCTCCTCGCCACTGAGCCATAGCTGCTCTGTTAGATTACTAACACAGTGTTCAGCTGGTTAGGTCTTCCTCCTCGCCACTGAGCCTTAGCTGCTCTGTTAGATTACTAACACCGTGTTCAGCTGGTTAGGTCTTCCTCCTCGTCACTGAGCCTTAGCTGCTCTGTTAGATTACTAACACCGTGTTCAGCTGGTTAGGTCTTCCTCCTCGTCACTGAGCCTTAGCTGCGCTGTTTGATTACTAACAGTGTTCAGCTGGTTAGGTCTTCCTCCTCGTCACTGAGCCATAGCTGCTCTGTTAGATTACTAACACAGTGTTCAGCTGGTTAGGTCTTCCTCTTCATCACTGAGCCATAGCTGCTCTGTTAGATTACTAACACAGTGTTCAGCTGGTTAGGTCTTCCTCCTCGTCACTGAGCCTTAGCTGCGCTGTTTGATTACTAACACAGTGTTCAGCTGGTTAGGTCTTCCTCCTCTTCCTCCTCGTCACTGAGCCTTAGCTGCTCTGTTAGATTACTAACACAGTGTTCAGCTGGTTAGGTCTTCCTCCTCTTCCTCCTCGTCACTGAGCCTTAGCTGCTCTGTTAGATTACTAACACAGTGTTCAGCTGGTTAGGTCTTCCTCCTCTTCCTCCTCGTCACTGAGCCTTAGCTGCTCTGTTAGATTACTAACACAGTGTTCAGCTGGTTAGGTCTTCCTCCTCGTCACTGAGCCTTAGCTGCGCTGTTTGATTACTAACACAGTGTTCAGCTGGTTAGGTCTTCCTCCTCTTCCTCCTCGTCACTGAGCCTTAGCTGCTCTGTTAGATTACTAACACAGTGTTCAGCTGGTTAGGTCTTCCTCCTCTTCCTCCTCGTCACTGAGCCTTAGCTGCGCTGTTTGATTACTAACAGTGTTCAGCGGTTTCAGGTTGGGGCCTGGTTAGACTGATGAATAATTCAGTCAGCTTCCATCAGCTCGGTCTCGTTTAGGTTCTTGATTAAAGTCAGCCTGCCTGTCGCTAAAATAGATGAAGTCGATTAACTTGTTTACACAGAGCCTGGCTTGTCATCCCCTCTACCCCTTCTTCACCTCCCCCTCCACACCACTCTAGCTACATCCAGCCCTCCCTCCAACTACTGCCTCATTCAATAGAAGCAGAACATATTCAGTCCAGGCCTAGTACTACCAGAGGAGAGGACTTTTACCCCCGGGCTTCCTGTAATGAACTACCAGAGGAGAGGACTTATACCCCTGGGCTTCCTGTAATGACCTACCAGAGGAGAGGGCGTCTACCCCTGGGCTTCCTGTAATGAAATACCAGAGAGGAGAGGACTTTTACCCCCGGGCTTCCTGTAATGAAATACCAGAGAGGAGAGGACTTTTACCCCCAGGCTTCCTGTAATGAATAGTTGTCTAGACATCAGCAGTGTTCTGTCTGTAGCCATCAAGTCAAAGGGATCACCTGATACACACCCCTGCTATTAATCTCATTAAACCTGTCTGACCTCACGGCTGACTCTTTGCCACTTTGCCAATCTCCAAACAAAGGGTGTGTGTGTGTGTGTGTGTGTCTCTGTCTCTCTCCCTCTCTCTCTCTCTCCCCAGATATGGTAAGTGAACCCAGGTCTTGTCACAGATTCACAGCTCAGCTCACAACACAAGAATGTCTCCAGTTCCTCCCTCTGCCCACTGACACTGAGACCTGACACTGACACTGAGACCAAGATAAAGCTTGGTCTCAAATGGATCTTCCAAATGGACAATGACCCCAAGCACACTTCCAAAGTTGTGGCAAAATGGCTTAAGGACAACAAAGTCACTTATTGTCGGAAGCTTGTGGAAGGCTACCCAAAAACGTTTGACCCAAGTTAAACAATTTAAAGGCAATGCTACCAAATACTAATTGAGTGTATGTAAACTTCTGACCCACTGGGAATGTGATGAAAGAACTAAAATCTGAAATAAATCATTCTCTCTACTATTATTCTGACATTTCACATTCTTAAAATAAAGTGGTGATCCTAACTGACCTAAGACAGGGAATTTTTACTAAGACTAAAATGTCAGTAATTGTGAAAAACTGAGTCTAAATGTATGTAAACGTTCCGACTTCAACTGTACATAGTGGCGACACAGTAAAGACATCTGAAAAATAGTACAACACCGTTTATAAAAAGTGTACCGGTGCTCGACCAGTCGGTGAAAAGCCACGACAGAGAGCGGATAATCGTCAAGGGCCAATGAATTACATTATCTTGGCCGTTAATGGATTTCGCCTTTGAGTTTGTCTCGCTGAAATGTTCTTACTCTTTCAAAACGGCTGCTGGACTTGTTGACTGCTCGATCCACACAGCAGACGTTGTGTGGGCTAGGTTAGTAATGCTGTGTTGCACAACATTTTACGTGGCGTCATTACGTCATGTACCTACGTTTATATAGGTATGCACGTCAGCTTTGACATCGCTTTCGCACATCGGTGTTAAACTAGACATCGGGCCGGCCGATACCGATGTTGACATTTTCAGCTAATAGCGTCCGATTCCGATATGTTTACCTATTTATCGTGCATCCCTAGTCAAAACTAACTAATCAACTCAGGAACATCCAATGTCGTCTTGGTAAGCAACTCCAGTGTATATTTTGCCTTGTGGTTTTGGTGTCATGCTGAAAAGTCCATTTGTCTCCCAGTGTCTGTTGGAAAGCAGACAGAACCATGTGAAGAGTGGTACTCAGTGATGGGTTGTGTTTGCCCCAAACATAACACTTTGTATTCTGGACAAAGAGTACATTTCTTTGCCAGATTTTTTGCTGTTTTACTTTAGTTGTTTGTTGCAAATAGGATTCAAGTTTTAGAAAATGTTTTATTCTGTACAGGCTTCCTTCTTTTCCCTCTGTCATTCAGGTTAGTATTGTGGAGTAACTACAATGTTGTTGATCCATCCTCAGTGTTCTCCTATCACAGCCGTTAAACTCCGTAACTCATTTAAAGTCACCCTCGGACTCAAGGTGAAATCCCTGAGCGGTTTCCTTCCTCTCCAGCAACTGAGTTAGGAAGGACGCCTGTATCTTTGTAGTGACTGGGTGTATTGATACACCATCCAAAGTGTAATTAATAACTTCACCATGCTCAACGGGATGTTCAATGTCTACTTTTTAGTTTT
Source organism: Brachymystax lenok tsinlingensis (assembly GCA_030435695.1). Classification (NCBI taxonomy): domain Eukaryota; kingdom Metazoa; phylum Chordata; class Actinopteri; order Salmoniformes; family Salmonidae; genus Brachymystax; species Brachymystax lenok. The sequence continues at coordinate 3,219,185 of CM059791.1, read as the reverse complement.
TTTACCCATCTACCAATAGGTGCCCTTCTTTGATGCATTGGAAAACCTCCCTGGTCTTTGTGGTTGAATCTGCTCGACTGAGGGACCTTACAGATAATTGTATGTGTGTGGGGTACAGAGATGAGGCAGTCAATCAAAAATCATGTTAAACACTATTATTGCACACAGAGTGAGTCCATGCAACCTATTATGGGACTTGTTAAGCAAATGTTGAATACTTATTGACTCAAGACATTTTCAGCTTTTCATTTTAAATTAATTAGTAAAAATGTCTAAAAACATAATTCCACTTTGACATTATGGGGTATTGTGTGTAGACCAGTGACACAAAATCTAAAATGTAATCCATTTTAAATTCAGACGAACAACAAAATGTGGAAAAAGTCAAGGGGTGTGAATGCTTTCAGAAGGCCCTGTACAGCCAAATAACCAGACAGTTTTATCCAACATCCAGTGCAGTGAGTATACATTGTTACTGTATGTTAATCCCTGGCAGACAATCACAACGAGGAGTGGTAGTGATGGTAACATACCTGTTTCTGCATCTCTATGTTGAGCCCATAGGACATCTCGTAATACTGCAACAGAAGAGGAAATATGATGATTATTTTGACCACAAGATTATTTTAGCTAAAAAAAACAAAAAAAAAAACAATATGAAATGGCACCATATTCCCTACAGTGCACTACATTTGACCAAGGCCACTATACATACACACTGAAGAAAAATATAAATGTGCAACAATTTCAAAGATTTTACTGAGTTACAGTTCATATAAGGAAATCAGTCAATTGAAATAAATAAATTAGGCTCTAATCTATGGATTCCACATGACTGGGAATACAGATATACATCTGTTGGTCACAGATACCTTTAAAAGGTAGGGGGTGTGGATCAGAAAACCAGTCAGTATCTGGTGTGACCACCATTTGCCTCAAGCAGCGTGACACATCTCCTTCACATAGAGTTGATCAGGATGTTGATTGTGACCTGTGGAATGTTGTCCCACTCCTCTTCAATGGCTGTGCGGCGGGATATTGGCGGGAACTGGAACACGCTGTCGTACACGTCGATCCAGAGCATCCCAAACATGCTCAACGGGTGACATGTCTGGTGGGTACGCAGGCCATGGAAGAACTGGGACGTTTGGCACAACAATGGGCCTCAGGATCTCATCACAGTATCTCTGCGCATTCAAATTGCCATCAATAAAATGCAAGTGTGTTGGTTGTCCGTAGCTTATGAGTGCCCCATTCCATAACCCCACCGCCACCATGGGGCACTCTGTTCACAACATTGACATCAGCAAACCGCTCACCCACACGATGCCATACACGTGGTCTGCGATTGTGAGGCCGGTTGGACATACTGCCAAATTATCTAAAAAGACAATTCTCTGGCAACAACTCTGGTGGACATTCCTGCAGTCAGCATGCCAATTGCACACTCCCTCAAAACTTGAGACATCTGTGATATTGTGTTGAGACAAAACTGCACATTTTAGAGTGGCCTTTTATTGTCCCCAGCACAAGGTGCACCTGTTTAATGACCATGCTGTTTAATCAGCTTCTTGATATGTCACACCTGTCAGGTGGATGGATTATCTTGGCAAAAGAGAAAATGCTCACTAACAGGGATGTAAACAAATTTGTACACAAAATTTGAGAAATAAGCTTTTCCCCCCTCAGTCCCCATCCCCTCCCCCTTCCCCTCAGACCCCATGGTTGAGATGTGTCTGTTACTTGAACTTTGTAAAGCATTTATTTGGGCTGCAATTTCTGAGGCTGGAAACGTATGAATTACCAGAGGTAATTCTGGGTCTTCCATTCCTGTGGCGGTCCTCATGAGAGCCAGTTTCATCATAGCGCTTGATGGATTTTGCGACTGCACTTGAAGAAACTTTCAAAGTTTTTAAATGTTTCCGCATTGACTGAACTTCATGTCTTAAAGTAATGATGGACTGACGTTTCTCTTTGCTTATTTGAGCTGTTCTTGCCATAATATGGACTTGGTCTTTTACCAAATATGGCTATTTTCTGTATGCCAACCCTACCTTGTCACAACACAACTGATTGGCTCAAACGCATTAAGAAGGAAAGAAATTCCACTTAAGGCGGCACACCTGTTAATTGAAATGCATTCCAGGTGACTACCTCTTAAAGCTGGTTGAGAGAATGCCAAGAGTGTGCAAAGCTTGTCATCAAGGCAAAGGGTTAGCAACTTTGAAGAATCTCAAATATTTTTTTGATTTGTTTAACACTTCTTTGGTTCCTACATGATTCAATGTGTGTTATTTCATAGCTTTGATGGTCTTCACAATACCATCTACAATGTAGAAAATAGTAAAAATAAAGAAATACCCTTGAATGAGTAGGTGTTCTAAAACCGTTTGACCGAGAAAAGACAAAAATTCCCCAAATGAGTGCGTTGGGCCTTTACCCCTCCTGTAATAACGGACTGACCAACAGGCTGAAACCACTGGCAGCAGCTGCATTATGAATTCACCTGGAATTTGATGTCGTTTTTTTTTTTTAAATAGTTTGTGGAAAACAGATCTTAATAAATGGCTGTTTAATTGATCTGTGTGTCAATTCACCACTATTGGCAAAATGGCAACCCTATTCCCTATAGAGTAGTACACTACTTTTGACAGGGGGAAATGGTACCCTATTCCCCATTCAGTAGTGCACTATATAGGGAATAGGTTGCCATTTGGGGCACAGTCGATATGTCTGTCTAAGGAATCCGGTTACACCAAGGAGGGCCAGTGTCTCTCTGATCTGCTATCAGACATCCCGGCTCTCTCCTCGTCTTGTCTTGGTTCAAAGGTCATTTTGGAAGAAGCTAATGCACTGAATAGTACGTTGAGCTTCTCAAAGTAATTGCGCACACACACACACACACACGTAAGCCATTTCTGCCCCTGAGTCTCTGACCGTCGCTGCCTGTGGTCTCGATGGATTACATGTCACTCACACACCTGCCAGAGGTATCATAGGTGAACAGAGCAACATAGTTAAAACTGAGCAAATAGACAGTTCTGTGTGCTCTTCTAGACCAGTGGTTCCCAAACGTTTTATAGTCCCGTATCTCTTCAAACATTCAACCTCCAGCTGCGTCAAATGTTTCGGGTAGCCTTCCACAATCTTCCCACAATAAGTTGGGTGACTTTGTTGTCCTTAAGCCATTTTGCCACAACTTTGGAAGTGGTACCAACCACAGGCACAACACACACACACCTATCAACCACAGGCACAACACACACACACCACCTATCAACCACAGGCACAACACACACACACACACACACACACACCTATCAACCACAGGCACAACACACACACACCCATCAACCACAGGCACAACACACACACACACACACACACACACACACACCTATCAACCACAGGCACCACACACACACACACACCTATCAACCACAGGCACAACACACACACACCTATCAACCACAGGCACAACACACACACACCTATCAACCAGCTACCGCACGGCGGGCAGTACCGGCGATACCGGAGCACCAAGTCTAGGTCCAAAAGGCTTCTTAACAGCATCTACCCCGAAACCATAAGACTCCTGAACATCTAATCAAATGGCTACCCAGACTCCTCTTTTACACTGCTGCTATTGTATTCAGCATTTCACTGTAAGGTCTACACCTGTTGTATTCAGCATTTCACTGTAAGGTCTACACCTGTTGTATTCAGCATTTCACTGTAAGGTCTACACCTGTTGTATTCAGCATTTCACTGTAAGGTCTACACCTGTTGTATTCAGCATTTCACTGTAAGGTCTACACCTGTTGTATTCAGCATTTCACTGTAAGGTCTACACCTGTTGTATTCAGCATTTCACTGTAAGGTCTACACCTGTTGTATTCAGCATTTCACTGTAAGGTCTACACCTGTTGTATTCAGCATTTCACTGTGAGGTCTACACCTGTTGTATTCAGCATTTCACTGTAAGGTCTACACCTGTTGTATTCAGCATTTCACTGTAAGGTCTACACCTGTTGTATTCAGCATTTCACTGTAAGGTCTACACCCTGTTGTATTCAGCATTTCACTGTAAGGTCTACACCTGTTGTATTCAGCATTTCACTGTGAGGTCTACACCTGTTGTATTCAGCATTTCACTGTAAGGTCTACACCTGTTGTATTCAGCATTTCACTGTAAGGTCTACACCTGTTGTATTCAGCATTTCACTGTAAGGTCTACACCTGTTGTATTCAGCATTTCACTGTAAGGTCTACACCTGTTGTATTCAGCATTTCACTGTAAGGTCTACACCTGTTGTATTCAGCATTTCACTGTAAGGTCTACACCTGTTGTATTCAGCATTTCACTGTAAGGTCTACACCTGTTGTATTCAACATTTCACTGTAAGGTCTACACCTGTTGTATTCAGCATTTCACTGTAAGGTCTACACCTGTTGTATTCAGCATTTCACTGTAAGGTCTACACCTGTTGTATTCAGCATTTCACTGTAAGGTCTACACCTGTTGTATTCAGCATTTCACTGTAAGGTCTACACCTGTTGTATTCAGCATTTCACTGTAAGGTCTACACCTGTTGTATTCAGCATTTCACTGTAAGGGTCTACACCTGTTGTATTCAGCATTTCACTGTAAGGTCTACACCTGTTGTATTCAGCATTTCACTGTAAGGTCTACACCTGTTGTATTCAGCATTTCACTGTAAGGTCTACACCTGTTGTATTCAGCATTTCACTGTAAGGTCTACACCTGTTGTATTCAGCATTTCACTGTAAGGTCTACACCTGTTGTATTCAGCATTTCACTGTGAGGTCCACACCTGTTGTATTCAGCATTTCACTGTAAGGTCTACACCTGTTGTATTCAGCATTTCACTGTAAGGTCTACACCTGTTGTATTCAGCATTTCACTGTAAGGTCTACACCTGTTGTATTCAGCATTTCACTGTAAGGTCTACACCTGTTGTATTCAGCATTTCACTGTAAGGTCTACACCTGTTGTATTCAGCATTTCACTGTAAGGTCTACACCTGTTGTATTCAGCATTTCACTGTAAGGTCTACTACACCTGTTGTATTCAGCATTTCACTGTAAGGTCTACTACACCTGTTGTATTCAGCATTTCACTGTAAGGTCTACACCTGTTGTATTCAGCATTTCACTGTAAGGTCTACTACACCTGTTGTATTCAGCATTTCACTGTAAGGTCTACACCTGTTGTATTCAGCATTTCACTGTAAGGTCTACACCTGTTGTATTCAGCATTTCACTGTAAGGTCTACACCTGTTGTATTCAGCATTTCACTGTAAGGTCTACACCTGTTGTATTCAGCATTTCACTGTAAGGTCTACACCTGTTGTATTCAGCATTTCACTGTAAGGTCTACACCTGTTGTATTCAGCATTTCACTGTAAGGTCTACTCCTGTTGTATTCGGCGCATGTGACAAATAACATTTGATTTGAGGTATGAGACACACACACACACCTATCAACCACATGTACAACACACACACACACACACACACACACACACACACAGACAGACACACCTATCAACCACATGTACAACACACACACACAGACAGACACACCTATGAAGCACAGACAGGTACATGAAACCCAGAGGTGAAGATGATCCCTCTCTCTACAAGCCTGTTCATTCAGGCTTGTATCCTATTGTATCGTACTCTTACCATAACATAGTGGCGCTGCATCTCTGTCTTCTCATTGGACAGCTTGTCGTACTCCACCTTAAGACTTAAAATAGGGAGACAAAGTGTCAATTTACATGCGTCTCTCTGGATCCCTCCCCAATGGTACCCTAATTCCAATGGGCCCTGGTCCAAAGTAGTGCACTATATAGGGAATAGGGTGCCAGCCTTGGTCTAAAGTAGTGCGCTATATAGGGAATAGAACCCTGGTCCAAAGTAGTGCACTATATAGGGAATAGGGCCCTGGTCCAAAGTAGTGCACTATACAGGGAATAGGGCTCTGGTCCAAAGTAGTGTACTATATAGGGAATAGGGCTCTGGTCTAAAGTAGTGCACTATATAGGGAATAGGATGCCATAGGGCTCTGGTCTAAAGTAGTGCACTATATAGGGAATAGGGCCCTGGTCCAAAGTAGTGCACTATACAGGGAATAGGGCTCTGGTCCAAAGTAGTGTACTATATAGGGAATAGGGCTCTGGTCCAAAGTAGTGCACTATATAGGGAATAGGATGCCATAGGGCTCTGGTCTAAAGTAGTGCACTATATAGGGAATAGGGTTCCATTAAGGACGATCTGCTGTGCCGGCCTCTTCAATAAATCACTGTCAGTCAGTCTAGTTTGAAACCACTTCACTGTTGCATATGTCAACTTCAGCATCTTTTGTTTTCCCCTCTGAAACATCAACAACACTGAGCGGTCAAACATAGGGGCTAAACAGCTCTCCTAATTCAGAGGAGTTTGCAATATAGAAGTAGAGCCAGGTATATGAAGCACTCTGTTCAATTTACATCACATTCAGTGTCTCTAAGGGACATTTTGCACAGTGAAGATTTTGGCTAGCTTTTAATCCATGTCCAAGCCTTCTTCCATATTGATGGACTCGCGTCTAAAAATGAAAAATCACAAACGTAGCGAATTCAGTCGGGATGACAGCAGAACCTCTACGCTGACCATTTTTTTTACACGGAGCACGTGTGCGCCTAAGTTGAACAATTTAGGGAGTACTCAAAATACATTTAGGAGCACAATGAAAAAAACATTTGAGGTAATAAAGACGTTTTCGTAGTAGTGATGGCGCAAGCATGACGGTGGTGTATTCTCCACTCAGGGGCTGCGGTACAGTGAAAGACATCATGGGTGATGTGTTTCTAGGCACACTGGTGCGCCTACATTTTAATTCCAGGTCGCACCTCAAAATATCTAGACACATATGCCAGTAGAATGGTAGTACTGTAGAGCCCTGGACAGGCTACCATTTCGCAATGATATAGGCTTATATGTGACTAGTTACCTGTGATATTGGCCCTGCAGGTACTGACTAGTTACCTAAGATATTGGGCCTGCAGGAACTGACCAGTTACCTAAGATATTGGGCCTGCAGGAACTGACCAGTTACCTGTGATATTGGGCCTGCATGGAACTGACTAGTTACCTGTGATATTGGGCCAGCATGGAACTGACTAGTTACCTGTGATACTAGTTACCTGTGATATTGGGCGGCAGGAACTGACCAGTTACCTGTGATATTGGGCCAGCATGGAAATGACCAGTTACCCAAGATATTGGACCTGCAGGTACTGACTAGTTACCTGTGATATTGGGCCAGCATGGAACTGACTAGTTACCTGTGATATTGGGCCAGCATGGAACTGACTAGTTACCTGTGATATTGGGCCAGCATGGAACTGACTAGTTACCTGTGATATTGGGCCTGCATGGAACTGACTAGTTACCTGTGATATTGGGCCTGCATGGAACTGACTAGTTACCTGTGATATTGGGCCTGCATGGAACTGACTAGTTACCTGTGATATTGGGCCTGCATGGAACTGACTAGTTACCTGTGATATTGGGCCTGCATGGAACTGACTAGTTACCTGTGATATTGGGCCTGCATGGAACTGACTAGTTACCTGTGATATTGGGCCTGCATGGAACTGACTAGTTACCTGTGATATTGGGCCTGCATGGAACTGACTAGTTACCTGTGATATTGGGCCTGCATGGAACTGACTAGTTACCTGTGATATTGGGCCTGCATGGAACTGACTAGTTACCTGTGATATTGGGCCTGCATGGAACTGACTAGTTACCTGTGATATTGGGCCTGCATGGAACTGACTAGTTACCTGTGATATTGGGCCTGCATGGAACTGACTAGTTACCTGTGATATTGGGCCTGCATGGAACTGACTAGTTACCTGTGATATTGGGCCTGCATGGAACTGACTAGTTACCTGTGATATTGGGCCTGCATGGAACTGACTAGTTACCTGTGATATTGGGCCTGCAGGAACTGACCAGTTACCTGTGATATTGGGCCTGCATGGAACTGACCAGTTACCTGTGATATTGGGCCTGCATGGAACTGACCAGTTACCTGTGATATTGGGCCTGCATGGAACTGACCAGTTACCTGTGATATTGGGCCTGCATGGAACTGACCAGTTACCTGTGATATTGGGCCTGCATGGAACTGACCAGTTACCTGTGATATTGGGCCTGCATGGAACTGACCAGTTACCTGTGATATTGGGCCTGCATGGAACTGACCAGTTACCTGTGATATTGGGCCTGCATGGAACTGACCAGTTACCTGTGATATTGGGCCTGCATGGAACTGACCAGTTACCTGTGATATTGGGCCTGCATGGAACTGACCAGTTACCTGTGATATTGGGCCTGCATGGAACTGACCAGTTACCTGTGATATTGGGCCTGCATGGAACTGACCAGTTACCTGTGATTTTGGGCCTGCATGGAACTGACTAGTTACCTGTGATATTGGGCCACAGGAACTGACTAGTTACCCCAGATATTGGGCCTGCAGGAACTGACTAGTTACCTAAGATATTGGGCGGCAGGGCAGGAACTGACCAGTTACCTGTGATATTGGGCCTGCATGGAACTGACTAGTTACCTCAGATATTGGGCCTGCAGGAACTGACTAGTTACCTGTGATATTGGGCCAACATGGAACTGACTAGTTACCTGTGATATTGGGCGGCATTGGACCTGACCAGTTACCCCAGATATTGGGCCTGCATGGAACTGACTAGTTACCTGTGATATTGGGCGGCATTGGACCTGACCAGTTACCCCAGATATTGGGCCAGCATGGAACTGACTAGTTACCTGTGATATTGAGCCTGCAGGAACTGAAACTCGTCTTTGATCCTGTCGCAGGACTCTGCTACGGTGAACTTGAACCCAGGCTGACTCGGCTGCCCGTGACCAGGTGCCTGAAACAACAAGGAGAGAACATCACATCGTCAGATGAGATCATTAGAAAGGAGAGATGTGATGCACATGCAAGAAGTTTGATCTTGTTTAGTCTTCACCTTTATTGAATTCAATCGGCTATATTTATATACATATATTTCAGCTCCTCATTAGGACAGGCTATATTTCAGCTCCTCATTAGGACAGGCTAGAGCGTTGGACTTGTAACCGGAGGGTCGCAAGTTCGAATCCCGAGCTGACAAGGTATAAATCTGGCGTTCTGCCCCTGAACAAGGCAGTTAACCCACTGTTCGCCGGGCGCTGAAGACGTGGATGTCGATTAAGGCAGCCCCCCGCACCTCTCTGATTCAGAGGGGTTGGGTTAAATGCGGAAGACACATTTCAGTTGAAGGCATTCGGTTGTACAACTGACTAATAATGGCGACTTTGACTTTATATATCTCAGATCATCATTTGGACAGGACGTGTATATATATATATATATATATATATATATATATATATATATATATCAGCTCATCATTAGGACAGGAGTCTATATATTTCAGCTCATCAGGTTCATCCTTGGGAGCAATTTCCAAACGCCTGAAGGTACCACGTTCATCTGTACAAACGATAGTACGCAAGTATAAACACCATGGGACCACGCAGCCGTCATACTGCTCAGGAAAGAGACGCATTCTGTCTCCTAGAGTCTCCTAGAGATGAACGTGCTTTGGTGCGAAAAGTGCAAATCAATCCCAGAACAACAGCAAAGGAACTTATGAAGGAGGAAACAGGTACAAAAGTATATATATTCACAGTAAAACGAGTCCTATATCGACATAACCTGAAAGGCCGCTCAGCAAGGAAGAAGCCACTGCTCCAAAACCGCCATAAAAAAGCCAGACTACGGTTTGCAACTGCACATGGGGACTTTTTGGCGAAATGTCCTCTGGTCTGATGAAACAAAACTAGAACTGTTTGGCCATAATGATCATCGTTATGTTTGGAGGAAAAAGGGGGAGGCTTGCAAGCCGAAGAACACCATCCCAACCGTGAAGCACGGGGGTGGCAGCATCATGTTGTGGGGGTGCTTTGCCGCAGGAGGGACTGATGCACTTCACAAAACAGATGGCATCATGAGGGAGGAAAATGATGTGGATATATTGAAGCAACATCTCAAGACATCAGTCAGGAAGTTAAAGCTTGGTCGCAAACGGGTCTTCCAAATGGACAATGACCCCAAGCATACTTCCAAAGTTGTGGCAAAATGGCTTAAGGACAACAAAGTCAAGGTATTGGAGTGGCCATCACAAAGGACCTTCAATCATATAGAAAATTTGTGGGCAGAACTGAAAAAGCGTGTGCGACCAAGGAGGCCTACAAACCTGACTCAGTTACACCAGCTCTGTCAGGAGGAATGGGCCAAAATTCACCCAACTTATTGTGGGAAGCTTGTGGAAGGCTACCCGAAACGTTTGACCCAAGTTAAAAAATGTAAAGGCAATGCTACCTAATACTAATTAAGTGTATGTAAACTTCTGACCCACTGGGAATGTGATGAAAGAAATAAAAGCTGAAATAAAATGTTCTCTCTACTATTATTCTGACATTTCACATTCTTAAAATAAAGTGGTGATCCTAACTGTGATCCTAATTTTTACTAGGATTAAATGTCAGGAATTGTGAAGAACTGAGTTTAAATGTATTTGACTAAGGTGTACAGTGGGGCAAAAAAGTATTTAGTCAGCCACCAATTGTGCAAGTTCTCCAACTTAAAAAGATTAGAGAGGCCTGTAATTTTCATCATAGGTACACTTCAACTATGACAGACTAAATGAGAAAAAGAAATCCAGAAAATCACATTGTAGGATTTTTAATTTATTTATTTGCAAATTATGGTGGAAAATAAGTATTTGGTCAATAACAAAAGTTTCTCAATACTTTGTTATATACCCTTTGTTGGCAATGACAGAGGTCAAACGTTTTCTGTAAGTCTTCACAAGGTTTTCACACACTGTTGCTGGTATTTTGGCCCATTCCTCCATGCAGATCTCCTCTAGAGCAGGGATGTTTTGGGGCTGTCGCTGGGCAACACGGACTTTCAACTCCCTCCAAAGATTTTCTATGGGGTTGAGATCTGGAGACTGGCTAGGCCACTCCAGGACCTTGAAATGCTTCTTCGGCCACTCCTTCGTTCGGCGGTGTGTTTGGGATCATTGTCATGCTGAAAGACCCAGCCACGTTTCATCTTCAATGCCCTTGCTGATGGAAGGAGGTTTTCACTCAAAATCTCACGATACATGGCCCCATTCATTCTTTCCTTTACACGGATCAGTCGCCCTGGTCCCTTCGCAGAAAAACAGCCCCAAAGCATGATGTTTCCACCCCCATGCTTCACAGTAGGTATGGTGTTCTTTGGATGCAACTCAGCATTCTTTGTCCTCCAAACACGACGAGTTGAGTTTTTACCAAAAAGTTCTATTTTGGTTTCATCTGACCATATGACATTCTCCCCAATCCTCATCTGGATGCTCTCTAGCAAACTTCAGACGGCCTGAACATGTACTGGCTTAAGCAGGGGGACACGTCTGGCACTGCAGGATTTGAGTCCCTGGCGGCGAGTGTGTTACTGATGGTAGGCTTTGTTACTTTGGTCCCAGCTCTCTGCAGGTCATTCTCTAGGTCCCCGTGTGGTTCTGGGATTTTTGCTCACCGTTCTTGTGATCATTTTGACCCCACGGGTGAGATCTTGCGTGGAGCCCCAGATCGAGGAAGATTATCAGTGGTCTTGTATGTCTTCCATTTCCTAATAATTGCTCCCACAGTTGATTTCTTCAAACCAAGCTGCTTACCTATTGCAGATTCAGTCTTCCCAACCTGGTGCAGGTCTACAATTTTGTTTCTGGTGTCCTTTGACAGCTCTTTGGTCTTGGCCATAGTGGAGTTTGGAGTGTGACTGTTTGAGGTTGTGGACAGGTGTCTTTTATACTGATAACAAGTTCAAACAGGTGCCATTAATACAGGTAATGAGTGGAGGACAGAGGAGCCTCTTAAAGAAGAAGTTACAGGTCTGAGAGCCAGAAATCTTGCTTGTTTGTATGTGACCAAATACTTCTTTTCCACCATAATTTGCAAATAAATTCATTAAAAATCCTACAATGTGATTTTCTGGATTTTTTTTCCTCATTTTGTCTGTCATAGTTGAAGTGTACCTATGATGAAAATTACAGGCCTCTCATCTTTTTAAGTGAGAGAACTTGCACAATTGGTGGCTGACTAAATACTTTTTTGCCCCACTGTATGTAAACTTCTGATTTCAACTGTATATCTCAGCTCCTCATTAGGACAGGACATATGTATATATTTCAGCTCCTCATTAAGACAGGACATGTGTAGATATTTCAGATCATCATTAGGACAGGACATGTGTATATATTTCAACTCATCATTAGGACAGGACATGTGTATATATTTCAGCCCATCACTAGTATAGGTGTATATATATTTCAGCCCAACACTAGTACAGGTGTATATATATAATTTCAGCCCATCATTAGGACAGGTATATATATATATATATTTCAGCCCATCATTAGGACAGGACATGTGTATATATTTCAGCCCATCATTAGGACAGGACATGTGTATATATTTCAGCCCATCACTAGTATAGGTGTATATATTTCAGCCCATCATTAGGACAGGTATATATATATATATTTCAGCCCATCATTAGGACAGGACATGTGTATATATTTCAGCCCATCACTAGTATAGGTGTATATATTTCAGCCCATCATTAGGACAGGACATGTGTATATATTTCAGCCCATCACTAGTATAGGTGTATATATTTCAGCCCATCATTAGGACAGGACATGTGTATATATTTCAGCCCATCACTAGTATAGGTGTATATATTTCAGCCCATCACTAGTATAGGTGTATATATTTCAGCCCATCACTAGTATAGGTGTATATATTTCAGCCCAACACTAGTACAGGTGTATATATATAATTTCAGCCCATCATTAGGACAGGTATATATATATTTCAGCCCATCATTAGGACAGGTATATATATATTTCAGCCCATCATTAGGACAAGTATATATATTTCAGCCCATCATTAGGACAGAACGTGTATTTTTGACACTAGACTGGCCAGCCTGTGTTACAGCTTCTTGAAGATTAGATGGGGCATCAGTATTTCACATTGGATGGGTAGGGTGCATAAAATGTGTATTACACACTGTCTGCTGTTTGGCACTCTGGGACAGTATTCATTGTGTCTCAGGGTAGAAGTGCCGATCTAGTATCAGCCCCCCCCCTTCATATTGAAAGGCAAAAACTGATCCTAGATCTACACTTCTACTGAACACAGGACTTCATTCATAGATCTGGCTATTATTGTGTTCCAGATCATAGGAGTGTTTGTGTATGGGTCCATCTGGAGTAGCTAACGTAACACTTCTAGCTACTGCAGTAGCTATGCCAACGGTAGCGTTCTGAAAAAAGGAGGGAGGGAGATTTTACAACCGGCTCCAGAGGACGACGTGCGGCCCTTGTAAGGCTGAGCATGAAACGCCATCACATTCACAGCGCCGCATAAAACACCATCACATTCACAGCGCCTTACTTCGCATGGATGGATGGGCTGACAGTGCCAGAGAAGAGAGGGGGATGGTGTAAAACACTTTTTTTTTTTCTCTCTCTCTCTCTCTCTATTTGGAATTCAAAGCAGATGTCACTTTTTCTTTTTTTTTGTGGGTGTATATAGCATGTACACAATCATCTCTCCAACATCACACCATAAGACACACACAAATTTGACTTCTGATACGAGTATGACAGCTAATATTGTTGTTAATGTAGCTAGCTACAGTAAGAGTAGCAATGGTATTTCAGTCACTTCAGTTGAAGGCAACATTATGGTGAAAGATCTTCTGAAAGACAGATAGCTAGAACAGGACTCAATCGTTGCAGAACTCTCCGTGCAAGTCTGTGTTCGGAGAAGGATAAAACATTACAAAAGAAGGCAATAACATACCGGATGTCGGCCCTGCGGATACATCTTGAAATGTATCCTTTGTTTATTTGTGGGAGAAGCGAGTGCTTCGGTCCTCTGGTGATGAGACGGTCCGTGTCTGGGGCGCCACTGTCTCTGCTCCTCTCACAACAACAGTCTGTGGTGGGGGAGAGAGAGAGAGCGAGAGAGAGAGAGAGCAACCTCAAAATCCTTCGTCGATAACGCGATTTAATATGTTGAAAACAGGAGAAGGAAGCCCAGACTGTCATAGACTGGAGGAGATGTATTACAAAAAGCGGACAACAAAATACACATGAACATCATTAACTAGCTAACACCAGCTAACATTAGGATAGCTCCACATTTTCACACCAGCAGCAGCAGTGTGCCCGATCTAACCACCGTGTTGGCTGTAAATTCCACTTTCCCAACTTGATAAGAGCAGCGACGGCTAGCTAACGGTAAGTAACCTGTTTAGCTAGCCGAACAAGCTAGTTTGCCCGGCGCTACAGCGCCTAGCCACAAACGGTAACGTGAAGCTAGCCAAGTTACCCAACTACGTACTCTCCGTGTTGACTTTTATTTTTTTATTTTTAATAATTCTCCTACCTGTGTGTTTCGGTTACTCGGATGATTTGATGTGAAAAGTACAGATGGTTTTTAGTTTTTTTTTCTTCAGAAATCCGTCCAAAAGGGTGTCTGGATGTCGGAGACCACAGCAGTCATCATCCCCCCGCTTCTCCACCACGACGAGCTAGCCAACGGCTCTCCGGTCTGCTTCACGACCAAACGGTTTCTCTAGCTCACTGTACTTGACACGGTTTTCTTTGACAAGATGTCTGCTTTTAATCCACAAGGTATATTCTCAAATATGTCTAAGGAATTTGAAGAGTTTTGGAGAAAAAAAAAAATATATATATATATATATAGTTTTTTTTTCTTCCCAAAAGCGTATCTCTTAACATGGTAACAGTTTAGTCCTTCGACAATGTCACATATCGCCGTTTTATCCACCGCCGCCACACAGCAAGCTCTCCCCCGGTCCGTGTCACTCACAGGCTGAACGGCCGTCAAAGCGCGCCTCTGTCTGTCCAATCACATTTGCTCTGGAGGAGTGTACGGTGACTCGGACCTATCAGAGAACGATGTCCCCCACGTGGGGGCCTCGGTTCCAACTTGAGACGTTCGTTTTGTGACGCGGGGGCCTTTCTCGCCACGCGAGTCGGTTCAAATCAAAGTGACGTGCGGGTAAAGGACAGTCTTGCAGGGATTTTTTTAAAAAGCGGATAGCCATAATACTGCTTAATAGTTAATTCATGGTTACCCGGACTATTCTGCACCAACCTTATCTTGCACAGACTCCTATGCATGAGCTGTATATACTGGTACTCCCTGTATATATCAAGAAGCTATATACACACACTATAAACACACTCACACAAAACCCACACACGTTCACATACACTACTACACACACACACAACGCATACCGACAACACAAACAAACACATGCACACACACACATATGTGTACTGACACAACAGAAACACACACACTTGTACACTCATCATATGCTGCCGCTACTCTGTTCTTTATTTTACTCTTATTATTATCTATCCTGATGTCTAGTCACTTTGCCCTGCCTTCATGTACATATCTACCTCAAATACCTTATTATTATCTATCCTGATGCCTAGTCACTTTACCCTGCCTTCATGTACATATCTACCTCTAATACCTTATTATTATCTATCCTGATGCCTAGTCACTTTACCCTGCCTTCATGTACATATCTACCTCTAATATCTTATTATCTATCCTGATGTCTAGTCACTTTGCCCTGCCTTCATGTACATATCTACCTCAAATACCTTATTATTATCTATCCTGATGTCTAGTCACTTTGCCCTGCCTTCATGTACATATCTATCTCAAATACCTTATTATTATCTATCCTGATGCCTAGTCACTTTGCCCTGCCTTCATGTACATATCTACCTCTAATACCTTATTATTATCTATCCTGATGCCTGGTCACTTTGCCCTGCCTTCATGTACATATCTACCTCTAATACCTTATTATTATCTATCCTGATGTCTAGTCACTTTACCCTGCCTTCATGTACATATCTACCTCTAATACCTTATTATGATCTATCCTGATGTCTAGTCACTTTACCCTGCCTTCATGTACATATCTACCTCAAATACCTTATTATTATCTATCCTGATGTCTAGTCACTTTACCCTGCCTTCATGTACATATCTACCTCTAATACCTTATTATCTATCCTGATGTCTAGTCACTTTGCCCTGCCTTCATGTACATATCTACCTCAAATACCTTATTATTATCTATCCTGATGTCTAGTCACTTTGCCCTGCCTTCATGTACATATCTATCTCAAATACCTTATTATTATCTATCCTGATGCCTAGTCACTTTACCCTGCCTTCATGTACATATCTACCTCTAATACCTCATAACCCTCCACATTGATCTGGTACTGGTACTCCCTGTATATAGCTGCACATTGATCTGGTACTCCCTGTATATAGCTCCACATTGATCTGGTACTGGTACTCCCTGCATATAGCTCCACATTGATCTGGTACTGGTACTCCCTGTATATAGTTCCACAGTGATCTGGTACTCCCTGTATATAGCTCCACATTGATCTGGTAGTCCCTGTATATAGCTCCACATTGATCTGGTACTCCCTGTATATAGCTCCACATTGATCTGGTACTCCCTGTATATAGCTCCACATTGATCTGGTACTAGTACTCCCTGTATATAGCTCCACATTGATCTGGTACTCCCTGTATATAGCTCCACATTGATCTGGTACTCCCTGTATATAGCTCCACATTGATCTGGTACTGGTACTCCCTGTATATAGCTCCACATTGATCTGGTACTCCCTGTATATAGCTCCACAGTGATCTGGTACTGGTACTCCCTGTATATAGCTGCACATTGATCTGGTACTCCCTGTATATAGCTGCACATTGATCTGGTACTCCCTGTATATAGCTCCACATTGATCTGGTACTCCCTGTATATAGCTCCACATTGATCTGGTACTCCCTGTATATAGCTCCACATTGATCTGGTACTCCCTGTATATAGCTCCACATTGATCTGGTACTGGTACTCCCTGTATATAGCTCCACATTGATCTGGTACTCCCTGTATATAGCTCCACAGTGATCTGGTACTGGTACTCCCTGTATATAGCTGCACATTGATCTGGTACTCCCTGTATATAGCTGCACATTGATCTGGTACTCCCTGTATATAGCTCCACATTGATCTGGTACTGGTACTCCCTGTATATAGCTCCACATTGATCTGTTACTGGTACTCCCTGTATATAGCTCCACATTGATCTGGTACTGGTACTCCCTGTATATAGCTCCACATTGATCTGGTACTGGTACTCCCTGTATATAGCTCCATATTGATCTGGTACTCCCTGTATATAGCTCCACATTGATCTGGTACTGGTACTCCCTGTATATAGCTCCACATTGATCTGGTACTGATACTCCCTGTATATAGCTCTACATTGATCTGGTACTGGTACTCCCTGTCTATAGCTCCACATTGATCTGGTACAGGTATTCCCTGTATATAGCTCCACATTGATCTGGTACAGGTACTCCCTGTATATAGCTCCACAGTGATCTGGTACTCCCTATATATATCTCCACATTGATCGGGTACTGGTACTCCCTGTATATAGCTCCACAGTGATCTGGTACTCCCTGTATATAGCTCCACATTGATCTGGTACTGGTACTCCCTGTATATAGCTCCACATTGATCTGATACTCTCTGTATATAGCTCCACATTGATCTGGTACTCCCTGTATATAGCTCCACAGTGATCTGGTACTTCCTGTATATAGCTCCGGAGTGATCTGGTACTCCCTGTATATAGCTCCACAGTGATCTGGTACTCCCTGAATATAGCTCCACAGTGATCTGGTACTCCCTGTATATAGCTCCACAGTGATCTGGTACTCCCTGTATATAGCTCCACATTGATCTGGTACGTGTACTCCCTGTATATAGCTCCACAGTGATCTGATACTGGTACTCCCCGTATATAGCTCCACAGTGATCTGGTACTGGTACTCCCTGTATATAGGTCCACATTGATCTGGTACTCCCTATCTAAAGCTCCACATTGATCTGGTACTGGTACTCCCTGTTTATAGCTCCACATTGATCTGGTACTCCTGTATATAGCTCCACATTGATCTGGTACTGGTACTCCCTGTATATAGCTCCACATTGATCTGGTACTCCCTATCTAAAGCTCCACATTGATCTGGTACAGGTATTCCCAGTATATAGCTCCACATTGATCTGTTACTGGTACTCCCTGTATATAGCTCCACATTGATCTGGTACTGGTACTCCCTGTATATAGCTCCACATTGATCTGGTACTGGTACTCCCTGTATATAGCTCCACATTGATCTGGTACTCCCTGTATATAGCTCCACATTGATCTGGTACTGGTACTCCCTGTATATAGCTCCACATTGATCTGGTACTGGTACTCCCTGTATATAGCTCCACATTGATCTGGTACTCCCTGTATATAGCTCCACATTGATCTGGTACTGGTACTCCCTGTATATAGCTCCACATTGATCTGGTACTCCCTGTCTAAAGCTCCACATTGATCTGGTACAGGTATTCCCAGTATATCTACCTCTAATACCTTATTATCTATCCTGATGTCTAGTCACTTTGCCCTGCCTTCATGTACATATCTACCTCAAATACCTTATTATTATCTATCCTGATGTCTAGTCACTTTGCCCTGCCTTCATGTACATATCTATCTCAAATACCTTATTATTATCTATCCTGATGCCTAGTCACTTTGCCCTGCCTTCATGTACATATCTACCTCTAATACCTTATTATTATCTATCCTGATGCCTGGTCACTTTGCCCTGCCTTCATGTACATATCTACCTCTAATACCTTATTATTATCTATCCTGATGTCTAGTCACTTTACCCTGCCTTCATGTACATATCTACCTCTAATACCTTATTATGATCTATCCTGATGTCTAGTCACTTTACCCTGCCTTCATGTACATATCTACCTCAAATACCTTATTATTATCTATCCTGATGTCTAGTCACTTTACCCTGCCTTCATGTACATATCTACCTCTAATACCTTATTATCTATCCACATTGATCTGGTACTCCCTGTATATAGCTCCACAGTGATCTGGTACTCCCTGTATATAGCTCCACATTGATCTGGTACTGGTACTCCCTGTATATAGCTCCACATTGATCTGGTACTCCCTGTATATAGCTCCACAGTGATCTGGTACTGGTACTCCCTGTATATAGCTGCACATTGATCTGGTACTCCCTGTATATAGCTGCACATTGATCTGGTACTCCCTGTATATAGCTCCACATTGATCTGGTACTGGTACTCCCTGTATATAGCTCCACATTGATCTGGTACTCCCTGTATATAGCTCCACATTGATCTGGTACTCCCTGTATATAGCTCCACATTGATCTGGTACTCCCTGTATATAGCTCCACATTGATCTGGTACTGGTACTCCCTGTATATAGCTCCACATTGATCTGGTACTCCGCTGTATATAGCTCCACAGTGATCTGGTACTGGTACTCCTGTATATAGCTGCACATTGATCTGGTACTCCCTGTATATAGCTGCACATTGATCTGGTACTCCCTGTATATAGCTCCACATTGATCTGGTACTGGTACTCCCTGTATATAGCTCCACATTGATCTGTTACTGGTACTCCCTGTATATAGCTCCACATTGATCTGGTACTGGTACTCCCTGTATATAGCTCCACATTGATCTGGTACTGGTACTCCCTGTATATAGCTCCATATTGATCTGGTACTCCCTGTATATAGCTCCACATTGATCTGGTACTGGTACTCCCTGTATATAGCTCCACATTGATCTGGTAATGATACTCCCTGTATATAGCTCTACATTGATCTGGTACTGGTACTCCCTGTCTATAGCTCCAAATTGATCTGGTACAGGTATTCCCTGTATATAGCTCCACATTGATCTGGTACAGGTACTCCCTGTATATAGCTCCACAGTGATCTGGTACTCCCTATATATATCTCCACATTGATCGGGTACTGGTACTCCCTGTATATAGCTCCACAGTGATCTGGTACTCCCTGTATATAGCTCCACATTGATCTGGTACTGGTACTCCCTGTATATAGCTCCACATTGATCTGATACTCTCTGTATATAGCTCCACATTGATCTGGTACTCCCTGTATATAGCTCCACAGTGATCTGGTACTTCCTGTATATAGCTCCGGAGTGATCTGGTACTCCCTGTATATAGCTCCACAGTGATCTGGTACTCCCTGAATATAGCTCCACAGTGATCTGGTACTCCCTGTATATAGCTCCACAGTGATCTGGTACTCCCTGTATATAGCTCCACATTGATCTGGTACGTGTACTCCCTGTATATAGCTCCACAGTGATCTGATACTGGTACTCCCCGTATATAGCTCCACAGTGATCTGGTACTCCCTGTATATAACTCCACATTGATCTGGTACGTGTACTCCCTGTATATAGCTCCACAGTGATCTGGTACTGGTACTCCCTGTATATAGCTCCACATTGATCTGGTACTGGTACTCCCTGTATATAGGTCCACATTGATCTGGTACTCCCTATCTAAAGCTCCACATTGATCTGGTACTGGTACTCCCTGTTTATAGCTCCACATTGATCTGGTACTCCTGTATATAGCTCCACATTGATCTGGTACTGGTACTCCCTGTATATAGCTCCACATTGATCTGGTACTCCCTATCTAAAGCTCCACATTGATCTGGTACAGGTATTCCCAGTATATAGCTCCACATTGATCTGTTACTGGTACTCCCTGTATATAGCTCCACATTGATCTGGTACTGGTACTCCCTGTATATAGCTCCACATTGATCTGGTACTGGTACTCCCTGTATATAGCTCCACATTGATCTGGTACTCCCTGTATATAGCTCCACATTGATCTGGTACTGGTACTCCCTGTATATAGCTCCACATTGATCTGGTACTGGTACTCCCTGTATATAGCTCCACATCGATCTGGTACTCCCTGTATATAGCTCCACATTGATCTGGTACTCCCTGTCTGAAGCTCCACATTGATCTGGTACAGGTATTCCCAGTATATAGCTCCACATTGATCTGTTACTGGTACTCCCTGTATATAGCTCCACATTGATCTGGTACTGGTACTCCCTGTATATAGCTCCACATTGATCTGGTACTGGTACTCCCTGTATATAGCTCCACATTGATCTGGTACTTCCTGTATATAGCTCCACATTGATCTGGTACTGGTACTCCCTGTATATAGCTCCACATTGATCTGGTACTGGTACTCCCTGTATATAGCTCCACATTGATCTGGTACTGGTACTCCCTGTATATAGCTCCACATTGATCTGGTACTAGTACTCCCTGTATATAGCTCCACATTGATCTGGTACTGATACTCCCTGTATATAGCTCTACATTGATCTGGTACTGGTACTCCGTGTCTATAGCTCCACATTGATCTGGTACTGGTACTCCCTGTCTATAGCTCCACATTGATCTGGTACAGGTATTCCCTGTATATAGCTCCACATTGATCTGGTACAGGTACTCCCTGTATATAGCTCCACAGTGATCTGGTACTCCCTATATATATCTCCACATTGATCTGGTACTGGTACTCCCTGTATATAGCTCCACAGTGATCTGGTACTCCCTGTATATAGCTCCACATTGATCTGGTACTGGTACTCCCTGTATATAGCTCCACATTGATCTGATACTCTCTGTATATAGCTCCACATTGATCTGGTACTCCCTGTATATAGCTCCACAGTGATCTGGTACTTCCTGTATATAGCTCCACAGTGATCTGGTACTCCCTGTATATAGCTCCACAGTGATCTGGTACTCCCTGAATATAGCTCCACAGTGATCTGGTACTCCCTGTATATAGCTCCACAGTGATCTGGTACTGGTACTCCCCGTATATAGCTCCACAGTGATCTGGTACTCCCTGTATATAGCTCCAAATTGATCTGGTACGTGTACTCCCTGTATATAGCTCCACAGTGATCTGGTACTGGTACTCCCCGTATATAGCTCCACAGTGATCTGGTACTCCCTGTATATAGCTCCACATTTATCTGGTACGTGTACTCCCTGTATATAGCTCCACAGTGATCTGGTACTGGTACTCCCTGTATATAGCTCCACATTGATCTGGTACTGGTACTCCCTGTTTATAGCTCCACATTGATCTGGTACTCCTGTATATAGCTCCACATTGATCTGGTACTGGTACTCCCTGTATATAGCTCCACATTGATCTGGTACTCCCTGTCTAAAGCTCCACATTGATCTGGTACAGGTATTCCCAGTATATAGCTCCACATTGATCTGTTACTGGTACTCCCTGTATATAGCTCCACATTGATCTGGTACTGGTACTCCCTGTATATAGCTCCACATTGATCTGGTACTCCCTGTATATAGCTCCACATTGATCTGGTACTCCATGTATATAGCTCCACATTGATCTGGTACTGGTACTCCCTGTATATAGCTCCACATTGATCTGGTACTCCCTGTATATAGCTCCACAGTGATCTGGTACTCCCTGTATATAGCTCCACATTGATCTGGTACTGGTACTCCCTGTATATAGCTCCACATTGATCTGGTACTGGTACTCCCTGTATATAGCTCCACATTGATCTGGTACTCCCTGTATATAGCTCCACATTGATCTGGTACTGGTACTCCCTGTATATAGCTCCACATTGATCTGGTACTCCCTGTATATAGCTCCACATTGATCTGGTACTCCCTGTATATAGCTCCACATTGATCTGGTACTCCCTGTCTAAAGCTCCACATTGATCTGGTACAGGTATTCCCAGTATATAGCTCCACATTGATCTGTTACTGGTACTCCCTGTATATAGCTCCACATTGATCTGGTACTGGTACTCCCTGTATATAGCTCCACATTGATCTGGTACTGGTACTCCCTGTATATAGCTCCACATTGATCTGGTACTGGTACTCCCTGTATATAGCTCCACAGTGATCTGGTACTGGTACTCCCTGTATATAGCTCCACATTGATCTGGTACTGGTACTCCCTGTATATAGCTCCACATTGATCTGGTACTCCCTGTATATAGCTCCACATTGATCTGGTACTGGTACTCCCTGTATATAGCTCCACATTGATCTGGTACTCCCTGTATATAGCTCCACATTGATCTGGTACTCCATGTATATAGCTCCACATTGATCTGGTACTGGTACTCCCTGTATATAGCTCCACATTGATCTGGTACTCCCTGTATATAGCTCCACAGTGATCTGGTACTCCCTGTATATAGCTCCACATTGATCTGGTACTGGCACTCCCTGTATATAGCTCCACATTGATCTGGTACTGGTACTCCCTGTATATAGCTCCACATTGATCTGGTACTCCCTGTATATAGCTCCACATTGATCTGGTACTGGTACTCCCTGTATATAGCTCCACATTGATCTGGTACTCCCTGTATATAGCTCCACATTGATCTGGTACTCCCTGTATATAGCTCCACATTGATCTGGTACTCCCTGCATATAGCTCCACATTTATCTGGTACTGGTACTCCCTGTATATAGCTCCACATTGATCTGGTACTCCCTGTATATAGCTCCACATTGATCTGGTACTGGTACTCCCTGTATATAGCTCCACATTGATCTGGTACTGGTACTCCCTGTATATAGCTCCACATTGATCTGGTACTGGTACTCCCTGTATATAGCTCCACATTGTACTGGTACTCCCTGTATATAGCTCCACATTGATCTGGTACTGGTACTCCCTGTATATAGCTCCACATTGATCTGGTACTGGTACTCCCTGTATATAGCTCCACATTGATCTGGTACTTGTACTCCCTGTATATAGCTCCACATTGATCTGGTACAGGTACTCCCTGTATATAGCTCCACATTAATCTGGTACTGGTACTCCCTGTATATAGCTCCACATTGATCTGGTACTCCCTGCATATAGCTCCACATTGATCTGGTACTCCCTGCATATAGCTCCACATTGATCTGGTACTGGTACTCCCTGTATATAGCTCCACATTGATCTGGTACTGGTACTCCCTGTATATAGCTCCACATTGATCTGGTACTCCCTGTATATAGCTCCACATTGATCTGGTACTGGTACTCCCTGTATATAGCTCCACATTGATCTGGTACTCCTGTATATAGCTCCACATTGATCTGGTACTCCATGTATATAGCTCCACATTGATCTGGTACTGGTACTCCCTGTATATAGCTCCACATTGATCTGGTACTCCTGTATATAGCTCCACAGTGATCTGGTACTCCCTGTATATAGCTCCACATTGATCTGGTACTGGTACTCCCTGTATATAGCTCCACATTGATCTGGTACTGGTACTCCCTGTATATAGCTCCACATTGATCTGGTACTCCCTGTATATAGCTCCACATTGATCTGGTACTGGTACTCCTGTATATAGCTCCACATTGATCTGGTACTCCCTGTATATAGCTCCACATTGATCTGGTACTCCCTGTATATAGCTCCACATTGATCTGGTACTCCCTGTATATAGCTCCACATTGATCTGGTACAGGTACTCCCTGTATATAGATCCACATTAATCTGGTACTGGTACTCCCTGTATATAGCTCCACATTGATCTGGTACTCCCTGTATATAGCTCCACATTGATCTGGTACTCCCTGCATATAGCTCCACATTGATCTGGTACTGGTACTCCCTGTATATAGCTCCACATTGATCTGGTACTGGTACTCCCTGTATATAGCTCCACATTGATCTGGTACTCCCTGTATATAGCTCCACATTGATCTGGTACTCCATGTATATAGCTCCATTCTTGTGTTTTTTATTGCTCTTTTGCTACTATCAATCTTTGTATCATTAACTCTGCATCGTTGGGAAGGGCTCCTAAACAAGCATTTCACTGGTTAAGTCTACACCCGTTGCATTCAGCACATGTGACAAATAAAATGTGATTTTCACCGGTTTGCTCCTGTCACGTGATGACATCGCTGGCCGGTGCAGTCAAATGGAACGCACCTAATGATATCTGACGTCATTCTTTTCGCCCTATCCTACATTTGTCGACATTATTGCAACTACGAGAATATTAAGTCAACATACTTACTCTGCATATTCTATACATGTGATAAGTCTCTTTTTATTTGCAAGCATTTTTTGAATTTGCGATATGCCATAGGCCTTACATTCAAAATGTGTGCTCCGTTCAGAACAAACAGTTCGGCTGCTCCTTGCTCGTTGCCTGTGTACCGTCTGAAGGAGTGGAACGAGAGCTTAAACAGACGGGTACCCAGGCTATCCTGCTTCTGCTGCGAAGTAGTGGCGAAATATGTCCTTTGGTGCATATAATAGTACATCTGGGGAAATGGGTAACATCCACGTGGGTAACATTATGCAGCCGTTGTCTCATCATGACCCATCCATGATTTCCCAGCACAGTTCCATCTAGTTACAAACCCTGAATACGTCATTAGCCGAGGCTATATAGAAAATAATACCACAATGATTCCCGAAACAACTGAATGTAGCTCTGCCTGAAGTGCCCCTTCATGTGCATTTTACCAGTAAGCCTATGGTCTCACGAGTCCTCTCAATTACCCCCTGTGGATAGGCCAAGTACCCCCAAGGGGTCCTAGGTACCCCTGTTTTGGGAACGACATACTGGCCTAATGGATATAGGTTATATATTGCTGTTTACTAAATTGCACGGCATCTTAACCACATATAGATGCGAGAGTGCACAATATTAACATCTGGATGTTGCTGAGCTCGAGCTGATTGTTCAGGGGTCTGCGTGAACAACACATTACGCCTGAGCGCTGCGCAGAAACTACAGCGGCTCTGACCCACGTGGGTGTCCCTTCGCTAACTTCACCAGCTTTCTCGTCCAATCGCTGCGCGGCACTCTTACTCGCTCGCCTGCTATTGGTCGGGTTGTTTCATAGCCTGTCACGCAAGAACTAAGCTGTCGATCAAGGCCACGCGGGGTCAAGCACTAACAAATGTCTGTTCCTCGGTCGGGGCACTGCTCTGGCGGTGAATAGTGGGGCTGCCTGGAATGTGATGCTTCATTAATTAACTTAGAATGTCTTTCCTTTCCAGTTCAAACAATCTGTTTTCTGTTATAGCACCACGTGGTAATGAGAGCCTAGATTAAACAAGGGAGAAGAAAAAAAAGGAAAGCATGAAAAGACTTTACTAACAAGCTGAAGTGGTGTTTGTTGTTCACTGACAGCAGCACACACACACGCACACACACACACACACACACACATCTACAAGGAATTTATTCATTCAATTGTCAAACATGATGGGAATGAAATCAACATATTCTGTTCATGTAACCTTACTAGTGACAACTGGGATATGATTTAAGTGCCACAAACAGTCAAATGAGCAACAGAATAATTCAGGTGTGATAGAACGTGCATAGTATGTAAGCCATATGATAAGTAATACGTATTCAGCTGATAGGCTGTGTACTGTGTTTTAGATAATGTAATGTATATGAAAAGGTCATGAATTCATTGTAAAGTATTGTGGTACGACGGCCTTCAACCACTAAACACACGTCTACATAATTATCAGGCCTTTTCAAATCAAACTTTGATTTGATCGGAAACACAAACTACCAAAATGACAGTTTAAATCTCTCGCTAATATATACATGATCAAGCATAATGTGGCTTTGCTGTGGCGGCAGGTAGCCTAGTGGTTAGAGCGGTGGACTAGTAACCGAAATGGTCGCAAGATCGAGCGGACAAGGTAAAAATCTGTCGTTCTTCCCCCTGAACAAGACAGTTAAACCCACTGTTCCTAGGCTGTCATTGTAAGTAAGCCGACACTACCCGGTGAAATGTGAGGCACCAAATTCAAAATCCAAAAGTTGAATTATTAAACATTCATCAATATACAATTGTTGCATAGTCATCAAAAGCTCTGATTCTTGGCAATATCACAGCGTTGTCAGATTTCAAAAAGGCTTTACGGCGAAAGCACAACATTTGATTGTTTGAGGATAGCCCCTCTCATATTTTATGCATTAGCATAAATCCATAACCATCGCGGGTCTCACAAAACGCATAAAATCGCTAATATAAAATCCCTTACCTTTCGAAGAACTTCTGCTGAGGGCTTCCCAAGTGTCCAACGAAGACATCCAATGGTTCTTTTGTTAGAAAAAGTCATTTATTATATCCATAAATCTTCGTTTGGTTGGCGCATTATGATCATAAAATCCACCGTTGAATCGCCCATTGAGCCGTGAAGAGAACACGTTCAAATTATACCTATACACTTTCTACAAACAAATCAAACATCATTTTTAATGTATCCTTAGGTATCCTTTTGGGTATATTTGCTGTAATATTTCAACCGGACGATAACGTGAACGATAGGAAAGGAAAATAAAGTGGTGCGCGTTCACAATCTCGCGAAGCGTCAAACCTTGTTTACAAAAGTGGTCACCTGACAATTTCCTCTCCCTATCCGTTCTGGTCACTGTTAGAATTCCCAGTCTTTGACTGTTGACTGTTGACATCTAGTGGAAGCCATAGGTACTGCAGTCTCAGTCCTACATAACATTGTATGCAATAGGCACAATGGAGAAAATGGATTTTCCTCAAGTTTTCGCCTGCTATATCAGTTCTGTTATACTCACATACATGATTTTAACAATCTTAGACACTTCAGAGTGTTTCCTATACAATAGTACTAATTATGTGCACATCCTATTTTCTGGGCCTGAGTGGCAGGCATTTTACTTTAGGCATGCCAGACTCTCCAAAACCGTCACCTCTGCTGCCACTCCCTAAGAAGTTAACTTGCCTAGTTAAATAAAAAAATAACAACATTTGTGGTGAAGGACACAGTGAAACACGTTAGGATTTGAGAATGACTAACATAATTGCCTAAATTTGATTTGATTTGATCCTCACCAACAAGCAAAGGGCTGTGGAATATGTTATTTCAAAGGGCTGTGGAATATGTGTGTTATTTTCAAGGTAGAGAGAAGAAGAATTGGCCTGTGAGAAATTCAAGCAGTACTGTACACAGGATAATCTTTCACAGGCTACCACCCACATGCCTTTCAATAGAGAGTGTTCTTAGGAGGAAGTGCCCTAGTAGAAAGTCCACTGTCTGCAGCTTAGCCTGCACTAACATAAACAACATGAGCACATCTACTTCTGCTAAGCTTCCCAGTAAAGCAATGAAAACAAGTAAGCATCCCAGAAGAAAAGTGCTCAAAATAGCCCACGTTAACATATGTAGCTTAGCACAGAGTACAACATAGAGCCATGACTACATAGAACTCTATTCCACATCAGGTAACTGATGCAAGCAGTGGACTCAGATTTGAAAAAGCAGATAAAAATACACCTTATGAAACAGCGGGGACTGTGAAGCAACACAAACATAGGCACAGACACATGCATACACACACACGATAATATACGCACTATACACACACGTAGGGGGAGGGAGATCAGGGCGGCAGGGTAGCGTAGTGGTTAGAGCGTCGGGCCAGTAACCGAAAGGTTGCTAGAGCAAATCCCCGAGCTGAAAAGGTAAAAATCTGTCGTTCTGCCCAGTTAACCCACTGTTCCCCGGTAGGGCGTCATTATAAATGAGAATTTGTTCTTAACTGACTTTTCTAGTTAAATAAATAATAATGAGGAGCCCACCTAGACCTCCACAATGTTTATTAGCAGCCCCTCCCCCAGCCTCCACCTGCAGCCCCAGCCCCTCCCCCAGCCTCCACCTGCAGCCCCAGCCCCTTCCCCAGCCTCCACCTGCAGCCACAGCCTCCACCTGCAGCCCCAGCCTCCCCAGCCTCCACCTGCAGCCCCAGCCTCCCCAGCCTCCACCTGCAGCCCCAGCCCTCCCCAGCCTCCACCTGCAGCCTCCACCTGCAGCCCCAGCCCCAGCCCCTCCCCAGCCTCCACCTGCAGCCACAGCCTCCACCTGCAGCCCCAGCCCCTTCCCCAGCCTCCACCTGCAGCCACAGCCCTCTCCCCAGCCTCCACCTGCAGCCCCAGCCCCAGCCCCTCCCCAGCCTCCACCTGCAGCCCCAGCCCCTCCCCCAGCCTCCACCTGCAGCCACAGCCTCCACCTGCAGCCACAGTCCCTCCCCCAACCCCAGCCATAGCCCCATCCTTCATCCCCCAAGCCTCCACTCCGAAGCCACAGTGAGACTTCCAGCCCCATCCTCTCTCTTTATACAGCAGCAATAACAAGGCATAAGTCAATGATATGTTGCAACAGTTTTTTATGAGGTGATTTTGGTGGTAGCCTATTTGCAGATTGCTGCAGTGTTGGGTCATTAGTGTGACTGATAGTTAATAAATGACTTGGGGTAGTTTCCCCACTCTTTGCCGGTCATGAGGCAGAACATGAGGACCCTGTGTCTGCATGGGTGGGTGGGTGGTTGATAGACTCACGCATAAACAGTGCAGGGCTGCCAGTGTGTTAGCTCCTTCCTTTCAGCGAGCTGCAAGCCACTTCCAGTAGGTGTAATTTGTGACACTCTCCGCTCTTAGTTTCTCTCACCACCCTTCACAGTATAATCAGGGCTGAACGTTTACGCTGCTGCTTCTCTCTGTTTCAAATCAAATCAACGTTTTATTTGTCATGTGCGTCGAATACGGCAGGCGTAGACCTTACAGTGAAATGCTTTACTTACAGACTCTCACCAACAGTGAGATTTTTAAGTAAAAAATAGGTATTAGGTGAACAATAGATAAGTAAAGAAATAAAAACAACAATAAAAAGACAGTGAAAAATAACAGTAGAGAGGCTATATACAGTAGAGAGGCTATATACAGTAGAGAGGTTATATACAGTAGAGAGGCTATATACAGTAGAGAGACTATATACAGTAGAGGGGCTATATACAGTAGAGAGGCTATATACAGTAGAGAGGCTATATACAGTAGAGGGGCTGTATACAGTAGAGGGGCTATATACAGTAGCGAGGCTGTATACAATAGAGGGGCTATATACAGTAGAGAGGCTATATACAGTAGAGGGGCTATATACAGTAGAGAGGCTATATACAGTAGCGAGGCTGTATACAGTAGAGGGGCTATATACAGTAGAGAGGCTATATACAGTAGAGGGGCTATATACAGTAGAGAGGCTATATACAGTAGAGGGGCTATATACAGTAGAGAGGCTATATACAGTAGAGAGACTATATACAGTAGAGGGGCTATATACAGTAGAGAGGCTATATACAGTAGAGAGGCTATATACAGTAGAGGGGCTGTATACAGTAGAGGGGCTATATACAGTAGCGAGGCTGTATACAATAGAGGGGCTATATACAGTAGAGAGGCTATATACAGTAGAGGGCTATATACAGTAGAGAGGCTATATACAGTAGCGAGGCTGTATACAGTAGAGGGCTATATACAGTAGAGAGGCTATATACAGTAGAGGGCTATATACAGTAGAGAGGCTATATACAGTAGAGGGCTATATACAGTAGAGAGGCTATATACAGTAGAGGGCTATATACAGTAGAGAGGCTATATACAGTAGAGAGGCTATATACAGTAGAGGGCTATATACAGTAGAGAGGCTATATACAGTAGAGAGGCTATATACAGTAGAGGGCTATATACAGTAGAGAGGCTATATACAGTAGAGGGCTATATACAGTAGAGAGGCTATATACAGTAGAGGGCTATATACAGTAGAGGGCTATATACAGTAGAGAGGCTATATACAGTAGAGAGGCTATATACAGTAGAGAGGCTATATACAGTAGAGAGGCTATATACAGTAGAGAGGCTATATACAGTAGAGGGCTATATACAGTAGAGAGGCTATATACAGTAGAGGGCTATATACAGTAGAGAGGCTATATACAGTAGAGAGGCTATATACAGTAGAGAGGTTATATACAGTAGAGAGGCTATATACAGTAGAAGGGCTATATACAGTAGAGAGGCTATATACAGTAGCGAGGCTATATACAGTAGAGAGGTTATATACAGTAGAGGGGCTATATACAGTAGAGAGGCTATATACAGTAGAGGGGCTATATACAGTAGAGAGGCTATATACAGTAGAGAGGCTATATACAGTAGAGAGGCTATATACAGTAGAGAGGTTATATACAGTAGAGAGGCTATATACAGTAGAGAGGCTATATACAGTAGAGAGGCTATATACAGTAGCGAGGCTGTATACAGTAGAGGGCTATATACAGTAGAGAGGCTATATACAGTAGAGGGGCTATATACAGTAGAGAGGCTATATACAGTAGAGAGGCTATATACAGTAGAGGGGCTATATACAGTAGAGAGGCTATATACAGTAGAAGGGCTATATACAGTAGAGAGGTTATATACAGTAGAGAGGCTATATACAGTAGAGAGGCTATATACAGTAGAAGGGCTATATACAGTAGAGAGGCTATATACAGTAGCGAGGCTATATACAGTAGAGAGGTTATATACAGTAGAGGGGCTATATACAGTAGAGAGGCTATATACAGTAGAGGGGCTATATACAGTAGAGAGACTATATACAGTAGAGAGGCTATATACAGTAGAGAGGCTATATACAGTAGAGGGCTATATACAGTAGAGAGGCTATATACAGTAGAGGGCTATATACAGTAGAGAGGTTATATACAGTAGAGGGCTATATACAGTAGAGAGGCTATATACAGTAGAGGGGCTATATACAGTAGAGAGGCTATATACAGTAGAGGGGCTATATACAGTAGAGAGGCTATATACAGTAGAGAGGCTATATACAGTAGAGGGGCTATATACAGTAGCGAGGCTATATACAGTAGAGGGGCTATATACAGTAGAGAGGCTATATACAGTAGAGGGGCTATATACAGTAGAGAGGCTATATACAGTAGAGAGGCTATATACAGTAGAGGGCTATATACAGTAGAGAGGCTATATACAGTAGAGGGCTATATACAGTAGAGAGGCTATATACAGTAGAGGGCTATATACAGTAGAGAGGCTATATACAGTAGAGAGGCTATATACAGTAGAAGGCTATATACAGTAGAGAGGCTATATACAGTAGCTTAGGCTATATACAGTAGAGAGGTTATATACAGTAGAGGGCTATATACAGTAGAGAGGCTATATACAGTAGAGGGCTATATACAGTAGAGAGGCTATATACAGTAGAGGGGCTATATACAGTAGAGAGGCTATATACAGTAGAGAGGCTATATACAGTAGAGAGGCTATATACAGTAGAAGGGCTATATACAGTAGAGAGGCTATATACAGTAGAGAGGTTATATACAGTAGAGGGGCTATATACAGTAGAGAGGCTATATACAGTAGAGGGCTATATACAGTAGAAAGGCTATATACAGTAGAGGGCTATATACAGTAGAGAGGCTATATACAGTAGAGAGGCTATATACAGTAGAGGGCTATATACAGTAGCGAGGCTATATACAGTAGAGGGCTATATACAGTAGAGAGGCTATATACAGTAGAGGGCTATATACAGTAGAGGGCTATATACAGTAGAGGGCTATATACAGTAGAGAGGCTATATACAGTAGAGGGCTATATACAGTAGAGAGGCTATATACAGTAGAGAGCCTATATACAGTAGCGAGGCTATATACAGTAGAGAGGCTATATACAGTAGAGAGGCTATATACAGTAGAGGGGCTATATACAGTAGAGAGGCTATATACAGTAGAGAGGCTATATACAGTAGAGGGGCTATATACAGTAGAGAGGCTATATACAGTAGAGAGGCTATATACAGTAGAGGGGCTATATACAGTAGAGAGGCTATATACAGTAGAGAGGCTATATACAGTAGCTAGGCTATATACAGTAGAGAGGCTATATACAGTAGAGGGGCTATATACAGTAGAGGGGCTATATACAGTAGAGAGGCTATATACAGTAGAGAGGCTATATACAGTAGCTAGGCTATATACAGTAGAGAGGCTATATACAGTAGAGAGGCTATATACAGTAGAGGGCTATATACAGTAGAGGGGCTATATACAGTAGAGAGGCTATATACAGTAGAGGGCTATATACAGTAGAGAGGCTATATACAGTAGAGAGGCTATATACAGTAGAGGGCTATATACAGTAGAGAGGCTATATACAGTAGAGAGGCTATATACAGTAGAGAGGTTATATACAGTAGAGAGGCTATATACAGTAGAGAGGCTATATACAGTAGAGAGGCTATATACAGTAGAGAGGTTATATACAGTAGAGGGCTATATACAGTAGAGAGGCTATATACAGTAGAGGGCTATATACAGTAGAGAGGCTATATACAGTAGAGAGGCTATATACAGTAGAGAGGCTATATACAGTAGAGAGGCTATATACAGTAGAGAGGCTATATACAGTAGAGAGGCTATATACAGTAGAGAGGCTATATACAGTAGAGAGACTATATACAGTAGAGGCTATATACAGTAGAGGGCTATATACAGTAGAGGGCTATATACAGTAGAGAGGCTATATACAGTAGAGGCTATATACAGTAGAGAGGCTATATACAGTAGAGAGGCTATATACAGTAGAGAGGCTATATACAGTAGTGAGGCTGTATACAGTAGAGGGCTATATACAGTAGAGAGGCTATATACAGTAGAGAGGCTATATACAGTAGAGGGCTATATACAGTAGAGAGGCTATATACAGTAGCTAGGCTATATACAGTAGAGAGGCTATATACAGTAGAGAGCTATATACAGTAGAGAGGCTATATACAGTAGAGGGCTATATACAGTAGAGAGGCTATATACAGTAGAGGGCTATATACAGTAGAGAGGCTATATACAGTAGAGAGGCTATATACAGTAGAGGGCTATATACAGTAGAGAGGCTATATACAGTAGAGAGGCTATATACAGTAGCGAGGCTATATACAGTAGAGAGGCTATATACAGTAGAGAGACTATATACAGTAGAGAGGCTATATACAGTAGAGGGGCTATATACAGTAGACAGGCTATATACAGTAGAGAGGCTATATACAGTAGAGGGGCTATATACAGTAGAGAGGCTATATACAGTAGAGGGGCTATATACAGTAGCGAGGCTGTATACAGTAGAGAGGCTATATACAGTAGAGAGGCTATATACAGTAGAGAGGCTATATACAGTAGAGGGGCTATATACAGTAGAGGGGCTATATACAGTAGACAGGCTATATACAGTAGAGAGGCTATATACAGTAGAGGGGCTATATACAGTAGAGAGGCTATATACAGTAGAGGGGCTATATACAGTAGCGAGGCTGTATACAGTAGAGGGGCTATATACAGTAGAGAGGCTATATACAGTAGAGAGGCTATATACAGTAGAGAGGCTATATACAGTAGAGAGGCTATATACAGTAGCTAGGCTATATACAGTAGCGAGGCTATATACAGTAGAGGGGCTATATACAGTTAAGAGAGGCTATATACTGTAGAGGGCTATATACAGTAGAGAGGCTATATACAGTAGAGGGGCTATATACAGTAGCGAGGCTGTATACAGTAGAGGGGCTATATACAGTAGAGAGGCTATATACAGTAGAGAGGCTATATACAGTAGAGAGGCTATATACAGTAGAGGGGCTATATACAGTAGCTAGGCTATATACAGTAGAGGGGCTATATACAGTAGAGAGGCTATATACAGTAGAGAGGCTATATACAGTAGAGGGCTATATACAGTAGAGAGGCTATATACAGTAGAGGGCTATATACAGTAGAGAGGCTATATACAGTAGAGGGCTATATACAGTAGAGGGCTATATACAGTAGAGAGGCTATATACAGTAGAGGGGCTATATACAGTAGAGAGGCTATATACAGTAGAGGGCTATATACAGTAGAGAGGCAATATACAGTAGAGGGCTATATACAGTAGAGAGGCTATATACAGTAGAGAGGCTATATACAGTAG
This sequence comes from Brachymystax lenok tsinlingensis, assembly GCA_030435695.1. Lineage (NCBI taxonomy): Eukaryota > Metazoa > Chordata > Actinopteri > Salmoniformes > Salmonidae > Brachymystax > Brachymystax lenok. Next base: position 3,184,048 of record CM059791.1, on the reverse strand, counting down.
CTAGGCTATACATAGCTAGGCTATATACAGTAGCGAGGCTGTATACAGTAGAGGGCTATATACAGTAGAGAGGCTATATACAGTAGAGAGGCTATATACAGTAGAGGGCTTATATACAGTAGAGAGGCTATATACAGGAGAGGCTATATATTAGTAGCGAGGCTGTATACAGTAGAGGGGCTATATACAGTAGAGAGGCTATATACAGTAGAGAGGCTTACATACAGTAGAGGGCTATATACAGTAGCTAGGATATATACAGTAGAGAGGCTTTATACAGTAGAGAGGCTATATACAGTAGAGGGAGCTATATACAGTAGCTAGGCTACATGCAGTAGAGAGGCTATATACAGTAGCTGGGCCTTTACAGTAGCTAGGCTATAACAGTAAGCTAGGCTATATGAGCTGTAGGCTATAACAGTAGCTAGGCTATATACAGTAGAGGCTATATACAGTAGCTGATAGGCTGATAACAGTAGCTAGGCTATACAGTAGCTAGGCTGTATACAGTAGCTAGGCTATAACAGTAGCTAGGCTATATACAGTAGCTAGGCTATAACAGTAGCTAGGCTATATACAGTAGAGAGGCTATATACAGTAGCTAGGCTATATACAGTAGCTAGGCTATATACAGTAGAGAGGCTATATACAGTAGCTAGGCTATATACAGTAAGCTAGGCTATAACAGTAGCTATATACAGTAGCTAGAGGCTATAACAGTAGCTAGGCTATATACAGTAGAGAGGCTATATACAGTAGCTAGGGCTATAACAGTAGCTAGGCTATATACAGTAGCTAGGCTATATACAGTAGCTAGGCTATAACAGTAGCTAGGCTATATACAGTAGCTAGGCTATAACAGTAGCTAGGCTATATACAGTAGAGAGGCTATATACAGTAGCTAGGCTATAACAGTAGCTAGGCTATATACAGTAGCTGGCTATAACAGTAGCTAGGCTAAATACAGTAGCTAGGCTATAACAGTAGAAAGGCTATATACAGTAGCTAGGCTATATACAGTAGCTAGGCTATAACAGTAGAGAGACTATAACAGTAGCTAGGCTATAACAGTAGAGGCTATATACAGTAGCTAGGCTATAACAGTAGAGAGGCTATATACAGTAGCTAGGCTATATACAGTAGAGAGGCTATATACAGTAGAGAGGCTATATACAGTAGAGAAGCTATAACAGTAGCGAGGCTATATACAGTAGAGAGGCTATATACAGTAGAGGGGCTATATACAGTAGAGAGGCTATATACAGTAGAGAGGCTATATACAGTAGAGGGGCTATATACAGTAGAGAGGCTATATACAGTAGAGAGGTTATATACAGTAGAGAGGCTATATACAGTAGAGAGGCTATATACAGTAGAAGGGCTATATACAGTAGAGAGGCTATATACAGTAGCGAGGCTATATACAGTAGAGAGGTTATATACAGTAGAGGGGCTATATACAGTAGAGAGGCTATATACAGTAGAGGGGCTATATACAGTAGAGAGACTATATACAGTAGAGAGGCTATATACAGTAGAGAGGCTATATACAGTAGAGGGCTATATACAGTAGAGAGGCTATATACAGAGAGGTTATATACAGTAGAGAGGCTATATACAGTAGAGAGGCTATATACAGTAGAGAGGCTATATACAGTAGAGGGGGCTATATACAGTAGAGGGCTATATACAGTAGAGAGGCTATATACAGTAGAGAGGTTATATACAGTAGAGAGGCTATATACAGTAGAGAGGCTATATACAGTAGAAGGGCTATATACAGTAGAGAGGCTATATACAGTAGCGAGGCTATATACAGTAGAGAGGTTATATACAGTAGAGGGGCTATATACAGTAGAGAGGCTATATACAGTAGAGGCTATATACAGTAGAGAGACTATATACAGTAGAGAGGCTATATACAGTAGAGAGGCTATATACAGTAGAGGGGGCTATATACAGTAGAGAGGCTATATACAGTAAGAGAGGCTATATACAGTAGAGGGCTATATACAGTAGAGAGGCTATATACAGTAGAGAGGCTATATACAGTAGAAGGGCTATATACAGTAGAGAGGGGTTATATACAGTAGAGGAGGCTATATACAGTAGAGAGGTTATATACAGTAGAGGGCTATATACAGTAGAGAGGCTATATACAGTAGAGGGCTATATACAGTAGAGAGGCTATACAGTAGAGGGCTATATACAGTAGAGAGACTATATACAGTAGAGAGAGGCTATATACAGTAGAGAGGCTATATACAGTAGAGAGGCTATATACAGTAGAAGGCTATATACAGTAGAGAGGCTATATACAGTAGAGAGGCTATATACAGTAGAGAGGTTATATACAGTAGAGGGCTATATACAGTAGAGAGGCTATATACAGTAGAGAGGCTATATACAGTAGAGGCTATATACAGTAGAGAGCTATATACAGTAGAGAGACTATATACAGTAGAGAGGCTATATACAGTAGAGAGGGCTATATACAGTAGTTTAGGCTATATACAGTAGAGGGCTATATACAGTAGAGAGGCTATATACAGTAGAGGGCTATATACAGTAGAGGGCTATATACAGTAGAGAGGCTATATACAGTAGAGGGCTATATACAGTAGAAAGAGGCTATATACAGTAGAGAGGCTATATACAGTAGAGAGGCTATATACAGTAGAGAGGCTATATACAGTAGAGAGGGCTATATACAGTAGAGAGGCTATATACAGTAGAGGGCTATATACAGTAGAGAGGCTATATACAGTAGAGGGCTATATACAGTAGAGGCTATATACAGTAGAGAGGCTATATACAGTAGAGGGCTATATATACAGTAGAGGGCTATATACAGTAGAGAGGCTATATATACAGTAGAGGGCATATACAGTAGAGGCTATATACAGTAGAGAGGCTATATACAGTAGCTATATACAGTAGAGGAGCTATATACAGTAGAGAGGCTATATACAGTAGAGAGGCTATATATACAGTAGAGGGCTATATACAGTAGAGAGGCTATATACAGTAGCTAGGCTATATACAGTAGAGGGGCTATATACAGTAGAGGCTTATATACAGTAGAGAGGCTATATACAGTAGAGAGCTATATACAGTAGAGAGGCTATATACAGTAGAGAGGCTATATACAGTAGAGAGGCTATATACAGTAGAGAGGCTATATACAGTAGAGAGGCTATATACAGTAGAGAGGCTATATACAGAGCTATATACAGTAGAGGGCTATATACATAGAGAGGCTATACTAGGGGCTATATACAGTAGAGAGGCTATATACAGGGCTATATATACAGTAGAGAGGCAGAGAGGGGCTATATACAGTAGAGAGGCTATATACAGTAGAGAGGCTATATACAGTAGAGAGGCTATATACAGTAGAGAGGCTATATACAGTAGAGGGCTATATACAGTAGAGGCTATATACAGTAGAGGGCTATATACAGTAGAGAGGCTATATACAGTAGAGAGGCTATATACAGTAGAGGGCTATATACAGTAGAGAGGCTATATACAGTAGAGGGCTATATACAGTAGAGAGGCTATATACAGTAGAGGGCTATATACAGTAGAGAGGCTATATACAGTAGAGAGGCTATATACAGTAGAGGGCTATATACAGTAGAGAGGCTATATACAGTAGAGGGCTATATACAGTAGAGAGGCAATATACAGTAGAGGGCTATATACAGTAGAGGCTATATACAGTAGAGAGGCTATATACAGTAGCTAGGCTATATACAGTAGCTAGGCTATATACAGTAGAGGCTGTATACAGTAGAGGGGCTATATACAGTAGAGAGGCTATATACAGTAGAGAGGCTATATACAGTAGAGGGGCTATATACAGTAGAGAGGCTATATACAGGAGAGGCTATATACAGTAGCGAGGCTGTATACAGTAGAGGGGCTATATACAGTAGAGAGGCTATATACAGTAGAGAGGCTATATACAGTAGAGGGGCTATATACAGTAGCTAGGATATATACAGTAGAGAGGCTTTATACAGTAGAGAGGCTATATACAGTAGAGGGGCTATATACAGTAGCTAGGCTACATACAGTAGAGAGGCTATATACAGTAGCTAGGCTATTTACAGTAGCTAGGCTATATACAGTAGCTAGGCTATATACAGTAGCTAGGCTATATACAGTAGCTAGGCTATATACAGTAGAGAGGCTATATACAGTAGCTAGGCTATATACAGTAGCTAGGCTATATACAGTAGCTAGGCTGTATACAGTAGCTAGGCTATATACAGTAGCTAGGCTATATACAGTAGCTAGGCTATATACAGTAGCTAGGCTATATACAGTAGAGAGGCTATATACAGTAGCTAGGCTATATACAGTAGCTAGGCTATATACAGTAGAGAGGCTATATACAGTAGCTAGGCTATATACAGTAGCTAGGCTATATACAGTAGAGGCTATATACAGTAGAGGCTATATACAGTAGCTAGGCTATATACAGTAGAGAGGCTATATACAGTAGCTAGGCTATATACAGTAGAGGCTATATACAGTAGAGAGGCTATATACAGTAGAGAGGCTATATACAGTAGCTAGGCTATATACAGTAGAGAGGCTATATACAGTAGCTAGGCTATATACAGTAGAGAGGCTATATACAGTAGCTAGGCTATATACAGTAGCTAGGCTATATACAGTAGAGAGGCTATATACAGTAGAGGCTATATACAGTAGAGGCTATAACAGTAGAGAGGCTATATACAGTAGAGGCTATATACAGTAGCTAGGCTATATACAGTAGAGAGGCTATATACAGTAGAGGCTATATACAGTAGAGCGGCTATATACAGTAGCTAGGTTATATACAGTAGAGAGGCTATATACAGTAGAGAGGCTATATACAGTAGAGAGGCTATATACAGTAGAGGGGCTATATACAGTAGAGAGGCTATATACAGTAGAGAGGCTATACACAGTAGAGGCTATACACAGTAACGAGGCTATACACAGTAGAGAGGCTACATACAGTAGGGAGGGCTATATACAGTAGAGAGAGGCTATATACAGAGAGGGAGCTATATACAGCTATGAGGGCTATACAGTAGAGAGGCTCACATAGACAGTAGAGAGGCTATATACAGTAGAGATGGGCAGAGGGCTACATATACAGTAGAGAGCTATATACAGTAGAGAGGCTATATACAGTAGAGAGGCTATACACAGTAGCTAGGCTATATACAGTAGAGAGGCTATATACAGTAGAGAAGCTATATACAGTAGAGGGGGCTATTATACAGTAGAGAGGCTATATACAGTAGAGAGGAAGGGTTGCCATATACAGTAGCTAAAGGCTATATACAGTAGAGAGGCTATATACAGTAGAGAGGAGCTATATATACAGTAGAGGGGCTATATACAGTAGAGAGGCTATATACAGTAGCTTAGAGGCTATACACAGTAGCTAGGCTATATGCCAGTAGAGAGGCTATATACAGTAGAGAGGCTATATACAGTAGAGGGGGCTATATACAGTAGAGAGGCTATATGTACAGTGGAAGCAGGCTATATACAGCAGAGAGGTTATATACAGTAGAGAGGCTATATAACAGCAGAGGGATACATATACAGAGAGGCTATATACAGTAGAGGGGGCTAATATACAGTAGAGAGGCTATATACAGTAGAGAGGCCATATACAGTAGAGGGCTATATACAGTAGAGAGGCTATATACAGTAGAGCTAGTAGAGGCTATATACAGTAGAGAGGCTATATACAGTAGAGAGAGGCTATATACACAGTAAGGGGGAGAGCACTATATACAGTAGAGAGGCTATATACAGTAGAGGGGGCTTATATACAGTAGAGGGGCTATATACAGTAGAGAGGCCTATATACAGTAGGGAGGCTATATACAGTCAGTGAGAGCACATGTACTCAGAGGGGGCTATATACAGTAGAGAGGCTATATACAGTAGAGAGGTTTATATACAGTAGTAGTTTATACCCAGTGAAGACTAGAGATACAGTAGAAGGCTATATACAGTAGAGAGGCTATATACAGTAGATGGGCTAATATATACAGTAGAGAGGCTATATACAGTAGAGGGCTATATACAGTAGAGAGGGCTATATATATAGAGAGAGGCTATATACAGTGAATATAATACTATTAATACAGTAGCGAGCTTATATACAGTAGAGAGAGCTATATACAGCAGAGGGGGCTATATACAGTAGAGGGCTATATACAGTAGAGAGAGCTATATACAGTAGAGAGGCTATATACAGTAGAGAGAGCTATATACAGCAGAGAGGCTATATACAGTAGAGGGAGGCTATATACAGTAGAGGCTAGGCATGCAGTGAAATACAGTGTGAGGAGGCTATATACAGTAGAGAGGCTATATACAGTAGAGAGGCTATATACAGTAGAGAGGCTATATACAGTAGAGGGGCTATATACAGTAGACAGGCTATATACAGTAGAGAGGCTATATACAGTAGAGGGGCTATATACAGTAGAGAGGCTATATACAGTAGAGGGCTATATACAGTAGCAGAGGCTGTGCCTTACAGTAGAGAGGCTATATACAGTAGAGAGGCTATATACAGTAGAGAGGCTATATACAGTAGAGGGGAGCTATGCACAGTAGAGGGCTATATACAGTAGAGCAGGCTATATACAGTAGAGAGGCTATATACAGTAGAGGGCTATATACAGTAGAGAGGCTATATAATATGCAGAGGGCTATATACAGTAGCGAGGCTGTATACAGTAGAGGGGCTATATACAGTAGAGAGGCTGTATATACAGTAGAGAGGGCTATATACAGTAGAGAGGCTATATACAGTAGAGAGGCTATATACAGTAGCTTAGGCTATATACAGTAGTTTAGGCTATATACAGTAGAGGGCTATATTACAGTAGAGAGGCTATATACTGTAGAGAGGCTATATACAGTAGAGGCTATATACAGTAGAGAGGGCTATATACAGTAGCGAGGCTGTATACAGAAGAGGGGCTATATACAGTGCAGAGAGGCTACATACAGAGAGAGGCTACATATACAGCAGAGAGGCTATATACAGTAGAGGGGCTATATACAGTAGCTAGGCTATATACAGTAGAGGGGCTACATATACAGTAGAGAGGCTATATACAGTAGAGAGGCTATATACAGTAGAGGGGCTATATACACAGTAGAGAGGCTATATACAGTAGAGGGGCTATATACAGTAGAGAGGCTATATACAGTAGTAGGCTATATACAGTAGAGGGGCTATATACAGTAGAGAGGCTATATACAGCAGAAGAGGGCTTATATACAGTAGAGAGGCTATATATACAGTAGAGAGGGCTATATACAGTAGAGAGGCAATATACAGTAGAGGGACTATATACAGTAGAGAGGCTGCAGTAGAGAGGCTATTACACAGTAGCTAGGCTATATACAGTAGCTTAGGCTATATATTATACAGTAGCTTGAGGCTGTATACAGTAGAGGGAGCTTATATACAGTAGAGAGAGGCTATATACAGAGTAGAGAGGCTATATACAGAGTAGAGAGGGCTTATATACAGTAGAGAGTAGGGCTTATATACAGGAGAGGGCTATATACAGTAGCGAGGCTGTATACAGTAAGATGGGCTATATACAGTAGAGAGGCTATATACAGTAGAGGCTATATACAGTAGAGGGGCTATATACAGTAGCTAGGATATACACACAGTAGAGAGGCTTATACAGTAGAGAGAGGCTATATACAGTAGAGGAGCTATACATAACAAGGCTAGGCCACGCAGACAGTGAGCTGTGGTATATACACAAAGGTAGCTAGGCTGTTAACACCCACAGTAGCTAGGCTATATAACAGAGCTCAGGCTATATACAGTAGCTAGGCTATACCACAGTACAAGGTTCTAGGCTACCACACTACCAGCTAGGCTAACCACACAGTGGCTCTGTATATACAGTAGACCGGTGTGTTCAAAAATTATTACAGTAGCTGAAACTCAGGCCTATACTGTATGCTAGCTAGGCTATACCACAAAGTAGCTAGGGGCTATATACAGTAAAGCTAGGCTCTGTACCACAACCTAGCTGTTCGGTACATATACAGCAGAGGCTATATACAGTAGCTAGGCTCTATACCACAGTAGCTGGGTACTGTATATACAGATGCTAAGAGGCTATATACAGTAGCTGCACTCAGTACCACACAACTATAACAGGGAAGCTAGGACACCACAAACTGCTAGTCACAACACACACTAGCTGTTCAGGCTATATACAGTAGCTACACAGCAGAGCTTATACCACACAATAGCTAGTTCTGAACACAATAGTTGGGTTGCTACTACACAACAAGCAGTAGCTTAAGGCTATACTTGCTGTTAGCTAGGCTATAACAGTAGCAAATTGCTAGGCTATATACAAGCAGCCAAGAGGCTACAACAGCAGCCTAGGCTACTACATTAAACAGCAGAGCTATACTACATTACCAGTAGCTCAGGCTATAACAGCAGCTACCATACACAGTAGCTTCAGGCCACACCAGCAGCCTAGGCTCAAATACAGCAGCTCTAGGCCTATAACATCACAGAAAGGTTATATACAGTAGCAAATATACTATATTACAGTAGCTAGGCTATAACAGTAGAGAGGCTATAACAGTAGCTAGGCTATAACAGTAGAGAGGCTATATACAGTAGCTAGGCTATAACAGTAGAGAGGCTATATACAGTAGCTAGGCTATATACAGTAGAGAGGCTATATACAGTAGAGAGGCTATATACAGTAGAGAAGCTATAACAGTAGAGGCTATATACAGTAGAGAGGCTATATACAGTAGAGGGCTATATACAGTAGAGAGGCTATATACAGTAGAGAGGCTATATACAGTAGAGGGGCTATATACAGTAGAGAGGCTATATACAGTAGAGAGGTTATATACAGTAGAGAGGCTATATACAGTAGAGAGGCTATATACAGTAGAAGGGCTATATACAGTAGAGAGGCTATATACAGTAGCGAGGCTATATACAGTAGAGAGGTTATATACAGTAGAGGGGCTATATACAGTAGAGAGGCTATATACAGTAGAGGGGCTATATACAGTAGAGAGACTATATACAGTAGAGAGGCTATATACAGTAGAGAGGCTATATACAGTAGAGGGGCTATATACAGTAGAGAGGCTATATACAGTAGAGAGGTTATATACAGTAGAGAGGCTATATACAGTAGAGAGGCTATATACAGTAGAGAGGCTATATACAGTAGAGGGGCTATATACAGTAGAGGGGCTATATACAGTAGAGAGGCTATATACAGTAGAGAGGTTATATACAGTAGAGAGGCTATATACAGTAGAGAGGCTATATACAGTAGAAGGGCTATATACAGTAGAGAGGCTATATACAGTAGCAGGCTATATACAGTAGAGAGGTTATATACAGTAGAGGGGCTATATACAGTAGAGAGGCTATATACAGTAGAGGGGCTATATACAGTAGAGAGACTATATACAGTAGAGAGGCTATATACAGTAGAGAGGCTATATACAGTAGAGGGGCTATATACAGTAGAGAGGCTATATACAGTAGAGAGGCTATATACAGTAGAGGGGCTATATACAGTAGAGAGGCTATATACAGTAGAGAGGCTATATACAGTAGAAGGGCTATATACAGTAGAGAGGCTATATACAGTAGCGAGGCTATATACAGTAGAGAGGTTATATACAGTAGAGGGGCTATATACAGTAGAGAGGCTATATACAGTAGAGGGGCTATATACAGTAGAGAGGCTATATACAGTAGAGGGGCTATATACAGTAGAGAGACTATATACAGTAGAGAGGCTATATACAGTAGAGAGGCTATATACAGTAGAGAGGCTATATACAGTAGAAGGGCTATATACAGTAGAGAGGCTATATACAGTAGCGAGGCTATATACAGTAGAGAGGTTATATACAGTAGAGGGGCTATATACAGTAGAGAGGCTATATACAGTAGAGGGGCTATATACAGTAGAGAGGCTATATACAGTAGAGGGCTATATACAGTAGAGAGACTATATACAGTAGAGAGGCTATATACAGTAGAGGGGCTATATACAGTAGCGAGGCTATATACAGTAGAGGGGCTATATACAGTAGAGAGGCTATATACAGTAGAGGGGCTATATACAGTAGAGGGCTATATACAGTAGAGAGGCTATATACAGTAGAGGGGCTATATACAGTAGAGAGGCTATATACAGTAGAGGGCTATATACAGTAGAGAGGCTATATACAGTAGAGAGGCTATATACAGTAGAGGGGCTATATACAGTAGAGAGGCTATATACAGTAGAGGGCTATATACAGTAGAGAGGCTATATACAGTAGAGGGCTATATACAGTAGAGGGCTATATACAGTAGAGAGGCTATATACAGTAGAGGGCTATATACAGTAGAGGGCTATATACAGTAGAGAGGCTATATACAGTAGAGGGCTATATACAGTAGAGAGGCTATATACAGTAGAGAGGCTATATACAGTAGCGAGGCTATATACAGTAGAGGGCTATATACAGTAGAGAGGCTATATACAGTAGAGAGGCTATATACAGTAGAGGGCTATATACAGTAGAGAGGCTATATACAGTAGCTAGGCTATATACAGTAGAGGGGCTATATACAGTAGAGGGGCTATATACAGTAGAGAGGCTATATACAGTAGAGAGGCTATATACAGTAGAGAGGCTATATACAGTAGAGAGGCTATATACAGTAGAGGGCTATATACAGTAGAGGGCTATATACAGTAGAGAGGCTATATACAGTAGAGAGGCTATATACAGTAGAGGGCTATATACAGTAGAGGGCTATATACAGTAGAGAGGCTATATACAGTAGAGAGGCTATATACAGTAGAAGGGCTATATACAGTAGAGAGGCTATATACAGTAGAGGGCTATATACAGTAGAGAGGCTATATACAGTAGTTTAGGCTATATACAGTAGAGAGGTTATATACAGTAGAGGGCTATATACAGTAGAGAGGCTATATACAGTAGAGGGCTATATACAGTAGAGGGCTATATACAGTAGAGAGGCTATATACAGTAGAGAGGCTATATACAGTAGAGGGCTATATACAGTAGAGAGGCTATATACAGTAGAGGGCTATATACAGTAGAGAGACTATATACAGTAGAGAGGCTATATACAGTAGAGGGCTATATACAGTAGAGGGCTATATACAGTAGAGAGGCTATATACAGTAGAGGGCTATATACAGTAGAGAGGCTATATACAGTAGAGAGGCTATATACAGTAGCAGGCTGTATACAGTAGAGGGCTATATACAGTAGAGAGGCTATATACAGTAGAGAGGCTATATACAGTAGAGGGCTATATACAGTAGAGAGGCTATATACAGTAGCTAGGCTATATACAGTAGCAGGCTATATACAGTAGAGGGCTATATACAGTAGAGAGGCTATATACAGTAGAGGGGCTATATACAGTAGAGAGGCTATATACAGTAGAGAGGCTATATACAGTAGAGAGGCTATATACAGTAGAGGGGCTATATACAGTAGAGAGGCTATATACAGTAGAGAGGCTATATACAGTAGAGAGGCTATATACAGTAGAGGGGCTATATAAAGTAGCGAGGCTGTATACAGTAGAGGGGCTATATACAGTAGAGAGGCTATATACAGTAGAGAGGCTATATACAGTAGCGAGGCTATATACAGTAGAGGGGCTATATACAGTAGAGAGGCTATATACAGTAGAGAGGCTATATACAGTAGAGGGGCTATATACAGTAGAGAGGCTATATACAGTAGAGAGGCTATATACAGTAGCTAGGCTATATACAGTAGAGGGGCTATATACAGTAGAGGGGCTATATACAGTAGAGAGGCTATATACAGTAGAGAGGCTATATACAGTAGCTAGGCTATATACAGTAGAGAGGCTATATACAGTAGAGGGGCTATATACAGTAGAGGGGCTATATACAGTAGAGAGGCTATATACAGTAGCTAGGCTATATACAGTAGAGGGGCTATATACAGTAGAGGGGCTATATACAGTAGAGAGGCTATATACAGTAGAGAGGCTATATACAGTAGCTAGGCTATATACAGTAGAGAGGCTATATACAGTAGAGGGCTATATACAGTAGAGAGGCTATATACAGTAGAGAGGCTATATACAGTAGAGAGGCTATATACAGTAGAGAGGCTATATACAGTAGAGAGGTTATATACAGTAGAGGGGCTATATACAGTAGAGAGGCTATATACAGTAGAGGGGCTATATACAGTAGAGAGGCTATATACAGTAGAGGGGCTATATACAGTAGAGAGGCTATATACAGTAGAGAGGCTATATACAGTAGAGGGGCTATATACAGTAGAGAGGCTATATACAGTAGAGGGGCTATATACAGTAGAGAGACTATATACAGTAGAGAGGCTATATACAGTAGAGGGGCTATATACAGTAGAGGGGCTATATACAGTAGAGAGGCTATATACAGTAGAGAGGCTATATACAGTAGAGAGGCTGTATACAGTAGCGAGGCTGTATACAGTAGAGAGGCTATATACAGTAGAGAGGCTATATACAGTAGAGAGGCTATATACAGTAGAGGGGCTATATACAGTAGAGAGGCTATATACAGTAGCTAGGCTATATACAGTAGCGAGGCTATATACAGTAGAGGGGCTATATACAGTAGAGAGGCTATATACAGTAGAGGGCTATATACAGTAGAGAGGCTATATACAGTAGAGGGGCTATATACAGTAGAGAGGCTATATACAGTAGAGAGGCTATATACAGTAGAGAGGCTATATACAGTAGAGAGACTATATACAGTAGAGGGGCTATATACAGTAGAGAGGCTATATACAGTAGAGAGGCTATATACAGTAGAGGGGCTATATACAGTAGAGAGGCTATATACAGTAGAGGGGCTATATACAGTAGCGAGGCTGTATACAGTAGAGGGGCTATATACAGTAGAGAGGCTATATACAGTAGAGGGCTATATACAGTAGAGAGGCTATATACAGTAGAGGGGCTATATACAGTAGCGAGGCTGTATACAGTAGAGGGGCTATATACAGTAGAGAGGCTATATACAGTAGAGAGGCTATATACAGTAGAGGGGCTATATACAGTAGCGAGGCTGTATACAGTAGAGGCTATATACAGTAGAGAGGCTATATACAGTAGAGAGGCTATATACAGTAGAGGGGCTATATACAGTAGAGAGGCTATATACAGTAGAGGGGCTATATACAGTAGAGAGGCTATATACAGTAGAGAGGCTATATACAGTAGCTAGGCTATATACAGTAGCTAGGCTATATACAGTAGCGAGGCTGTATACAGTAGAGGGGCTATATACAGTAGAGAGGCTATATACAGTAGAGAGGCTATATACAGTAGAGGGGCTATATACAGTAGAGAGGCTATATACAGTAGAGAGGCTATATACAGTAGCGAGGCTGTATACAGTAGAGGGGCTATATACAGTAGAGAGGCTATATACAGTAGAGAGGCTATATACAGTAGAGGGGCTATATACAGTAGCTAGGATATATACAGTAGAGAGGCTTTATACAGTAGAGAGGCTATATACAGTAGAGGGGCTATATACAGTAGCTAGGCTACATACAGTAGAGAGGCTATATACAGTAGCTAGGCTATTTACAGTAGCTAGGCTATAACAGTAGCTAGGCGATATACAGTAGCTAGGCTATAACAGTAGCTAGGCTATATACAGTAGAGAGGCTATATACAGTAGCTAGGCTATAATAGTAGCTAGGCTATATACAGTAGCTAGGCTGTATACAGTAGCTAGGCTATAACAGTAGCTAGGCTATATACAGTAGCTAGGCTATAACAGTAGCTAGGCTATATACAGTAGAGAGGCTATATACAGTAGCTAGGCTATATACAGTAGCTAGGCTATATACAGTAGAGAGGCTATATACAGTAGCTAGGCTATATACAGTAGCTAGGCTATAACAGTAGCTAGGCTATATACAGTAGCTAGGCTATAACAGTAGCTAGGCTATATACAGTAGAGAGGCTATATACAGTAGCTAGGCTATAACAGTAGCTAGGCTATATACAGTAGCTAGGCTATATACAGTAGCTAGGCTATAACAGTAGCTAGGCTATATACAGTAGAGAGGCTATATACAGTAGCTAGGCTATAACAGTAGCTAGGCTATATACAGTAGCTAGGCTATAACAGTAGCTAGGCTAAATACAGTAGCTAGGCTATAACAGTAGAAAGGCTATATACAGTAGCTAGGCTATATACAGTAGCTAGGCTATAACAGTAGAGAGGCTATAACAGTAGCTAGGCTATAACAGTAGAGAGGCTATATACAGTAGCTAGGCTATAACAGTAGAGAGGCTATATACAGTAGCTAGGCTATATACAGTAGCTAGGCTAAATACAGTAGAGAGGCTATATACAGTAGAGAGGCTATAACAGTAGCGAGGCTATATACAGTAGCGAGGCTGTATACAGTAGAGGGGCTATATACAGTAGAGAGGCTATATACAGTAGAGAGGCTATATACAGTAGAGGGGCTATATACAGTAGCTAGGATATATACAGTAGAGAGGCTTTATACAGTAGAGAGGCTATATACAGTAGAGGGGCTATATACAGTAGCTAGGCTACATACAGTAGAGAGGCTATATACAGTAGCTAGGCTATTTACAGTAGCTAGGCTATAACAGTAGCTAGGCTATATACAGTAGCTAGGCTATAACAGTAGCTAGGCTATATACAGTAGAGAGGCTATATACAGTAGCTAGGCTATAACAGTAGCTAGGCTATATACAGTAGCTAGGCTGTATACAGTAGCTAGGCTATAACAGTAGCTAGGCTATATACAGTAGCTAGGCTATAACAGTAGCTAGGCTATATACAGTAGAGAGGCTATATACAGTAGCTAGGCTATATACAGTAGCTAGGCTATATACAGTAGAGAGGCTATATACAGTAGCTAGGCTATATACAGTAGCTAGGCTATAACAGTAGCTAGGCTATATACAGTAGCTAGGCTATAACAGTAGCTAGGCTATATACAGTAGAGAGGCTATATACAGTAGCTAGGCTATAACAGTAGCTAGGCTATATACAGTAGCTAGGCTATATACAGTAGCTAGGCTATAACAGTAGCTAGGCTATATACAGTAGAGAGGCTATATACAGTAGCTAGGCTATAACAGTAGCTAGGCTATATACAGTAGCTAGGCTATAACAGTAGCTAGGCTAAATACAGTAGCTAGGCTATAACAGTAGAAAGGCTATATACAGTAGCTAGGCTATATACAGTAGCTAGGCTATAACAGTAGAGAGGCTATAACAGTAGCTAGGCTATAACAGTAGAGAGGCTATATACAGTAGCTAGGCTATAACAGTAGAGAGGCTATATACAGTAGCTAGGCTATATACAGTAGCTAGGCTAAATACAGTAGAGAGGCTATATACAGTAGAGAGGCTATAACAGTAGCGAGGCTATATACAGTAGAGAGGCTATATACAGTAAAGAGGCTATAACAGTAGCTAGACTATAACAGTAGCGAGGCTATATACAGTAGAGGGGCTATATACAGTAGAAAGGCTATATACAGTAGCTAGGCTATATACAGTAGCTAGGCTATAACAGTAGAGAGGCTATAACAGTAGCTAGGCTATAACAGTAGAGAGGCTATATACAGTAGCTAGGCTATAACAGTAGAGAGGCTATATACAGTAGCTAGGCTATATACAGTAGAGAGGCTATATACAGTAGAGAGGCTATATACAGTAGAGAAGCTATAACAGTAGCGAGGCTATATACAGTAGAGAGGCTATATACAGTATAGAGGCTATATACAGTAGAGAGGCTATATACAGTAGAGAGGCTATAACAGTAGTGAGGCTATAACAGTAGCTAGGCTATATACCGTAGCTAGGCTATAACAGTAGGCTATAACTGTAGTCAATGAATAGCATTCTCAGGTAGGTGTTCCTTTTGTCCAGGTGGGAAAGGGCAGTGTGGAGTGCAATAGAGATTGCATTTTCTATGGATCTGTTTGGGCAGTATGTAAATTGGAGTGGGTCTTAGGTTTCTGGGATTATGGTGTTAATGTGAGCCATTACCAGCCTTTCAAAGCACTTCATGACTACGGACGTGAGTGCTACGGGTCTGTAGTCATTTAGGCAGGTTGCCTTAGTCAGATCGATCTGGCTGTTTTTGCTATCCAGGATCAGATCGATCTGACTGTTTTTGCTATCCAGGATCAGATCGATCTGGCTGTTTTTCAGAAGGTTTTCTACACTGTCAGGGAAACAGAGATGAGTAAACTACATGAATAAAGGTACCTTGATAAAAAAAATCTTAGCGCCTGCAAACTATCGTAATTACTTCCTTTTTGAGTTTTGAAAAACTGACATTCAATCCAAATTAAAGGTCAGATTGGATTACCAAATCCTTATCCTTATCCAGAGGATCAGAATTAAATGTTTTCAGTTTTGAAAAACCCAATGCTAACATTTAATCCTATCCAATTGCTGAAATCCAATAAGACTTTTGAAAAACTGGAACATGATGAACTTCATGAAGATAGTCAAAACAAAGAGCTTCGTCACTTGTAAGGACATATATTTATTCTTAATATAACACCCAAAAAAGTGTTAAATATATATATGTATCTATATTTTTTTTTTACCATCTCACTGAATAATAATTGTAAACACAAATCCATATTTTTCAGAAGTCTTCATCATCTGAAACACGTCAGATTTAGCGAATGCTTGAAGTTAGCGAATGCTTGAAGTTTAGCGAATGCTTGAAGTTTAGCGAATGCTTGAAGTAAGCGAATGCTTGCAGTTAGCGAATGCTTGAAATTAGCGAATGCTTGAAGTTTAGCGAATGCTTGAAGTAAGCGAATTCTTGAAGTTAGCGAATGCTTGAAGTTAGCGAATGCTTGAAGTTAGCGAATGCACAATTTCGTCTCGTTTTGTTTCAATCGATTTGATTTGCTCTTCAGCATGACAAGTCTGCTTTTTCTTCTTTACAAGAAGTCCTTAGGCATTATCACTGGTGTCTTTCTCCAGATGCTTTCTCACTTAGTCACCAGTGTTGGGGAGTAGTAAACTACATGTAGTTGACTAGTAATTAAACTACGTTTTGCAGTAGCTTGGTGGTAGTCGAACTCAATGCACATCTAGGTAGTGTTTTCAGTAGTTAATTTATTTTAGCATGTAGCGATGTAGCTACTGAAATCAAACACTACTTTATTTTGCAAAAAAAATAAATATATATATATATAAGTTTTTTGGGGGTATCAGACCTGCCTAAACATTGTTTTTGTGTTTAATTGACTAAAATACACATTCTGTTAACCTCTGACTCCAGAGTAATCTGTTCTTGCAATTTGTATGACATTTCAGGTTAATATATGATAATTTTTCACAAAGTAGTTTGGATGTACTTTTTCAAAGTATCTTTACTTAACTAAACTATATATTTCTAAAGGGTAGCTTTAGTGTAGTTTAACTTCTTCCAGTATGAAGTAATTGGTAGCTTGGTAAACTATATTTTCAGAGTAGATTCCCCCAAAACTGCTAATCACTACCTTTTATGAGTAAAAAAAAAATAATCTTAAACAACATTTAATCCTTATTAAAAGTGAGATTGAATTACCAAATCTTTATCCCTATCCGGAGGATCAGAAACTCAGTTTTCAGTTTTTGAAAAACTCAATTGTAGCATTTAATACTATCCGATTGAGGGAAATCCTAGCAGATTACTTTTGGAAAAACTGGCCCCAGATCTGAAGCTCTCCCTCCATCAACGTTGTTGTCACTCTAATCCAGTTTGTTAAGTGGTTGATTTGTTTAAACCTCTTTAGGACTAACGAGTTAAATCAGTAATATGGTTCATCATTGCATTCACGTGATATGGGAATGACTTCACATGACTTGGTAGCCTACTAGGCGAGGTGAAAATAGGACTGTGTTGTCATGAGAACGCTCAATAAACAAAATGTACAACTTCCAAATGATCTAAATTATACAACTAGCAGACTCTGTTGTTGCTCACATATGGTAGTGTGGGTGATCCGTGTTTCAGAGTGAGTACTAAGTGTTTGCATTTGTTATTCTATGAGGTGTTCTAGTATTGTAGGGTGTTGTATTGTTCTAGTATTGTAGGGTGTTGAGGTGTTGTATTGTCTAGTATTGTAGGGTGTTGAGGTGTTGTATTGTTCTAGTATTGTAGGGTGTTGAGGTGTTGTATTGTCTAGTATTGTAGGGTGTTGAGGTGTTGTATTGTCTAGTATTGTAGGGTGTTGAGGTGTTGTATTGTTCTAGTATTGTAGGGTGTTGAGGTGTTGTATTGTTCTAGTATTGTAGGGTGTTGAGGTGTTGTATTGTCTAGTATTGTAGGGTGTTGAGGTGTTGTATTGTCTAGTATTGTAGGGTGTTGAGGTGTTGTATTGTTCTAGTATTGTAGGGTGTTGAGGTGTTGTATTGTCTAGTATTGTAGGGTGTTGAGGTGTTGTATTGTCTAGTATTGTAGGGTGTTGAGGTGTTGTATTGTCTAGTATTGTAGGGTGTTGAGGTGTTGTATTGTTCTAGTATTGTAGGGTGTTGAGGTGTTGTATTGTCTAGTATTGTAGGGTGTTGAGGTGTTGTATTGTCTAGTATTGTAGGGTGTTGAGGTGTTGTATTGTTCTAGTATTGTAGGGTGTTGAGGTGTTGTATTGTTCTAGTATTGTAGGGTGTTGAGGTGTTGTATTGTCTAGTATTGTAGGGTGTTGAGGTGTTGTATTGTCTAGTATTGTAGGGTGTTGAGGTGTTGTATTGTTCTAGTATTGTAGGGTGTTGAGGTGTTGTATTGTCTAGTATTGTAGGGTGTTGAGGTGTTGTATTGTCTAGTATTGTAGGGTGTTGAGGTGTTGTATTGTTCTAGTATTGTAGGAGTGTTGAGGTGTTGTATTGTCTAGTATTGTAGGGTGTTGAGGTGTTGTATTGTCTAGTATTGTAGGGTGTTGAGGTGTTGTATTGTCTAGTATTGTAGGGTGATGAGGTGTTGTATTGTTCTAGTATTGTAGGGTGATGAGGTGTTGTATTGTTCTAGTATTGTAGGGTGTTGAGGTGTTGTATTGTTCTAGTATTGTAGGGTGTTGAGGTGTTGTATTGTTCTAGTATTGTAGGGTGTTGAGGTGTTGTATTGTCTAGTATTGTAGGGTGTTGAGGTGTTGTATTGTCTAGTATTGTAGGGTGTTGAGGTGTTGTATTGTCTAGTATTGTAGGGTGTTGAGGTGTTGTATTGTTCTAGTATTGTAGGGTGTTGAGGTGTTGTATTGTTCTAGTATTGTAGGGTGTTGAGGTGTTGTATTGTCTAGTATTGTAGGGTGTTGAGGTGTTGTATTGTCTAGTATTGTAGGGTGTTGAGGTGTTGTATTGTCTAGTATTGTAGGGTGTTGAGGTGTTGTATTGTCTAGTATTGTAGGGTGTTGAGGTGTTGTATTGTTCTAGTATTGTAGGGTGTTGAGGTGTTGTATTGTCTAGTATTGTAGGGTGTTGAGGTGTTGTATTGTTCTAGTATTGTAGGGTGTTGAGGTGTTGTATTGTTCTAGTATTGTAGGGTGTTGAGGTGTTGTATTGTCTAGTATTGTAGGGTGTTGAGGTGTTGTATTGTTCTAGTATTGTAGGGTGTTGAGGTGTTGTATTGTTCTAGTATTGTAGGGTGTTGAGGTGTTGTATTGTCTAGTATTGTAGGGTGTTGAGGTGTTGTATTGTCTAGTATTGTAGGGTGTTGAGGTGTTGTATTGTTCTAGTATTGTAGGGTGTTGAGGTGTTGTATTGTTCTAGTATTGTAGGGTGTTGAGGTGTTGTATTGTCTAGTATTGTAGGGTGTTGAGGTGTTGTATTGTCTAGTATTGTAGGGTGTTGAGGTGTTGTATTGTAGGGTGTTGAGGTGTTGTATTGTTCTAGTATTGTAGGGCAGACTTGTAGATTTTGTAAGATTGTCTGTTATGTTTAAATGTATTACAATTCATATTTTCAGAACTATATACTGTAGTATTATCCACTTATAATATATATATATATATATATATATATATATATATATATATATATATATAGTACCTTATAGACATCTCTTGCAAGGCCATTAGGATTTTGTTGTTAGACAGTCATTTCAGGCCTCCTCTTAGATGCTGTGATTTCAGCATGTCATTTCAGAGCTTCCATTCACACTGAGAGGAGCATTCAGTATGTCCTCTCAGAAAGGCCTTCTGTCATTTCAGAGCTTTCCATTCACTCTTTCCTATTCCCTGCCTGTCACACAGTAATATAGCTCTCTGGGGTCTGTTGGTTAGGAAGTCCAAAGTCCAGTTACAGAGAGAGGGATCTGATCCCTAGGTCATGGAGTTTGGTGACCAGCCTAGAGGGAATGACCGTATTGAATGCTGAGCTAAAGTCTATGAACAGCATTCTCACACAGGTGTTGGTTTTGTCCTGGTGTGTCAGGGCAGAGTGTAAAGTGGTGGAGATGGCGTCCTCTGTAGGCCTGTTCGGGCGGTAGGCAAACTGGTGGGGATCCTGTGTTGGAGGGAGGCAGGACTTAAGCTAGGCCAAAACCAGTGTATCGTGGCACTTCATGATCGTGGGGGTGAGTGCAACAGGTCGGAAGTCATTCAGGCTTGATGCGGTCAACTGCTTTGGCACTGGCACAATGGTTGCGGTCTTAAAGAATTTGGGGACAACTGCCTGGGCCAGTGACAGGTTGAAAATGTCAGTGAAGACCTCGGCCAGCTGCCCAGCACATGCTCTGAGCACACGACCGGGGACGCCAACAGGACCAGCAGCGTTGCGTACTTTCACCCTGGAGCAGGGTTTCATCAAGGATCTATCTGTACTTTTCTCCGTTCACCTTTGCCTCGATCCTGACTAGTCTCCCAATCCCTCCCGCTGAAACAAAATCCCCCACAGCATGATGCTGCCACCACCTTGCTTCATCGTAGGGATGGTAACAGGTTTCCTCCAGATGTGAAGCTTGGCATTCAGGCCAAAGAGTTCAATCTTGAGGATGTGAATTATAGAAACATACTTCATTTTACTCGTTTCTCAAAACTTCAGTTTTAGGCAGCTAGAAAATAATGAGAAGAAAAAGATTCTAAAGAAGAAATACATGTACATATATTTACAAAACAAAGTGGCTGTTTTGTCTTGTTTTAAGTGTTGACAGCCAGTAGACACCATGTTTATATTGGAGGTGTCTGTTTTGTCTTGTTTTAAGTGTTGACAGCCAGTAGACACCATGTTTATATTGATGGTGTCTGTTCTGTCTTGTTTTAAGTGTTGACGGCCAGTAGACACCATGTTTATATTGGAGGTGTCTGTTTTGTCTTGTATTTAAGTGTTGACAGCCAGTAGACACCATGTTTATATTGGAGGTGTCTGTTTTGTCTTGTTTTAAGTGTTGACAGCCGGTAGACACCATGTTTATATTGGAGGTGTCTGTTTTGTCTTGTTTTAAGTGTTGACAGCTGGTAGACACCATGTTTATATTGGAGGTGTCTGTTTTGTCTTATATTTAAGTGTTGACAGCCGGTAGACACAATGTTTATATTGGAGGTGTCTGTTTTGTCTTATATTTAAGTGTTGACAGCCGGTAGACACCATGTTTATATTGGAGGTGTCTGTTTTGTCTTGTTTTAAGTGTTGTCAGCCAGTAGACACCATGTTTATATTGGAGGTGTCTGTTCTGTCTTGTTTTAAGTGTTGACAGCCAGTAGACACCATGTTTATATTGGAGGTGTCTGTTTTGTCTTGTTTTAAGTGTTGACAGCCAGTAGACACCATGTTTATATTGGAGGTGTCTGTTTTGTCTTGTTTTAAGTGTTGACAGCCGGTAGACACCATGTTTATATTGGAGGTGTCTGTTTAGTCTTGTTTTAAGTGTTGACAGCCGGTAGACACCATGTTTATATTGGAGGTGTCTGTTCTGTCTTGTATTTAAGTGTTGACAGCCGGTAGACACCATGTTTATATTGGAGGTGTCTGTTTTGTCTTATATTTAAGTGTTGACAGCCAGTAGACACCATGTTTATATTGGAGGTGTCTGTTTTGTCTTGTTTTAAGTGTTGACAGCCGGTAGACACCATGTTTATATTGGAGGTGTCTGTTTTGTCTTGTTTTAAGTGTTGACAGCCAGTAGACACCATGTTTATATTGGAGGTGTCTGTTTTGTCTTGTTTTAAGTGTTGACAGCCAGTAGACACCATGTTTATATTGGAGGAGGCAACACATTGAAGTTGATCATGTTATGAGAAGGAAATTGTTTTCAGTTGGTTGTGAGCAAACTTGTCCAACAAAAATATAATATATATGTCTTGTCTTAAAGGGGAAGCTGTTACAGGCTTTTGGTTTTTCTACTTATATTTCGAGGTTGGACGTTAGCCCGTGGGGGGGGGCACCTGTTGGTTTCACCTCGTCAGTCAGTATGTGTTACACCTGTGCTGGCTTGTCATCTCGTTAGTGGGAAGGTATTTCACATGTGCTGGCCCAGGTGTTATTTAAGAGTGGCTGGCCCAGGTGTTATTTAAGAGTGGCTGGCCCAGGTGATATTTAAGAGTGGCTGGCCCAGGTGTTATTTAAGAGTGGCTGGCCCAGGTGTTATTTAAGAGTGGCTGGCCCAGGTGATATTTAAGAGTGGCTGGCCCAGGTGTTATTTAAGAGTGGCTGGCCCAGGTGTTATTTAAGAGTGGCTGGCCCAGGTGATATTTAAGAGTGGCTGGCCCAGGTGATATTTAAGAGTGGCTGGCCCAGGTGATATTTAAGAGTGGCTGGCCCAGGTGATATTTAAGAGTGGCTGGCCCAGGTGATATTTAAGAGTGGCTGGCCCAGGTGTTATTTAAGAGTGGCTGGCCCAGGTGTTATTTAAGAGTGGCTGGCCCAGGTGTTATTTAAGAGTGGCTGGCCCAGGTGTTATTTAAGAGTTTTCTACCCATTTTGCCATGGGGTGGCGAGAAATGTTCAGTATTAAAGCACATTTACTGCAATTCTACACATTTTTGAGAGGGCGAGAGGGAGAGAGGATTGGCAGTAGAAAACCTAAACAGTATATTTGACCTCTCAGCTTCCCTATCAAATCTAAAAATGTCAAGCAGACAACCTAAGAAAATGAACCACAATGACAAATTGTTTGATGAAGAATGCAAAAACCTAAGAAAGAAATTGAGAAACCTGTCCAACCAAAAAACCTGAGCCTTCACTATGGTGAATCACTAAAACAATACAGAAATACACTACGGAAACAGAAGGAACAGCACGTCAGAAATCAGCTCAATGTAATTGAAGAGTCCATAGACTCTAACCACTTAAAGTCTTTAACATCATCCTCAGCTCTGGTATCTTCCCCAATATTTGGAACCAAGGACTGATCACCCCAATCCACAAAAGTGGAGTCAAATTTGACCCCAATAACTACCGTGGGATATGCGTCAACAGCAACCTTGGGAAAATACTCTGCATGCTCGTACATTTCCTCAGCAAAAACAATGTACTGAGCAAATGTCAAATTTTTTTTGTTGCCAAATTACCATACGACCGACCACGTATTCACCCTGCACACCCTAATTGACAAACAAACAAACCAAAACAAAGGCAAAGTCTTCTCATGCTTTGTTGATTTCAAAAAAGCTTTTGACTCAATTTGGCACGAGGTCTGCTATACAAATTGATGGAAAGTGGTGTTTTAAAATGACATTATAAAATCCATGTACACAAACAACAAGCGTGCGGTTAAAATTGGCAAAAAACACACACATTTCTTTCCACAGAACCGGGGGGTGAGACACGGATGCAGCTTAAGCCCCACCTTCTTCAACATTTATATCAACAAATTGGCGAGGGCACTAGAACAGTCTGCAGCACCCGGCCTCACCCTACTAGAATCTGAAGTCAAATGTCTACTGTTTGCTGTTGATCTGGTGCTTCTGTCCCCAACCAAGGAGGGCCTACAGCAGCACCTAGATCTTCTGGACAGATTCTGTCAGACCTGGGCGCTAGACAGTAAATCTCAGTCACTTTTGTAAGTGTAATGTTTACTGTTAATTTTTTATTGTTTATTTCACTTTTGTTTATCTATTTCACTTGCTTTGGCAATGTAAACATATGTTTCCCATGAGAGAGAAATGTAATTGAATTGAGAAAGAGAAAGAGAGAGAGAGCGAGAGCGAGAGCAAGACTACGCCATCCTTTAGAGAGCAATGGAGAGAAAAGAAGAAAAGAAGAAAGGAGTTAGCAATTCGTAGTAGAGGACAGCTATTGCCCCATTTTCTAATAGAGGACAGCTATTGGCCCATTTTCTAATAGAGGACAGCTATTGGCCCATTTTCTAATAGAGGACAGCTATTGGCCCATTTTCTAATAGAGGACAGCTATTGGCCCATTTTCTAATAGAGGACAGCTATTGGCCCATTTTCTAATAGAGGACAGCTATTGGCCCATTTTCTAATAGAGGACAGCTATTGGCCCATTTTCTAATAGAGGCCAGCTATTGGCCCATTTTCTAATAGAGGCCAGCTATTGGCCCATTTTCTAATAGAGGTCAGCTATTGGTCCATTTTCTAATAGAGGTCAGCTATTGGCCCATTTTCTAATAGAGGACAGCTATTGGCCCATTTTCTAATAGAGGACAGCTATTGGCCCATTTTCTAATAGAGGACAGCTATTGGCCCATTTTCTAATAGAGGACAGCTATTGGCCCATTTTCTAATAGAGGACAGCTATTGGTCCATTTTCTAATAGAGGACAGCAATTGGTCCATTTTCTAATAGAGGAGAGCTATTGAACCATTTTCTCTGGGAAAGCAACTAAAACTAGTAGGCAGCTGGATTACGACTGGCTAGACTAGTGTGTGTGTGTGTGTGTGTGTGTGTGTGTGTGTGTGTGTGTGTGTGTGTGTGTGTGTGTGTGTGTGTGTGTGTGTGTGTGTGTGTGTGTGTACTCCGTTCACATGTGTGTGGGTGTTTGTCGGTACATACGTCCATGGGCGTGCATGTGCCTGCACGTGTATTCCAGCTAGACCACACGCACCATGCCACCACGCAGGCTGTAAATCAGAGGATTATTAGGTTAATGGTCCCAGAGAGAGAGTAATTGCCAAAGATCTCAGAGCCATGGGAACGAAAGGTAATGGGCCAGCTGATTGGTGGATACTTCCAGCCCAAACCCAACACCTTTATTATTATACTACTACTGATACAATACAATACACCCCAAGAAATACAATACAATACACCCCAAGAAATACAATACAATACATCCCAAGAAATACAATACAATACACCCCAAGAAATACAATACAATACACCCCAAGAAATACAATACAATACACCCCAAGAAATACAATACACCCCGAGAAATACAGTACAATACACCCCAAGAAATACAATACAATACACCCCAAGAAATACAATACACCCCAAGAAATACAGTACAATACACCCCAAGAAATACAATACAAAGTACACTACTTTTGACCAGGGCCGATAGGGCATGTGTGTGTCTGCTACAAAACGGTTGAATATGGCCTTCAGCCACCCACAGGGCATTGTATAATACACAGCCACCCACGGGGCATTGTATAGTACACAGCCACCCACAGGGCATTGTATAATACACAGCCACCCACAGGGCATTGTATAATACACAGCCACCCACAGGGCATTGTATAATACACAGCCACCCACAGGGCATTGTATAATACACAGCCACCCACAGGGCATTGTATAATACACAGCCACCCACAGGGCATTGTATAATACACAGCCACCCACGGGGCATTGTATAATACACAGCCACCCACGGGGCATTGTATAATACACAGCCACCCACAGGGCATTGTATAATACACAGCCACCCACAGGGCATTACATAATACACAGCCACCCACAGGGCATTGTATAATACAAAGCCACCCACAGGGCATTGTATAATACACAGCCACCCACAGGGCATTGTATAATACACAGCCATCCACAGGGCATTGTATAATACACAGCCACCCACAGGGCATTGTATAGTACACAGCCACCCACAGGGCATTACATAATACACAGCCACCCACAGGGCATTGTATAATACACAGCCACCCACAGGGCATTTCATAATACACAGCCACCCACAGGGCATTGTATAATACACAGCCACCCACAGGGCATTGTATAATACACAGCCACCCGCAGGGCATTACATAATACACAGCCACCCACAGGGCATTGTATAGTACACAGCCACCCACAGGGCATTGTATAATACACAGCCACCCACAGGGCATTGTATAGTACACAGCCACCCACAGGGCATTGTATAATACACAGCCACCCACAGGGCATTGTATAGTACACAGCCACCCACAGGGCATTGTATAATACACAGCCACCCACAGGGCATTGTATAATACATAACCACCCGCAGGGCATTGTATAATACACAGCCACCCACAGGGCATTGTATAATACACAGCCACCCGCAGGGCATTGTATAATACACAGCCACCCACAGGGCATTGTATAATACACAGCCACCCGCAGGACATTGTATAATACACAGCCACCCGCAGGGCATTGTATAATACACAGCCACCCGCAGGGCATTGTATAATACACAGCCACCCACAGGGCATTGTATAATACACAGCCACCCGCAGGGCATTTTATAATACACAGCCACCCACAGGGCATTGTATAATACACAGCCACCCGCAGGGCATTGTATAATACACAGCCACCCACAGGGCATTGTATAATACACAGCCACCCACAGGGCATTGTATAATACACAGCCACCCACAGGGCATTGTATAATACACAACCACCCACAGGGCATTGTATAGTACACTGCCACCCACAGGTCATTACATAATACACAGCCACCCGCAGGGCATTGTATAATACACAGCCACCCACAGGGCATTGTATAATACACAGCCACCCAGAGGGCATTACATAATACACAGCCACCCACAGGACATTGTATAATACACAGCCACCCACAGGGCATTGTATAATACACAGCCACCCACAGGGCATTGTATAGTACACAGCCACCCACAGGGCATTGTATAATACACAGCCACCCACAGGGCATTGTATAATACACAGCCACCCACAGGACATTGTATAATACACAGCCACCCACAGGGCATTTTATAATACACAGCCACCCACAGGACATTGTATAATACACAGCCACCCACAGGGCATTTTATAATACACAGCCACCCACAGGGCATTGTATAATACACAGCCACCCACAGGGCATTGTATAATACACAGCCACCCACAGGGCATTGTATAATACACAGCCACCCACAGGGCATTGTATAATACACAGCCACCCACAGGGCATTGTATAATACACAGCCAGCCACAGGGCATTGTACAGTACACATCCTCCCACAGAGCATTGTATAGTACACAGCCACCCACAGGGCATCGTATAATACACAGCCACCCACAGGGCATTGTATAATACACAGCCACCCACAGGGCATTGTATAATACACAGCCACCCACAGGGCATTGTATAATACACAGCCACCCGCAGGGCATTTTATAATACACAGCCACCCACAGGGCATTGTATAGTACACAGCCACCCACAGGATATTGTATAATACACAGCCACCCACAGGGCATCGTATAATACACAGCCACCCACAGGACATTGTATAATACACATCCACCCACAGAGCATTGTATAGTACACAGCCACCCACAGGGCATCGTATAATACACAGCCACCCACAGGGCATTGTATAATACACAGCCACCCACAGGGCATTGTATAATACACAGCCACCCACAGGGCATTGTATAATACACAGCCACCCGCAGGGCATTGTATAATACACAGCCACCCACAGGGCATTGTATAATACACAGCCACCCACAGGGCATTGTATAATACACAGCCACCCACAGGGCATTGTATAATACACAGCCACCCGCAGGGCATTGTATAATACACAGCCAGCCACAGGGCATTGTATAATACACAGCCAGCCACAGGGCATTGTACAGTACACTGCCACCCACGGGACATTGTATAATACAGTCATCCCCAGCATGCTGGGTCATTTCCTACAATTATCTGAAAGAATAAGTTGAGTTCCAGACCTCCACAGGGCATTACATTGTTTATTAGTTATTGTCCATGGCCATCTCATGATAAACAATTACTTTTTTAGGTGGAAATCTCAATTTTGCCATAGCGTTGCATAGGTTGCATTCAGCAGTCTGAACGGACTATAGTGATTCACAGGAGAGATTTCTGGAGAGCGTATTAGACCATTGTGTGTAAAGTTCGAAACGCAGACGAGCACAGACTACGAAGCAGGGTTGGGATCAATTCCATTTCAATGACACCATAGCAGGGTTGGGATCAATTACATTTCAATTCCAGTCAATTCAGGAAAGGAAGTACACCTAAATTCCAATGTAATTGACCCCAAACCTGCTATGGAGTCATTGAAATGGAATTGACCCCAAACCTGCTATGGAGTCATTGAAATGGAATTGACCCCAAACCTGCTATGGAGTTATTGAAATGAAATTGACCCCAAACCTGCTATGGAGTCATTGAAATGGAATTGACCCCAAACCTGCTATGGAGTCATTGAAATGGAATTGACCCCAAACCTGCTATGGAGTTATTGAAATGAAATTGACCCCAAACCTGCTATGGAGTCATTGAAATGGAATTGACCCCAAACCTGCTATGGAGTCATTGAAATGGAATTGACCCCAAACCTGCTATGGAGTCATTGAAATGGAATTGACCCCAAACCTGCTATGGAGTCATTGAAATGGAATTGACCCCAAACCTGCTATGGAGTCATTGAAATGGAATTGACCCCAAACCTGCTATGGAGTCATTGAAATGGAATTGACCCCAAACCTGCTATGGAGTCATTGAAATGGAATTGACCCCAAACCTGCTATGGTCATTGAAATGGAATTGACCCAAAACCTGCTATGGTGTCATTGAAATGGAATTGACCCCAAACCTGCTATGGAGTCATTGAAATGGAATTGACCCCAAACCTGCTATGGAGTCATTGAAATGGAATTGACCCCAAACCTGCTATGGTCATTGAAATGGAATTGACCCCAAACCTGCTATGGAGTCATTGAAATGGAATTGACCCCAAACCTGCTATGGTCATTGAAATGGAATTGACCCCAAACCTGCTATGGTGTCATTGAAATGGAATTGACCCCAAACCTGCTATGGAGTCATTGAAATGGAATTGACCCCAAACCTGCTATGGTCATTGAAATGGAATTGACCCCAAACCTGCTATGGTGTCATTGAAATGGAATTGACCCCAAACCTGCTATGGAGTCATTGAAATGGAATTGACCCCAAACCTGCTATGGAGTCATTGAAATGGAATTGACCCCAAACCTAATAGTCATTGTCTGGGTGTTTGTTATTAAATAGGAGGAATAAGGATTTGCCTTACCAGAGCTATGCAGTATTGTGTAAGGACTAAATCATGAGTTGTGCAGATGTAGTACGGTTGAAGGAGAACGTTCCTGTTGTAAGGACTAAGTCAGATGTAGTAAGGTTGAAGGAGAACGTTCCTGTTGTAAGGACTAAGTCAGATGTAGTAAGGTTGAAGGAGAACGTTCCTGTTGTAAGGACTAAGTCAGATGTAGTAAGGTTGAAGGAGAACGTTCCTGTTGTAAGGACTAAGTCAGATGTAGTACGGTTGAAGGAGAACGTTCCTGTTGTAAGGACTAAGTCAGATGTAGTACGGTTGAAGGAGAACGTTCCTGTTGTAAGGACTAAGTCAGATGTAGTAAGGTTGAAGGAGAACATTCCTGTTGTAAGGACTAAGTTTTGGCTTCAGTGGTGAAGCAACATCCTGACACAACGCACGCTCCGTATATCTGAAGCGATGCCACAAACCACCAACCGCAGTCAGCAGCACGGCTTCTCTCTGACTGACTTCAAACATGAAGAAGTTGGAATAACATTTAGCTTGGTGTGGCGGTGTGTGGCGGGTGGCGATGGCTTCTCCCGACATGTCCCAGCTGCTGGCAGACTGATGTAATGTGAGGAAGAGAAGAGAGGATTTATTACAGGGCTTGTAGCGTTGAAAACCATAACCACACACACACACACACACACACACACACGTCTCGGTTTTGTGTGGAAATAATACATCCAGGACGACAAACCGGAGCTCTTTATTAGCTAGCTATGTTCATGTACGTGACTCCGGCCATGATGAACTGCAATGACCTCACGACCTTGGGTTGTCTTAACCAATCATAGCGCACTATGAAATGACAGTAGAATGCCCCCCCCCCATATGTTGACACATATGAATATTACATCAGCCTATATACATACATATTTTCTAGCTTTTCTTTTTGAGTTCGTACTCTGTAGTTTTGAACTCAAAGTATCTAACCATGTATATTGCATACTGCATCAACATTAAAGACTCTGCACTGTTTCTACGTTCTGTTACTTTTAAAACCAAAACATTTCTCAACATCTCAGCTTGTCACTGTGGCAATGCAACATCAAAACATTTCAAGTTAACTTTTCAATAACAACTTTATAGTCTGGACCTCTTTTAGGGCAGCGATCCGCCTACACCCCCTTTTGACATCTCACAGGTCTAGGACAGCTCCTGGGCTTGACCTCTCTTCCTGACCTTGTGTGGTATGAAGCTGATCATGCTTTTGTGTCTGCCAACAGGTGTTGTGTATGTGTGGCCTTGCAGATAAGTATGGTGTTGTGTGTTAAGTCCACGACGTCATCTCGTCAGTGTGTTGTTCTTTCATGTTCAGTTGGTGATGACCATTTGCGGTGGTACACCACTCTTTCTGCAGTGGAGCGGACGTGATACGAACGTTCAACGTCAGCTGGCTGGCTGGTTGACTGCTGGCTGGAGGGTTGACTGCTGGCTGGAGGGTTGACTGCTGGCTGCCAGTAGCCATGTTCCTGGATCGTGACTGACGGTCAATGGTCTAGCTGACCTGTCAGTGCCTCTTTTAGTGTTGCCATCTCTGTGTTCCTTGTCGCCGACGACCTTGTCGCCGATGACCTTGTCGCCGATGACCTTGGGCTGCAGCTGCTGGTTGGTGCTGGGAAGGTGCTGGGCCTACCTGGACAGACAGACCGCATGAGGTATCCCTGCTGAGAGCAGACAGACAGTATGAGGTATCCCTGCTGAGAGCAGACAGGAGTCTGCTGAGAGCAGACAGACAGTATGAGGTATCCCTGCTGAGAGCAGACAGACAGCATGAGGTATCCCTGCTGAGGGCAGACAGCATGAAGTATCACTGCTGAGGGCAGACAGACAGCATGAGGTTTCCCTGTTGAGAGCAGACAGACAGCATGAGGTGTCCCTGTTGAGAGCAGACAGACAGCATGAGGTATCCCTGCTGAGGGCAGACAGACAGCATGAAGTATCCCTCCTGAGGGCAGACAGCATGAGGTATCCCTGCTGAGGGCAGACAGACCGCATGAGGTATCCCTGCTGAGGGCAGACAGACAGCATGAGGTATCCCTGCTGAGGGCAGACAGACAGCATGAGGTATCCCTGCTGAGGGCAGACAGACAGCATGAGGTATCCACTGTTTATTATCTATGCATAGTCATCGATAATTCACCCCTACCTACATGTACACATTTTATTTTATACTTTAGTCTATTTGGTAAATATTTTCTTAAACTCTTCTTGAACTGCACTGTTGGTTAAGGGCTTTAAGTAAGCATTTCACGGTAAGGTCTACACTTGTTGTGTTTGGCAAATAAAGTGACAAATAAAGTTTGATTTGATTGGAACCCAAAGACATCACCCGATTCTGGGTTTCTTCCCTGGTGATGCTCTACCAGGCTTTTACTGCAGCGGTCTTCACTACCTGCATGTTCTTGTGGGCATTTTGCCTTCAGCAAGTGACATGCATGCTCACTTGGATTCAGGTCAGGTGATTGACTTGGGCCATTGCAGAACATTCCACTTCTTTGCCTTAATTGGGTTGCTTTGGCAGTAATGCTTCGGGGTCCATTATCCAACTGCACTGTGAAGCGCCGTCCTGTGAGTTTTGAAGCGTTTGGCTGAATCTGAGCAGATAATAATATTAGACCGAAACACTTCAGATTTCATCCTGCTGCTTTTGGTCAGCAGTCACATCATCAATTAATACAAGGGAACCAGTTCCAATCGCAGCCATACATGCCCGCGCCATACATGCCCGCGCCATAACATGCCCGCGCCATAACATGCCCGCGCCATAACACTACCTCCACCATGCTTCACAGATGAGGCTGTATGCTTCAGATCATGAGCAGTTTCTTCCCTTCTCCATACTCTTGGAGAAAAGGAACAACCTAAATAGGATTCCCAATTAGAGGCAACGACAACCAGCTGCCTCTAATTGGGTACCAACTCAAAAAACCACCATGAAGTCTGTGAGACAACCCTAGTCACGCCCATAGAGAAACTCAGAGGGCTCTCCATGGCCAGGACGTGACAATATAATTATCAGTAATTATCAACGACTGTATTAATACAACCTTTATAGTTAACACACGCTCTGTACCTCATACCAATACAATCCTCATAGCTAGAGGGTTAACACACACTCTGTACCTCATACCAATACAATCCTCATAGCTAGAGGGTTAACACACGCTCTGTACCTCATACCAATACAATCCTCATAGCTAGAGGGTTAACACTCTGTACCTCATACCAATACAATCCTCATAGCTAGAGGGCTAACACACACTCTGTACCTCATACCAATACAATCCTCATAGCTAGAGGGTTAACACTCTGTACCTCATACCGATACAATCCTCATAGCTAGAGGGTTAACACTCTGTACCTCATACCGATACAATCCTCATAGCTAGAGGGTTAACACACGCTCTGTACCTCATACCAATACAATCCTCATAGCTAGAGGGCTAACACACACAATGCTGATAATATCTGCTTTCATCTCTTTAATGTTTGATGGTATTTGCTTGAAAGCAAAAGCAACAAGTATGTAATTATTAGCTAATTAAGATACAAAACACACACACACACACAGTGAACGAACACACACACCTCATTATCATCTTGAGTAAGAGCATTAATCATCTAACAACCAATTAGCACAGTGTTATTGTTAGCGACGGGTGTGTACATTACATCCCAAGCTAATTCCTTCCAGTGTGTGTGCGTGTGTGTGTGTGATGATACAACACAATAGAGAAATGAAACAGTCGGTATAGCTGCTGCTGCTGCTTTTATCTTTTATCTGCTTATACCCAGGACCCACAGAGAATAGTATGCTACTTGGGATGCAGCCCCAGAGAATAGTATCCTACTTGGGATGCAGCCCCAGAGAATAGTATGCTACTTGGGATGCAGCCCCAGAGAATAGTATGCTACTTGGGATGCAGCCCCAGAGAATAGTATGCTACTTGGGATGACCCACAGAGAATAGTATGCTACTTGGGATGACCCACAGAGAATAGTATGCTACTTGGGATGCAGCCCAAGAGAATAGTATGCTACTTGGGATGCAGCCCCAGAGAATAGTATTCTACTTGGGATGCAGCCCCAGAGAATAGTATTCTACTTGGGATGCAGCCCCAGAGAATAGTATGCTACTTGGGATGCAGCCCCAGTCAGCGGGCCACACCCTATGCCCATATGGTACAATCATAATGACAAAATGTTGCTAGTTGGCAGCAAGCCAAGATGGAGGTGAGGATGGCAGCCAGGTGGCTGGAGACAATCTCTCAGAGAGAGAGCGAGAGCGAGAGAGAGAGACATACAGACATTGTCATCCTACAAGAAACTCAGTATATAGGAGATGGACCTACTGGTTTCCCTCTAAATTACAAACAGCTGGTAGTCCCATCCACCAAACTACCAGGTGTGAAACAGGGAAGAGACTCAGGGGGTATGCTAATCTGGTACGGAGCAGACCTAACCCACTCTAAGAAATTAATAAAAGCAGGACATTTGGTTATAAATAAATAAGGAATTAATCTCAACAGAAAACAATGTCCTCCTGTGTGCTCCCTATATCCCCACACTAGAATCCCCATACTTGAAGATATTTTATCCATCCTAGAGGGGGAGATCAACCATTTCCAGGCCCAGGGACATGCACTAGTCTGTGGAGACTTAAACGCCAGAACTGTGCAAGAATCTCACACCCTCAGCACACAGGGGGGACAAACACTTACCTGGAGGTGACAGCATTCCCTCCCCCATATGGCCCCCATAGACACAACTAGGACAACATAACCAAACAAAAACAGGTCACAACTGTCGCACGCTGGGTCTGTACATATTCAATACCTACGGTAGGTACACCTACAGCTCATCTCTTGGCGGTAGTACTGTAGACTACCTCACCACCTGGGGCCGGCCCATCAGGAAGTCCAGGACCCAGTTGCACAGGGCTTGGTCGAGACCTAGGGTCTCGAGCTTAATGACGAGCTTGGAGGGAACTATGGTGTTAAATGCTGAGCTGTAGTCGATGAACAGCATTCTTACATAGGTATTCCTCTTGTCCAGATGGGTTAGGGCAGTATGATTGAGATTGCGTCGTCTGTGGACCTGTTGGGACGGTAAGCAAATTGGAGTGGGTCCAGGGTGTCTGGCAGGATGGAGGGGATATGATCCTTGACTAATCTCTCAAAGCACTTCATGATGACGGAAGTGAGTGCTACGGGGCGATAGTCATTTAGCTCAGTCACCTTAGCTTTCTTGGGAACAGGAAAAATGGTGGCCCTCTTGAAGCATGTGGGAACAGCAGCCTGGGATAGGGACTGATTGAATATGTCCGTAAACACACCAGCCAGCTGGTCTGCGCATGCTCTGAGGACACGGCCAGGGATGCCATCTGGGCCGGCAGCCTTGCGAGGGTTAACACGCTTTAAATCATACCAGAAAACAATCAACAAATTCAATCCCTTTCGGACAACTTCCTGGACAAAACGTTCCACTGCAACAGTGAAGGGGAAAACTTGGCAGTAGAAAACCTGAATCACCTCTCACCTTCCTTATCAAATCTAAACATTTCAAGCAGACAACCATAAGAAAATGATGACAATGACAAATAGTTTCATAAAGTATGCAGAAAAAAAAAACGAAGAAAGAAACCTATCCAAACAAATACATAGAGACCCAGATAACCTGAGCCTTCACTATGGTGAATCACTAAAATGCAATTGACTCCAGTGATGTCAATTAGCCTATCAGGAGCTTCTACAGCCATGACATCATTTTCTGGAATTTTCCAAGCTGTTTAAAAGGCACAGTCAACTTAGTGTATGTAAACTTCTGACCCACTGGAATTGTGATACATTGAATTATAAGTGAAATAATCTGTCTGTAAACAATTGTTTGAAAAATGACTTGTGTCATGCACAAAGTAGATGTCCTAACCGACTTGCCAAAACTATAGTTTGTTAACAAGAAATTTGTGGAGTGGTTGAAAAATGAGTTTTCAATGACTCCAACTAAGGTGTATGTAAACTTCTGACTTCAACTGTACCTGTTGTATTCGGCACATGTGACTAATACACTTTGATTTATATTTTCTTGTTTTTTAGTATTACATTGATATTGATTACTGTTGGGTTTAGAGCTTGCAAGAAAAGCATTTATCTGTACTGACTAGTGTATATGGAGTAACGTTAACATTAGATGAGCAATGCCCACTTCATGTATTATACATTACCAGCCTGGCAGTTTTCCCAAAGCTTGGTGTTGACTATAACCTTGGGAAGGAAAATGATGTGGATATATTGAAGCAACATCTCAAGACATCAGTCAGGAAGTTAAAACTTGGTCGCAAATGGGTCTTCCAAAATGGACAATGACCCCAAGCATACTTCCAGAGTTGTGGCAAAATGGCTTAAGGACAACAAAGTCAAGGTATTGGAGTGGCCATTACAAAGCCCTGACCTTCAATCCTATAGAAAATGTGTGGGCAGAACTGAAAAAGCGTGTGCGAGCAAGGAGGCCTACAAACCTGACTCAGTTACACCAGCTCTGTAAGGAGGAATGGGCCAAAATTCACCCAACTTATTGTGGGAAGCTTGTGGAAGGCTACCTGAAACGCTTGACCCAAGTTAAACAATTTAAAGGCAATGCTACCAAATACTAATTGAGTGTATGTAACCTTCTGACACACTGAGAATGTAATGAAAGAAATAAAAGCTGAAATAAATCATTCTCTCTGCTATTATTCTGACATTTCACATTCTTAAAATAAAGTGGTGATCCTAACTGACCTAAAACAGGGTATTTTTACTAGGATTAAATGTCAGGAATTGTGAAAAACTTTAGTTTAAATGTATTTGGCTAAGGTGTATGTAAACTTTTGACTTCAACTGTATATACAGGATGTACCAGTACCAGATCCATGTGCAGAGGTACAAGGTATTTGAGGTAGATATGTACATGAAGGCAGGGTAAAGTGACTAGGCATCAGGATAGATAATAATAAGGTATTTGAGGTAGATATGTACATGAAGGCAGGGCAAAGTGACTAGACATCAGGATAGATAATAATAAGGTATTAGAGGTAGATATGTACATGAAGGCAGGGTAAAGTGACTAGACATCAGGATAGACAATAATAATAAGGTATTTGAGGTAGATATGTACATGAAGGCAGGGCAAAGTGACTAGACGTCAGGATATATAATAATAAGGTATTTGAGGTAGATATGTACATGAAGGCAGGGTAAAGTGACTAGACATCAGGATAGATAATAATAAGGTATTTGAGGTAGATATGTACATGAAGGCAGGGTAAAGTGACTAGACATCAGGATAGATAATAATAAGGTATTTGAGGTAGATATGTACATGAAGGCAGGGCAAAGTGACTAGACATCAGGATAGATAATAATAAGGTATTTGAGGTAGATATGTACATGAAGGCAGGGCAAAGTGACTAGACATCAGGATAGATAATAATAAGGTATTTGAGGTAGATATGTACATGAAGGCAGGGCAAAGTGACTAGACGTCAGGATAGATAATAATAAGGTATTTGAGGTAGATATGTACATGAAGGCAGGGCAAAGTGACTAGACATCAGGATAGATAATAATAAGGTATTAGAGGTAGATATGTACATGAAGGCAGGGTAAAGTGACTAGACATCAGGATAGATAATAATAAGGTATTTGAGGTAGATATGTACATGAAGGCAGGGTAAAGTGACTAGACATCAGGATAGATAATAATAAGGTATTTGAGGTAGATATGTACATGAAGGCAGGGCAAAGTGACTAGACGTCAGGATAGATAATAATAAGGTATTTGAGGTAGATATGTACATGAAGGCAGGGCAAAGTGACTAGACGTCAGGATAGATAATAATAAGGTATTTGAGGTAGATATGTACATGAAGGCAGGGTAAAGTGACTAGACATCAGGATAGATAATAATAAGGTATTTGAGGTAGATATGTACATGAAGGCAGGGCAAAGTGACTAGACGTCAGGATAGATAATAATAAGGTATTTGAGGTAGATATGTACATGAAGGCAGGGTAAAGTGACTAGACATCAGGATAGATAATAATAAGGTATTTGAGGTAGATATGTACATGAAGGCAGGGTAAAGTGACTAGACGTCAGTATAGATAATAATAAGGTATTTGAGGTAGATATGTACATGAAGGCAGGGCAAAGTGACTAGACGTCAGGATAGATAATAATAAGGTATTTGAGGTAGATATGTACATGAAGGCAGGGCAAAGTGACTAGACGTCAGGATAGATAATAATAAGGTATTTGAGGTAGATATGTACATGAAGGCAGGGTAAAGTGACTAGACATCAGGATAGATAATAATAAGGTATTTGAGGTAGATATGTACATGAAGGCAGGGTAAAGTGACTAGACATCAGGATAGATAATAATAAGGTATTTGAGGTAGATATGTACATGAAGGCAGGGCAAAGTGACCAGGCATCAGGATAGATAATAATAAGGTATTTGAGGTAGATATGTACATGAAGGCAGGGCAAAGTGACTAGGCATCAGGATAGATAATAATAAGGTATTTGAGGTAGATATGTACATGAAGGCAGGGCAAAGTGACTAGACATCAGGATAGATAATAATAAGGTATTAGAGGTAGATATGTACATGAAGGCAGGGTAAAGTGACTAGACATCAGGATAGACAATAATAATAAGGTATTTGAGGTAGATATGTACATGAAGGCAGGGCAAAGTGACTAGACGTCAGGATAGATAATAATAAGGTATTTGAGGTAGATATGTACATGAAGGCAGGGTAAAGTGACTAGACGTCAGGATGAGGATTGAGACATTCCCTGCATTCTGGAACATTCTGGATATTTCTCCCTCTTCAACGTTCCTGATTAACTTTGAGAGAATCTGAATTACTGGGGGAAAATGCTGTTGAGAAGTTTAGACAGTTAGTGTTGTGGGTGATGTGGGTGTTGTGGGTGTTGTGGGGGATGTGGGTGGTGTGGGTGATGTGGTGGTGTGGGTGTTGTGGGGGATGTGGGTGTTGTGGGGGATGTGGGTGATGTGAGTGTTGTGGGTGATGTGGGTGATGAGGTGATGTGGGTGATGAGGTGATGTGGGTGATGTGGGTGATGAGGTGTTGTGGGTGGTGTGGGTGGTGTGGGTGATGTGGGTGGTGTGGGTGATGTGGTGTTGTGGGTTGAGAACTGACAAATGGTGTTTTGGCAATACAGAGCTTGAGAGCAAAGCTATTCCACCTGTCTTTTCCAGTCTGAAGGGGACAGGAAAGGGGATAGGAAAGAAGGGGATAGGAAAGAAGGGGACAGGAAAGAAGGGGACAGGAAAGAAGGGGACAGGAAAGGGGATAGGAAAGAAGGGGATAGGAAAGAAGGGCTCAGGAAAGGGGATAGGAAAGAAGGGGATAGGAAAGAAGGGGACAGGAAAGGGGATAGGAAAGAAGGGGACAGGAAAGAAGGGGACAGGAAAGGGGATAGGAAAGAAGGGGATAGGAAAGAAGGGCTCAGGAAAGGGGATAGGAAAGAAGGGGATAGGAAAGAAGGGGACAGGAAAGGGGATAGGAAAGAAGGGGACAGGAAAGAAGGGGACAGGAAAGAGAGCTGCACGTGTGTAAAGGAGTAATGTATCTCTCTCCCAGGACTGTCATTAGTTCTTCCTCTCAATCCTATTTGATGTGTGTCCACACACACACACACACACACACACACACACACACACACACACACACACACACACACACACACACACACACACACACACACACACACACACACACACACACACACACACACACACACACACAGTGCTTGTGTGGTGATAGAGGTAACAATAGCAGTGTGTTTGTGTGATGAGAGGTAGCAAAAGCAGTCAATAAATCAAATGTATTTATAAATCCCTTCTTACATCAGCTGATGTCACAGAGTGCTGTACAGAAACCCAGCCTAAAACCCCCAAACAGCAAGCAATGCAGGTGTAGAAGCACGGTGGCTCGGGAAAAACTCCCTAGAAAGGACAGAAACTAGGAAGAAACCTAGAGAGGAACCAGGCTGTGAGGGGTGGCCAGTCCTCTTCTGGCTGTGCCGGGTGGAGATTAGAACAGAACATGGCCAAGATGTTCAAATGTTCATAGATGACCAGCAGGGTCAGATAATAATAATCACAGTGGTTGTAGAGGGTGCAACAGGTCAGCACCTCAGGAGTAAATGTCAGTTGGCTTTTCATAGCCGATCATTCAGAGTATCTCTACCGCTCCTGCTGTCTCTAGAGAGTTGAAAACAGCAGGTTCTGGGACACGGTAGCGCGTCCGGTGAACAGGTCAGGGTTCCATAGCCGCAGGCACAACAGTTGAAACTAGAGCAGCAGCACGGCCAGGTGGACTGGGGACAGCAAGGAGTCATCAGGCCAGGTAGTCCTGAGGCATGGTCCTAGGGCTCAGGTCCTCCGGGAGGGGAGGGAGAGGGGAAGAGAGAATTAGAGGGAGCATACTTAAATTCACACAGGACACCAGATAAGACAGGAGAATTACACCAGATACAACAGACTGACCCAAGCCCCCAGACTGACCAAAAAAACTGACAGCTGTGCCATACAGATTACAAAATAGTTAGGAAGAGATTTTCAATGTACCGATTCATCAAACCATTTGTCATTGTTGTTAGTTGTCTTTGGTTATTGGATTTGTTGTTGGCCAAACTGCAGCATAGATACTGGAGGCTGAGACAGGAGGGGTCGGGAAACACTGTGGCCCCGTCCGACAATACCCCTGGACAGGGCCAAACAGGCAGGATATAACCCCACCCACTCTGCCGAAGCACAGCCCCCACACCACTAGAGGGATATCTTCAACCACCAACTTACCATCCTGAGACAAGGCCGAGTATAGCCCACGAAGATCTCCCCCACGGCACAAACCCAAGGGGGGGCGCCAACCCGGACAGGAAGATTACGTCAGTGACTCAAACCACTCAATGTCGTCCCTTCCTAGGGACTGCATGGAAGAGCACCAGTAAGCCAGTGACTCAGCCCCTGTAATAGGGTTAGAGGCAGAGAATCCCAGTGGAGAGAGGGGAACCGGCCAGGCAGAGACAGCAAGGGCGGTTCTTTGCTCCAGTGCTTTTCTCCGTTCACCTTCAAACTCCTGGGCCAGACTACACTCAATCAAAGGACCTACTGAAGAGATGAGTCTTCAATAAAGACTTAAAGGTTGAGACCGAGTCTGCGTCTCTCACATGGATAGGCAGACCATTCCATAAAAATGGAGCTCTATAGGAGAAGGCCCTGCCTCCAGCTGCCTTTGCTTAGAGATTCTAGGGACAGTAAGGAGGCCTGCGTCTTGTGACCGTAGCGTATGTGTAGGTATGTACGGCAGAACCAAATCGGAGCGATAGGTAGGAGCAAGCCCATGTATTGCTTTGTAGGTTAGCAGTAAAACCTTGAAATCAGCCCTTGCCTTAACAGGAAGCCAGTGTAGAGAGGCTAGTACTGGAGTAATATGGTGTAAAAGCATTTGCATAGTGTCATGCAGTTTAAGAAGAACCCTGGTTAGGATTTCCACACATGGGGAACATTATTTCGCAGGCTCTGTTGTTGTCTTTTATAACAGAATTTAATGATTCTATGTACTTTACATGACAGAAGACATTAGCAGAATCTGTTTTACAGTTTTTTCTCTCCAATTGCTAACATGCCGTTGGGTCAAAACTGAAGTCCCGTTGTCAAAACTCTTCACGCAGTCAGCGAAACAGAAGTGTATGTGGACCAAACTGTGAATCGTTTTTTTTTTTAATTGTTTTCACACAAAATACATTCAATGACCACATTCTCCCCGAAATCCATGAACTCTTTTCTCATTCATACTCCACCCACCAGCAAAACTATATATTTTCAGCACGTGTTTTCAAATGCTAACACACCGTTTCCAAACCTGTTAACAACACATTAAAAACAGAATGACGGCAAATGTCGTGCATTTCTGCAGAAAAACAGATTGAAACATATAGAAAATCTCAGCAGAATATTTAACCGTTCCAAACACATCATTCCAAATTTCAGCTGAAAGCCTACCCGAGTGTCCTGTTTTTAGTCTCAAGTACCAAACAGATAAAAGAAGACGGCTTCGGGAATGATTTAGTTTGGAAAACATGGATCAAGGAAGACAGGTTGGTGGGGGACAGAAGAGAGGAGGAGAGGAAGACCGGTGTTCTCTGATGAGATAAGGGCCACAATTATTCACCATGTTGTAAACCCACGGTCTCTCTTTGACAGAGGCCGGTTTAAAGGTGCAACCAAATCTGCAGCGTTCAACAGTTGGCATCAATAGTACGAATTCTCTGGCAAAACAACAGGTGAGGATGTGCTTCCTTTGATGATAATTGAACTACATATTACAGTACAATACAGTATGTTCACATTTCTACAAGTACTGATATATTGATTGTTTTGTGTTTTTTTCAGTAGGATCCAGAGGCTGTCTCCCACAGGAGGGAGAGG
This sequence comes from Brachymystax lenok tsinlingensis, assembly GCA_030435695.1. NCBI lineage: Eukaryota > Metazoa > Chordata > Actinopteri > Salmoniformes > Salmonidae > Brachymystax > Brachymystax lenok. Next base: position 3,141,951 of record CM059791.1, on the reverse strand, counting down.
CAGAATATTATCAGGATATTGCCATTGTTGACATGGTAATTGGCAACAATGCAATATATCTGCGGGAAAATTCGTGACAGAAAGCTGGCAGACAAGATCACTTTTTGGGAATGTGAATGTGGTCAGCACAACGACAATCGCCAGAGTCCTAGAGAAACATAAACTAAGGATGAAGCAGTTGTACACTGTACCCTTCGAGAGAAACGGTGAAGGTGTGAAAGAACTCCGGTATCAATATGTCCAGGTAAGACGTCTGTTCAATAACCAACCAGGGTACATATACACAGCTACGCATAACGTAAAGTACTGTAAAACTGTGGATTTACTGTATTTTAGAGAGTAACGGAGATGGAAGCCAGGCAAACATGCACATGCATTCATCTTTGTGGATGAAGCTGGATTCAAACCTGACAAAAACACGCCGCAGGGGAAGAAATGTGATTGGACAGAGAGCAACCGTGACTGTCCCAGGCCAGAGAGGAGCTAGTGTGGAGCTAGCACTGTGTGCTCTTACACAAACCACTCATTGGCCCCTAAAATACAGAGAGGCTCATTTCTTTTCTGGATGACCTGTGTAATGGACTTGTGCCAGATGGGCAAGACACTCCCCTACTTTCGTTGTTGTGTGGGATAATGGGGCATTCCACCACTCCGCTGCAGTCACAGACTGGTTCGCCGCACATCCCAGGATGTCAGTACTATTCCTGCCTCCATACTCCCCCTTCCTAAACCCCATAGAGGAGTTTTTCCTCTGCGTGGAGGTGGAAGGTTTATGACCACCTTCCACATGACCAGATGTCCTTACTGGATGCCATGAACGCGGGGGTGTGGAGACACTTCTCCCGAAGGGGTTGGACTAGACATTCCAGACGATACTTTCCAAGATGCATCGCCAGAGAAGACATAAGATGTGATGTTGATGAGAACTTGTGGCCAAATGCAGGAGGGAGAACTAGAACCCTCACAGTACTGTACAGTAGGAGTGATTATACTATACATGTTGTTGATGGTTTTTTTTTTAAATTATTATTACACAGAGTTACACAGAGTTACACATGGAATAAACAAACGTACAGTCAATAACACAATAGAAAAAGTCTTTATACAGTGTGTGCAAATGAGGTAGGATAAGGGAGGTAAGGCAATAAATAGTCCATTGAGGTCAAATAATCACAATTTAGCATTAACACTGGAGTGATAGATGTGCAGAAGATGAATGTGCAAGTAGAGATACTGGGGCGCAAACGAGCAAAAAATAGATAACAATATGGGGATGAGGTAGTTGGATGGGCTATTTACAGATTGGCTGTGTGCAGGTACAGTGATCGGTAAGCTGCTCTGACAGCTGATGCTTAAAGCTAGAGGGAGATATAAGACTCCAGCTTCAGTGATTTTTGCAGTCATTGGCAGCAGAGAACTGTATGGAAAGGCGGCCAAAGGGGGTGTTGGCTTTGGGGATGACCAGTGCAATATACCTGCTGGAGCGCGTGCTACTGGTGGGTGTTGCTATGGTGACCAGTGAAATATACCTGCTGGAGCGCATGCTACTGGTGGGTGTTGCTATGGTGACCAGTGCAATATACCTGCTGGAGCGCGTGCTACAGGTGGGTGTTGCTATGGTGACCAGTGAGCTGAGATAAGGCGGGGCTTTACCTAACAAAGACTTATAGATGACCCGGAGCCAATGGGTTTGGCGATGGATATGCAGTGAGGGCCAGCCAACGAGAGCATACAGGTCGCAGTGGTGAGTAGTATATGGGGCTTTGTAGTGATAGCGAACTGGATGTAGTCTGAGTAGAGTGTTGGGAGCTATTTCGTAAATGACATCGCCGAAGTCAAGGATCGGTAGGATAATCCGTTTTACGAGGGAATGTTCGGCGGCATGAGTGAAGGATGCCTTGTTGGGAAATAGGAAGCAGATTCTAGATTTAATTTTGGATTGGAGATGCTTAATGTGAGTCTGGAAGGAGAGGTTACAGTCTAACCAGACACCTAGGTATTTGTAGTTGTCCACATATTCTAAGTCAGAACCGTCCAGAGTAGTGATGCTAGTCGGGCAGGAGGGTGCGGGCAGCGAGTGGTTGAAGAGCATGCACTTAGTTTCACTAGCATTTAAAAGCAGTTAGAGGCCACGGAATGAGTGTTGTATGGCACTGAAGCTTGTTTGGAGGTTTGTTAGCACAGTGTAAATAGGAAGGGGAAACAGTAATTAAAGGGATAGTCCAGTGTAAGTAGGAAGGGGTAACAGTAATTAAAGGGATAGCCCAGTGTAAGTAGGAAGGGGAAACAGTAATTAAAGGGATAGCCCAGTGTAAGTAGGAAGGGGAAACAGTAATTAAAGGGATATCCCAGTGTAAGTAGGAAGGGGAAACAGTAATTAAAGGGATAGCCCAGTGTAAGTAGGAAGGGGAAACAGTAATTAAAGGGATAGCCCAGTGTAAATAGGAAGGGGAAACAGTAATTAAAGGGATATCCCAGTGTAAGTAGGAAGGGGAAACAGTAATTAAAGGGATAGCCCAGTGTAAGTAGGAAGGGGAAACAGTAATTAAAGGGATATCCCAGTGTAAGTAGGAAGGGAAACAGTAATTAAATGGATAGCCCAGTGTAAGTAGGAAGGGGAAACAGTAATTAAAGGGATAGCCCAGTGTAAGTAGGAAGGGAAACAGTAATTAAAGGGATAGCCCAGTGTAAATAGGAAGGGGAAACAGTAATTAAAGGGATAGCCCAGTGTAAATAGGAAGGGGAAACAGTAATTAAAGGGATAGTCCAGTGTAAGTAGGAAGGGGTAACAGTCATTAAAGGGATAGCCCAGTGTAAGTAGGAAGGGGAAACAGTAATTAAAGGGATATCCCAGTGTAAGTAGGAAGGGGAAACAGTAATTAAAGGGATAGCCCAGTGTAAGTAGGAAGGGGAAACAGTAATTAAAGGGATATCCCAGTGTAAACAGGAAGGGGAAACAGTAATTAAAGGGATAGCCCAGTGTAAATAGGAAGGGGAAACAGTAATTAAAGGGATAGCACAGTGTAAATAGGAAGGGGAAACAGTAATTAAAGGGATAGCCCAGTGTAAGTAGGAAGGAAACAGTAATTAAAGGGATATCCCAGTGTAAGTAGGAAGGAAACAGTAATTAAAGGGATAGCCCAGTGTAAGTAGGAAGGGGAAACAGTAATTAAAGGGATATCCCAGTGTAAGTAGGAAGGGGAAACAGTAATTAAATGGATAGCCCAGTGTAAGTAGGAAGGGGAAACAGTGATTAAAGGGATATCCCAGTGTAAGTAGGAAGGGGAAACAGTAATTAAATGGATAGCCCAGTGTAAGTAGGAAGGGGAAACAGTGATTCAAGGGATAGCCCAGTGTAAGTAGGAAGGGGAAACAGTAATTAAAGGGATAGCCCAGTGTAAATAGGAAGGGGAAACAGTAATTCAAGGGATAGCCCAGTGTAAATAGGAAGGGGAAACAGTAATTAAAGGGATAGCCCAGTGTAAGTAGGAAGGAAACAGTAATTAAAGGGATAGCCCAGTGTAAGTAGGAAGGGAAACAGTAATTAAAGGGATAGCCCAGTGTAAGTAGGAAGGAAACAGTAATTAAAGGGATAGCCCAGTGTAAGTAGGAAGGAAACAGTAATTAAAGGGATAGCCCAGTGTAAGTAGGAAGGGAAACAGTAATTAAAGGGATAGCCCAGTGTAAGTAGGAAGGGGAAACAGTAATTAAAGGGATAGCCCAGTGTAAATAGGAAGGAAACAGTAATTAAAGGGATAGCCCAGTGTAAGTAGGAAGGGAAACAGTAATTAAAGGGATAGTCCAGTGTAAGTAGGAAGGAAACAGTAATTAAAGGATAGCCCAGTGTAAGTAGGAAGGAAACAGTAATTAAAGGGATAGCCCAGTGTAAGTAGGAAGGGGAAACAGTAATTAAAGGGATAGCACAGTGTAAGTAGGAAAGGGAAACAGTAATTAAAGGGATATCCCAGTGTAAGTAGGAAGGGGAAACAGTAATTAAAGGGATAGCCCAGTGTAGGTAGGAAGGGGAAACAGTAATTAAAGGGATAGCCCAGTGTAAGTAGGAAGGGGAAACAGTAATTAAAGGGATAGCCCAGTGTAAGTAGGAAGGGGTAACAGTCATTAAAGGGATAGCACAGTGTAAGTAGGAAAGGGAAACAGTAATTAAAGGGATATCCCAGTGTAAGTAGGAAGGGGAAACAGTAATTAAAGGGATAGCCCAGTGTAAGTAGGAAGGAAACAGTAATTAAAGGGATAGCCCAGTGTAAGTAGGAAGGAAACAGTAATTAAAGGGATAGCCCAGTGTAAGTAGGAAGGGGAAACAGTAATTAAAGGGATATCCCAGTGTAAGTAGGAAGGAAACAGTAATTAAAGGGATAGTCCAGTGTAAATAGGAAGGAAACAGTAATTAAAGGGATAGCCCAGTGTAAGTAGGAAGGAAACAGTAATTAAAGGGGATAGTCCAGTGTAAGTAGGAAGGAAACAGTAATTAAAGGGATAGCCCAGTGTAAGTAGGAAGGGGAAACAGTAATTAAAGGGATAGCCCAGTGTAAGTAGGAAGGGGTAACAGTAATTAAAGGGATAGCCCAGTGTAAGTAGGAAGGGGTAACAGTAATTAAAGGGATAGCCCAGTGTAAGTAGGAAGGGGTAACAGTAATTAAAGGGATAGCCCAGTGTAAGTAGGAAGGGGAAACAGTAATTAAAGGGATAGCCCAGTGTAAGTAGGAAGGGGAAACAGTCATTAAAGGGATAGCCCAGTGTAAGTAGGAAAGGGAAACAGTAATTACAGTAGAAGAAATAAGAAAGCTCAGGAAAAATATATATTTACACATATTGAATACATTTGTTTGGGTAGGCACAAAACTACCCTCATAATTCCATTCATTTAAAAAAACCTGTACCGGTTACTTTCAGACGAGTCCCGTGCCGGTTACCTTCAGACGAGTCCCGTACCGGTTACCTTCAGACGAGTCCCGTGCCGGTTACCTTCAGACGAGTCCCGTGCCGGTTACCTTCAGACGAGTCCCGTGCCGGGTTACCTTCAGACGAGTCCCGTGCCGGTTACCTTCTGACAAGTCCCGTACCGGGTTACCTCAAGACGAGTCCCGTGCCGGTTACCTTCAGACGACTCCCGTGCCGGTTACCTTCAGACGAGTCCCGTAGCGGTTACCTCAAGATGAGTCCCGTGCCGGTTACCTTCAGACGAGTCCCGTGCCGGTTACCTTCAGACGAGTCCCGTGCCGGGTTACCTTCAGACGAGTCCCGTGCCGGTTACCTTCTGACAAGTCCCGTAGCGGGTTACCTCAAGACGAGTCCCGTGCGGTTACCTTCAGACGACTCCGTGCCGGTTACCTTCAGACGAGTCCCGTAGCGGTTACCTCAAGATGAGTCCCGTGCCGGTTACCTTCAGACGAGTCCCGTGCCGGTTACCTTCAGACGAGTCCCGTGCCGGGTTACCTCAAGACGAGTCCCGTGCCGGGTTACCTCAAGACGAGTCCCGTGCCGGTTACCTTCAGACGAGTCCCGTGCCGGTTACCTTCAGACGAGTCCCGTGCCGGGTTACCTCAAGACGAGTCCCGTGCCGGTTACCTTCAGACGAGTCCCGTGCCGGTTACGTTCAGACGAGTCCCGTGCCGGTTACCTTCAGACGAGTCCCGTGCCGGTTACCTTCAGACGAGTCCCGTGCCGGTTACCTTCAGACGAGTCCCGTGACACTTGTGGGAGTCGTAGACCAAAATGGAGAACACCATCGTGTTCGTGGGAGTCTCCCCCATAAACTGTTAAACAAATCCAAATATTTTTTATATTTGAGATTCTTAAAAGTAGCCATCCTTTGCCTTGATGACTGCTTTGCATGCTCTTGGCAGCCAAGATTCTGGCTAAAATGTCCTGGTACTTGGTAAAGTTCATGATGCCGTTGACCTTTAATTATAGAGTGACTGCCCCTAAAAACCAACAAATCCCTTTGAAAATGGCCTATGTGGCATCGATATGAGTCAGAAACATTTATTCTAGTGTCTACAAAGTGTAAATAGGATAATTTTGGTCATGAAGTCAGTTTAGTCTGAAACAGAGTTTGGAAGTGTCACAGCGAGTAAATGAAGGGCACAACTAAAGACATTGACATACAGTGCACTCGGAAAGTATTCAGACCCCTTGACTTTTTCCACATTTTGTTACGTTACAGCCTTATTCTAAAATGGATTAAAATGAAATGAAATCCTCATAAATCTACACACAATACCCCCATAATGACAAAGCAAAAACGTTTTTTTTTTTTTTTACGCATTACGAATAAGAAACAAAATCTTGTTCTCTGAGAAACTGTATTAGTATAAAATAATGTATTTTCCCAATTTTTTAAGCATTCAGGGGTAGGCTATCCCTTTAATTACTGTTTCCCCTTCCTACTTACACTGGGCTATCCCTTTAATTACTGTTTCCCCTTCCTACTTACACTGGACTATCCCTTTAATTACTGTTTCCCCTTCCTATTTACACTGTGCTATCCCTTTAATTACTGTTTCCTTCCTACTTACACTGGGCTATCCCTTTAATTACTGTTTCCTTCCTATTTACACTGTGCTATCCCTTTAATTACTGTTTCCTTCCTACTTACACTGGACTATCCCTTTAATTACTGTTTCCTTCCTATTTACACTGTGCTATCCCTTTAATTACTGTTTCCTTCCTACTTACACTGGGCTATCCCTTTAATTACTGTTTCCTTCCTACTTACACTGGGCTATCCCTTTAATTACTGTTTCCTTCCTACTTACACTGTGCTATCCCTTTAATTACTGTTTCCTTCCTACTTACACTGGGCTATCCCTTTAATTACTGTTTCCTTCCTACTTACACTGGGCTATCCCTTTAATTACTGTTTCCTTCCTACTTACACTGGGCTATCCCTTTAATTACTGTTTCCTTCCTACTTACACTGGACTATCCCTTTAATTACTGTTTCCTTCCTATTTACACTGTGCTATCCCTTTAATTACTGTTTCCTTCCTATTTACACTGTGCTATCCCTTTAATTACTGTTTCCTTCCTACTTACACTGGGCTATCCCTTTAATTACTGTTTCCCTTCCTATTTACACTGGGCTATCCCTTTAATTACTGTTTCCTTCCTACTTACACTGGGCTATCCCTTTAATTACTGTTTCCCCTTCCTATTTACACTGGGCTATCCCTTTAATTACTGTTTCCCCTTCCTACTTACACTGGGCTATCCCTTTAATTACTGTTTCCTTCCTACTTACACTGGACTATCCCTTTAATTACTGTTTCCTTCCTACTTACACTGGGCTATCCCTTTAATTACTGTTTCCCTTCCTATTTACACTGGGCTATCCCTTTAATTACTGTTTCCTTCCTACTTACACTGGGCTATCCCTTTAATTACTGTTACCCCTTCCTACTTACACTGGGCTATCCCTTTAATTACTGTTTCCTTCCTACTTACACTGGACTATCCCTTTAATTACTGTTTCCCCTTCCTACTTACACTGGGCTATCCCTTTAATTACTGTTTCTTCCTACTTACACTGGGCTATCCCTTTAATTACTGTTTCCCCTTCCTACTTACACTGGACTATCCCTTTAATTACTGTTTCCTTCCTATTTACACTGTGCTATCCCTTTAATTACTGTTTCCCTTCCTACTTACACTGGACTATCCCTTTAATTACTGTTTCCTTCCTATTTACACTGTGCTATCCCTTTAATTACTGTTTCCCCTTCCTACTTACACTGGGCTATCCCTTTAATTACTGTTTCCCCTTCCTACTTACACTGGGCTATCCCTTTAATTACTGTTTCTTCCTACTTACACTGGGCTATCCCTTTAATTACTGTTTCCTTCCTACTTACACTGGGCTATCCCTTTAATTACTGTTTCCCTTCCTACTTACACTGGGCTATCCCTTTAATTACTGTTACCCCTTCCTATTTACACTGTGCTATCCCTTTAATTACTGTTTCCTTCCTACTTACACTGGGCTATCCCTTTAATTACTGTTTCCTTCCTATTTACACTGGGATATCCCTTTAATTACTGTTTCCTTCCTACTTACACTGGGCTATCCCTTTAATTACTGTTTCCCCTTCCTACTTACACTGGACTATCCCTTTAATTACTGTTTCCCCTTCCTACTTACACTGTGCTATCCCTTTAATTACTGTTTCCCCTTCCTACTTACACTGGACTATCCCTTTAATTACTGTTTCCCCTTCCTATTTACACTGTGCTATCCCTTTAATTACTGTTTCCCCTTCCTACTTACACTGGACTATCCCTTTAATTACTGTTTCCCCTTCCTATTTACACTGTGCTATCCCTTTAATTACTGTTTCCCCTTCCTACTTACACTGGGCTATCCCTTTAATTACTGTTTCCCCTTCCTACTTACACTGGGCTATCCCTTTAATTACTGTTTCCCCTTCCTACTTACACTGGGCTATCCCTTTAATTACTGTTTCCCCTTCCTACTTACACTGGGCTATCCCTTTAATTACTGTTTCCTTCCTACTTACACTGGGCTATCCCTTTAATTACTGTTTCCCCTTCCTACTTACACTGGGCTATCCCTTTAATTACTGTTTCCTTCCTACTTACACTGGGCTATCCCTTTAATTACTGTTTCCCCTTCCTACTTACACTGGGCTATCCCTTTAATTACTGTTACCCCTTCCTATTTACACTGTGCTATCCCTTTAATTACTGTTTCCCTTCCTACTTACACTGGGCTATCCCTTTAATTACTGTTTCCTTCCTATTTACACTGGGCTATCCCTTTAATTACTGTTTCCCCTTCCTACTTACACTGGGCTATCCCTTTAATTACTGTTTCCCCTTCCTACTTACACTGGGCTATCCCTTTAATTACTGTTTCCTTCCTACTTACACTGGACTATCCCTTTAATTACTGTTTCCTTCCTACTTACACTGTGCTATCCCTTTAATTACTGTTTCCTTCCTACTTACACTGGACTATCCCTTTAATTACTGTTTCTTCCTATTTACACTGTGCTATCCCTTTAATTACTGTTTCCCTTCCTACTTACACTGGACTATCCCTTTAATTACTGTTTCCCTTCCTATTTACACTGTGCTATCCCTTTAATTACTGTTTCCCTTCCTACTTACACTGGGCTATCCCTTTAATTACTGTTTCCCTTCCTACTTACACTGGGCTATCCCTTTAATTACTGTTTCCCCTTCCTACTTACACTGGACTATCCCTTTAATTACTGTTTCCCTTCCTACTTACACTGGGCTATCCCTTTAATTACTGTTTCCCCTTCCTACTTACACTGGGCTATCCCTTTAATTACTGTTTCCCCTTCCTACTTACACTGGGCTATCCCTTTAATTACTGTTTCCCCTTCCTACTTACACTGGGCTATCCCTTTAATTACTGTTACCCCTTCCTATTTACACTGTGCTATCCCTTTAATTACTGTTTCCCCTTCCTACTTACACTGGGCTATCCCTTTAATTACTGTTTCCCCTTCCTATTTACACTGGGCTATCCCTTTAATTACTGTTTCCCCTTCCTACTTACACTGGGCTATCCCTTTAATTACTGTTTCCCCTTCCTACTTACACTGGGCTATCCCTTTAATTACTGTTTCCCCTTCCTACTTACACTGGGCTATCCCTTTAATTACTGTTTCCCCTTCCTATTTACACTGGGCTACCCCTTCAATATATTTATTTGATATGCTCTTTGTCAAGGGGTGCCAATAATTTTGGACCGGACTGTTTATTGATGACCACCAGTAGGTTATAATGAAGTAGGTCATTGCATAGCACATGTGATTAGCTAGGTAACTAGTTAATACACCTTTCATTCGACCATACTGCTACCTAGCTAACATTAGCTGTTAGCTACCAAAAATGAACTACCGTTAGCTAAGTTAGCTAGCTAACCAAGTCAGCTACCGTTAGCTAAGTTAGCTAGCTAACCAAGTCAGCTACCGTTAGCTAAGTTAGCTAGCTAACCAAGTCAGCTACCGCTAACCAAGTCAGCTTCCGTTAGCTAAGTTAGCTAGCTAACCAAGTCAGCTACCGTTAGCTAAGTTAGCTAGCTAACCAAGTCAGCTACCGTTAGCTAAGTTAGCTAGCTAACCAAGTCAGCTTCCGTTAGCTAAGTTAGCTAGCTAACCAAGTCAGCTTCCGTTAGCTAAGTTAGCTAGCTAACCAAGTCAGCTACCGTTAGCTACATGACAAGAATGGAACACGACTGACTGTAGCTAGTAATTGCAAAAACCGTGCTCCAAAAATACATGGCTATAGCTCAATGTTGCTGGTTAATTTTAAGCATTACTCAAGTAGCTACTTATCGATATTTGTTTCTCAGGATGACGTTCCTCGTGATTCACTCATTTGCTCCCTTTTAGGGGATTGTGTTGTCCACACCCACCTGTACAGTGATTGTCACGATCGTCTTGAAGAACGGACCAAGGCGCAGCGTGCATTGAGTTCCACATCTTTTAATTTAAGTGAAACCATCAACACAATAAAGACTAAACAGATGGCAACATACGGTGTGTAGCGCACACAGGCACTAACAATAACCCACAACACAGGTGGGAAAAAGAACATGTAAATAAATAACATGAATGAATAAGGCTAATTCATCTAGTTCTCTACTACAAGGGCTTTAAAACCTCTCCGTCGGGGACCCCCAGCTGTTCCAAACCTCTCCGTCGGGGACCCCCAGCTGTTCCAAACCTCTCCGTCGGGGACCCCCAGCCGCTTCATGCATTTGAACTATTCCACAGCTAGCACACCTGATTCAACTTGTCAACCAATCTTCGAGCCCTTGATTGGTTATTCGGGTGACCTAATTTAGGGCTGAACCAACACTGTGAAAAGTCTGGGGGTCCCTGAGGAGAAGTTTGAAAATGACTGCACTAGAGGAATAAGCTTACCATCATCACCGCTGAATAAAGCACCTCCTTCTGTGGCCTCCTGGGAGACTGCTACTGTACTGGTCCTTTGAGCCGGCTGGAATAGATAAATCAGTCTTTAAGGGAAGTAGGCCTCTTCAACATGCTTATTATCCCCTAGTCACTAGCATGGAGGTGAGAATACAAATGACTTGCGTCTCACATGGCACTCTATTCCCTAATTAGTGCACTACTTTTGACAACTATAGTACTATAGTAGTGCACTATATAGGGATTAGGTTGCTATTTGGGATGCAGCAGAACACTGCATTCTATGCTCCCATGTGAATGCATTCAACACCGTTAAAAACCACTCAGGTCTTCAGTCATAATGAGGAAAATGACATGTCATCATTATCATAAGAAAGGAAAATTCTTTAGTAGTCTCTCTCTCTCTCTCTCTCTCTCTCTCTCTCTCTCTCTCTCTCTTCCACTTCTCTCTCTCTCTCTCCCCCTTTCTCTCTCTCTCTCTCTCTCCCTTTCTCTCTCTCGCACTCTCTCTCTCTCTGCCTTGTTGACAAGAAACCGTGTTTATGCTAAAAAATAAATAGCAGACATAATTTGCTTATAAATAATTGACTTCTCCATGCTTAGATCTCTGGAGAGGCTTTCAGTTTATTCATGAGAGTTCTGTCTCTGTCAGGCAGCATGGCATGGCAAATTAGCCTCTTGGAGAGGTGTGTGTGTTAACGAGTTGTCTTTCTACTCTCGTCTCACCAGGCCTGCCGCTGAACAATGCAACAAGAGCCTCTTCTCTCATCTCCTCCTCCTCTTCCTCCTCTTCCTCTCCTCGGCTTTATAATCCCCTGTTCTGTCCCTCAGTAATAACCTTCAACTAACCTTTTTAAAGGGCAATTCCGCCACTTTTTAACCTCATATCCATCCTCTCCAGCACCAAACCAGTGTCGACTGTGTGAAAACAGTATGATCTGTGGTTAAAGAGATGGGAAGGTCCTAAAATAATGCTTCCCTGTGACATCACAGGGTAGGATTAATAGTACAAAATTGTGATTTTCAAAACCTGCATCAGTTTCTAGTTGCAAGAAAAGGGTATTTTCATGATCCCCACATCACAGTGTTTGAAAATCACTGTTTTTATTAAATGTTTGATAATGTCATCCGGTATAATTTTTTTTTGTTACTTCATATTTTTTTCTACAAGACTTTGACACTCGTATTGGAACATATTTTGACACTGGTATTGTGCTGGAGATAATGAACATGAGGTTGAAAAGCGGTGGAGTTGCCCTTTAAACCCAGGCCAATAATTTAAATCCCATTTTCATATCAATGGAGGAGTCAAACCAGGCAATTATCTTTTAATCACGGCATACTTTGCTGTCAAGACGAGAATAATAACGCTCTCCCAAGTGAGGAGAGACAGAGAAAGAGAGGGAGGAGGGAGAGAGAGGGGGAGGATGGAGCGAAGGAGCAAGTGATTTGCATCGAGAGAGGGATAGAGAGGGGAGAGCAGGAGAGAGGGATAGAGAGAGAGAGAGAGAGGGAGGGAGAGAGGGAGAGCAAGAGAGGGAGGGAGAGAGAGAGAGAGAAGGAGAAAGGTTTGCTATTTAAAACCATGCAGTGATTAATAATTCAGTAATGCGAAGGAGATCATAAAGCACTCCTAACATCTGGACATCTGGCTCTGTGTTCTGTTCTGCTGGGGCTGAGGGTGAGTGAGTGAGTTAGCTAGACTTTGAGGAAGATTAACATGACTAATTGGCAGATCATCTGTGGATCAGGTGTGTGCGTGTCGGGCTTGGAGAAATGACTGGCACTGCCACAGGATGACACCGTTACCCGCCAAACCCGAAAGCATGATGGGGATCTTCCTTTGTTTGCGTGAAAGTGATTTAGAATGACGCACCAGAAGGAGAACCCTGTCTGATATTCCCCTAAGTACTCATTAAATCTCCACTACAGCCAGCCTTCTCTCTCTAACCGGCCGTCTTCCTTCTCCCATCACTCGCTCTCCTTCTGCTCTTTGTGACTCTCCTAGTTACCTCGCTGATCCATCCAGGATCATACAACATACTGTAGCAGCAGATTGGAGTGAGGAAACGTGAGATCACACAAGAGAGGAGAGCCAAGAGAAGGTCCTATGTGTCTCAGTTGGTAGAGCATGGTGCTGGCATTGCCAGGGATGTGTGTTCGATTCCCAGGGGGGGGGGACCAGTATGAACAAAAACATGATATGTTTTACAGTATTAGTGGTGTAGATTGCACTGCATTTTGGGTACAATGCTGAAAAATGATGTTATTAACTGTAATTGGAAGCCTCCTGAAAAATTACATACTGTAATTATTTGAAGTATTAGCTTACGCCTACTGTAAATTCAAATGATCCGTTTCAGGCGCCAACCCTCACGCTGTCGGGTGAGACACACGAAGCTCAGACTATTTAAGTAAATATCTTATTGGAAAAGAAAAGATTGCCGTTTTCAAACTACAGTCGACTGTGGTATTTTGGACGCAGTAATTGCAGAATAACTGCAGTTACACTGCAAAATTACTGCAGTAAAAAAAACGGTGTTATTTTGGACACAGTATTTGCAGCATACTGCAGTTATACTGCACTCTGACTGGGATTTTTTTTTCTTCGTAAGGTGGCTGGGAATTGGAAGAATATTTTCAGCAGCTGCAGGGTACGTACCTTGACTTGTTTCTGTGTCTCTTTATTGGTAGCCAACGTTGAATTACTGGATTTTCTTAGCTAACCTTAGCTAACATTTGATCGCTAGCTAGCTGTCTAACATTTGATAGCTAGCTAGCTGTCTAACATTTGATCGCTAGCTAGCTGTCTAACATTTGATCGCTAGCTAGCTGTCTAACATTTGGTAGCTAGCTAGCTGTCTAACATTTGATCGCTAGCTAGCTGTCTAACATTTGATCGCTAGCTAGCTGTCTAACATTTGATCGCTAGCTAGCTGTCTAACATTTGATCGCTAGCTAGCTGTCTAACATTTGATCGCTAGCTAGCTGTCTAACATTTGATCGCTAGCTAGCTGTCTAACATTTGATCGCTAGCTAGCTGTCTAACATTTGATCGCTAGCTAGCTGTCTAACATTTGATCGCTAGCTAGCTGTCTAACATTTGATAGCTAGCTAGCTGTCTAACATTTGATCGCTAGCTAGCTGTCTAACATTTGATCGCTAGCTAGCTGTCTAACATTTGATCGCTAGCTAGCTGTCTAACATTTGATCGCTAGCTAGCTGTCTAACATTTGATAACTAGCTAGCTGTCTAACATTTGATAACTAGCTAGCTGTCTAACATTTGATAACTAGCTAGCTGTCTAACATTTGATCGCTAGCTAGCTGTCTAACATTTGATCGCTAGCTAGCTGTCTAACATTTGATAACTAGCTAGCTGTCTAACATTTGATAACTAGCTAGCTGTCTAACATTTGATAACTAGCTAGCTGTCTAACATTTGATCGCTAGCTAGCTGTCTAACATTTGATAGATAGCTAGCTGTCTAACATTTGATAACTAGCTAGCTGTCTAACATTTGATCGCTAGCTAGCTGTCTAACATTTGATCGCTAGCTAGCTGTCTAACATTTGATAACTAGCTAGCTGTCTAACATTTGATAACTAGCTAGCTGTCTAACATTTGATAACTAGCTAGCTGTCTAACATTTGATCGCTAGCTAGCTGTCTAACATTTGATAGATAGCTAGCTGTCTAACATTTGATAACTAGCTAGCTGTCTAACATTTGATAACTAGCTAGCTGCCTAACATTTGATAACTAGCTAGCTGTCTGACATTTGATAGCTAGCTAGCTGTCTAACATTTGATAGCTAGCTAGCTGTCTAACATTTGATCGCTAGCTAGCTGTCTAACATTTGATAACTAGCTAGCTGTCTAACATTTGATAGCTAGCTAGCTACCTAACATTTGATCGCTAGCTAGCTGCCTAACATTTGATAGCTAGCTAGATAGTTAGCTAGCTCAAGTTAGCACAAGACAGTTCTGCTCGTAAATAACTTGTTGTGCAAACTAGAAATAAATCTCCCTGATAATAATTGTTGGGATGCTAAGGATTTAAGTAGGCTACACCGTAGCCATAGAGAATAAACTGAACACAGATTCATGACCTTTATATTTTCACCGTTACTACAGAGAAAATAGCTTGTTTCTGGTCCACTTCATGTTTCAGTATGATAATGCACAGCCCCATGTCACAAGGATCTGTACACAGTTCCTGGAAAACGTCCCAGTTCTTCCATGTCCTGCATACTCACCAGACATATCACCCATTGAGCATGTTTGGGATGCTCTGGATCGACGTGTACGACAGCGTGTTCCAGTTCCTGATAACATCCAGCAACTTCACACAGCCATTGAAGAGGAGTGGTCACAATCAGCAGCCTGATCAACTCTATGTGAAGGAGATGTGTCACGCTGCTTGAGGCAAATGATGGTCACACCAGATACTGACTGATTTTCTGATCCACACCCCCTACCTTTTAAAGGTATCTGTGACCAACAGATGCATATCTGTATTCCCAGTCATGTGAAATCCATAGATTAGGGCCTAAATGTATTTAAATTGACTGAGTTCCTTATATGAACTGTAACTCAGTAAAATCTTTGAAATTGTTGCGTATATATTTTTGTTCTGTGCATTCCAAGTAGGATAGCAACCTACACAATAAATAATATTGGTAGCCATCTGGACGTCACCGTGATACAGTCTACTCATTGGGGAGAGCATGGACGGCAACAACACAGGGACTCAGTATCCTCCTTAGCTGTCACAAACCTGTGTGATTCGGTTCACTCCGGCTCTTAGCTGCATGACATCGTTTTTTTGCAGTCCAGGAGTGTCTGCATAGGCTCTCCTCTCTAACCATTTGTTGAATTTAAACCACATTGTTCCATAATGTTCTAGTATTAGCTATACCTGTTCACTTGACCACGAGTATGCAAACATTAGGTGGCACAGAAAGAAAGGAAAATGTTGTGAGTCTGGTAAAATAATCTTGTGGTATTGTGTAGGCTATAGCCATGTTGTATTAGTTAGCTGGCGGTTTTGAAGTGTATCTAACTGTCAAGCCCTGACCTGTATGAGCCTTTTTATGACTCATTTTGGTTTGGTCAGGGTGTGAGTTGGGGTGGGTATTCTATTTTCTATTTTGTATTTCTTTGTTGTTGTTGGCCGGGTAGGGCTCTCAATCAGGGACAGCTGTCCATCGTTGTCTCTGATTGGGAACCGTACTTAAGTAGCCCTTTTTCCCCTCCTTTCTTTGTGGGAAGTTATCTTTGTTTGTAGGTGTCTATGCGCCACACAGTGCATGTCCGATCTTTGTTTATTGTTTTTGTTTCAGTGAGTTAAACTAATAAATCATGTTTTACTCAACCCGGCACGCTGCGCCTTGGTCCGTCCTTGAAGATCGTGACACTAACTGTCTTATTTGTATTTGTTCATTGACTCTCATTGATTTTCATAAATGCTATTGGATATATGGCTGCACAGATTCCTGGTTCAAATCAATCCAAGATGATGAACCCTGAAGACGGGACAGTGAATGAAAAGGTTGCCCAGAGGAAGCTATTCTCAACTCCTACATGGCCACATTCTAGAATGGCACTGGAAGGTATAGCGGACATTTCGTTTCTGCTATTGTTTCCTATGACCCAAAAGAGATTCTGGACATCAGAACAGCGATCGCTAAGCTCGATTTTGGATGAAGATACTTCAATGAGTCGGCAGCAGAAGACATACTGCTCACCCTCGACCAGGCCCTAATCCCCGACACTCGGAAGAGAAAGAGAGGGTGATACAGAGGCTAACTTGAGGGTAGCCTGATGAAACTACGGCGGAGAGTAAATAATACCGCCTCTACCCTTTTGCGAATGTACAATCACTGGACGAGCTCCGTTCGAGACTAGCCTATCAACGAGACCTGAGCAACTGTAATATCCTATGTTTCTCTGAAACTTGGCTGAACAAAGACATCGATAATATTCTAGCGGTTTATTTTATATATTTTTTTGTCATTTGACCCCCTTTTTTCTCCCCAATTCTGTGATATCCAATTGTGATCCAATCTTGTCTCATCGCTGCAACTCCCCGACTGGCTCGGGAGAGGCGAAAGTCGAATCGTGCGTCCTCTGAAACAAGAACCGCCAAGCCGCGCTGCTTCTTAACACCCGCTCGCTTAACCCAGAAGCCAGCCGCATCAACGTGTCGGAGGAAACACTGTTCAGCCGACGACTGAAGTCATCTTGCAGGCGCCCGGCCCGCCACAAGGAGTCACTAGAGTGCGATGAGTCAAGGAAAGCCCCACGGAAAGCCCCACGACGCTGGGCCAATTGTGCGCTGCCCTATGGGAATCCCGGTCACTGCCGGCTGTGACACAGCCTGGGATCAAACCCCAGAGTGTAGTGATGCCTCAATTGCGATGCAGTTTCTTAGACCGCTGCGCCACTCGGTAGGCCCTCTAGCTGGTTTTTCTGTGCATCAGCAGGACAGCAGCGTCGGGTCAAGGGGGGGGTGGCGTGCGTCTCTTTGTTAACAACAGCTGGTGTGTAATCTCTAATTATTAAGGAAGTCTTTAGTTTCTACTCACCTGAGTTAGAATACCTAATTATAAGCTGTAGACTATTTTCATCTTGATTTTCCATAGCCGTCTATTCAGCCCCACAAACCAATAAGACCACACTCAACGAGCTATATAGGGCCATAAGCAAACAAGAAAAATGCTCGCCCACAGGCGGCGCTCCTAGTGGCCAGTGATTTTAACACATTTCTACCAGCATGTCACCGGTGCAACTAGAGGTGAAAAAGAACTCTAGATCACCTTTACTTCACACACAGAGACATGTACAAACCTGACGGATACATTTGGCAAATCTGTAGTGGAAGAATGAGAGAAGGTGATAATGGCGACTAGCAACTGGCTGGCGTGCGCATGCTCTGAGGACGCGGCCAGGGATGCCATCTGGGCCGGCAGCCTTGCGAGGGTTAACACATTTAAATGTATTACTCACTTTGGCTGCGGTGAAGGAGAGCACGCAGGTTTTGGTAGCAGGCTGTGTCAGTGGCACTGTATTGTCCTCAAAGCGAGCAAAGTTGTTTAGTTTGTCTGGGAGCAGGACGTCATGGTCCGCGACGGGGCTGGTTTTCTTTTTGTAGTCCGTGATTGACTGTAGACCCTGCCACATTCCTCTCGTGTCTGAGCCGGTGAATTGCGACTCTACTTTGTCTCTATATTGACGCTTAGCTTGTTTGATTGCCTTGCGGAGGGAATAGCTACACTGTTTGTATTCAGTCATGTTTCTAGTCGCCTTGCCCTGATTAAAAGCAGTGGTTCGTGCTTTCAGTTTTGTGCGAATGCTGCCATCAATCCACTGGATGGGGAAGGTTTTAATAGTCACTGTGGGTACAACATAACCGATGCACTTGCTGATAAACTCGCTCACCGAATCAGCGTATTCATCAATGTTATTGTCCGACGCTATGCGGAACATATCCCAGTCCATGTGATTGAAGCAATCTTGAAGCATCGAATCAGATTGGTCGGACCAGCGTTGAACAGACCTGAGCACGGGCGTTTCCTGTTTTAGTTTCTGTCTATAGGCTGGGAGCAACAAAATTGAGTCATGGTCAGATTTGCCGATAGGGGGGCCGGGAATGGCTCTGTATGCGTCGCGGAAGTTAGAATAACAATGATCCAGGATTTTCCCTGTCCGGGTCACACATTCGATATGCTGATAAAATTTAGGGAGCCTTGTTTTCAGATTAGCCTTGTTAAAATCCCCAGCTACAATAAATGCAGCCTCAGGATATGTGGTTTCCAGTATACATAGTCCAATTAAGTTCTTTCAGGGCCGTCGATGTCAGCTTGAGGGGGGATATACGCGACTGTGATTATAATCGAAGAGAATTCTCTTGGTAGATAATGCGGTTGGCATTTGATTGTAAGGAATTCTAGGTCAGGTGAACAAAAGGACTTGAGTTCCTGTATGTTGTTATGATCACACCACGTCTCGTTAATCATAAGGCATACACCCCCGCCCTTCTTCTTACAGATATATGTTTGTTTCTGTCGGCGTGAAGAAACCAGGTGGTTGTACCGACTCTGATGACGTATCCGACTCTGATGACGTATCCCGAGTGAGCCATGTTTCCGTGAAGCAAGGAACGTTCAATCTCTGATGTCTCTCTGGAGGGCAAACCTTGCTCGGATTTCGTCTACCTTGTTGTCAAGATACTGGACATTGGCAAGTAGTATACTCGGGAGCGGTGCGCGATGTGCCCGTCTACGGAGCCTGACCAGAAGACCGCCCCGTCTGCCCCTTCTCTTGCGTCGGCGTTGTTTTGGGTCGCCGGCTGGGATCCGGTCTATTGTCCTGGTTGGTGGACCAAACAGAGGATCCGGGGGAACATACTGCTCCCTGTCCTTCACCTCCATGATGGGGGAACATACTGCTCCCTGTCCTTCTCCTCCATGATGGGGGAACATACTGCTCCCTGTCCTTCACCTCCATGATGGGGGAACGTACTGCTCCCTGTCCTTCTCCACCATGATGGGGGAACATACTGCTCCCTGTCCATCTCGACCATGATGGGGGAACATACTGCTCCCTGTCCTTCTCCTCCATGATGGGGGAACATACTGCTCCCTGTCCTTCTCCACCATGATGGGGGAACATACTGCTCCCTGTCCATCTCGACCATGATGGGGGAACATACTGCTCCCTGTCCTTCTCCACCATGATGGGGGAACATACTGCTCCCTGTTCATCTCGACCATGATGGGGGAACATACCGCTCCCTGTCCTTCTCCAGCATGATGGAGGAACATACCGCTCCCTGTCCTTCTCCACCATGATGGGGGAACATACTGCCCCCTGTCCATCTCGACCATGATGGGGGAACATACTGCTCCCTGTCCATCTCGACCATGATGGGGGAACATACTGCCCCCTGTCCTTCTCCACCATGATGGGGGAACATACTGCTCCCTGTCCTTCTCCACCATGATGGGGAACGCCACTGCCCCTGTCCTTCTCCACCATGATGGGGAACGTGACTGCTCCCTGTCCTTCTCCACCATGATGGGGGAACGTACTGCTTCCTGTCCTTCTCCACCATGATGGGGGAACATACTGCTCCCTGTCTTTCTCCACCAAGATGGGGGAACATACTGCCCCCTGTCCTTCTCCTCCATGATGGGGGAACATACCGCTCCCTGTCCTTCTCCACCATGATGGGGGAACGTACTGCTCCCTGTCCTTCTCCACCATGATGGGGGAACGTACTGCTTCCTGTCCTTCTCCACCATGATGGGGGAACATACTGCTCCCTGTCCTTCTCCACCATGATGGGGGAACGTACTGCCCCCTGTCCTTCTCCTCCATGATGGGGGAACGTACTGCTCCCTGTCCTTCTCCACCATGATGGGGGAACATACTGCTCCCTGGCCTTCTCCTCCATGATGGGGGAACATACTGCTCCCTGTCCTTCTCCACCATGATGGGGGAACGTACTGCTCCCTGTCTTTCTCCACCAAGATGGGGGAACATACTGCTTCCTGTCCTTCTCCACCATGATGGGGGAACATACTGCTCACTGTCCTTCTCCTCCATGATGGGGGAACATACTGCTCCCTGTCCTTCTCCACCATGATGGGGGAACATACTGCTCCCTGTCCTTCTCCACCATGATGGGGGAACATACTGCTCCCTGTCCTTCTCCACCATGATGGGGGAACATACTGCTCCCTGTCCTTCTCCACCATGATGGGGGAACGTACTGCTCCCTGTCCTTCTCCTCCATGATGGGGGAACATACTGCTCCCTGTCCTTCTCCATCTCCACATTAATAAAACCTTGCTTCAAATGTAACTTTATGACATTTATATAGCAAACAAATCTTCTGAAAAGACAAAACACTTGGGGATCACACATGGGGATATAAATTATCATTAATGAAAACATACTCCAGCTAAGTATCTTAGATGAATATGACATACAATCCATGAGTTGTATTATTTGCAGACTATGAAACCTTGAGCTGCAGCTGCAGACGGTCCCTGAAGAGTTGATCTTTCTTCCACTGTGTAATGCAGTGTGGCCTAAATGGCCTCCTTATTCCCTATATAGCACACTACTTTACCAATGCTATCCAGGCTGTTATTTTGTCTTCCTGATGAACTAATGAATGAATGTTGTTGTTGTTGTTGTTGTTTACTGTGTTGCTTTGTTCTGTTTTTTCTGTTTGAAGTAGGGGCAGAGTCTCTGCATTATTCATGTTTTGAGCCAAGCAGCAACACACAGATGTTTACACACACACACACACACACACACACACACACACACACACACACACACACACACACACACACACACACACACACACACACACACACACACACACACACACACACACACACACACCACGACGACACATAGCTGGTTCAATAATTAAGCTTTTCGAGAATTCTCTTTCTTTCCGAATCACGACACAGCAGCCGTGGTCTCATCCATCTGACACCTTAATATGCCCTTCACATACAGTATGTATCTTTCCCGTCTATCTAGCACAGAAAGAGCTTCACCCTAATATGTCTAATGATGGACTGTGGGTTTAAACACACACACATGGGATGAAAACAAAATCCAATTTTGATAATCTCCCATATATATTTGGTGTAATACCACAGTGTCATCACAGCAACAACCAGTGCAACCAGTAAAGAACAAACACCATTGTAAATACAACCCATATTTATTTTTATTTATTTTTCCCTTTTGTACTTTAACTATTTGCACATCGTTACACCACTTTATATAGACATAATATGACATTTGAAAAGTCTCTATTCCTTTGGAACTTTTGTGAGTGTAATGTTTACTGTTTATTTCAGCGAGAGAGAGAGACCAAATTATCATACGACAGACCACGTATTCACCCTGCACACCCTAATTGACAAACAAACAAGCCAAAACAAAGGCAAAGTCTTCTCAGGCTTTGTTAATTAAAAAAAAAGCCTTTGACTCAATTTGGCACCAGGTCTGCTATACAAATTGATGGAAAATGGTGTTGGGGGAATATATACGACTATATAAAATCCATGTACACAAACAACAAGTGTGCGGTTAAAATCCTCCCTCAGATTACACAGATCCACAAAGAATTTGAAAACAAACCCAATTTTTATAAACTCCCATATCTATTGGGTGAAATACCACAGTGTGCCGTCACAGCAGCAAGATTTGTGACCTGTTGCCATGAGAAAAGGGCAACCAGTGAAGAACAAACACCATTGTAAATACAACCTAGATTTATGTTTATTGATTTTCCCTTTTGTACTTTAACCATTTGCACATCGTTACAACACTGCATATAGACATTATAGACTTCACTTGCTTTGGAAATGTTAACATACTGTATGTTTCCCATGCCAATAAAGGAATTGAAGAGAGAGAGAGAGAGAGAGAGAGAGCAGTGAGAGAGAGAGAGCAGTGAGAGAGAGAGCAGTGAGAGAGAGAGCAGTGAGAGAGAGAGAGAGAGAGCAGTGAGAGAGAGAGAGAGAGAGAGAGAGAGAGAGAGAGAGAGAGAGAGAGAGAGAGAGCGAGAGAGAGAGAGAGAGAGAGAGAGAGAGAGAGAGAGAGAGAGAGAGAGAGAGAGAGAGAGAGAGAGAGAGAGAGAGAGAGAGAGAGAGAGAGAGAGAGAGAGAGAGAGAGAGAGAGAGAGAGAGAGAGAGAGAGCAGTGAGAGAGAGAGAGAGAGAGAGAGAGAGAGAGAGAGAGAGAGAGAGAGAGAGAGAGAGAGAGAGAGAGAGAGAGAGAGAGAGAGAGAGAGAGAGAGAGAGAGAGAGAGAGAGAGAGAGAGAGAGAGAGAGAGAGAGAGAGAGAGAGAGAGAGAGAGAGAGAGAGAGAGAGAGAGAGAGAGAGAGAGAGAGGAGAGAGAGCGAGAGAGCGAGAGAGAGAGAGCGAGAGAGCGAGAGAGAGAGAGCGAGAGAGAGAGAGCAGTGAGACTAGGGATTAAAGAGAAACAGAAGACAGTTAAACCACTAGTCTCTTTAATGTCTCTGTGATTCTGACAGAGGCTACAGGAAGGTTCAAACCTCTGGCTCGCAGGCTGCTTCACTAATAGCCTATTATAGCATATAGGGCTCTTGTCACAAGTAGTGCACTATATAGGGACTAGGGTGCCATTAGGGACACAGACCGTACAGTGAGTCTGTTAGTTAGCTGCTAGCCCCATTATATACTGTAGCTAGTCTAGTCAGGGTCAGGACGATTGGAGCTAATTGGTTCTACTGGGTTCTGAATAGGAATGAGCTAGAGAAACCAATTACTGAACTACTGAGAGAAGATGAGAGAGGGAGGGGGAGGAGGGGGGGAGGAGGGGATGATGAGAGAGGGGGAGGTGTGGATGGGGAGAGAGATGAGAGAGGGAGGGGAGGAGAGAGGGGGGGGATGGGGAGAGAGATGAGAGAGGGGGAGGAGTGGATGGGAGCTAGGGTGGAGGAGAGAGGGGGATGAGAGATGAGAGGAAAGAGAGGGATGAGGAGGGGATGGAGAGGCTGTGTTTCATCCCCTCTGCCGCTCCTTCCTCTCCCCCTCCCCTCTTCCTCAGTGTAGATATTAATGAGCTCTATAAATGAGCGTTGGCTGGCTGCGTAGCGGCGAAGGAAAAACAGCCTTGCCCCTACAGGACAATATCCTCCTCCACCTCCTCCTCTCCTCTCCCAGGAGGACAGCATCCTCCACCACCATCACCCGCTCCTCCTCCTCCTCCTCCTCCTCCTCCTCCTCCTCATCTCTTCCTCTCCTCCTCCTCCTCCTCATCTCCTCCTCCTCTCCTCCTCCTCATCTCTTCCTCTCCTCCTACTCATCTCCTCCTCTTCCTCCTCATCTCTTCCTCTCCTCCTCCTCCTCATCTCTTCCTCTCCTATTCCTCCTCATCTCTTCCTCTCCTCCTCCACCACCATCACCTCCTCCTCTCCTCTCTTCTCCCAGGAGGACAGCATCCTCCACCACCATGTAAGCAGTAAAATTTGATTTAAAAAACAGATAAAATACACCTTATGGAACAGCGGGGACTGTGAAGCAACACAAACATAGGCAAAAACACATGCATACATACACACGATAACATATACACTATACACACACGTACAAATGGATTTTGTAGTGTAGATATGTGGTATCTACAAAATCCCCCTCCTCCCCTCCCATTCTCCTACGTCTTATCTTCTCCTCCTCATCTCCTTACAGGAGAGCATCCCTCCTCCTCTCCTCCCCTCCCCTCTCCTCTCCTCTCCATTTCCTAACAGGAGAGCATCCCTCCTCCTCCCCTCCCCTCCCCATCTCCTTACAGGAGAGCATCCCTCCTCCTCTCCTCTCCTCCCCTCCCCTCCCCTCTCCTCTCCATCTCCTAACAGGAGAGCATCCCTCCTCCTCTCCTCCCCTCCCCTCCCCTCTCCTCTCCATCTCCTTACAGGAGAGCATCCCTCCTCCTCTCCTCCCCTCTCCTCTCCATCTCCTTACAGGAGAGCATCCCTCCTCCTCTCCTCCCCTCTCCTCTCCATCTCCTTACAGGAGAGCATCCCTCCTCCTCTCCTCCCCTCCCCTCCCCTCTCCTCTCCTCTCCTCTCCTCTCCTCTCCATCTCCTAACAGGAGAGCATCCCTCCTCCTCTCCTCCCCTCCCCTCCCCTCTCCTCTCCATCTCCTAACAGGAGAGCATCCCTCCTCCTCTCCTCTCCCCTCTCCTCTCCTCTCCATCTCCTTACAGGAGAGCATCCCTCCTCCTCTCCTCCCCTCCTCATCTCCTAACAGGAGAGCATCCCTCCTCTCCTCCCCTCCCCTCCCCTCTCCTCTCCTCTCCATCTCCTAACAGGAGAGCATCCCTCCTCCTCTCCTCCCCTCCCCTCTCCTCTCCATCTCCTAACAGGAGAGCATCCCTCCTCCTCTCCTCCCCTCCCCTCTCCTCTCCTCTCCATCTCCTAACAGGAGAGCATCCCTCCTCCTCTCCTCTCCTCCTCATCTCCTTACAGGAGAGCATCCCTCCTCCTCTCCTCCCCTCCCCTCGCTTCTCCTCTCCTCTCCATCTCCTTACAGGAGAGCATCCCTCCTCCTCTCCTCTCCTCCTCATCTCCTAACAGGAGAGCATCCCTCCTCCTCTCCTGGAGGATGGAATGGATAAGCGCTGGAATAAATACAGTGCCGTTGGAAAGTATTCAGAACCCTTGACTTGTGTTACAGCCTTATTCTAAAATGTATTAAATAAATACAAATCCTCATCAATCTACACACAATACCCCATAATGGCATCACAATACCCCATAATGGCATCACAATACCCCATAATGACATCACAATACACCATAATGACATCACAATACCCCATAATGGCAAAGTGAAAACAGGTTTTTAGTTTTTTTGCAAATGTATTATAAATAAAAAATTGAAATATATTATTTATGTCACGATTCTCTTCCTTCGGGACAGACCAAGACGCAGCGATGTAGCCAGAATACATGATTTATTGACGAGACGGAACAAAACAAACGAAGAAACAAGACGTGAGCCCTAACGCTAAATTCTAAACTCAACACAAAGATCTAAACCTAACCTAACCACGACTGGCGAAACCTAACTAGACACGAACGGAGAAACCTAACTAGACATGACTGGAGAAACCTAACTAGACATGACTGGAGAAACCTAACTAGACACGAAAGACAAGAACCCGACTGAACATGATGAACGTAACATAAACAATAACCCACGAAACTAAAGTGCCACTCCCAAACATATATATGGTTCCCAATTAGAGACAACGAGACTCAGCTGCCTCTAATTGGGAACCATTATCCCAACATAGAAATAGACACCCTAGAACACACAAACCCTACACCAAAACGAAACCAAAACGCTCCAGCCTGTCACCTCGGGCCTGGGCGTTACAGTACCCCCCCAAAAGCGCGGACTCTGGACGCGCCCAAAAGTCTGTGGGGGGGTCTTCGGGTGGGTCCCTTTGTCCCAGGTGGGGGCTCCGGTGCTGGCCGTGCTGGTCTGATGTCACGCACCGGAGGCCCTGGACCCTTTCTTGGAACTCTGGTCCGTGGAGCAGAAGCTGGGCGTACTGGACTCATGATGCTCACGGTAACTCTGGTGCGTGGGGCTGGAACTGGTCGTACTGGACTCGTGATGCTCACTGGAACTCTGGTGCGTGGAGCAGGAACTGGCAGTACCGGACTCGTGATGCTCACTGGAACTCTGGTGCGTGGAGCAGGAACTGGTCGTACTGGACTCGTGATGCTCACTGGAACTCTGGTGCGGGGAGCAGGAACTGGCCGTACCGGACTCGTGATGCTCACTGGAACTCTGGTGCGTGGAGCAGGAACTGGTCGTACTGGACTTGTGATGCTCACTGGAACTCTGGTGCGTGGAGCTGGAGCTGGCCGTACTGGACTCGTGATGCTCACTGGAACTCTGGTGCGTGGAGCAGGAACTGGCAGTACTGGACTCGTGATGCTCACTGGAACTCTGGTGCGTGGAGCGGGAACTGGCAGTACTGGACTCGTGATGCTCACTGGAACTCTGGTGCGGGGAGCGGGAACAGGCCGAACTGGGCTCGGGACGCGCACTCTGGTGCGAGGGGCGGGAACAGGCCGAACTGGGCTCGGACGCCGCACTCTGCGCGGGAGCGGGAACAGGCCGAACTGGGCTCGGACACGCACTCTGGTGCGGGAGCGGAACAGGCCGAACTGGGCTCGTGACGCGCACTCTGGTGCGGGAGCGGAACAGGCCGAACTGGGCTCGTGACGCGCACTCTGGTGCGCGGGAGCGGAACAGGCGAACTGGGCTCGTGACTCGCACTCTGGTGCAGGGAGCGGAACAGGCCGAACTAAGCTCTCTAAGCCGCACGGGAGCTTGCGCGCGGAGCCGAAGAGGACGTGCTGGACTCTCTAAGCGCACGGGGAGCTTGGTGCGCGGAGCCGGAACAGGACGTGCTGGACTCTCTGAGCGCAGGGGGAGCTTGGTGCGCAGAGCCGGAACAGGACGTGCTGGACTCTCTAAGCGCACGGGAGCTTGGTGCGCGCGGAGCCGAACAGGACGTGCTGGACTCTCTAAGCGCACGGGAGCTTGCGTGCCGGAGCCGGAAGAGGACGTGCTGGACTCTCTAAGCGCACGGGAGCTTGGTGCGCGGAGCCGAACAGGACGTGCTGGACTCTCTGAGCGCACGGGAGCTTGCGCGCCGGAGCCGAACAGGACGTGCTGGACTCTCTAAGCGCACGGGAGCTTGGTGCGCCGGAGCCGGAAGAGGACGTGCTGGACTCTCTAAGCGCATGGGGAGCTTGGTGCGCGGAGCCGGAACAGGACGTGCTGGACTCTCTGAGCGCACGGGGAGCTTGGGGCGCGGAGCCGGAACAGGACATGCTGGACTCTCTAAGCGCACGGGGAGCTTGGTGCGCGGAGCCGGAACAGGGCGTGCTGGACTCTGAAGATGCACTGGGGACCTGGCACGTGGAACAGGGACTGGACGTGTAGAAACCACCACACGGACTGGGGTCTTGGAACGCAGAACAGGAACAGGACGTGTTGGAACCTCAACACGGACTGGGATCTCGGAACATGGAACAGGGATCTTGGAGCGTGGAACAGGGATCTCGGAGCGTGGAACAGGGATCTCGGAGCGTGGAACAGGGATCTCGGAGCGTGGAACAGGGATCTCGGAGCGTGGAACAGGGATCTCGGAGCGTGGAACAGGAATCTCGGAGCGTGGAACAGGAATCTGGGAGCATGGAACAGGAATCTGGGAGCATGGAACAGGGACTGGACGTGTTGAAACCTCCACCCGGACCGGGGACCTGATACGGGGGGCCGACACCATATCTCCAGCTAGCTCACTAACCCTGGCCTCACGGGTGAGTGGAGCTGGAATCTCTCGGACTGGGCTGTGGATTCGCACCGAGATTCTGCCCGTGAGACCACAGGATATCTAGGTCCCAAAAGGCGCACTGGAGACCTGGCGCGCAGAGCTGGCACCACTCTACCAGGTAGCACACAGACTTCGCCCGACCAATGAGTGGCGCTGGGATCTCTCGCACTGGGCTGTGGACACGCATCGGAGACACCGCACGCAGAACCGGAGCAGGATATCCGGGTCCCAGGAGGCGCACTGGAGACTTAGCGCGCAGAGATGGCACCACTCTTCCTGGCTGAACACTTATTTTCGCCCGACTGATGAGTGGAGCGGGAATCTCTCGTGACCGACCTCTGAATCCCTATAGGGAAACCGTGCGCAACACTGCATAGCACGGTGTCCCTTCCGTGCGACGCTCTCCCCAACGCTCTCTCCACAAAGCACGAGGAGTTGGCTCAGGAGTCCCTCCTGAACCGGCCAACCTCCTCGTGTGCCACCCCCCAAAAGTTTCTTGGGGCTGCCTTACGGGCTTCCTAGCCCGGCGAGGTCTGATAAACCTGCCTCTCACAGAATCCCATGCTCCCATCAGGTCCTCACACCTGCGCCCGCTCCGCCGCCGCTGCTTCCAGTTCCTCTCTGGGCCGACGATACTCTCCAGGCTGGTCCCAAGCACTTCCATAGAATATTTCCTCCTCCCAAGACCTAAGCTCCCGGGTCTCTCGCTGCTTGGTCTTTTTGTGGTGGGTTATTCTGTCACGATTCTCTTCCTTCGGGACAGACCAAGACGCAGCGATGTAGCCAGAATACATGATTTATTGATGAGACGGAACAAAACAATAAACGAAGAAACAAGACGTGAGCCCTAACGCTAAATTCTAAACTCAACACAAAGATCTAAACCTAACCACGACTGGCGAAACCTAACCTAACCACGACTGGCGAAACCTAACTAAACACGAACGGAGAAACCTAACTAGACATGACTGGAGAAACCTAACTAGACACGAACGGAGAAACCTAACTAGACATGACTGGAGAAACCTAACTAGACACAAAAGACAAGAACCCGACTGAACATGATGAACGTAACATAAACAATAACCCACGAAACTAAAGTGCCACTCCCAAACATATATATGGTTCCCAATTAGAGACAACGAGACTCAGCTGCCTCTAATTGGGAATCATTATCCCAACATAGAAATAGACACCCTAGAACACACAAACCCTACACCAAAACGAAACCAAAACGCTCCAGCCTGTCATCTCGGGCCTGGGCGTTACAATTTACATAAGTCTTCAGAGCCTTCAGAAACATTTGACCCAAGTTAAACAATTTAAAGGCATTGCTACCAAATACTAATTGAGTGTATGTAAACGTCTGATCCACTGGGAATGTGATGACAGAAATAAAAGCTGAAATAAATCATTCTCTCTACTATTATTCTGACATTTCACATTCTTAAAATAAAGTGGTGATCCTAACTGACCTAAAACAGGGAATTTTTACAAGGATTAAATGTCAGGAATTGTGAAAAACTGTGTTCAAATTTGGCCAAGGTGTATGTAAACTTCCGACTTTATTTTTCGCCAGTCTTAAAAAAATGGTATCCTGATGTTGTCATACCCTGATCTGTTTCACCTGTCTTTGTTCTTGTCTCCACCCCCCTCCAGGTGTTATCCATCTTCCCCATTATCCCCTGGGTATTTATACTGGACCTTGACTGCCCTGACCCTGAGACTGCCTGCCATCTGGACCTTGCCTGCCCTGACCCTGAGACTGCCTGCCATCTGGACCTTGCCTGCCCTGACCCTGAGACTGCCTGCCATCTGGACCTTGCCTGCCCTGACCCTGAGACTGCCTGCCATCTGGACCTTGCCTGCCCTGACCCTGAGACTGCCTGCCATCTGGACCTTGCCCTACCTCACTGGATTATTGACCCCTGCATTTGACCTGTCGTTTGCCTGCCCCTGTTTTAGAAATAAACTTTTGTTTCTTCGACTCTTGGCTGCATCTGGGTCATTTTTCGACATAATACAATTGTGTTCTATTTAAGCAATAAGGCCAGAGGGGGTTCTGTTATAATCTCCACCCGGCACAGCCAGAAGAGGACTGGCCACCCCTCACAGCCTGGTTCCTCTCGGTTTCTTCCTAGGTTTTGGCCTTTCTAGGGAGTTTTTCCTAGCCACCGTGCTTCTACACCTGCATTGCTTGCTGTTTGGGGGTTTTAGGCTGGGTTTCTGTACAGCACTTTGTGACATCAGCTGATGTAAGAAGGGCTTTATAAATACATTTGATTGATTGAGGGGGTGTGGTATATGGCCAATATACCACGGCTAAGGAATGTTCTTTGGGACGATGCAACGCGGATTGCCTGGATACAGCCCTTAGCCGTGGTATATTGGCCATGTACCACAAACCCCAGAGGTGCCTTATTGCTATTATAAACTGGTCACCAACGTAATTAGACCAGTAAAAATAAATGTTTTGTCACACCTGTGGTTTATACGGTCTCATATACCACGTCTTTCAGCCAATCAGCATTCAGGGCTCGAACCACCCAGTTTTATAACGCTCAAACCATAACGTACCGTAACATTACGGTGTGTTCTATTGATCTATCTTCCACAGTAAATCAGTTGAGGGCGAGAGAGAACATTCTCCACAGCAACACCACAGCTACCTATTACCAGCTGGTCTAACATTGGTTGTAACTTACAGTGTTATAATTTTACAAATGCTCTCAGTGCCAAGGACCTAAAAACAAAACCTCCATATACGGCATCTGAATTCTATTGTTTGTGAATCTTCTCCTCTTTTCCAAGTAATTAGGATATTTTATAACTTTCCAGACGTAAAAAGGCTTAGCTCACACCTGTTTTCTGAAACCTGTTTGGAAAAGATCTGATGTTTGCGTTCCTGGATATTAAGCTCTTATTTGGTTCATTTTCCCTCCCAGTCCAGCTGGCTCCTGGGAGCAGAGTATAACAAGCTGTGTGCATAAACCGTGGTAGACTGTGGTAAACCGTGGTAGGCTGTGGTAAACTGTGGTAAACCGTGGTAAACTGTGGTAGACTGTGGAACTCAAAAGCCTTCCTTCATCACTGTGTGTGTGTGTGGTGTGTTCAGTGGTGTAAAATACTTTTAAATACTTTAAAGTACTAATTAAGTGTTTTTGGGGGTATCTGTACTTTACTGTTTTTATTTTTGACAACTTTTACTTCACTACCTTCCTAAAGAAAATAATGTACTTTTAATTCCATACATTTTCTCTGACATCCAAAAGTATATTTTCCAATGCTGAGCAGGACAGGAAAGTGGTCCAATTCAATCACTTTTATCAAGAGAACATCCCTGGTCATCCCTACTGCCTTGGATCTGGAGGACTCACTAAACAGAGAACATCCCTGGTCATCCCTACTGCCTCTGTTCTGGTGGACTCACTAAACAGAGAACATCCCTGGTCATCCCTACTGCCTCTGTTCTGGTGGACTCACTAAACAGAGAACATCCCTGGTCATCCCTACTGCCTCGGATCTGGAGGACTCACTAAACAGAGAACATCCCTGGTCATCCTCTACCTCTGATCTGGAGGACTCACTAAACAGAGAACATCCCTGGTCATCCTCTACCTCTGATCTGGAGGACTCACTAAACAGAGAACATCCCTGGTCATCCCTACTGCCTCGGATCTGGAGGACTCACTAAACAGAGAACATCCCTGGTCATCCCTACTGGCTCTGATCTGGAGGACTCACTAAACAGAGAACATCCCTGGTCATCCCTACTGGCTCTGATCTGGAGGACTCACTAAACAGAGAACATCCCTGGTCATCCCTACTGCCTCTGATCTGGAGGACTCACTAAACAGAGAACATCCCTGGTCATCCCTACTGCCTCGGATCTGGAGGACTCACTAAACACACATGCTTCGTTTGTGAACTATGTTTGCGTGTTGTAGTGTGCCCCTGGCTATACTTCAATAAAAAAATAAAACAAGAAAATTGTGCAATTTGATTTTCATATTATAAGCAATTTGAAATGATTAATACTTTTACTTTTGATACTTAAATATATGTAAAACCAAATACTTTTAGACTTTTACTCAAGTAGGATTTTTTGGGGGGATGACTTTCACTTCATTTTCTATTAAGGTATCTTCACTTTTACTCAAGTATGACAATTGGGTACTTTTTCAACCACTGGGTGTGTTTGTGTCTGTGTGTACATCGGTCTTCCTCGGACATTGATGGATTGCTCCTCAGTGGGCGATAAATCCTTTTACAACAAACTCCATACACCTCTGGAGACTAGATATTTATTATATTTATAGGGGCTGGTCTCTGCCAGGGGCTGCACGCACACACACACACACACACACACAGACAGACAGACAGACAGACAGACAGACAGACAGACAGACAGACAGACAGACAGACACACACACACACACACACACACACACACACACACACACACACACACACACACACACACACACACACACACACACACACACACACACACACACACACACACACACACACACACACCTCCTGGTTAGTAAGTATGCTATTAGTGTCTGTTACAGTCAGTCCGTGTCAGTAGTATCTGTTACAGTCAGTCCTTGTCAGTAGTGTCTGCTACAGTCAGTCCTTGTTAGTAGTGGCTGTTACAGTCAGTCCTTGTCAGTAGTGTCTGTTACAGTCAGTCCTTGTCAGTAGTGTCTGTTACAGTCAGTCCTTGTTAGTAGTGTCTGTTACAGTCAGTCCTTGTCAGTAGTGTCTGTTACAGTCAGTCCTTGATAGTAGTGTCTGTTACAGTCAGTCCTTGTTAGTAGTGTCTGTTACAGTCAGTCCTTGATAGTAGTGTCTGTTACAGTCGGTCCTTGTTAGTAGTGTCTGTTACAGTCAGTCCTTGTTATTAGTGTCTGTTACAGTCAGTCCTTGTCAGTAGTGTCTGTTACAGTCAGTCCTTGATAGTAGTGTCTGTTACAGTCAGTCCTTGTTAGTAGTGTCTGTTACAGTCAGTCCTTGTCAGTAGTGTCTGTTACAGGCGGTCCTTGTCAGTAGTATCTGTTACAGTCAGTCCTTGTCAGTAGTGTCTGTTACAGTCAGTCCTTGTTATTAGTGTCTGTTACAGTCAGTCCTTGTCAGTAGTGTCTGTTACAGTCAGTCCTTGATAGTAGTGTCTGTTACAGTCAGTCCTTGTTAGTAGTGTCTGTTACAGTCGGTCCTTGTCAGTAGTGTCTGTTACTGTCAGTCCTGTTACAGTCAGTCCTTGTTAGTAGTGTCTGTTACAGTCGGTCCTTGTCAGTAGTGTCTGTTACAGTCAGTCCTTGTTAGTAGTGTCTGTTACAGTCAGTCCTTGTCAGTAGTGTCTGTTACAGTCAGTCCTTGTTAGTAGTGTCTGTTACAGTCGGTCCTTGTCAGTAGTGTCTGTTACAGTCAGTCCTTGTCAGTAGTGTCTGTTACAGTCAGTCCTTGATAGTAGTGTCTGTTACAGTCAGTCCTTGTCAGTAGTGTCTGTTACAGTCGGTCCTTGTTAGTAGTGTCTGGTACAGTCAGACCGTGTTAGTAGTGTCTGTTACAGCCGTTTTGAAATGCAATAGGAACATAATATGGGCCTGTAATGAGTTCCAGACAGGACCCTGGAGGTTTAATCTGAATAGAGTAGTTTGATCCACTTTGAGGTCGTGTCCCAAACGGCATCCTGTCCCCTACATAGTACTATGGGCCCTGATCAAAAGTAATCGACTACGTAGTGAAGAGGGTGCCATTTGGTATGCTGTAAGCGTCTGGGTTCTATGACTGTTATACTGCTCCCCCATGGGTGGTTTAGTTATTTGGCTCCAACTTGATCTTTCCACTGGTGAGAAACACAGTTCAGTTGAGTTAAGTTGCTGCCATGAGTAATCATGTAAACTGGTTCTAACAGGAAGTCAGACCTACTGTAGGAAGGCCCATAGGGCCACAGCACTACTTTCCCCCTAGTTTCTATATCTCTCTCTGCATTATCAATAACTACTTACCCCTAGTTTCTACATCTGTCTCTGCATTACCAATAACTACTTCCCCCCTAGTCTCTACATCTGTCTCTGCATTATCAATAACTACTTCCCCCCTAGTCTCTACATCTCTCTCTGCATTATCAATAACTACTTTCCCCCTAGTCTCTACATCTCTCTCTGCATTATCAATAACTGCTTTCCCCCTAGTCTCTACATCTCTCTCTGCATTACCAATAACTACTTCCCCCCTAGTCTCCACATCTCTCTCTGCATTACCAATAACTACTTCCCCCCTAGTCTCTACATCTCTCTCTGCATTACCAATAACTACTTCCCCCCTAGTCTCTACATCTCTCTCTGCATTACCAATAACTGCTTTCCCCCTAGTCTCTACATCTCTCTCTGCATTACCAATAACTACTTCCCCCCTAGTCTCTACATCTGTCTCTGCATTATCAATAACTACTTCCCCCCTAGTCTCTACATCTCTCTCTGCATTATCAATAACTGCTTTCCCCCTAGTCTCTACATCTCTCTCTGCATTACCAATAACTACTTCCCCCCTAGTCTCCACATCTCTCTCTGCATTACCAATAACTACTTCCCCCCTAGTCTCTACATCTCTCTCTGCATTACCAATAACTACTTCCCCCCTAGTCTCTACATCTCTCTCTGCATTACCAATAACTACTTCCCCCCTAGTCTCTACATCTCTCTCTGCATTACCAATAACTACTTCCCCCCTAGTCTCTACATCTGTCTCTGCATTATCAATAACTACTTCCCCCCTAGTCTCTACATCTCTCTCTGCATTATCAATAACTACTTTCCCCCTAGTCTCTACATCTCTCTCTGCATTATCAATAACTGCTTTCCCCCTAGTCTCTACATCTCTCTCTGCATTACCAATAACTACTTCCCCCCTAGTCTCTACATCTCTCTCTGCATTACCAATAACTACTTCCCCCCTAGTCTCTACATCTCTCTCTGCATTACCAATAACTACTTCCCCCCTAGTCTCTACATCTCTCTCTGCATTACCAATAACTGCTTTCCCCCTAGTCTCTACATCTCTCTCTGCATTACCAATAACTACTTCCCCCCTAGTCTCTACATCTCTCTCTGCATTATCAATAACTACTTCCCCCCTAGTCTCTACATCTCTCTCTGCATTACCAATAACTACTTTCCCCCTAGTCTCTACATCTCTCTCTGCATTATCAATAACTACTTTCCCCCTAGTCTCTACATCTCTCTCTGCATTACCAATAACTACTTTCCCCCTAGTCTCTACATCTCTCTCTGCATTATCAATAACTGCTTTCCCCCTAGTCTCTACATCTCTCTCTGCATTATCAATAACTGCTTTCCCCCTAGTCTCTACATCTATCTCTGCATTACCAATAACTCCTACTTGCTCCTTGGGGTGTACAGGCTGGGTAACTGTAGAGAAAAGCACTATGTGACAACTATTGATGGAATAGGGGTTTCTATATATATTTAGATTTAGTTGGTTGGTTGATTGATTTGATTGATTGACTGATTGATTGATTGATTTATAGATGTATTGATTGACAGACTGATTGACTGACTGACTGACAGACTCACTGACTGACAGACAGTTTGATTGATTGATTTATTGATTGAATTAGCTATACTTTATAGAAGTTGACACATCTTCCAAATGACCATCAACCATACACCTAGTGTGAAGTAAACTCAACCAGCCATGAAGAGTCAAAACACAGGGTTGGCTTTCTCTTCTATACTGAACTACAATATAAACTCAACCAGCCATGAAGAGTCAAAACACAGGGTTGGCTTTCTCTTCTATACTGAACTACAATATAAACTCAACCAGCCATGAAGAGTCAAAACACAGGGTTGGCTTTCTCTTCTATACTGAACTACAATATAAACTCAACCAGCCATGAAGAGTCAAAACACAGGGTTGGCTTTCTCTTCTATACTGAACTACAATATAAACTCAACCAGCCATGAAGAGTCAAAACACAGGGTTGGCTTTCTCTTCTATACTGAACTACAATATAAACTCAACCAGCCATGAAGAGTCAAAACACAGGGTTGGCTTTCTCTTCTATACTGAACTACAATATAAACTCAACCAGCCATTAAGAGTCAAAACACAGGGTTGGCTTTCTCTTCTATACTGAACTACAATATAAACTCAACCAGCCATGAAGAGTCAAAACACAGGGTTGGCTTTCTCTTCTATACTGAACTACAATATAAACTCAACCAGCCATGAAGAGTCAAAACACAGGGTTGGCTTTCTCTTCTATACTGAACTACAATATAAGCCCATGTGTTAACCGGCACCGCCTGAGTTCCCTTATTAAAGAGTGAAATAATTTGGGTCGGATCCGTCATGCATCAGAGAAAACCAGTATTCAGAGGTTTGGGTTTGGCTGGAGGGATGGAAGCTTGCAGTGTGTTTGGCAGGAGGGAGGGAGGGAGGGAGGGAGGGAGGGAGGGAGGGAGGGAGAGGGAAGACAGCCAGTTCTACCACAGATTCATGCATATTTCATGCATAATTGGGTCTGTGAACATCTGCCAGGCTGAGGCAGCGCTACTAATAATTCATGCTGTTCTATTGGCTTCAGCTAAGGGCCGGGCGATGAAGCATCACTACTAAGGGTCTGGGCTACTGGTGTGAACTACTACAGTACAGCGACCTGTCACTGACCTCTGAACCCTGTGGGTCCTCTGCTCTACAGTACACACAGCGACCTGTCACTGACCTCTGAACCATGTGGGTCCTCTGCTCTACAGTACAGAGACCTGTCACTGACCTCTGAACCCTGTGGGTCCTCTGCTCTACAGTACACACAGCGATCTGTCACTGACCTCTGAACCCTGTGGGTCCTCTGTTCCGCTCTCTCTGCCAAAACTGTAAATATGAGATGACAGACGAGCTCTACAGAGACAGACCACAACATAGGAGATGATCTTTGCCGCTGTGCTTCTGTTTGCTCTTTGGGGTCTTGGTCGAGCTGCTATAAAGCACTTTGTGACCCCTGATGATGTAAAATGGACTTTTGACTGACTGACACGTTGAACCGATTCTCTCTCTCTCTCTCTCTCTCTCTCAGAGGGAAACATATTAATATTCAGAATAGCACCACCAACAGATGGTCCATAAATCATTAATTCCTCTTAAACCTGTTTGTGTGCGTTTGAGAACCCAAAATGCTGAGCTAAATGAGGTCCTCCGATGCTGCTGCTGATACTGCTGCGGGGTACTACTGCTGTTGGCTAAGTTAGCATAGAGACATGACCTCTACCATAGCACTTGATGACAGCATGATTGCTACTGCTAACGGGTGCTGCTACAGAGTACAAGACATTGAAAAGATGTGAAAATATGTATTTTCAACCAAAAATGATCTGGCAACAATTAGCATTGCTGCTGGGTGTTGGTAGTTAGTTAGTTATCTAAGTTAGCATTGCTGCTGGGTGCTGGTAGTTAGTTAGTTAGCTAAGTTAGCATTGCTGCTGGGTGCTGGTAGTTAGTTAGTTAGCTAAGTTATCATTGCTGCTGGGTGCTGGTAGTTAGTTAGTTAGCTAAGTTATCATTGCTGCTGGGTGTTGGTAGTTAGTTAGTTATCTAAGTTAGCATTGCTGCTGGGTGTTGGTAGTTAGTTAGTTATCTAAGTTAGCATTGCTGCTGGGTGCTGGTAGTTAGTTAGTTAGCTAAGTTATCATTGCTGCTGGGTGCTGGTAGTTAGTTAGTTAGCTAAGTTAGCATTGCTGCTGGGTGCTGGTAGTTAGTTAGTTAGCTAAGTTATCATTGCTGCTCTGTGCTGGTAGTTAGTTAGTTAGCTAAGTTATCATTGCTGCTTGTGTTTGTGTTATTGTTTTTACTGACCGGCTTGCTCTGACTCTTCTCATTCGGAACAATGTAACAATAGAATACAGAGAGGAGGATTTATTCTAGAAAAAGGACTGTGATGACACAAAAAGCTGTAAATTGACTAAAAGCTTTAAAACCTCTGTTCCAATACGAAGACACCCTCAGCTCTAACCCCAAACCAGATGGAAACTGAAACAGATTCTTTTGTCTCTCTCTGTTATTGGAAAGTATTTTGGTAAGAATGTAGCCTGCATTCTACACGGCACCCTATTCCCTATATAGTGCACTACTTTAGACCAGAGCCCTAGTTAGTTAAGTTAGCATTGCTGCTGGGTGCTGGTAGTTAGTTAGTTAGCTAAGTTATCATTGCTGCTGGGTGCTGGTAGTTAGTTAGTTAGCTAAGTTAGCATTGACAGGAACACTAGAATATTTTTTTTATAAATGACAGCACGGCACTTCTAACCAAGTCATTTCTGATTCAGAAAACAGTCAAAATGTTATATATCCAGGAAAACCCATTGATGTCAGAAGACCAGACCTCTTTCACTATAGCTAAGGCCACATTTTTCAGACAGAAGCCATTCTAGTCTTGCCCATCGTACCGGAAGAGCTAGCCATTATGCCTATTGTTGGAAACATCTGGACGCTCTAGTTGAAACATAACATAGCAATTAATACTACACATCCGTTTAAATTTACCACACAGAGTCAAGTTCATATTTGTTAAGACACAGACTGTCTCCTGTAGCCTATGTAGTAGCAAGCGTCACATTGCAATTATATGAGCACGTATCATAACAATTTACAACATCTGTAAATATACTACAATCTTCTAACACCATAAATTACAATTGCACTCATATTAAATCAATCAGAAAAGTATGAAGTACATATCAATGTCTCCTCTCCATAACAATGAAATACTAATGTCTGTGTCCCCTCTGATTTTTTTGTTTGTGATGTAATTTAAAAAACAAAACAATGAATTACTGAACTTAATTTTAAGCCCACGTTTTATAATTATTTATGAAAACAATTTTATGGCGGGGGGCACACTGACTGGACCAGGCAAAGAGTCAGCCCCCATTCTCCGTCGTAAGTGGTTCCTTCCAAGGTGCACCACGGACAAAAGATACGCTCTACATATTATTTTGTAGATAGAATTAGGCACAATGATTATGGTTCTAGATTGCAGGAAAAAGCTGTTTCAGAATTCTGGACCACAGCCCCCCCCCCTATGGAAGGATTCAACCCTCCTCTGGTATGGCAACTATGGAAGGATTCATTCTCATCTCTATGTCAAGCCTGCCCTCTACAGGGGGAACACTGTACAGGCAGGCTTGACGTAGAGATGAGAATGAATCCTTCCATAGTAAAGGTGTGTTTAAATTTAACCTTTATTTAACTAGGCAAGTCAGTGAAGAACAAATTCTTATTTACAATGACGGCCTACCAAGGAACAGTGGGTTAACTGCCTTGTTCAGGGGCAGAACGACATATTTTTACCTTGTCAGCTCAGGGATTCAATCCAGCAACCTGGTGGTTGTTGGCCCAACGCTCTAACCACTAGGCTGCCCGCCAAACGCTCTAACCACTAGGCTGCCCGCCCAACGCTCTAACCACTAGGCTGCCCGCCCAAGGCTCTAACCACTAGGCTGCCCGCCCAACGCTCTAACCACTAGGCTGCCCGCCCAACGCTCTAAACCACTAGGCTGCCCGCCCAAGGCTCTAACCACTAGGCTGCCCGCCCAACGCTCTAACCACTAGGCTGCCCGCCCAACGCTCTAACCACTAGGCTGCCCGCCCAACGCTCTAACCACTAGGCTGCCCGCCCAAGGCTCTAACCACTAGGCTGCCCGCCCAACGCTCTAACCACTAGGCTGCCCGCCCAAGGCTCTAACCACTAGGCTGCCCGCCCAACGCTCTAACCACTAGGCTGCCCGCCCAAGGCTCTAACCACTAGGCTACCTGCCGGCCAGTAGGCCTATGTTAGTGAGGGTTGGGGTCAAGTTAAGTCCAGTCAATTCTGAAAGTAGATAGAATTTCAATTCCATATGTTCCTCATTGAAAAGCATTGAAGAGAATTGGAATTTCAGTGTAGATCCTGAATTGACACCAACCCTGACGTTAGTACGTCATCAAAGTGCGCAAATCAGATAAAACTTGTTTTGTTTAAACATTTTACACTAAAACATGCAAAAACATCATAGAATAGCTATCCCTGTGATAAACCCAGTGTGGATCAAAGAAGATAACCCCCCGATAGACACTAGAGATGAAAGACGGGCAGATTGAACCGTTTCTGAAAGTGCCTTTAAAATGTATTTTAGCTCAGTAACAGACTAATGGAGGGAGGAAGCCTTTCACACCATCTCTCCTACACTGGTGTGACATCTCACGTCGTCGTCATCGTCAGGTCCTAGAGATATACAGTGGGGAAAAAAAGTATTTAGTCAGCCACCAATTGTGCAAGTTCTCTCACTTAAAAAGATGAGAGAGGCCTGTAATTTTCATCATAGGTACACTTCAACTATGACAGACAAAATGAGGAAAAAAAATCCAGAAAATCACATTGTAGGATTTTTATGAATTTATTTGCAAATTATGGTGGAAAATAAGTATTTGGTCACATACAAACAAGCAAGATTTCTGGCTCTCACAGACCTGTAACTTCTTCTTTAAGAGGCTCCTCTGTCCTCCACTCATTACCTGTATTAATGGCACCTGTTTGAACTTGTTATCAGTATAAAGACACCTGTCCACAACCTCAAACAGTCACACTCCAAACTCCACTATGGCCAAGACCAAAGAGCTGTCAAAGGACACCAGAAACAAAATTGTAGACCTGCACCAGGTTGGGAAGACTGAATCTGCAATAGGTAAGCAGCTTGGTTTGAAGAAATCAACGGTGGGAGCAATTATTAGGAAATGGAAGACATACAAAACCACTGATAATCTTCCTCGATCTGGGGCTCCACGCAAGATCTCACCCCATGGGGTCAAAATGATCACAAGAACGGTGAGCAAAAATCCCAGAACCACACGGGGGGACCTAGTGAATGACCTGCAGAGAGCTGGGACCAAAGTAACAAAGCCTACCATCAGTAACACACTCACGCCAGGGACTCAAATCCTGCAGTGCCAGACGTGTCCCCCTGCTTAAGCCAGTACATGTTCAGGCCCGTCTAAAGTTTGCTAGAGAGCATTTGGATGATCCAGATGAGGATTGGGAGAATGTCAGATGAAACCAAAATAGAACTTTTTGGTAAAAACTCAACTCGTCGTGTTTGGAGGACAAAGAATGCTGAGTTGCATCCAAAGAACACCATATCTACTGTGAAGCATGGGGGTGGAAACATCATGCTTTGGGGATGTTTTTCTGCAAAGGGACCAGGACGACTGATCCGTGTAAAGGAAAGAATGAATGGGGCCATGTATCGTCAGATTTTGAGTGAAAACCTCCTTCCATCAGCAAGGGCATTGAAGATGAAACGTGGCTGGGTCTTTCAGCATGACAATGATCCCAAACACACCACCCGGTGTAACGAAGGAGTGGCTTCGTAAGAAGCATTTCAAGGTCCTGGAGTGGCCTAGCCAGTCTCCAGATCTCAACCCCATAGAAAATCTTTGGAGGGAGTTGAAAGTCCGTGTTGCCCAGTGACAGCCCCAAAACATCACTGCTCTAGAGGAGATCTGCATGGAGGAATGGGCCAAAATACCAGCAACAGTGTGTGAAAACCTTGTGAAGACTTACAGAAAACGTTTGACCTCTGTCATTGCCAACAAAGGGTATATAACAAAGTATTGAGATAAACTTTTGTTATTGACCAAATACTTATTTTCCACCATAATTTGCAAATAAATTCATAAAAAATCCTACAATGTGATTTTCTGGATTTGTTTTCCTCATTTTGTCTGTCATAGTTGAAGTGTACCTATGATGAAAATTACAGGCCTCTCTCATCTTTTTAAGTGAGAGAACTTGCACAATTGGTGGCTGACTAAATCCTTTTTTCCCCCACTGTATTGTTGTTACTGACCGGCTTGCTCTGACTCTTCTCACCCGGAACAATGTAACAATAGAATACAGAGAGGAGGATTTATTCGAGAAAAAGGACTGTGATGACACAAAAAGCTGTAAATTGACTAAAAGCTTTAAAACCTCTCCACATTATACT
This sequence comes from Brachymystax lenok tsinlingensis, assembly GCA_030435695.1. Classification (NCBI taxonomy): domain Eukaryota; kingdom Metazoa; phylum Chordata; class Actinopteri; order Salmoniformes; family Salmonidae; genus Brachymystax; species Brachymystax lenok. Next base: position 3,100,039 of record CM059791.1, on the reverse strand, counting down.
TACTGTTCCAATATGAAGACACCCTCAGCTCTAACCCCAAACCAGATGGAAACTGAAACAGATTATTTTGTCTCTCTCTGTTATTGGAAAGTATTTCGGTAAGAATTACCAAATGGGGCCTTGGGTCAGTAACACAAGCGGACCCAGATGTAGCCTGCATTCTACACGGCACCCTATTCCCTATATAGTGCACTGCTTTAGACCAGAGCCCTATTCCCTATATAGTGCACTGCTTTAGACCAGAGCCCTATTCCCTATATAGTGCACTACTTTAGACCAGAGCCCTATTCCCTATATAGTGCTCTACTTTAGACCAGAGCCCTATTCCCTATATAGTACACTACTTTAGACCAGAGCCCTATTCCCTATATAGTACACTGCTTTAGACCAGGGCCCTATTCCCTATATAGTGCACTACTTTAGACCAGGCCCAATAGGGAATAGGATTCCATTTGGGACACAGTGTAGATTTCCATTCTGTTTATGTCTGGTAAATGTTCCAGACGAATGGGAGGGTTCTTTTATGTTTCAATGTCTTTCACAACACTTCACTAATGATCAACAGTCACACTGTGGCCCTGACCCTTCATCATGACTCTCAGTTCCATTATGACTCTCAGTTCCAACACCTGTGCTTACTGTCTATCTGTATCTCCGAACACCTGTGCTTACTGTCTATCTGTATCTCCGAACACCTGTGCTCACTGTCTATCTGTATCTCCGAACACCTGTGCTGACTGTCTATCTGTATCTCCGAACACCTGTGCTCACTGTCTATCTGTATCTCCGAACACCTGTGCTCACTGTCTATCTGTATCTCCGAACACCTGTGCTCACTGTCTATCTGTATCTCCGAACACCTGTGCTCACTGTCTATCTGTATCTCGAACACCTGTGCTCACTGTCTATCTGTATCTCCGAACACCTGTGCTCACTGTCTATCTGTATCTCCGAACACCTGTGCTCATTGTCTATCTGTATCTCCGAACACCTGTGCTCACTGTCTATCTGTATCTCCGAACACCTGTGCTCACTGTCTATCTGTATCTCCGAACACCTGTGCTTACGGTCTATCTGTATCTCCGAACACCTGTGCTTACTGTCTATCTGTATCTCCGAACACCTGTGCTTACGGTCTATCTGTATCTCCGAACACCTGTGCTCACTGTCTATCTGTATCTCCGAACACCTGTGCTCACTGTCTATCTGTATCTCCGAACACCTGTGCTCACTGTCTATCTGTATCTCGAACACCTGTGCTCACTGTCTATCTGTATCTCCGAACACCTGTGCTCACTGTCTATCTGTATCTCCGAACACCTGTTCTCACTGTCTATCTGTATCTCCGAACACCTGTGCTCACTGTCTATCTGTATCTCCGAACACCTGTGCTTACTGTCTATCTGTATCTCCGAACACCTGTGCTCACTGTCTATCTGTATCTCCGAACACCTGTTCTCACTGTCTATCTGTATCTCCGAACACCTGTGCTTACTGTCTATCTGTATCTCCGAACACCTGTGCTTACTGTCTATCTGTATCTCCGAACACCTGTGCTTACTGTCTATCTGTATCTCCGAACACCTGTGCTCACTGTCTATCTGTATCTCCGAACACCTGTGCTTACTGTCTATCTGTATCTCCGAACACCTGTGCTCACTGTCTATCTGTATCTCCGAACACCTGTGTGTAAATGGAAGACAGAAGACACAAACGTTTTGTCACTGAAGAATACTGTGGGCTGCAGCTGTGTTAAAACCAGTAAGTGTGTATTTTGCATTTGTGACATGATTTTGATGTGATATGAAAGTAGAGGGATTTATGTTTCTAGAACCGTGTCGCAATTGAGAATCGATTCAAGTTTAGATGGAGGATTTGGCTGCTTTGGCTGCCAGAACATGTTAAAGTCCTTGGACTAATTCACCTTTAAAACAGAACATGTAAAGGTCCCTGGACTAATTCACCTTTAAAACAGAACATGTAAAGGTCCCTGGACTAATTCACCTTTCAAACAGAACATGTAAAAGGTCCTTGGACTAATTCACCTTTAAAACAGAACATGTAAAGGTCCCTGGACTAATTCACCTTTAAAACAGAACATGTAAAGGTCCCTGGACTAATTCCCCTTTAAAACAGAACATGTAAAAGGTCCTTGGACTAATTCACCTTTAAAACAGAACATGTAAAGGTCCCTGGACTAATTCACCTTCAAAACAGAACATGTAAAGGTCCTTGGACTAATTCACCTTTAAAACAGAACATGTAAAGGTCCTTGGACTAATTCACCTTTAAAACAGAACATGTAAAAGGTCCTTGGACTAATTCCCCTTTAAAACAGAACATGTAAAAGGTCCTTGGACTAATTCACCTTTAAAACAGAACATGTAAAAGGTCCTTGGACTAATTCACCTTTAAAGCAGAACATGTAAAGGTCCCTGGACTAATTCCCCTTTAAAACAGAACATGTAAAATGTCCTTGGACTAATTCACCTTTAAAACAGAACATGTAAAGGTCCCTGGACTAATTCACCTTTAAAACAGAACATGTAAAGGTCCCTGGACTAATTCCCCTTTAAAACAGAACATGTAAAAGGTCCTTGGACTAATTCACCTTTAAAACAGAACATGTAAAAGGTCCCTGGACTAATTCCCCTTTAAAACAGAACATGTAAAAGGTCCCTGGACTAATTCCCTTTAAAACAGAACATGTAAAAGGTCCCTGGACTAATTCCCCTTTAAAACAGAACATGTAAAAGGTCCCTGGACTAATTCCCCTTTAAAACAGAACATGTAAAAGGTCCTTGGACTAATTCACCTTTAAAACAGAACATGTAAAAGGTCCTTGGACTAATTCACCTTTAAAGAAGAACATGTAAAGGTCCCTGGACTAATTCCCCTTTAAAACAGAACATGTAAAATGTCCTTGGACTAATTCACCTTTAAAACAGAACATGTAAAGGTCCCTGGACTAATTCACCTTTAAAACAGAACATGTAAAGGTCCCTGGACTAATTCCCCTTTAAAACAGAACATGTAAAAGGTCCCTGGACTAATTCCCTTTAAAACAGAACATGTAAAAGGTCCTTGGACTAATTCACCTTTAAAACAGAACATGTAAAAGGTCCCTGGACTAATTCCCTTTAAAACAGAACATGTAAAAGGTCCCTGGACTAATTCCCTTTAAAACAGAACATGTAAAAGGTCCTTGGACTAATTCACCTTTAAAACAGAACATGTAAAAGGTCCCTGGACTAATTCCCCTTTAAAACAGAACATGTAAAAGGTCCCTGGACTAATTCCCCTTTAAAACAGAACATGTAAAAGGTCCTTGGACTAATTCACCTTTAAAACAGAACATGTAAAAGGTCCTTGGACTAATTCACCTTTAAAGAAGAACATGTAAAGGTCCCTGGACTAATTCCCCTTTAAAACAGAACATGTAAAATGTCCTTGGACTAATTCACCTTTAAAACAGAACATGTAAAAGGTCCCTGGACTAATTCCCCTTTAAAACAGAACATGTAAAAGGTCCTTGGACTAATTCACCTTTAAAACAGAACATGTAAAAGGTCCCTGGACTAATTCCCCTTTAAAACAGAACATGTAAAAGGTCCCTGGACTAATTCCCCTTTAAAACAGAACATGTAAAAGGTCCTTGGACTAATTCACCTTTAAAACAGAACATGTAAAAGGTCCTTGGACTAATTCCCCTTTAAAGAAGAACATGTAAAATGTCCTTGGACTAATTCACCTTTAAAACAGAACATGTAAAGGTCCCTGGACTAATTCACCTTTAAAACAGAACATGTAAAGGTCCCTGGACTAATTCACCTTTAAAACAGAACATGTAAAGGTCCCTGGACTAATTCACCTTTAAAACAGAACATGTAAAGGTCCTTGGACTAATTCCCCTTTAAAGAAGAACATGTAAAATGTCCTTGGACTAATTCACCTTTAAAACAGAACATGTAAAGGTCCCTGGACTAATTCACCTTTAAAACAGAACATGTAAAAGGTCCTTGGACTAATTCCCCTTTAAAGAAGAACATGTAAAATGTCCTTGGACTAATTCACCTTTAAAACAGAACATGTAAAGGTCCCTGGACTAATTCACCTTTAAAACAGAACATGTAAAGGTCCCTGGACTAATTCACCTTTAAAACAGAACATGTAAAAGGTCCTTGGACTAATTCACCTTCAAAACAGAACATGTAAAGGTCCCTGGACTAATTCCCCTTTAAAACAGAACATGTAAAAGGTCCTTGGACTAATTCCCCTTTAAAACAGAACATGTAAAAGGTCCGTGGACTAATTCACCTTTAAAGCAGAACATGTAAAATCCTTTAAAGTAGTTTTTTAAGTCTACTTAACTTTAGGAAACTTTTTATTTTACTCCTCTACATTTGTAAAGAAAATAATGCACTTTTTATTCCCATACATTTTCCCTGAAACAACAAAAAGTACTTGTTTACATTTCAAATGCTTAGAAAGAATGGTCGAATTCACACAATTATCAAGAAAACACATTCCCTATTGCCTCTGATCTGGCGCACTCACAGACTCACGAAACACACGCTTCGTTTGTAAATTATGTCTGAGTGTTTTTTTTAAATAAGAAAATCATGCTGTCTAGTTTGCTCAATATAAGGAATTGAAGTGACTTAGAGCCTTGTGATACAACACAGTTATTGAGGTGAGAATCTCCACAGGTCACATTCACATGAACAGCCGTAGTTGAACTCAGGAAATACAACAGTACATACATTCACAAGACGTTTGAGGACGAGATGGTCTCATAGATTGAGAGGGAAATATGAGAGGCACACACACACACACACACACACACACACACACACACACACACACACACACACACACACACACACACACACACACACACACACACACACACACACACACACACACACACACACACACACACACACACACACACACACACACACACACACACACACACAGTCTTGTATTTGTAACCAATTTAGGACTCAGTGCAGCAATATCTAACATACCGTATATAAATACACATGGTTAGCAGATGTTATTGTGGCGAACGCTTGTGCATCTAGATCCGACAGTGCAGCAGTATCTAACAGGTAAAACTAACAATTCCACAACAATAGCTAATACACACAATGTAGTAAAGGAATGGGATAAGAACATATACATATAAATATATGGATGAGAAGTATCAGATAGTGTAGAATTGATAATATAGGACTTCAGGAACGTTCCTAAGGTTCTCCCGGTCTGTGCAAGCCTAACCGTGACCGTGTGGCATTAACCCGGAAGTGCCTTATACTGGGGTCATAGGGGCTGTTTCGAAGGGTTAAAAAGGTCACATCTTTCCAAAACCTCATATGTGTGATTAGGCAACCTTCATGAACTGTAAATTTGTAATTTCTCCCAACAGATGTCAAAGAAAAAACACACACACACAGACACAGCTAGGACGGAGTGACACAGTGCGGGGCTTAAAGACACAAAGAGCCTGCAACGGCATCACCATAATCTCTAGGCTGTGCCGAGTTCAACGAGACGCCCCACTTGACCGTAGCTCGCTCGGTCTGACCGCCGACCGTGCAAAAGTAGGCCCAAAATGAAGCCTGGCCTAAATTTCAGGTGCTTTTGGGTGACCTCGGCAGAACCGTTAGGGTTAGAAGAACAATTCAACTTCAGGAACGTTCCTAAGGTTCTCCCGATCTGTGCAAGCCTAACCGTGACCGTGTGGCATTAACCCTTAACAGTGAAAACAGGGTGTTTACATCAAACAGTTTGCAATGACTTCTCTCCCCATAGGAATACATTGCCTGCTGCCCTAAATTCAACCTGATGCCTATGTGGGTTATGATTGCCATATCAAGCTGTCTTAAATGACATACCATCAGGCCATCATGAGGATTACCTGTGTTGAGTTTAAGCTTCCTGGAGCAAGCGGAAGTGGTTAAACTACCCTAAAAGTGGTTTTGTTATACCCAGCCTGCAGTTAGGGAAAAACACTGAATTCAACCCTCTGTAAATCAGTCAGTTCTTAACGTAAAGACTTGAAACTCGGGATTCTGTAAAAGCCTACCCCAATGAGGATATGTGTTTACTTTCAACTTCCTGGTTGTCACAGGAAGTGCCTTATACTGGGGTCATAGGGGCTGTTTCGAAGGGTTAAAAAAGTTACATCTTTCCAAAACCTCATATGTGTGATTAGGCAACCTTCATGAACTGTAAATTTGTCATTTCTCCCAACAGATGTCAAAGAAAAAACACACACACACAGACACAGCTAGGACGGAGTGACACAGTGCGGGGCTTAAAGACACAAAGAGCCTGCAATGGCATCACCATAATCTCTAGGCTGTGCCGAGTTCAACGAGACGCCCCACTTGACCGTAGCTCGCTCGGTCTGACCGCCGGGACCGTGCAAAAGTAGGCCCAAAATGAAGCCTGGCCTAAATTTCAGGTGCTTTTGGGTGACCTCGGCAGAACCGTTAGGGTTAGAAGAACAATTCAACTTCAGGAACGTTCCTAAGGTTCTCCCGATCTGTGCAAGCCTAACCGTGACCGTGTGGCATTAACCCTTAACAGTGAAAACAGGGTGTTTACATCAAACAGTTTGCAATGACTTCTCTCCCCATAGGAATACATTGCCTGCTGCCCTAAATTCAACCTGATGCCTATGTGGGTTATGATTGCCATATCAAGCTGTCTTAAATGACATTCCATCAGGCCATCATGAGGATTACCTGTGTTGAGTTTAAGCTTCCTGGAGCAAGCGGAAGTGGTTAAACTACCCTAAAAGTGGTTTTGTTATACCCAGCCTGCAGTTAGGGAAAAACACTGAATTCAACCCTCTGTAAATCAGTCAGTTCTTAACGTAAAGACTTGAAACTCGGGATTCTGTAAAAGCCTACCCCAATGAGGATATGTGTTTACTTTCAACTTCCTGTGACAACCGGAAGTGCCTTATACTGGGGTCATAGGGGCTGTTTCGAAGGGTTAAAAAAGTTACATCTTTCCAAAACCTCATATGTGTGATTAGGCAACCCTCATGAACTGTAAATTTGTCATTTCTCCCAACAGATGTCAAAGAAAAAACACACACACACAGACACAGCTAGGACGGAGTGACACAGTGCGGGGCTTAAAGACACAAAGAGCCTGCAATGGCATCACCATAATCTCTAGGCTGTGCCGAGTTCAACGAGATGCCCCACTTGACCGTAGCTCGCTCGGTCTGACCGCCGGGACCGTGCAAAAAAGTAGGCCCAAAATGAAGCCTGGCCTAAATTTCAGGTGCTTTTGGGTGACCTCGGCAGAACCGTTAGGGTTAGAAGAACAATTCAACTTCAGGAACGTTCCTAAGGTTCTCCCGATCTGTGCAAGCCTAACCGTGACCGTGTGGCATTAACCCTTAACAGTGAAAACAGGGTGTTTACATCAAACAGTTTGCAATGACTTCTCTCCCCATAGGAATACATTGCCTGCTGCCCTAAATTCAACCTGATGCCTATGTGGGTTATGATTGCCATATCAAGCTGTCTTAAATGACATTCCATCAGGCCATCATGAGGATTACCTGTGTTGAGTTTAAGCTTCCTGGAGCAAGCGGAAGTGGTTAAACTACCCTAAAAGTGGTTTTGTTATACCCAGCCTGCAGTTAGGGAAAAACACTGAATTCAACCCTCTGTAAATCAGTCAGTTCTTAACGTAAAGACTTGAAACTCGGGATTCTGTAAAAGCCTACCCCAATGAGGATATGTGTTTACTTTCAACTTCCTGGTTGTCACAGGAAGTGCCTTATACTGGGGTCATAGGGGCTGTTTCGAAGGGTTAAAAAAGTTACATCTTTCCAAAACCTCATATGTGTGATTAGGCAACCCTCATGAACCGGTACATATTAGAAAACCAGGTTTTCTCAGTTATTTTTTGCCCTTTTTGGATCGCTTACAAATTCTAACTAAGGGTATTCGTACATTTCAAGTCTTTCAATCTATTCACAGCTTAAACATGTCTATGGCGATGAGGGGAGATGTGAGTTTCGAGCTAATCGTGACATGGATATAAGAAAGCTTGCCCGTGGACACTTTTAACTTAACTGGGTGGCAACGACGTGGCACTCCCCGACATCATACTTGAGTATTGAGCCAATAGCAGCATCTATATATTAGAAATGGCCTTAGGCCCCATAAAGTTCATAAACGAGATGGGTGTGGCCACCCAACCTTCATACTTGAGTCTTTAGCCAACCGCAATATATATATACAGTACCAGTCAAATGTTTGGACACACATACTCAAGGGTTTTTCTTTATTTTTACTATTTTCTACATTGTAGAATAATATTGAAGACATCAAAACTATGAAATAACACATATGGAATCACATACTAACCAAAAAAGTGTTAAACACATATTTGAGATTCTTCTAAGTAAACACCCGTTGCCTTGATGACAGATTTGCACACTTTTGGCACTCTCTCCGCCAGCTTCATAAGGTAGTCACCTGGAATGCATTTCAATTAACAGGTGTGCCTTGTTAATGCGTTTGAGCCAATCAGTTGTGTTGTGACAAGGTAGAGGGACTATACAGAAGAAATCCCTATTTGGTAAAAGACCAAGTCCATATTATGGCAAGAACAGCTAAAGTAAGCAAACAGAGACAACAGTCCATCATTACTTTAAGACGTGAATGTCAGTCAATGCGGAAAATTTCAATAACTTTTAAAGTTTCTTCAAGTGCAGTCGCAAAAACCATAAATCGCTATGACGAAACTGGCTCTCATGAGGACCGCCACAGGAAATGAAGACTCAGAGTTACCTCTGCCGCAGAGCATACGTTCATTAGAGTTAACTGCTCCTCAGATTGCAGCCCAAATAAATGCTTCACAGAGTTCAAGTAACAGACACATCTCAACATCAACTGTTCAGAGGAGACTGCGTGAATCAGGCCTTCATGGTCGAATTGCTGCAAAGAAACCACTACTAAAGGACACCAATAATAATAAGAGACTTGCTTGGGACAAGAAACACGAGCAATGGACATTAGACCGGTGGAATGGTCTGATGAGTCCAAATTAGAAATTTTTGGTTCCAACTGTGTCTTTGTGAGACGCAGAGTAGGTGAACGGATGATCTCCACATGTGTGGTTCCCACCGTGAAGCATGGAGGAGGAGGTGTGGTGGTGCTTTGCTGGTGACACTGTCAATGATTTATTTATAATTCAAGGCACACTTAACCAGCATGGCTACCACAGCATTCTGCAGCGATACACCATCCCATCTTGTTTGCGCTTAGTGGGACTATCATTTGTTTTTCAACAGGACAATGACCCATAACACACCTCCAGGCTGTGTAAGAGCTATTTGACCAAGAAGGAGAATGATGGAGTGCTGCATCAGATGACCTGGCCTCCACAATCACCCAACCTCAAACCAAGTGAGATGGTTTGGGATGAGTTGGACCGCAGAGTGAAGGAAAAGCAACCAACAAATGCTCAGCATATGTGGGAACTCCTTCAAGACTGTTGGAAAAGCATTCCAGGTGAAGCTGAGTGAGAGAATGCCAAGAGTGTGCAAAGCTGTCATCAAGGCAAAGGGTGGCTACTTTGAAGAATCTCAAATATAAAACATATTTTGATTTGTTTAACACTTTTTTGGTTACAACATGATTCCCATGATTCCATATATGTTATTCTCAGTTTATGTTTTCACTTTTATTCTACAATGTAGAAAATAATGAAAATAATGAAAAAACCCTTGAATGAGTAGGTGTGTCCAAACTTTTGACTGGTACTGTATATTAGAGTTGGCCTTAGGCACTTATAAAGTCACAGATCTAGGATCAGTTGACCTCCACATAATGTTAACATCGGCCACTAATATCTTACTTCAGTATTGTCTATAGCAGTTTCTTCATTAAGACGTTTATTTGGCCTTAAAACATGACTTGGTTGGGGGGGAGCAGAGAGGGGGGATGGGAGCAGAGAAGGGGATGGGAGGCTGCTCAATGATTGGCTGTAGTGTAGGGTGTGTCATACAATGTATCAAAATTCCAACTGCTAGCTGAAATTCTCACTCAACTGTACCACTAATATGAAGATGTTCCACAGACTCTTGTAGACTGCTATGCACTGAAACACATTTAATGTTACAAATCAAAGCTTAACATTAAAATATGTGAGTTCAATTAAGTTAAATTCAGATAGGCCTGTTATGTGCGCTCTAACACAAACATGAAACGTGTTGTTGTTTCTGTAGACCTTTTAACAGATCTAGGAGCAGTTGACCTCCACAGAATGTGAACATGTGCCACTAATATCTGACATCAGTATAGTTTATAAAAGTGTATCTGTCTGTCTGTGTCTTTCAGTTTCTGTTTAGACTACATCAAAGATAGAGAAGCAGTGCAGCCACACCATGGTCAATCATGTTACCTAATTAACTAGCTATCAATCTGGTTACTTGTAGCATATAAATATTTGTTGGCACAGAAAGAAAGGGCATATTAAAAAAGATTGATCAAATTCCTCCTGACACTATCTGACTGGGTTAATACCTTAATATTAATATTAAGTTAATATGGACCCATTGTATTAGACTTGAACTCTTGGACTCTGATTTCAGCCATAGGCACTTGTGACTCGACTCTTGACTCAAACATTGGTGACTTTGACTCAACTCAGAGTTAGCCATAGGGTCTTGTGAATTGACTTATGCTTTAATGACTGGATTACAACACTGCTGCCATTACATGGCTACTACTACTGCTACAACTACCAATTCTAGCAATGGGTACACCAGCTTGGATACACTTTTCAGCTGCTCCCTCAAAAGCATTAAGCAGACATTGTGATTATATCTCCCAACCCATAACTCCCTGTTGGGCTGAGTCTATCTGCAAATAAACGCAGCAAGAGGACTACAACAGCTAACACAGGAAGCTGAAATCCTGGGGTCCACCTTATGTTCCCTCAGTTCTACACCATTTTGAAAAGGTGCTTTTCATCCATGACCAGGCCACACTTTAGACATTTTGTCGCACTAGCCAAGACAATTGCAGACCTTCTCCAATCCGGCAAAGAAATAGGCCTATAGTGTACAGTGTCGGCCTATAATGTAATTTTATAACGAGGCCTACCATTTGTAAAACATGCAGTTGCGTTGGCTTTATTAACCCAGTCCTGATTCCTGACAAAAGCTTATAGGGACTTGTCCTTTAAGATATGAACATCAGCTACCCATCAGCTACCCGAGTTTATTATGAGTTTTCTTGAGGCTTTTTGCAAAGAGATCAATGCTGGTGTAAAGTCTTCACAGCAGTACAAACCTGAAATCACTTATCATCATTACATTTTATTCCACCTAGTAAAACCAGGGGTCTAGTGGAGGGTAAATACAAATAGGATTAAAAAAGGCCTGTTATGAGAGAGAAAGAGAGCATGTTAGAGTAGCTGAGTGCATATAGTGAGAGATGACTGTTAATATCACTAGGCTGTTTGGTCTGTGGGCAGGTAATGAACCTGATTGCTGAGGGGTTAGGTTGCTAGCTAGAATCTTAACCTGCCATAAGCTACTTTTGTGTCAGCAAGTCTCCCCAGTGAAAAAAATTCCATATCCACCACTCCATCTCTCAAGTACAGACCTTTCAAGTAGCTGCACTTAACACCTCACTGATACTAATTGTGTAAGCTACAAACACAAATTGTCTAAGTAAATGTAGCTAACAGTAATAACATTGCACACATTTTCAGAAATCTGGGCTGATGCATTGGGATATGCATTGTTATGCATATCTACTGTCCATAATTTCCACTTGATGTCCTGCCCCTTCCCCACTGCAGAGTGCACAAATGTACCAAACTACCAAAAGTTTCACAGGTCAACACAGTTCCCCCCTTCCCCATTTTGCAGCATAAAGCTCTGCCCAGGGTTGCCATGTTACGCTGTTTTGTGGTTTATTGATGTACTTTAAAGACTTTGCAGCATGTGAAAGGTTTTGATCGCTAGGTTAAAGTTAGAGATTCTTCTATATTGCAACGTTACCAACATGGCATTCTGCTAAAATTGTGCTAGGGAAGGCGGGTTTTAAATGCAGGTTTTTATCAGACTTCCTAGGAATTTGAAATTGACCTGGCAAGCCTGTTCCTGCTCGAGCGTGATCGCAACTAAAAAGTACCCGTGCAACACGTTTTTTAATGAAGAGGAGGATGGTTGCAGATGTTTGCATTCATGCAAGAAGGTAAGCTATTAACTCAACTGTTAACCAATATTTTTGCTAAAATTGTATTTGTATTTGGTGTATTGACAAGCAATGCATGTTCCCGTTGTCTTTATTTTTAATTAATTAATGTTAGTCTGAATGTCTTTCTGAATCCAACATGCATTGACAATGTCTGAAAGCGCATTGTGTCAGATATACTGCGTCATGACAGATTTAAATTGGTAGGTTTATCCTAACAATTAATTAATGTGCAATTGTTACTTTGCAAGTTTCTACCTTATAGTTATTTGCTGCTTGCTAATGGTTAGCGTGCTACCTATGCTATTTTTTAAATATATTTTTTTATCCTAGCTATGGTTGCAAGCTAGCTAATAAGTTTAGCATAATTGGTAAACGTGTCTGATTCAGAATACATGATTGTGGTTAACACAATGTTACATGTATTGGAAAATAATATTGCTGTGGTGTAACAAGCTAGCTAGAAAAGCCAGTCCATTTTCATCTGTTTTGTCAAGTCATAAGCCTGCATGTGTGTTAAAATATTTAAATCCCCTCATTAAATGAATGTATTTAAGTTGCGCCAGTTTTTTTATAGCCCATTCTTAACCAAATAACGTTTTTTACATTGAAATAATTCAGATGAAAATAAGAAATATGTTAAACTAATTAGGAAATAAGTGACCTGATTTTTTAAAATTGAAAACCATGGACATTTGTTTTGGGGTGGTGGAGGGGTGTGGTGCGGGTCCTATTTAATTTTATTTTTGCACATAAAAGAGTGAAACACCACAATAGGAATAAGTGTTGTGGAAAGTGTCAAATTTGATAGGACTGTGACAATTCACATGTCTTGAAAAAATATATACATATATTGCCAGATTCTTTAACCAAAACCCTATTTCTTACACACATTTTTTTTTAAACAAAATGGAAGATAAGAGTCCAGAAACCTACAAAGTAACCAATGCGGTATGTTTTAAGGTGTAGCCTAGTATTTTCTGCTTCACCTAGTATTTAGAGTAGGCTTGCCTTGCTTCAGCCAAACCACTCATACTGATTCTCTTTAAGTCCATCCATAATAACAGATTCAGCTTTAATTGCATCCAGGAACTTGCATAATGCGCTTATGTTATGCTTATACTTGCTATTTTACCTTGAAAGTAGTCTTAAAAAAAAGAAATTGTAATAGATGTTTGTTGGAGCTCCTATAAGTCAATGATAACAGTCATTGGTGTCCCCCAGCCCATCCCCTGTTGTGTGCCGAGCAATCTTGTCATTCTATTAAGTCTCAACTATTCTTTTTGTCTTCCTTTACAAAAGGCACTGCAGAGGCTAAGAAGACACATGGAAACTCTAAAGAAACATCATTCAACTTGTGAGGCCAGATTTGAAAAATAAATTATAAATCTCGAAGCTCAGGTTTGTCAGTTGTTTAGAATGAGGACACTGGGGATGGTTGAATCGTTATCATATCCTATTGCCTAATTTGCACATGACTAATATAATGTTATTGTATCCTTAGATGTCAGACACCGAGGCTGCCGGGTACCCTGAGGCTGCCAGTACCTCTGGAGTCGATAGTCCATGTGTTGGATGATGCACCGCCGTTGATAAGAACAGACAGTACCCCTGAGGCTGCCGGTACCCCTGAGGCTGCCGGTACCCCTGAGGCTGCCGGTACCCCTGAGGCTGCCAGTACCCCTGAGGCTGCCAGTACCCCTGAGGCTGCCAGTACCTCTGGGTCGATAGTCCATGTGTTGGATGATGCACCGCCGTTGATAAGAACAGACAGTACCCCTGAGGCTGCCGGTACCCCTGAGGCTTCCGGTACCCCTGAGGCTTCCGGTACCCCTGAGGCTGCCGGTACCCCTGAGGCTTCCGGTACCCCTGAGGCTTCCGGTACCCCTGAGGCTGCCGGTACCCCTGAGGCTGCCGGTACCCCTGAGGCTGCCAGTACCTCTGAGGCTGCCAGTACCTCTGGGTCGATAGTCCATGTGTTGGATGATGCACCGCCGTTGATCAGAACAGACAGCGATATCGTAAGTTAAAGTGTCATTCAACACCAGCACAAACTGTAAGTTCTCGTGAATCAGCTTTGTAAATCAAAGATGGGCAAGTCTGCACTTTCTTCCCATATTCATTGTATTATAACAACATCTAAAGTAGAGGAGCACAGAGCCATAACTAATTAAAATGTGCCGGTGTCCAAATACTTTCTGTGTCATCTGTCTAGTTATCCAAGATACTTGTTTTCTTCAATACAGTTGACCAAAGCTATGCTTGGATACAAGACTGAGGACTCAATAACCAGCATTGACAACAAGGCAGATGATCATGTCCCAGGGCCATCAGGATCATCAGAAGAAGGCAATTTCTATGAAGAAAATCTGACCGGTATGCCTAAACCTTACATACACTTCGACCTATTCTTAATTACAATGTCCTTTTCGACATGTTTTCCACTGATGTTTTCCAGGAGAGATGTCAGCGATTCGGGCAAAACAGCCAATGACCAAGGGAAAGCTGGGACAAAAGAGAGTCTCACATGGTAAGAATAGTTCCTGCTGCCTTCAGTCAGTGAATTTTCACTCGAGATGAGAAATGTAGGATATGTAAACATTATATAAGTGGCATTGTTTAAAGTGGCTAGTGATACATTTATTACATCCAATTTTAAAATGGCTAGAGATTTGAGTCCGTATGTTGGCAGCAGCCCCTCTATGTTAGTGATGGCTGTTTAACAGTCTGATGGCCTTGAGATACAAGCTGTTTTTCAGTCTCTCGGTCCCAGCTTTGATGCACCTGTACTGACCTCGCCTTCTGGATGATAGCGGGGTGAACAGGCAGTGGCTCGGGTGGTTGTTGTCCTTGATGATCTTTTTGGCCTTCCTGTGACATCGGGTGGTGTAGGTGTCCTGGAGGGCAGGTAGTTTGCCCCTGGTGATGCGTTGTGCAGACCTCACTACCCTCTGGAGAGCCTTACGGTTGTGGGCAGAGCAGTTGCCGTACCAGGCGGTGATACAGCCCGACAGGATGCTCTCGATTGTGCATCTGTAAAAGTTTGTGGGTGTTTTTGGTGACAAGCCAAATTTCTTCAGCCTCCTGAGGTTGAAGAGGCGCTGTTGCGCCTTCTTCACCACGCTGTCTGTGTGGGTGGACCATTTCAGTTTGTCCGTGATGTGTACGCCGTGGAACTTAAAACTTTCCACCTTCTCCACTACTGTCCCGTCGAAGTGAATAGGGGGGTGCTCCCTCTGCTGTTTCCTGAAGTCCACGATCATCTCTTTTGTTTTGTTGACATTGAGTGTGAGGTTATTTTCCTGACACCACACTCCGAGGGCCGATTTGGACAAGAGGAATAGCTATGTAAGAACAGCATTCTTACATAGCTATTCCTCTTGTCCAGATGGGTTAGGGCTGTGTGCAGTGTGATTGCGATTGCGTTGTCTGTGGACCTATTGGGGCGGTAAGCAAATTGGAGTGGGTCTAGGGTGGAGGTGATATGATCCTTGATTAGTCTCTCAAAGCACTTCATGATGACGGAAGTGAGTGCTACGGGGCAATAGTCGTTTAGCTCAGTTACCTTAGCTTTTTTGGGAACAGGAACAGTGGTGGCCCTCTTGAAGCATGTGGGAACAG
Organism: Brachymystax lenok tsinlingensis; assembly: GCA_030435695.1. NCBI lineage: Eukaryota > Metazoa > Chordata > Actinopteri > Salmoniformes > Salmonidae > Brachymystax > Brachymystax lenok. The sequence goes on along the minus strand of CM059791.1, from coordinate 3,084,170 downwards.
CAGACTGGGATAGGGATTGATTGAATATGTCAAGGTGAGCCCGCAGGTTTTGGTAGCGGGCCATCTCAGTGGCACTGTATTGTCCTCAAAGCGAGCAAAGAAGTTGTTTAGTTTGTCTGGGAGCAAGACGTCAGTGTCCACGACGGGGCTGGTTTTCTTTTTATAATCCGTGATTGACTGTAGACCCTGCCACATACCTCTCGTGTCTGAGCCGTTCAATTGCGACTCTACTTTGTCTCTATACTAACGCTTAGCTTGTTTGATTGCCTTGCGGAGGGAATAGCAACACTGTTTGTATTCAGTCATGTTTCCGGTCGCCTTACCCTGGTTAAAAGCAGAGGTTCGCACTTTCAGTTTTGCGCGAATGCTGCCATCAATCCACGGTTTCTGGTTGGGGAAGGTTTTAATTGTCACCATGGGTACAACATCACTGATGCACTTGCTAATAAACTCGCTCACCGAATCAGCGTGTACGTCAATGTTGTTGTCTGATGCTATCCGAAACATATCCTAGTCCACGTGATCAAAGCAATCTTGAAGCGTGGAATCAGATTAGTCGGACCAGCGTTGAACAGACCTGAGCACGGGCGTTTCCTGTTTTAGTTTCTGTCTATAGGCTAGGAGCAACAAAATTGAGTCGTGGTCAGATTTGCCGAAAGGAGGGCGAGGGAGGGCTTTGTATGCGTCGCGGAGGTTAGAGTAGCAATGATCCAGAATTTTGTCAGGCCGGGTCGCGCATTCGATATGCTGATAGAATTTAGGGAGCTTGTTTTCAGATTAGCCATGTTAAAATCCACAGCTACAATAAATGCAGCCTCAGGATATGTGATTTCCAGATTACATAGAGTCCAATGAAGGGGGGGATATACACGGCTGTGATTATAATCGAAGAGAATTCTCTTGGTAGATAATGCGGTCGGCATTTGATTGTAAGGAATTCTAGGTCAGGTGAACAAAAGGACTTGAGTTCCTATATGTTGTTACGATCACACCACGTCTCGTTAATCATAAGGCACACACCCCCGCCCTTCTTCTTACCAGAGAGATGTTTGTTTCTGTCGGTAGCGATGCGTGAAGAAACCGGGTGGCTGTATCGCCACTGATAACGATTCAGAGTGAGCCATGTTTCCATGGAACAGAGAATGTTACAATCTCTGATGTCTCTCTGGAAGGCAATCCTTGCTCGAATTTCGTCTACCTTGTCGTCAAGAGACTGGACATTGGCGAGTAGTATACTCGGAAGCAGTGAGCGATGTGCCTGTCTATGGAGCCTGACCAGAAGACCGCTCCATCTGCCCCTTATGCTGCGCTGTTGTTTTGGTCACCTACTGGGATCCAATCCATTGTTCTGGGTGGTGGTCCAAACAGAGGATCCGCTTCGGGAAAGTTGTATTCCTGGTCGTAATGTTGGTAAGTTGACGTTGCTCTTATATCCAATAGTTCTTCCCGGCTGTATGTAATAAGACTTAAGATTTCCTGGGGTAACAGTGTAAGAAATAATACAATACAAAAAAAAAAATACTGCATAGTTTCATAAGAACGCTGGCGATGAGACCATCTCTGTCGGCGCCATAAGTATTCTGGCCGTACTGTGCTGGTCCAGATCAATTCTGTCTTCATCAGTTAGTGTATTTCCAACCATGCCAGCACAGAACGGTTCAGTTTGGATTGTACAGTGGTGTGAAAAAGGTTAGGATCCACCCTGATGGAGTCTGCCTTCATTTCAGAATGGGATTGCCACCCAAACCCTACAGATACATGGCTGTATCTGTAGGGTTTGGGTGGCTGTAGCTGTCCCTCATACCATATGCAGTAGGCTTGAATGGCACAGCTGGTATAAACCTTCATTTTGAGTTGCTCCAACAGTTATCGCTTATGGATTGGTTCACAGGTTGGATTGGGTGAAACTGACATGATTTCCACTGATGTTTTCCAGGAGAGATGTCAGCGATTTGGGCCAAAAAGCCAATGACCAAGGGAAAGCTGGGACAAATGAGAGGTTCACACAGTAAACATGTTTCCTTCTGTCTTCAGTCAGTGCATTTTCACTCTGGCAAAAAATGCTGACTCTAATTTGTTGTGCATTGATTTAACTTGCTGCAATTTAATTTTGTTTTTATTGTCTTTTACAAACTGTTATTTTCGAAGAAATGGATGCTACGGCCACTGATTGTGCATCAGAGAATGACTCAGAGAGAGAGTCGTCTGAAAAATCCTATGAAGAAAATCTGACCGGTATGCCTATACCTTACATACATGGACCTATTCTTAATTACAATATCCTTTTCGACATATTTTCCACTGATGTTTTCCAGGAGAGATGTCAGCGATTCGGGAAAACAGCCAATGACCAAGGGAAAGCTGGGACAAAAGAGAGGCTCACACGGTAAGCATTTCCTGCTGCCTTCAGTCAGTGCATTTTCACTCTGTAGTGTCAACTTATGGCCGTACTGTGCTGGTCCAGATCAATCCTGTCTTTATCAGTTAGTGTATTTCCAACCATGCCAGTACAGAACGGTTCAGTTTGGATTGTACACAAGTCAAGACATTAGATCTGGAACTAGTGTGTCAGGATAGATGATAATACAGAAGGATTACTACGCTTTACATTGTTTTTCTTGGGGGGAGGGAACATGATTTAATAGGTATTGCTTTTATTAGAAGGTTTACATTGCATTGTTTTTTATTTGGGATTGTTAGCTTAACCCGCAACATGCTCTGCAGATACAGCTGCAACCTTGTAGAGTTAATACAAGGGATGTTCAAGTACTGTATTGTAGTCAACCTTTATTTAATGTAGTCATTCATAATGTCATCTATTTCCATAGGTGCCAAAGGAACAACCAGGTATTGGTCGATAATAGAGGTGGATGCAGATTCCAAGATTAATTTGATCCGAATGGGAAAACAAGACTGTGAGAAATGCACTGCTGCTTCTCACCAAGCGCTAGTAAACAGGGACCGGAGAGCAGTACAGTTCTATATACACAACAGAATAGTTGAAGATCAGAGAAAATAAGTGTGAGATGTTTTTGGCTAACTTGGTGTACCTCTGAGGATTTAATGTGACTTACTTGATTTAAGCTCATAGGCAGTTGACGAATGTTCTCCATCTCACTCTGTTCGGGGGAAGTTTTTCCAGGTGGGTGGTTCACTTTTGGAGTGACTGAGGTTTTCAAAATACAAAGCCTGCTGACTTTGAATGTTACAGAAAAATAAAAAACATTTTTCTAAACTATTCATCTGTTACTTGGATATATTGAATCCATTACTGAAATGGTTGTTCCAGTTGAAATACTTTACAGGAGAACTACACTACAGCCGCTGAGTTGCCATCCGTGTTGCGTCATTGTGGCATTCTACATGCAATATTTTCAGTCATAAAATAGAATGAATGCGTCAAATATCGAGAATTTAAACTTATTTATTTTACGCTACATTAGGTACAACGTAGGCAGTTGGATAGCTTTTATAGATTTCATAGAAGGCATTCTCTCGATGCCTGATGGCATTGCAATGCATTGAGTGGCTGCTGCCAACATACCGACTCAATCTCTAGCCACTTTATTAATTCATAATTGGATGTAATAAATGTACCACTAGTCACTTAAACGATGGCACTTTATATAATGTTTATATACCCTACATTACTCATTATATCATATGTATATACTGTACTCTATACCATCTACTGCATCTTGCCTATGCCGTTCGGCCATCGCTCATCCATATATTTAAATGTACATATTCTTAATTATTCCTTTACATTTGTGTGTATAAGGTAGTTGTCGTGAAATTGTTAGATTACTTGTTAGATATTACTGCACGGTCGGAACTAGAAGCACAAGCATTTCGCTACACTCGCATTAACATCTGCTAACCATGTGTATGTGACCGATTTGATTTGATTTGATTTGCAATGTACGGTCTCAAGTAGTTGGTAAAATTACAAGTGAACTTTTTTCAAGGAGTCAGCAACTTTAGGTGATTTCCCCATAATAGATTTTTTTTTCAACTCATGAGTGTAATTTCTGTGCTTCTATGATGTTTAGAAAGCCTGGTCCTCAAAAGGTATGTATTTGTGAGGAGTCCTAAATTGGTTACAAATACAAGACTGTGTGTGTGTGTGTGTGAGACAAGAACATTTGATTTGATTTGATTTGATATGTTGCAGTTCTGTATGTTACCACTAGGTGGCTTACAAAAATACCTCCTTCTTAGGACCCTGACAGTTTTATGTGATTTTCAAACCAGGCATATTAGCATGCTATTTGCAGGCTATTCCAGTGGTTTTCCTAGTGAGGACCATGGTTTTGGACCTAAATTGTCCAAAGGTCCTAATATGGAAGGTGTTTTTATAAGTTGAGGTCCTAATACAGTCTCAAAAACGAGAACACACACACACACACACACACACACACACACACACTTCAAAGCTGTGAAATGATAGTTTCATCCACCAGGAGTCGCCAGTGGCTAGGCTAATATAATATTGTAGTTATATACAGTACAACCAAGAGGAAAGAGGTTGGAAATGCTGTTGGCTGCTAATCTGGTTCTGTTCAGTAGGTGGCACTCTTGTCCCAATCTATTAAAGAACCTAGGATCAATGTGTACATGGGTAGTCTGCCAGTCACTGGAATGACAACCCCAACATGGGATGAGGGGAGGTTTTAGTGAATATTGGAGGACAATTGGAGGTTTACGCAGTCACCATATGCAAAAAGACTGCAAATATCATGGTACAACTAACTATACGGTCACTCAATCATCTTGGTACTTTTTAATGGTAAGTTTACAAACATATACAATGAGTGTACATTAAAAACACCTGTTCTTTCCCTGACAGACTGACCAGGTGAATCCAGGTGAAAGCTATGATCCCTTATTGATGTCACCTGCTAAATCCACTTCAATCAGTGTAGATGAAGGGGTGGAGTCAGGATAAAGAAGGATTATTAAGCCTTGCGACAATTGAGAGATGGATTGTGTCTGTGTGCCGTTCAGAGGGTGACTGGGCAAGACTAAAGATGTAAGTGCCTTTGAACGGGGTCTGGTAATAGGTTCCAGGCGCACCAGTTTGAGTGTGTCAAGAACGGTAAGGTGGAGGGTCCGTCATGGTCTGGGGCGGTGTGTCACAGCATCATCGGACTGAGCTTGTTGTCATCGCAGGCAATCTCAACACTGAGTGTTACAGGGAAGACATCCTCCTCCCTCATGTGGTGCCCTTCCTGCAGGCTCATCCTGCCATGACCCTCCAGTATGACAATGCCACCAGACATACTGCTCGTTCTGTGCGTGATTTCCTGCAAGACAGGAATGCCAGTGTTCTGCACCAGATTTGCCAGTTCTTGCTGTGAGATGTTACCCCACTCTTCCACCAAGGCACCTGCAAGTTCCCGGACATTTCTGGGGGGGAATGGCCCTAGCACTCACCCTCCGATCCAACAGGTCCCAGACGTGCTCAATGGGATTGAGATCCGAGGAGGAGGAGGAGATGCACTGCAGTACTTAATGCAGCTGGTGGCCACACCAGATACTGACTGTTACTTTTGATTTTGACCCCCCCCTTTGTTCAGGGACACATTAGTACATTTCTGCTAGTCAGTTTATGTCTCAGTTGTTGAATCTTATGTTCATACAAATATTTACACGTTAAATTTGCTGAAATTAAACGCAGTTGACAGTGAGGACGTTTCCTTTTTTTTTTTACAGAATTTAAGTATCAAAAAGCCATTGCAATTGATATGCATTGGGAGCTCATTTAAATATTGTTATAATTATTTAGAAAAAGTCTACATGCTATCAAAAATGAATTCTCAAGGAACCTGAGTTGGGGCAGTCTGGACCTCTGGAAGTTAGTTGTGTTAAACTATTAAGTTTTAGAGCGAGGGAAATAAATATACTAATAATATAATGAGTAAGAAATCTAAAGTTGTGTTGTCTTTAGCAAGCACACCTAATGATTTCATAAACACAGCAATGCAAATGTACATGTAGCCTTGAAAACCCCATATCAGACATACTGTGTTCTCCATGTAGCCTTGAAAACCCCTATCAGACATACTGTGGTGTTCTCCATGTAGCCTTGAAAACCCCTATCAGACATACTGTGTTCTCCATGTAGCCTTGAAAACCCCTATCAGACATACTGTGGTGTTCTCCATGTAGCCTTGAAAACCCCTATCAGACATACTGTGTTCTCCATGTAGCCTTGAAAACCCCTATCAGACATACTGTGGTGTTCTCCATGTAGCCTTGAAAACCCCTATCAGACATACTGTGTTCTCCATGTAGCCTTGAAAACCCCTATCAGACATACTGTGGTGTTCTCCATGTAGCCTTGAAAACCCCATATCAGACATACTGTGTTCTCCATGTAGCCTTGAAAACTCCTATCAGACATACTGTGATGTTCTCCATGTAGCCTTGAAAACCCCTATCAGACATACTGTGTTCTCCATGTAGCCTTGAAAACCCCTATCAGACATACTGTGATGTTCTCCATGTAGCCTTGAAAACCCCTATCAGACATACTGTGATGTTCTCCATGTAGCCTTGAAAACCCCTATCAGACATACTGTGTTCTCCATGTAGTCTTGAAAACCCCATATCAGACATGCTATGTTCTCCATGTAGCCTTGAAAACCCCTATCAGACATACTGTGTTCTCCATGTAGCCTTGAAAACCCCTATCAGACATACTGTGTTCTCCATGTAGCCTTGAAAACCCCATATCAGACATACTGTGGTATTTGAGCAGAGGACTGGGGTATGATACGCTCTAGTCAGGATTCGGGGCCTATATGTAACATTATGAAATCAACGTTGTGGGATAGTCATGTCATTACCAAAAAATTATGTGGGGGTTGTCGTGGTTACGTAACATGTTTGCTGTGTGTTTTTTGGCACCATTCATTTTCAACCCCCCAAAAAAATATCAGAAAAATCAAATCCAGGCATCACCTATTTCAGAAACAGTTAAAAGGCATCAAAACGTGATGTATATTTTCCTCGCCATCATATGTCTACCTTCAAGAATGATTGTTGCATCGTTTTTAAACGCTTAAATTCCGAGAAGCATTCAAGAACAGATACATTGTTGCTTCTGCAAAAGCACCGTGGTTCAACCCCTCAAACACCCTTTAACAGACATACATGATTTGACTGTATAGCTTTTTGTTTTTGCAAAGAAGCCAAAGCATACTGTCACTTGGTTGGTCGTTGTCTTGAATCTGTTTAATGTACAGGACCAGTCAACAGTTTGGACACACCTATTCATTCAAGGCTTTTTCTTTATTTTTTACTATTTTCTACATTGTAGAATAATAGTAAAGACATCAAAACTATGAAATAACACATATGGAATCATGTAGTAACCAAAAACAAAAAAAGTCAAAATCAAAATATATTTCATTTCAGTCTTCAAAGTAGCCTCCCTTTGCCTTGATGACAGCTTTGCTCACTCTTGGCATTCTCTTAACCAGCTTCATGGGGTAGTCACCTGGAATGCGTTTCAATTAACAGGTGTGCCTTGTTAAAAGTTAATTTGTGGAATTGATTTCCACAATTGATGCGTTTGAGGCAATCAGTTGTGTTGTAACAGGGTAGGGGTGGTATACAGAAGATAGCCCTGTTTGGTAAAGTCCATATTATGACAAGAACAGCCCAAATAAGCAAAGAGAAACGACAGTCCATCATTACTTTAAGACATGAAGTTCAGTCAATATGGAACATTTCAAGAACTTTGAAAGTTTCTTCATGTGCAGTCACAAAAACCATCAAGCGCTATGATGAAACTGGCTCTCATGAGGACCGCCACAGGAAAGGAAGACCCAGAGTTACCTCTGCTGCAGAGGATAAGTTCATTAGAGTTACCAGCCTCAGAAATTCCAGCCTAAATAAATGCTTCACAGAGTTCAAGTAACAGACACATCTCAACATCAACTCTTCAGAGCAGACTGCGTGAATCAGGCCTTCATGATCGAATTGCTGCAAAGAAACCACTACTAAAGGACACCAATAAGAAGAAGAGATTTGCTTGAGCCAAGAAACACGAGCAATGGACATTAGACCGGTGGAAATCTGTCCTTTGGTCTGATGAGTCCAAATTTGAGATCTTTGGTTCCAACAGCCGTGTCTTTGTGAGACGCAGAGTAGGTGAACAGATGATCTCCACATGTGGTTCCCACCGTGAAGCACGGAGGAGGAGGTGTGATGGTGCTTTGCTGGTGACACTGTCAGTGATGTATTTAGAATTAAAAAGGCACACATAACCAGCATGGCTACCACAGTATTCTGCTGCGATATGCCAACACATCTGGTTTGTGCTAAGTGGGACTATCATTTTTTTTCAACATGACAATGACCCAACACACCTCCAGGCTTTGTAAGGGCTATTTGACCAAGGCGAGTGATGGAGTGCTGCATCAGATGACCTGGCCTCCACAATCACCCGACCTCAACCCAATTGAGATGGTTTTGGATGAGTTGGACCGCAGAGTGAAGGAAAAGCATATGTGGGAACTCCTTCAAGACTGTTGGAAAAGCATTCCAGGTGATGCTGGTTGAGAGAATGCCAAGCTTGTGCAGCGCTGTCATCAAGGCAATGGGTGGCTACTTTGAAGAATCTCAAATATAAAATATATTTGGATTTGTTTAACAATTTCTTGGTTACTAAATGATTCCATGTGTTATTTCATAGTTTTGATATCTTCGCTATTATTCTACAAATGTAGAAAATCGTAAAAATAAAAACTATCCAAATATTTCACTGGTACTGTATAAAATTATCAACAGCACAGTAGAATAGCCCTTGATCATGACTCTCAGTTCAATTATCATTTAGCCTTGACCGAGTCCTCAACAACCGGATATTCTGATTTTCAGGGGAAATGGAAAGAGAGCCTGTGAATCCACTTCCGCTTTTGGACATTAACAAAGCGACACTCCATCTTAGCTCCTCCTCCACATTTACTGGATTGGTTGAACAGTGCAGAAGAGAACCTCCAACCGACAGTTTGTTTCCTTCTTGTCAAGACCAGGATGGAGAGGGATCTAGTGTCAGACCAGTATGTAGAGGGATCTAGTTTCAGACCAGTATGCAGAGGGATCTAGTTTCAGACCAGTATGTAGAGGGGTCTAGTGTCAGACCAGTATGTAGAGGGTCTAGTTTCAGACCAGTATGTAGGGGGATCTAGTTTCAGACCAGTATGTAGGGGGATCTAGTTTCAGACCAGTATGTAGAGGGTCTAGTGTCAGACCAGTATGTAGAGGGTCTAGTGTCAGACCAGTATGTAGAGGGGTCTAGTGTCAGACCAGTATGTAGAGGGGTCTAGTGTCAGACCAGTATGTAGGGGGATCTAGTGTCAGACCAGTATGTAGAGGGTCTAGCGTCAGACCAGTATGCAGAGGGATCTAGTTTCAGACCAGTATGTAGAGGGGTCTAGTGTCAGACCAGTATGTAGGGGGATCTAGTTTCAGACCAGTATGTAGGGGGATCTAGTTTCAGACCAGTATGTAGGGGGATCTAGTTTCAGACCAGTATGTAGAGGGTCTAGTGTCAGACCAGTATGTAGAGGGATCTAGTTTCAGACCAGTATGTAGAGGGTCTAGTGTCAGACCAGTATGTAGGGGGATCTAGTGTCAGACCAGTATGTAGAGAGTCAAGCGTCAGACCAGTATGTAGGGGGATCTAGTGTCAGACCAGTATGTAGGGGGATCTAGTGTCAGACCAGTATGTAGGGGGATCTAGTGTCAGACCAGTATGTAGAGGATTTTCTTTTCAGGTGTTTCTTTTACTCCGGCTACGTTAGGTTACATTACACACAGACTCATTGAACGAAGGCGTCTTTTGTATGGGAGAGTTTTGTTTAGAGCCCCGACGCTCAGTCTGATCATCAACAAGCGTCGCTTGCGGTACGGTTTAGGAAGCATGAGGACCTTCTCTTTCATACCACAGAGGAGTTATATATAAAAAAAAAAGGTTAAATTGGTACACATCTTTTTATAGGGTTAGTGTTCCCAACACGGCCATATCTCTGATACAGCTCTTGTTTACGGAAGATAAGAGGCCAACACCTGTGCTAATTAGCCATCTAGCATGCTCTGAACACCTGTGCTAATTAGCCATCTAGCATGCTCTGAACACCTGTGCTAATTAGCCATCTAGCATGCTCTGAACACCTGTGTGTGAGCGTAACTCAGGAAGTGTAGCGGAAGTGTAGTTGAGTAGGATGGAGGCTTCATAGCTATATGGATCTGTAACTGCTACAGTGTAGTAAAGTAGGATGGAGGCTCCATAGCTATATGGATCTGTAACTGCTACAGTGTAGTAAAGTAGGATGGAGGCTCCGTAGCTGTATGGATCTGTAACTGGTTGTAGTTTAGTAGGATGGAGGCTCCGTAGCTATATGGATCTGTAACTGCTACAGTGTAGTTTAGTAGGATGGCGGCTCCTTAACTGTATGGATCGATAACTGCTACAGTGTAGTTTAGTAGGATGGAGGCTCCGTAGCTGTATGGATCTATAACTGCTACAGTGTAGTAAAGTAGGATGGAGGCTCCATAGCTATATGGATCTAAAACAACCACACTGTAGTTTAGTAGGATGGAGGCTCCATAGCTGTATGGATCTGTAACTGCTACAGTGTAGTTTAGTAGGATGGAGGCTCCATAGCTGTATGCATCTGTAACTGCTACAGTGTAGTTTAGTAGGATGGAGGCTCCATAGCTGTATGGATCTAACTGCTACAGTGTAGTTTAGTAGGATGGAGGCTCCATAGCTGTATGGATCTGTAACTGCTACAGTGTAGTTTAGTAGGATGGAGGCTCCATAGCTGTATGGATCTGTAACTGCTACAGTGTAGTTTAGTAGGATGGAGGCTCCATAGCTGTATGGATCTAACTGCTACAGTGTAGTTTAGTAGGATGGAGGCTCCATAGCTGTATGGATCTGTAACTGCTACAGTGTAGTTTAGTAGGATGGAGGCTCCGTAGCTGTATGGATCTGTAACTGCTACAGTGTAGTTTAGTAGGATGGAGGCTCCATAGCTGTATGCATCTGTAACTACTACAGTGTAGTTTAGTAGGATGGAGGCTCCGTAGCTGTATGGATCTGTAACTGCTACAGTGTAATTTAGTAGGATGGAGGCTCCATAGCTACAGTATATCACAAAAGTGAGTACACCCCTCACATGTTTGTAAATATTTGAGTATATCTTTTCATGTGACAACACTGAAGAAATGACACTTTGCTACAATGTAAAGTAGTGAGTGTACAGCTTGTATAACAGTGTAAATTTGCTGTCCCCTCAAAATAACTCACACAGCCATTAATGTCTAAACCGCTGGCAACAAAAGTGAGTGCACCCCTAAGTGAAAGTGTCCAAATTGGGCCCAAAGTGTCAATATTTTGTGTGGCCACCATCATTTTCCAGGACTGCCTTAACCCTCTTGGGCATGGAGTTCACCAGAGCTTCACAGGTTGCCACTGGAGTCCTCTTCCACTCCTCCATGACAACATCACGGAGCTGGTGGATGTTAGAGACCTTGCACTCCTCTAGCTTCCGTTTGAGGATGCCCCACAGATGCTCAATAGGGTTTAGGTCTGGAGACATGCTTGGCCAGTCCATCACCTTTACCCTCAGCTTCTTTAGCAAGGCAGTGGTCGTCTTGGAGGTGTGTTTGGGGTCGTTATCATGTTGGAATACTGCCCTGCGGCCCAGTCTCCGAAGGGAGGATCATGCTCTGCTTCAGTATGTCACGGTACATGTTGGCATTCATGGTTCCCTCAATGAACTGTAGCTCCCCAGTGCCGGCAGCACTGATGCAGCCCCAGACCATGACACTCCCACCACCATGCTTGACTGTAGGCAAGACACACTTGTCTTTGTACTCCTCACCTGGTTGCCGCCACACACGCTTGACACCATCTGAACCAAATAAGTTTATCTTGGTCTCATCAGACCACAGGACATGGTTCCAGTAATCCATGTCCTTAGTCTGCTTGTCTTCAGCAAACTGTTTGCGGGCTTTCTTGTGCATCATCTTTAGAAGAGGCTTCCTTCTGGGACGACAGCCATGCAGACCAATTTGATGCAGTGTACGGCGTATGGTCTGAGCACTGACAGGCTGACCCCCACCCCTTCAACCTCTGCAGCAATGCTGGCAGCACTCATACGTCTATTTCCCAAAGACAACCTCTGGATATGACGCTGAGCACGTGCACTCAACTTCTTTGGTCGACCATGGCGAGGCCTGTTCTGAGTGGAACCTGTCCAGTTAAACCGCTGTATGGTCTTGGCCACCGTGCTGCAGCTCAGTTTCAGGGTCTTGGCAATCTTCTTATAGCCCAGGCCATCTTTATGTAGAGCAACAATTATTTTTTTCAGATCCTCAGAGAGTTCTTTGCCATGAGGTGCCATGTTGAACTTCCAGTGACCAGTCAGTATGAGGAAGTGTGAGAGCGATGACACCAAATTTAACACACCTGCTCCCCATTCACACCTGAGACCTTGTAACACTAACGAGTCACATGACACCGGGAAGGGAAAATGGCTAATTGGGCCCAATTTGGACACTTTCACTTAGGGGTGTACTCACTTTTGTTGCCAGTGGTTTAGTGGCTGTGTGTTGATGGCTGTGTGTTGAGTTATTTTGAGGGGACAGCAAATTTACACTGTTATACAAGCTGTACACTCACTACTTTACATTGTAGCAAAGTGTCATTTCTTCAGTGTTGTCACATGAAAAGATATACTCAAATATTTACAAACATGTGAGGGGTGTACTCACTTTTGTGATATACTGTATATGGATCTGTAACTGCTACAGTGTAGCTTAGTAGGATGGAGGCTCCATAGCTGTATGGATCTGTAAACTGCTACAGTGTAGTTTAGTAGGATGGAGGCTCCATAGCTATATGGATCTGTAAACTGCTACAGTGTAGTTCAGTAGGACGGAGGCTCCATAGCTGTATGGATCTGTAACTGCTACCGTGTAGCTTAGTAGGATGGAGGCTCCATAGCTGTATGGATCTGTAAACTGCTACAGTGTAGTTTAGTAGGATGGAGGCTCCATAGCTATATGGATCTGTAAACTGCTACAGTGTAGTTTAGTAGGATGGAGGCTCCATAGCTGTATGGATCTGTAACTACTACAGTGTAGTTTAGTAGGATGGAGGCTCCATAGCTGTATGGATCTGTAACTGCTACAGTGTAGTTTAGTAGGATGGAGGCTCCATAGCTATATGGATCTATAACCGCTAGTGTAGTTTAGTAGGATGGAGGCTCCGTAGCTGTATGGATCTGTAAACTGCTACAGTGTAGTTTAGTAGGATGGAGGCTCCATAGCTATATGGATCTGTAAACTGCTACAGTGTAGTTTAGTAGGATGGAGGCTCCGTAGCTGTATGGATCTGTAAACTGCTACAGTGTAGTTTAGTAGGATGGAGGCTCCGTAGCTGTATGGATCTGTAAACTGCTACAGTGTATATTTTTTTTATTTGAAGGACTCCTTCTCGCTGATGAAAGATAAGGTCCATATGTTACAAAAAGCCGTATCGCAAAGCAACGACTGACGTGTCTGAACATTAAAAACACAGCGTTGTGTAGTTCACACAAGCCGATCGTTGGGCAAAGCTAAGCACTGAAGACCGTAGGCAGAAGGCCTACAGGCCGCCTGCAGTTGGAGAGCAGACCAAAGAGACAGTCAACAAAGCCTCGATGGTGATATTGACATCAGTAGACAGTCAAACGGACAGAAGAAGAAAGAAATAAGAAAACAGAACACTGATGCATATCAAGCAACAGGTGTCTTTTAAAATGGCATGAATCATAAAATCACTAAAGAAATATCATACACAATGACTCCACCAAAAATAAAAGGAAATAAATACGAACCGTGTACACAGGAAGGGAAAAGAGGCGACAACCAGAACTTACACAGCAAGGGAAGAGGATGGCATAACAGAAGCGGGGACTTCAGGAGCAAACCTCACCATGGTGTCCATTCCACGGGGTCAAACTGAGCCACGGGGTCAAACTGAGCCGAGCCGAACCAAGCTCTACTGTGCTCGCCTAGGTTCCACATCCACCATAGTTGCTTAAAACGGACAATGTGAAAATATTTCAGAGCCAGCACAGTATGGTTCAGGGTGGCCCCTATAGCGCCAATCAGGCATACGATGCTGCCGTCAGGTATTCAACAGTCACAACTCATCAGACCACAAGGACACAGCAGGGTGATTACAGATCCACTGGAGGTGACAGAACACGAGCGGCAGACGCAGTGAGAGACAGAGACAGAGAGAGAGACAGAGACAGACAGAGAGAGACAGAGAGAGAGAGAGAGATGTGTAAAGGACGTCACGCCACTTTGCTTATTATTAAAGAGAGTACCACTTTTTCCAGAATTTGTCTCACGCGGAGACTCAAACCCAGGACCACTGCCTCACAAAACACACGCGTTACCGCCGTCCTGAAAGGTTGTAACCAGTCGTGCCACAGAAAAGCCAAGTTCAAAAACTAAAAAAAAAAAGAGACACTTCAGTCTGAGGAGAGTAGTGTCACAGATCCCATCTGCTACACATGCAAAGGGTAAGCATTTAAAAAGTCGGTTTCATTCAACAACAACAAAAACCAAACAACAACAAAAAAAAATCGAACGTATGTGAATAGTGAGAAAGAACGAGTCTTAGATGCACTCGGTATGAAAAGGTAAGTGCTTCCATTTAATATAAAAAGGCACTGGATTGAAATCATTGTATGTCCTCTTTGTCCCCCAAAATGTACACATGACAGCTATTTCAACACTATTCTTTACCAGAAAATACAGCATGGTATTTCTCATCAAGAAAACAAGTCAAGGATGGACTCTAATAAGGTTTCCTCAGCTATATAAAAAGAGATGAGAGAGAGAGAGACAGAGAGACAGAGAGACAGAGAGAGAGAGAGACAGAGAGACAGAGAGACAGAGAGACAGAGACAGAGAGACAGAGAGACAGAGAGAGAGAGGAGACACAAACCAGAGAAACCACGGTAGTGGATCTATAACCAGCCCGTGTATAGCCTGGGTGCCAGTCAGTGTGTGCCATCATTCCACTCCTCGCCACTTATGGTTTGGTCATGACGAGGAGTTGAATGATGGCACAGACTGGTACCCAGGCTAGCCTGTGTAATCCTAGTGACAACAATAACATGTAGCTGGGGGGGAAGAGAGGAAATGCCTTTAAAACAGCACACATTGGTCTAACATAATTTAAAAGCATCATAAATAATACCTTGAAAATAATTAAATACAATATTATTGACCACAGTATGAATGTTTGAAAGAAAATATAATCTACAGTGATGACGAAACAAACGAGGCGCAGTAAAAACACGTTTCGAGACAGAAATAATGCCGTCGACGGGGGGATTATTAGAAATAAAACAGTTTAAAAAAAAACTAAGTACAAAAAGGTAATATGATCAAAAATGGGGAGAACGTGAAGAGGCTGTTTAAAAAGCTCCAGTATCCACAGGAGAAAAAAAAATCTATTGAAGAAAGAAACTCAATTATTGTCAGAATTCTGTTTACAGTAACATTTAAAATAGATATTTTTTCCCCCGCTCTGTTTCGTTCCCTTTAGTTTTCTATTTACAAAAACAACCTCCGGTTTCTAATTTTCTCCCTCCAGTCGTTTTTCCCCCCAGTTCTGTACGGATAGATGCGCCTCCCTTCAGTCTAGTGAGATCACGTCCGGTATGGAGCCATATATGACCGCCGTCGCTGCATTCGACCTGCTGTCCCTTTCTCGATCCCTCTCTCTCAAACTGCTCGATGACATCAGACTGGAGCTGCTACCGCTGTTGCTGCCCCCATTGGCTGCTGCCAGGGCGCTGCTCCCACCCCCGGGGGTCCCTGGTTGGTCCAGGAACATCTGGGAGGAGCTATAGGGCAGGAAGCGGTTCAGGAGCAAGTCGTGGTCATCGGAGGCGGAGGCCGCTGCTGCTGCCGCCATCACCATGTTGTAATGCTACAGACAGACAGACACAGAGAGAGAGACAGAGAGACAGACACAGAGAGAGAGACAGAGAGACAGACACAGAGAGAGAGACAGACAGACAGACACAGAGAGAGAGACAGAGAGACAGACACAGAGAGAGAGACAGACAGACACAGAGAGTGAGAGGAGAGATGTCAAATCAATCACAATTTATATATTTCTTTTTACATCAACAGTTACAGCATAGCACGCATGTTTCCGAGTAAGTTCTGCACTTTAGGGAAAGGGTAAGTTGCTTTTATCATGCTTGGAGCCAACCCTCTGTGATGTCACTGCGTTCGTTTATTACTCTCTACTTATCAGACCAAGCCCATGCATCCACAGCTGCACAAACATATAGTTCGGTGTTATCTAAACGCTAGGCAATACATGTCCACTCCCCAAAGTTGATTTGTTGTGGAATGTCTTGAATAGTCTCCTATCTCCACCACTCCCCTGCAAAGCTATGTCTCAGTCACACATTTCCCATAGGGCTTCATTATAAGAAGCAGAGAGAGAGAGAGAACTAAAACAATTGTGGAACAATACTAAAACCTCTACAATTAATATATATTGTTAATCTAAAATCTAGGACCCTATAAATGTAAGGAGTGAAGGACTTATAACCCCTCCCCTTCTATCAATACAACATAAGCATAAACAATTATTATAATACATCCAACATTTAGTACAGCCCTATCATGACCCTTAGATGAACCTATAACAAGTCATTACCCGATGGTTGTCTGGTTCTATTCTGTGAAGTCATTACCCGATGGTTGTCTGGTTCTATTCTGTGAAGTCATTACCCGATGGTTGTCTGGTTCTATTCTGTGAAGTCATTACCCGATGGTTGTCTGGTTCTATTCTGTGAAGTCATTACCCGATGGTTGTCTGGTTCTATTCTGTGAAGTCATTACCCGATGGTTGTCTGGTTCTATTCTGTGAAGTCATTACCCGATGGTTGTCTGGTTCTATTCTGTGAAGTCATTACCTGATGGTTGTCTCCCTGTGTGTTGTCGGGTTCTATTCTGTGAAGTCATTATCTGATGGTTGTGTCCCTGTGTGTTGTCTGGTTCTATTCTGTGAAGTCATTACCCGATGGTTGTCTGGTTCTATTCTGTGAAGTCATTACCCGATGATTGTCTGGTTCTATTCTGTGATGTCATTACCCGATGGTTGTCTGGTTCTATTCTGTGAAGTCATTACCCGATGGTTGTCTGGTTCTATTCTGTGATGTCATTACCCGATGGTTGTCTGGTTCTATTCTGTGAAGTCATTACCCGATGGTTGTCTGGTTCTATTCTGTGAAGTCATTACCCGATGGTTGTCTGGTTCTATTCTGTGAAGTCATTACCTGATGGTTGTCTCCCTGTGTGTTGTCGGGTTCTATTCTGTGAAGTCATTATCTGATGGTTGTGTCCCTGTGTGTTGTCTGGTTCTATTCTGTGAAGTCATTACCCGATGGTTGTCTGGTTCTATTCTGTGAAGTCATTACCCGATGATTGTCTGGTTCTATTCTGTGATGTCATTACCCGATGGTTGTCTGGTTCTATTCTGTAAAGTCATTATCTGATGGTTGTCTCCCTGTGTGTTGTCTGGTTCTATTCTGTGAAGTCATTACCTGATGGTTGCATTATGTGAAGGCATTACCTGATGGTTGTCTGGTTGTATTCTGTGAAGTCATTACCTGATGGTTGTATTCTGTGAAGTCATTACCTGATGGTTGCATTCTGTGAAGTCATTACCTGATGGTTGTATTCTGTGAAGGCATTACCTGATGGTTGTCTGGTTGTATTCTGTGAAGGCATTACCTGATGGTTCTATTCTGTGAAGGCATTACCTGATGGTTGCATTCTGTGAAGGCATTACCTGATGGTTGTATTCTGTGAAGGCATTACCTGATGGTTGTCTCCCTGGAGGAATGAGAAGAAGTTGAGGTCCAGGTCGTTGGGGGTGTGGTAGTAGTGGCTGTAGTCCTGTATGAGGGGGGGAGGAGGAGGGATATAGCTGCTCTCAACAGGAGGCATGCTGGGAGCTCTGCCCACCGGAGACACCTGGCTGTGGAGGTTCAACACTCTGTAGGGGAGAAGATTACGTATGGAACAAATGTCCCAACGGAAAATTAGCGTCGTTCTCAAATTTATCCCAAACTCCTCAAAACACATACAGGTTCTACAACAGGGCCTGTCCCCTGTTGGGCCTTGTTCCAGAAGGCACAACAGCAGGACATGACATCAGAGGTGACGTACCCCTTGCTGATAGGCGGCGAGGCAGGGGACAGCGAGGAGGGGGGACAGGGTCTCTTGAGAGGGGGCTCGTCGTCCAGCTCGTCGTCTGAAGAGCTGTCCAGAGTCAGATCAATCACCACCACCTTATTGGCACTGCTGTGGGACGAGCTGTTCCTGTGGGGCTCCGACTCCACCGTCCGACACGACTCTACAGAGGGTGAATCCTTCTATCAATCCATCTATAATAAACACAGAGACTGTGTGCATGCATCGAGTGCTATGAAACTTCAAAGTGGTTTAGAAATTAGGGCAGTGGTCCTCAAGCCTGTTCCTGGAAAGCCACCAGTACTGAATTTGGACTTATCCCACAGCTAGCACACCCGATTCAACGAAATCATCAAGCCCTTGACTAGGTGAATCAGGTCCCCTCATTTAGGGCTAGGACACCATTGTGAAAGATCTGGGAGGTGTGTGTGTGCCCCCGAGGAGAGGTTTGGGAACTACTGCACTAGAGGAAAGAGCTGGCCACGTACCGTCGTCGCCGTTGAACGAAGCAGACACCTCTGTGACCTCTTTCTTTGACCTCATGGGATACCAGTTCCCATCCTCTTTAAACTGGATCTCATCACAGTCCTCGCAGCTGTTCAGGATCTCCATGAACAACCTGCAGACACCAGACACACACATGGAGGGGGGGGGACTATAAATAGTGTGTGCTACTGTACTGCAATGTATTGGATGATAGAATAAACACATTTGTTTGTAGTGTCCCTTGTCAGAGAGACGGAGAGAAAGTGTCTGAACGGTCAAATCTGATGTAAGTGGTTATTCGTCATATCTTGTTGCTCTCCGCTCTGTTGACAGTTGGAAAAGAACATGTTCTAGCTAACTGGCTTGTTAATTGTTTACAAACAAATTAGTGAACGTGCTGTAAAGCTAAACAGCTACCTAGCGGACTGCTGTGGCTACCTAGCGGACTGCTGTGGCTACCTAGCGGACTGCTGTGGCTACCTAGCGGACTGCTGCGGCTACCTAGCTAACTAGCGGACTGCTGTGGCTACCTAGCTAACTAGCGGACTGCTGCGGCTACCTAGCTAACTAGCGGACTGCTGTGGCTACCTAGCTAACTAGCGGACTGCTGCGGCTACCTAGCTAACTAGCGGACTGCTGCGGCTACCTAGCTAACTAGCGGACTGCTGCGGCTACCTAGCTAACTAGCGGACTGCTGTGGCTACCTAGCGGACTGCTGTGGCTACCTAGCGGACTGCTGCGGCTAGCTAGCGGACTGCTGCGGCTAGCTAGCGGACTGCTGTGGCTACCTAGCGGACTGCTGTGGCTACCTAGCTAACTAGCGGACTGCTGTGGCTACCTAGCGGACTGCTGTGGCTACCTAGCGGACTGCTGTGGCTACCTAGCGGACTGCTGCGGCTACCTAGCTAGCTAGCGGACTGCTGCGGCTACCTAGCGGACTGCTGCGGCTACCTAGCGGACTGCTGCGGCTAGCTAGCGGACTGCTGCGGCTAGCTAGCGGACTGCTGTGGCTACCTAGCTAACTAGCGGACTGCTGTGGCTACCTAGCGGACTGCTGTGGCTACCTAGCGGACTGCTGTGGCTACCTAGCGGACTGCTGCGGCTACCTAGCTAGCTAGCGGACTGCTGCGGCTACCTAGCGGACTGCTGCGGCTAGCTAGCGGACTGCTGCGGCTAGCTAGCGGACTGCTGCGGCTACCTAGCGGACTGCTGCGGCTAGCTAGCGGACTGCTGCGTCTTGCTAGCGGACTGCTGAGGCTAGCTAGCGGACTGCTGCGGCTACCTAGCTAGCTAGCGGACTGCTGCGGCTAGCTAGCGGACTGCTGTGGCTAGCTAGCGGACTGCTGTGGCTACCTAGCTAGCTAGCGGACTGCTGTGGCTACCTAGCTAGCTAGCGGACTGCTGTGGCTACCTAGCGGACTGCTGTGGCTACCTGGCTAGCTAGCGGACTGCTGCGGCTACCTAGCTACCTGGCGGACTGCTGTGGCTACCTAGCGGACTGCTGTGGCTACCTGGCTAGCTAGCGGACTGCTGCGGCTACCTAGCGGACTGCTGCGGCTACCTAGCTACCTGGCGGACTGCTGCGGCTACCTAGCGGACTGCTGCGGCTACCTAGCTACCTGGCGGACTGCTGTGGCTACCTAGCGGACTGCTGTGGCTACCTAGCGAACTGCTGTGGCTACCTAGCTAGCTAGCTGACTGCTGTGGGGGGGAGAGAGAGAGAGCAAGAGGTGAAGGGGGGGCAGCAGCTGAACGAACCCGTCGATGATGAGGTGCTGGTAGGGGGCCTTCTGATCACAGACAGGACACACCCATGTGGGTTTCTTCTCATTCATCTGGATGTAAAGCGTAGCGTCGAAACACTGGAGGTGGGAACACGTCAGCGCTCGGCACGGGATCATCAGCCGCATCTTCCCCAGCTAGACAAACACAGGAAACAGGAAAGAGAAAGATTAATATACATCAACATCATGAGGACTGATAATGACATTTTACGGTGATTTTGACGAGTTTCCTCCACTAATTACCTCCTTTACCCAAGTCGAATGCACTGATTGACTGTAAATCTGATTAAGAATGTCTGCTAAATGACTACAATGTAAATATGTACCGGACAGAGTAGAGAGACTCGTAGACTGGTGGTCGCAATCTCACTGTCAGGGTCAGCTGTTAACTTCTCTTTGACTGTGGAGAGAGAGAGAGAGAGATATACAACACACAGAGCTGGATGTCACCAATAAAGATGACATTCTACCATTCCCAATCCCCTAGCTTGGTGCCTTAGGAGTTATCTCCTATGGTCATTAGGGTCTTGGGTTTGGATCTGGGACCAGGCCTGGCAGCACAGTCTAATATCAGAGAGCCACCTACTGAGAGCTCTGGAGTGGTCTGGGTTGCGGATGCCTTTGGCTCGTAGTCTCTGAAGCAGGGTTGTGGATGTCTGCTGTCTCGCCAGGTACACTGCCATGGAGAAACTCTTGAGAGGAGACAGCAGGAGGAGAGGTTATGACGCAACACCATACAATTACAATGGAACAGAACAACATTCACCATGCTTTGTGGCTTCACAGCAGCAACCACAGTCTACAAACACTGGTCTAATATCTTATGCCACAGCTTTTTCAAACAGTCTTTGCTGACATCCATTTCAGTAGTTTGTCAGCCAGCCAGCCACCCTTAGGGTTTCCAAAACGCCTGATTGGAGGATTCTGGATTTCTAGCTTGTTCCTATCTGATCCCGGGAATCTTTCAACCGGGATTCTAAATACCCTGCCTATCTCGGAGGTCCATGACACCACGTTAAGATTCCTTACCCTGCCTATCTCGGAGGTCCATGACACCACGTTAAGTTTCCTTACCCTGCCTATCTCGGAGGTCCATGACACCACGATAGTGTTGGGTACTGTGGTGGACAGTCTGACAAGTGACGTGATGTTGATGGGGCGACTCGGCCGTTTGGGTTCCACTCCGTTTTTGGTCGGAGGAAGGTAGCTCTGAGGAAGAGGTGAGACAACGGGGGGTCAATGTCAGTTGGGAAGAGCAGGACGCTAGGGCTAACAACTCCAAGAATTGTGGGTTCAAGTCCCACAGGGATAACATACACTGAACAAAAATATAAAACGCAACTGAGTTACAGTTCATAGAAGGAAATCAGTTTATTGAAATACATTTATGAAGGCCCTAATCTATGGATTTCACATGACTGGGAATACAGATATGCATCTGTTGGTCACAGATACCTTTAAAAGGTAGGGGGTGTGGATCGGAAAACCAGTCAGTATCTGGTGTGACCACCATTTGCCTCATGCAGTGTGACACATCTCCTTCACATAGAGTTGATCAGGATGTTGATTGTGACCTGTGGAATGTTGCCCCACTCCTCTTCAATGGCTGTGCGAAGTTGCTGGATATTGGCGGGAACTGGAACACGCTGTCGTACACGTCGATCCAGAGCATCCCAAACATGCTCAATGGGTGACATGTCTGGTGAGTATGCAGGCCATGGAAAAACTGGGACATTTTCAGCTTCCAGTAATTGTGTCCAGATCCTTGCGACATGGGGCCGTGCATTATCATGCTGAAACATGAGGTGATGGCGGCGGATGAATGGCACGACAATGGGCCTCAGGATCTCGTCATGGTATCTCTGCGCATTCAAATTGCCATCAATAAAATGGAAGTGTGTTCGTTGTCCGTAGCTAATGCCTGCCCCATTCCATAACCCCACCGCCACCATGGGACACTCGGTTCACAATGTTGACATCAGCAAACCACTCGCCCACACGACACCATACACGCCATCTACCCGGTACAGTTGAAACCGGGATTAATCCATGAAGGGCACACTTCTCCATCGTGCTAGTGACCATCGAAGGTGAGCATTTGCCCACGGAAATCGGTTACGGCGGCGAACTGCAGTCAGGTCAAGACCCTGGTGAGGACGACGAGCACGCAGATGAGCAGTTTCTGCAGAAATTATTTGGTTGTGCAAACCCAGTTTCATCAGCTGTCCTGGTGGCTGGTCTCAGACGATCCCGCAGGTGAAGATGCTGGATGTGGAGGTCCTGGGCTGGTGTGGTTACACGTGGTCTGCGGTTGTGAGGCCGGTTGGACGTACTGCCAAACTTTCTAAAACGACGTTGGAGGCGGCTTATGGTAGAGAAATTAACATTCAATTCTCAGCAACAGCTCTGGTGGACAATCCTGAAGTCAGAATGCCAGTTGCTCGCTCCCTCAAAACTTGTGTGACAAACATGCACATTTTAGAGTGGCCTTTTATTGTCCCCAGCACAATTGTCCCCAGATGTTATTTCAGCTCATGAAACATGGGACCAACACTTTACATGTTGCATTTATATTTTTTGTCCAGTGTACTAAAACGGTATTACTGTAAAGAACTTTGGATAAAAGTGTCATTACTTGAGCATTGCTTAATACAGTATTTCCCAATCCTGGTCCCGGGGAACGAAAGGGGTGCACTAATACATTTGATTCAATGAAAGGCTTGATGATGAGTTGATTAGTGCAATAATGTGTGTTAGCACTAGGGCAAAGACAAGCCCTGTAGGACCCCAGGACAATATAGGACCCCAGGACCACACCTTGTAGGACCCCAGGACCAGGATAATGTAGGACCCCAGGACCAGGATAATATAGGACCCCAGGACCACACCTTGTAGGACCCCAGGACCAGGATAATGTGTTAGTACTAGGGCAAAGACAAGCCCTGTAGGACCCCAGGACCAGGATAATGTAGGATCCCAGGACCAGGATAATATAGGACCCCAGGACCACACCTTGTAGGACCAGGATAATATGTTAGTACTAGGGCAAAGACAAGCCCTGTAGGACCCAAGACCAGGATAATATAGGACCCCAGGACCACACCTTGTAGGACCCCAGGACCAGGATAATGTGTTAGCACTAGGGCAAAGACAAGCCCTGTAGGACCCCAGGACCAGGATAATGTGTTAGCACTAGGGCAAAGACAAGCCCTGCAGGTCTTGAAGGATTATCTACATATTTAACATGTCATTTTAGCCATTGGTCAAAACATGGGTTTTTGATTGGACACCCTAGAAGAAGGTAGTCAGCTGTCAGACAGACTCACCGGGAGGTTGCAGGGCTTGCTGTTGACCTTCACACACAGGTTGGACGGGAAATGATCCTCCTGGGCACAGCTCGTCTCTGACAAACAAAATCTGGGAGAGGACCACAGATCAATAACAAATACCAGAGATTAATAAAAATCGATAGGAATTACCGCTGAGATGAATAACCAATTCAAATCACAGACACATCAATAAAACAACTGACAGGCAGTCATATTAAAGAAAAAAACAAAACAAAAAGAGAGTGATGGCGTCTCCCAAAAAGACCGGTAAACTAAATATTTTTCGGTCTTTGGAAGACGAGGACCCCATTTCATAGAAGCCCTTTGTACCTCCGTCATCTCTCGACTTTACTTAGCGAACAAGTCGTATTGTTAAAAGGGAAAGTAAGAGCAAGGTACAACACCATACAGTGGCCTTCAGATAGTATTCATACCCCTGGACTTATTCCACATTGTGTTGTGTTACAGCCTGAATTCAAAATGGATTACTATTATATATATATACACACACACACATCTATCTATAGTATCTATCTATCGTATCTATCTATCTATAGTATCTATCTATCTATAGTATCTATCTATCTATAGTATCTATAGTATCTATAGTATCTATCGTATCTATCTATCGTATCTATCTATCGTATCTATCTATCTATAGTATCTATCTATCTATAGTATCTATCATATCTATCTATCTATCTATAGTATCTATCTATCTATAGTATCTATCTATCTATAGTATCTATAGTATCTATAGTATCTATAGTATCTATCTATCTATAGTATCTATCTATAGTATCTATCTATCTATAGTATCTATCTATCTATAGTATCTATCTATCTATCTATCTATCTATAGTATCTATCTATCGTATCTATCGTATCTATCTATAGTATCTATCTATCTATCGTATCTATCGTATCTATCTATAGTATCTATCTATCTATAGTATCTATCTATAGTATCTATCTATCTATCTATCTATCTATCTATCTATAGTATCTATCTATCTATCTATCTATCTATAGTATCTATCTATCGTATCTATCTATCTATCTATAGTATCTATCGTATCTATCTATCTATAGTATCTATCTATCGTATCTATCTATCTATAGTATCTATCTATCGTATCTATAGTATCTATCTATCGTATCTATCTATCTATCTATAGTATCTATCTATCTATAGTATCTATCTATAGTATCTATCTATCTATAGTATATATCTATCTATCTATAGTATCTATCTATAGTATCTATCTATAGTATCTATCTATCATATCTATCTATCTATCGTATCTATCTATCTATCGTATCTATCTATAGTATCTATCGTATATATCTATCGTATATATCTATCGTATCTATCTATCTATAGTATCTATCTATCTATAGTATCTATCTATCTATCTATCTATCTATAGTATCTATCTATCTATAGTATCTATCTATAGTATCTATCTATCTATCTATCTATCTATCTATCTATCTATCTATCGTATCTATCTATAGTATCTATCTATCTATCTATAGTATCTATCTATCTAATCTATCTATCGTATCTATCTATCTATCTATCTATCTATAGTATCTATCTATCTATCTATCTATAGTATATATCTATAGTATCTATCTATCTATCTATAGTATATATATCTATCTATAGTATATATCTATCTATAGTATCTATAGTATCTATCTATAGTATCTAAAGTATCTATCTATCTATCTATAGTATATATCTATCTATAGTATCTATAGTATCTATCTATAGTATCTATCTATCTATCTATAGTATCTATCTATCTATAGTATCTATCTATAGTATCTATCTATCTATCTATAGTATCTATCTATAGTATCTATCTATCTATCTATAGTATCTATCTATAGTATCTATCTATCTATCTATAGTATCTATCTATCTATAGTATCTATCTACACACAATACCCCATAATGACAAAGTGAAAACACACCTTTTTTTTTTTTTTTATTGTTTTTGCTAATGAAATACAGAAATCTTATTTACATCTAACACCATACACCCCTGAGTCAATACTTTGTAGAATCACCTTTGTCAGCGATTACAGCTGTGAGTATTTCTGGGTAAGTCTCTAAGAGCTTTAACACACCTGGATTGTGCCACATTTATCCATGTATCTATAGTATCTCCTTGGTAAGCAACTCCAGTGTAGATGTGGCCTTGTGTTTTAGGTTATTGTCCTGCTGAAAGGTGAATTGATCTCCCAGTGTCTGGTGGAAAGCAGACTGAAGCAGGTATTGTCCTGCTGAAAGGTGAGTTCATCTCCCAGTGTCTGGTGGAAAGCAGACTGAACCAGGTATTGTCCTGCTGAAAGGTGAGTTCATCTCCCAGTGTCTGGTGGAAAGCAGACTGAACCAGGTTTTCCTCTAGGATTTTGCCTGTGCTTAGCTCCATTCCGTTTACTTTTTATCCTGAAAACTCCCCAGTCCTTAACAATTACAAGCATACCCATAACATGATGCAGCCACCACTATGCTTGAAAATATGGCGAGTGTTACTCAGTAACGTGATGGATTTGCCCCAAACAACGCTTTGTATTGACTTAAAGTTAATTTCTTTGCCATTTTTTTTGCAGTATTACTTTAGTGCCTTGTTGCAAACAGGATGCTTTGTACGGGCTTCCTTCTTCTCACTCTGTCATTCAGGTTAGTATTGTAGAGCAACTACAATGTTGTTGATCCATCCTCAGTTTTTCTCCTATCACAGCCATTAAACTCTGTTTTTTAAAGTCACCATTGGACGCATGGTGAAATCCCAGAGAGGTTTCCTTCCTCTCTGGCAACTGAGTTAGGCAGGACGCCTGTATCTTTGTAGTGACTGGGTGTAAAAATACATAATCCAAATTAATTAATAACTTCACCATGCTCAAAGTTATATTCAAATGTCAGTCAGCCCCCATCTACCAATAGGTGCATTGGAAAACCACCCTGGTCTGTGGTTGAATCTGTGCTTATTCGACTGAGGGACCGTACAGATAATTGTGTGTGTGTGGGGTACAGAGATGATGTGGTAATTTAAAAATCATGCAATTTATGTGACTTGTTAAGCAAATGTTTTACTCCTGGACTTATCTAGGCTTACCATAACAAAAAGGGGTTAAATACTTATAAGTTCAAGACATTTAATCTTTTAAATTTTTTGAAAAATAAATTTGTAAAAAAAAAAAAAAAAATCTCAAATGTAATCCATTTTAAAAATCGGACTAACAACAAAATGTGGACAAAAAGTCAAGGGGTGCGAAATGCTTTCTGAAGAGGCCCTGTATGAAGACAGCAGAGCCTTACCTTAACTGAACCTGGACCGCAAAGTCACACTTGGTCCCAGAGATGTCCCTGTAGAGACAGAGAGACGTGAGGTTTAGGTGACAAGTCGGTTGACAACGTGGCGCACGAGCAAAAACGGCAGTGAGCAAAGACAACCATAGAATTCAAACTAGATGAGGAAGGCATTGTTATCCCATTATCCAATTGCGAGTGCCAAATATTTTGACTTGCAATAGGATCATGTGTATTTGCACGCATCAATCTGCAGTTTATTAAAACTGTATTTTTTTTTTTGTTGGTACATATCTATCGAAAATGACACCCAGTGCGTGTATGAATTGAAACCAGTCACATCCTGTTTCTGCCAGCAGGAGAGAGACTGACGACACAGACGTTCTCAGTAGTCTAGATAGGGGGTCGGGTGTGTTCTAGAGGTCTAGATAGGGGGTCAGGTGTGTTCTAGCGGTCTAGATAGGGGTCAGGTGTGTTCTAGCGGTCTAGATAGGGGTCAGGTGTGTTCTAGCGGTCTAGATAGGGGTCAGGTGTGTTCTAGCGGTCTAGATAGGGGGTCAGGTGTGTTCTAGTGGTCTAGATAGGGGTCAGGTGTGTTCTAGCGGTCTAGATAGGGGGTCAGGTGTGCTCTAGCGGTCTAGATAGGGGGTCAGGTGTGTTCTAGTGGTCTAGATAGGGGTCAGGTGTGTTCTATCGGTCTAGATAGGGGTCAGGTGTGTTCTAGTGGTCTAGATAGGGGTCAGGTGTGTTCTAGCGGTCTAGATAGGGGTCGGGTGTGTTCTAGAGGTCTAGATAGGGGGTCGGGTGTGTTCTAGAGGTCTAGATAGGGGGTCGGGTGTGTTCTAGCGGTCTAGATAGGGGTCGGGTGTGTTCTAGCGGTCTAGATAGGGGTCAGGTGTGTTCTAGCGGTCTAGATAGGGGGTCAGGTGTGTTCTAGCGGTGTAGATAGGGGTCAGGTGTGTTCTAGCGGTGTAGATAGGGGTCAGGTGTGTTCTAGTGGTCTAGATAGGGGTCAGGTGTGTTCTAGCGGTCTAGATAGGGGTCAGGTGTGTTCTAGCGGTCTAGATAGGGGGTCAGATGTGTTCTAGCGGTCTAGATAGGGGGTCAGATGTGTTCTAGTGGTCTAGATAGGGGGTCAGGTGTGTTCTAGAGGTCTAGATAGGGGGTCGGGTGTGTTCTAGCGGTCTAGATAGGGGTCAGGTGTGTTCTAGCGGTCTAGATAGGGGGTCAGGTGTGTTCTAGAGGTCTAGATAGGGGGTCAGGTGTGTTCTAGAGGTCTAGATAGGGGGTCAGGTGTGTTCTAGAGGTCTAGATAGGGGTCAGGTGTGCTCTAGCGGTCTAGATAGGGGGTCAGGTGTGCTCTAGCGGTCTAGATAGGGGTCAGGTGTGCTCTAGCGGTCTAGATAGGGGGTCAGGTGTGTTCTAGCGGTCTAGATAGGGGGTCAGGTGTGTTCTAGCGGTCTAGATAGGGGGTCAGGTGTGCTCTAGCGGTCTAGATAGGGGTCAGGTGTGTTCTAGCGGTCTAGATAGGGGTCAGGTGTGTTCTAGCGGTCTAGATAGGGGTCGGGTGTGTTCTAGCGGTCTAGATAGGGGGTCAGGTGTGTTCTAGAGGTCTAGATAGGGGGTCAGGTGTGCTCTAGCGGTCTAGATAGGGGGTCAGGTGTGTTCTAGCGGTCTAGATAGGGGGTCAGTCTTACATGGAGCTGCTGATCTGCTGGACCTGCTGGGGCGTCAATGCAAAGGCATAACACGTCTCCTGAAACCGCTGACTGTTGTCTGAGGCTGAGGACGTGAGAGAGAGAGAGAGAGAGAGAGAGAGAGCGAGGAGAGAGAGAGAGGAGAGAGAGAGCATTAGAACAATCTCATCCTACCTACCGCCCCCTCTCACCACAAGAAAGAACACTGACAGTAGAAAACGGAGACGTTCACAACTGAAAACTAGACAGACTTCGGTTACAGCCATGACAACGCTGTGGGTTTTACCAGAGACGTGATGGTCTAACCATACAACAACATCTATTTCTATGGACCTAACAGACAAGCATAGACAGACACGCACCTAATTATGTTAAGAAAACAACTGTTATTCACAATAATCCACAGGTTAAAGCCTTACTGCTTTAATAAAACACAATGTATTTGATGAATGTATGTGAATATACACTGACTGTACAAAACCGGGCCTTTCCAGGAACCAGGTGAAAGCTATGATCCCTTATTGATGTTAAATCCCCTTCAATCCATTTAGATGAAGGGGAAGGAGACAGGTGTAAGAACGATTTGAGACAGCTGAACATGTGTTGCATTCAGGAGGTGAACGGGCAAAAACACAATATTTAAGTGCCTTTGAACGGGGCACGGTAGTGTGTCAAGAACTGCAATGCTGCTGGGTTGTTCACGCTCAACAGTTTCCCTGTGTGTATCAAGAACGGTCCACCACCCAAAGGACATCCAGCCAACTTGACACAACTGTGGGAAGCATTGGAGTCAACATGGGTCAGCATCCCTGTGGAACGCTTTAGACACCTTGTCCCATGCCCAGGACGAATTGAGGCTGTTCTGAGGACAAAAGGTGTGCAAATCAATATTAGGAAGGTGTTCTTAATGTTTTGTACACTCACTGTATGTATGTAAGTCTAAGCACCACTTACCCAGGCTGGTGGGTTTGATAAGCTCATCCAGCATGTCGTAGAAGGGCAGTCTCTGGAGCTTGACGTCAGGGTGTACGGGGTGCAGGCCCAGCTCATGTTTGGGCACCAGCAGAGAGCCAGGCGAGGGGGACCCGTGGCTGTCAAACCCCAGCGAGGTGAGGCCTCCAGGCAGGCTGGAGGTGGAGTGGACACTGGGCAGGGCCAGATCCACCGGAGACAGCATCTTGGCGGGGAAGCGGCGCCTGTAGAGCTCCTTCACCTTCATCTGGACAGCGGGGCTGCAGCCGGCCTTGAGGAGGTGCAAGGATTTGGTCAACAGTTGGTGTTTGCGTCCGTGCTTGTTGCGTCCTGCGTAGCTTAGTAAAACTTGTAGCTCTGAAACACGAAGGCTCATCACCATTTGCTTTGGGAGGAGGAAAGAAAAAAAATGTAATTAAAATCAGCATTATTACTTCATACAAACACGGAGGATAATAGGATACACGAGTAGAACTAAAATAATTTACATCATATTTTACCCACTTCATATGCATATACTGTGTTCTAGTCAAGGCCATCCTATTCAACTATTGCAGTGCATCTACTATTCTATCCACGTATGATAGATATCTATCTTATCAATCTTATCTAAGATCGATAGGGCGGCAGGAAGCCTAGTGGTTAGAGCGTTGGACTAGTAACCGGAAGGTTGCAAGATCGAATCCCCGACCTGACAAGGTAAAAATCTGTCGTTCTGCCCCTGAACAAGGCAGTTAACCCACTGCTCCTAGGCCGTCATTTAAAATAAGAATTTGTTCTTAACTTCTTAGGGAGCGGCAGCAGAGGTGACGGTTTTGGAGAGTCCGGCGTGCCTAAAGTAAAATGCCTGCCACTCAGGCCCAGAAAATAGGATATGCACATAATTAGTACTATTGGATAGGAAACACTGAAGTTTCTAAAAGTGTTAACATAATGTCTGTGAGTATAACAGAAGTGATATATCAGGCAAAAACCAGAGGAAAATCCATCCGGAATTGCAGTTTTTTGTGACCTTTGCTCTGTTTGAGTCTCTCCCCATTGACTTCAAGGCAATCCAGCTCCGAGATTGCAGTACCTATGGCTTCCACTAGATGTCAACAGTCTATATACAAAGGCTGGAGCGATTGAAGTAAGCAGAACGGATAGGAACAGGAAATGGTCAGGGGAGCTCAAATGTCAACAAGATTTCTCAGGCGCGAGTCTGGGTGCGCGCCCCACTTTATTTTACTTATGTAACGTTTAGGTGACCATCCGAGTGAAATATTATCGCTAATATTCATAAAAGGATAGCTAAGGATGCATTATAACTGGTCTTTGATTTGTTTAGGAAATGTTTATAAGTATATTTGAACGTGTTCTCTTCACGTTTCAATGGGCGATTCGACGTTGGATTTTCTGAACATAACGCGCCAACCAAACAGAGATTTATGGATATAATAAATGACTTTTTCTAACAAAAGAACCATTGGATGTCTTCGTTGGACACTTGGGAAGCCCTCAGCAGAAGTTCTTCAAAAGGTAAGGGATTTGTTTTTGCTGTGAAATGGGTTGTGTGAACCGCGCTGGTTTATGAATTTATGCTAATGAGTAAATATTGGAGGTGCTATCCTCAAACAATCAAATGTTGTGCTTTCTCCGTAAAGCCTTTTTGAAATCTGACAACGCTGTGATATTGCCAAGAATCAGAGCTTTTGATGACTATGCAACACTTGTATATTGATGAATGTTTAATAATTCAACTTTTGGATTTTGAATTTGGCGCCTTACATTTCACCGGGTAGTGTCGGGAGTAACCCGCTAGCACACCGGTGCTCCCTAAGTAGTTAACTGACTTGCCTAGTTAAATAAATGTAAAAATAAATAAATACAATAGATAGATAGCTGAATATGATAGCTAGCTAGACTCACCCATATAAATGGATGGACGCTTCTCCATCTGTCACGGTTGCCCTTAGTTTGAAGATGTAATCCGGAGGTTTTATACAACAGCCTTCTGTGTGTTCTCTTTTCGACTCGTCTGCATATTTGTAATTCTAAACGGCAGAACCTTCTCCATCTCCTTAGCGATCATACTCTAATTCCACTGATTTCAAAACTCGGTCCTTCAGAAAGTGGAGAGCAACACCTGTGCAGTTCTACTGTGTGATGTCTTTATAAAAAGCCGTGTTAGAAAGGATTACCTCCACATACTGAGCAGCTCATGTTATACAGAAGCGTGCTACATGGCAGACCAATCTAAACTCATCTCTCGGCATGTCCAGCCCATCCATTATCTCTGCCAATCATGGCTAGCGGGGAAGGTTCCAGACTTTTTTTTCTCTCTGGCTAAACCAACTAGGCACGTAATTTAACAATTTTATTCATATTTACAGATGGCATACAAGTTTGTTATTAAGGCACATGAAAGTTCACATCCCAGAATGCATTTCTACCAAAAAAAGCATTTAGATAAAAAAAGGTTGATGTTCAAATGGCTCTCCTGTGAAGTAGTGACGCGCTTACGACACACGCCTAGTTTCCTGAAATGAGTCACATAGCTAGCTATCTATCCATGTGACTCATTTCAGGAAACTAGGTGTGTGTCGTGCGTCACTACTTCACAGGAGAGCCATTTGAACATCAACGTTTTTTTAAATCTAAATGCGTTTTTTTAAATCTAAACTTGTATGCCATTTGTAAATATGAATAAAATGGTTAAATTACAAGCCTAGTTGGTTTAACCAGAGGGGGAAAAAAGTCTGGAACCTTCCCCGCTAGCCATGATTGGCAGAGATAATGGATGGGCTGGACATGCCGAGAGATGAGTTTAGATTGGTCTGCCATGTAGCACGCTTCTGTCTATAACATGAGCTGCTCAGTATGTGTAGGTAATCCTTTCTAACACGGCTTTTTATAAAGACATCACACAGTAGAACTGCACAGGTGTTGCTCTCCACTTTCTGGAGGACCGAGTTTTGAAATCAGTGGAATTAGAGTATGATCGCTAAGGAGATGGAGAAGGTTCTGCCGTTTAGAATTACAAATATGCAGACGAGTCGAAAAGAGAACACACAGAAGGCTGTTGTATAAAACCTCCGGATTACATCTTCAAACTAAGGGCAACCGTGGCAACCGTGACAGAGAGGGAGAAGCATCCATCCATGTAGGTATGGGTGAGTCTAGCTAGCTACATATTCAGATAGAAACGTGTACTAATTGTCAGAAAGTTGTTTTCATTTCAAGTTAAAGTGTACTCTTAGCTGTCTAGCTAACTGTAGCTGGCTGGCTCGCTAACGTTACGTGTATGACCTGTGGAGGAACATTATTCGTATCTGACTTTCAACTTTCAAAGCAGAATAACTGAAAGAGCTGCAAAACCTGGACCGTACAAATCAGCTGGGCTAGACAATCTGGACCCTCTCTTTCTAAAATTATCCGCCACCATTGTTGCAACTCCTATTACCAGTCTGCTCAACCTCTCGTGTCGTCCGAGATCCCTAAAGATTGGAAAGCTGGGGGTTCAATTCTCGGGCCAACTCTTTTCTCTGTATATATCAATAATGTTGCTCTTGCTGCGGGTGATTCCCTGATCCACCTCTATGCAGACGACACCATTCTGTATACTTCTGGCCCTTCCTTGGACACTGCGTTAACTAACCTCCAAACGAGCTTCAATGCCATACAACACTCCTTCCGTGGCCTCCAACTGCTCTTAAACGCTAGTAAAACCAAATGCATGCCTTTCAACCGTTCGCTGCCTGCACCCGCCCGCCCGACTAGCATCACTACCCTGGACGGCTCTGACCTAGAATATGTGGACAACTACAAATACCTAGGTGTCTGGCTAGACTGTAAATGCTCCTTCCAGACTCACATTAAACATCTCCAATCCAAAATAAAATCGGCTTTCTATTTTGCAACAAAGCCTCCTTCACTCACGCCGCCAAACTTGCACTAGTAAAACTGACTATCCTACCAATCCTCGACGATGTCATCTACAAAACAGCTTCCAATACTCTACTCAGCAAACTGGATGCAGTCTATCACAGTGCCATCCGCTTTGTCACCAAAGCCCCTTATACCACCCACCACTGCGACCTGTATGCTCTAGTCGCCAGACCCACTGGCTCCAGGTCATCTACAAATCCCTGCTAGGTAAAGCCCCGCCTTATCTCAGCTCGCTGGTAACCATAGCAGCACCCACCCGTAGCACGCGCTCCAGCAGGTATATCTCACTGGTCACCCCCAAAGCAAATTCCTCCTTTGGCCGCCTTTCCTTCCAGTTCTCTGCTGCCAATGACTGGAACGAACTACAAAACAAACAAAAAAATCACTGAAACTGGAGACACTTATCTCCCTCACCAGCTTTAAGCACCAGCTGTCAGAGCAGCTCACAGATAACTGTACCTGTACATAGCCCATCAGTCAATAGCCCAACCAACTACCTCATCCCCTACCATATTCATTTATTTATCTTGCTCCTTTGCACCCCAGTATTTTTACTTTTACTTTGCACATTCATCTACTGCACAGCAACCATTCCAGTGTTAAATTGCTATACTGTAATTACTTCGCCACCATGGCCTATTTATTGCCTTATGTTCCTTATCCTACCTCATTTGCACTCTTTGTATATAGATTATTATTTTTTCCTACTGTATTATTGACTGTGTGTTTGTTTACTCCAATGTGTAACTCTGTGTTGTTGTATGTGTCGAACTGCTTTGCTTTATCTTGGCCAGGTCGCAGTTGTAAATGAGAACTTGTTCTCAACTTGCCTACCTGGTTAAATAAAGGTGAAATAAATAAAAAATAAAATAAAAAATGTCCCACAGTTGACCGTGCATGTCAGGGCAAAAACCAAGCCATGAGGTTGAAGGAGTTGTCCGTAGAGCCTTAGAGCTCCGAGGCACCGATCTGGCAAAGGGTACCACAAAATGTCTGCAGCATTCAAGGTCCCCAAGAACACAGTGGCCTCCACCATTCTTAAATGGAAGAAGTATGGAACCACCAAGACTCTTCCTAGTGCTGGTCGACCCGGCCAAACTGCGCAATCGTGAGAGAAGGGCCATGGTCAGGGACCATGACCTGATGGTCACTCTGACAGGGAGGTGACTAGTACAGGGGATCAGAAGCCCCTGGTGAACTACAGATGGGTGGGATTACAGGGAAGCACAGGGGATCAGAAGCCCCTGGTGAACTACAGATGGGTGGGATTACAGGGAAGCACAGGGGATCAGAAGCCCCTGGTGAACTACAGATGGGTGGGATTACAGGGAAGCACAGGGGATCAGAAGCCCCTGGTGAACTACAGATGGGTGGGATTACAGGGAAGCACAGGGGATCAGAAGCCCCTGGTGAACTACAGATGGGTGGGATTACATGGAAGTACAGGGATCAGAAGCCCCTGGTGAACTACAGATGGGTGGGATTACAGGGAAGCACAGGGGATCAGAAGCCCCTGGTGAACTACAGATGGGTGGGATTACATGGAAGTACAGGGGATCAGAAGCCCCTGGTGAACTACAGATGGGTGGGATTACAGGGAAGTACAGGGGATCAGAAGCCCCTGGTGAACTACAGATGGGTGCGATTACATGGAAGTACAGGGGATCAGAAGCCCCTGGTGAACTACAGATGGGTGGGATTACTGGGAAGCACAGGGGATCAGAAGCCAACATAATGTAATAATTAAACTAGCACTTCTTTACAACCCACACACCAGATCCTAGAATGGTCATTTAAATTGCATTAAATATAAAGTCTTAACTCTTTGGCTCACAACTATTTATTTCAGTTTCGTTTTTACCTTGACATTAAAAATAGGATGTGCTTGCCATCTTCAACCTAGACTTTAGCGAAAGGCAAACAGAATTTGAAATGGGCGCATTCTGCATAATAGTTTGCTAGATGTTTTGGCTAAAATAGCTTGCTACTTTACTAGCTAGTTATGGCCTGCTATCATTTCGACACCCACTTGTAATAAGCACCTTTGACGACACTCTCGTAATTATCTGGCTAAGCAGCTATTAGCTATTTAGCCGTGGGATAGAAGTTGACACATTCAACTGGACGGTATCAGCTCTTTAGGGCCGTCTGGTGCAGGCTAATTCTCCCGGTCAGACTGTAGCTAAGCCAACCTTAGCTCGCTAAAACATGCTAACATGCAATATGTACATCTTCTCAATGAAGCCATGTGGATCAAGGTAACATCACCGAGTACAGTGGCATATCCCATTCCTGAATTGAGGTACTTTTCCCGACCCATATCTCACGCCGGCTCCACAGTGTCTTTGATACGATTTGGTATTTTCTGGTAAATTAGCTAGCTAGTTTACTAGATAACATTGTCTTTCTGGTAAATTAGCTAGCTAGTTGACTAGATAACATTGTCTTTCTGGTACATTAGCTAGCTAGTTTACTAGATAACATTGTCTTTCTGGTAAATTAACTAGCTAGTTGACTAGATAACATTGTCTTTCTGGTACATTAGCTAGCTAGTTGACTAGATAACATTGTCTTTCTGGTAAATTAGCTGGCTAGTTGACTAGATAACATTGTCTTTCTGGTAAATTAGCTAGCTAGTTGACTAGATAACATTGTCTTTCTGGTACATTAGCTAGCTAGTTGACTAGATAACATGGTCTTTCTGGTAAATTAGCTAGCTAGTTGACTAGATAACATGGTCTTTCTGGTAAATTAGCTAGCTAGTTGACTAGATAACATTGTCTTTCTGGTAAATTAGCTAGCTAGTTGACTAGATAACATTGTCTTTCTGGTACATTAGCTAGCTAGTTGACTAGATAACATTGTCTTTCTGGTAAATTAGCTGGCTAGTTGACTAGATAACATTGTCTTTCTGGTAAATTAGCTAGCTAGTTGACTAGATAACATTGTCTTTCTGGTAAATTAGCTAGCTAGTTGACTAGATAACATTGTCTTTCTGGTACATTAGCTAGCTAGTTGACTAGATAACATTGTCTTTCTGGTAAATTAGCTAGCTAGTTGACTAGATAAGTGTCTTTCTGGTAAATTAGCTAGCTAGTTGACTGGATAACATGGTCTTTCTGGTAAATTAGCTAGCTAGTTGACTAGATAACATTGTCTTTCTGGTAAATTAGCTAGCTGGTTGACTAGATAACATTGTCTTTCTGGTACATTAGCTAGCTAGTTGACTAGATAACATGGTCTTTCTGGTAAATTAGCTAGCTAGTTGACTAGATAAGTGTCTTTCTGGTAAATTAGCTAGCTAGTTGACTAGATAACATGGTCTTTCTGGTAAATTAGCTAGCTAGTTGACTAGATAACATTGTCTTTCTGGTAAATTAGCTAGCTAGTTGACTAGATAACATGGTCTTTCTGGTAAATTAGCTAGCTAGTTGACTAGATAACATTGTCTTTCTGGTACATTAGCTAGCTAGTTGACTAGATAACATTGTCTTTCTGGTACATTAGCTAGCTAGTTGACTAGATAAGCGTCTTTCTGGTAAATTAGCTAGCTAGTTGACTAGATAACATGGTCTTTCTGGTACATTAGCTAGCTAGTTGACTAGATAACATTGTCTTTCTGGTACATTAGCTAGCTAGTTGACTAGATAACATGGTCTTTCTGGTACATTAGCTAGCTAGTTGACTAGATAACATTGTCTTTCTGGTACATTAGCTAGCTAGTTGACTAGATAACATGGTCTTTCTGGTACATTAGCTAGCTAGTTGACTAGATAACATTGTCTTTCTGGTACATTAGCTAGCTAGTTGACTAGATAACATGGTCTTTCTGGTACATTAGCTAGCTAGTTGACTAGATAACATTGTCTTTCTGGTACATTAGCTAGCTAGTTGACTAGATAACATTGTCTTTCTGGTAAATTAGCTGGCTAGTTGACTAGATAACATTGTCTTTCTGGTAAATTAGCTAGCTAGTTGACTAGATAACATTGTCTTTCTGGTAAATTAGCTAGCTAGTTGACTAGATAACATTGTCTTTCTGGTACATTAGCTAGCTAGTTGACTAGATAACATTGTCTTTCTGGTAAATTAGCTAGCTAGTTGACTAGATAAGTGTCTTTCTGGTAAATTAGCTAGCTAGTTGACTGGATAACATGGTCTTTCTGGTAAATTAGCTAGCTAGTTGACTAGATAACATTGTCTTTCTGGTAAATTAGCTAGCTGGTTGACTAGATAACATTGTCTTTCTGGTACATTAGCTAGCTAGTTGACTAGATAACATGGTCTTTCTGGTAAAATTAGCTAGCTAGTTGACTAGATAAGTGTCTTTCTGGTAAATTAGCTAGCTAGTTGACTAGATAACATGGTCTTTTCTGGTAAATTAGCTAGCTAGTTGACTAGATAACATTGTCTTTCTGGTAAATTAGCTAGCTAGTTGACTAGATAACATGGTCTTTCTGGTAAATTAGCTAGCTAGTTGACTAGATAACATTGTCTTTCTGGTACATTAGCTAGCTAGTTGACTAGATAACATGGTCTTTCTGGTACATTAGCTAGCTAGTTGACTAGATAAGCGTCTTTCTGGTAAATTAGCTAGCTAGTTGACTAGATAACATGGTCTTTCTGGTACATTAGCTAGCTAGTTGACTAGATAACATTGTCTTTCTGGTACATTAGCTAGCTAGTTGACTAGATAAGCGTCTTTCTGGTAAATTAGCTAGCTAGTTGACTAGATAACATGGTCTTTCTGGTACATTAGCTAGCTAGTTGACTAGATAACATTGTCTTTCTGGTACATTAGCTAGCTAGTTGACTAGATAACATGGTCTTTCTGGTACATTAGCTAGCTAGTTGACTAGATAACATTGTCTTTCTGGTACATTAGCTAGCTAGTTGACTAGATAACATGGTCTTTCTGGTACATTAGCTAGCTAGTTGACTAGATAACATTGTCTTTCTGGTACATTAGCTAGCTAGTTGACTAGATAACATTGGGTTTTCCCGAACAAATGGCTCTTTGGCTGGAAAAGGTTCACTTGGCGGATAGAGAATATGCGGTTCTGGTCGGTACAACGAGGTTCTGGCAATGTATCACACATGTCTGTGAACTATTAACTGGCGAAACCACATAACTAACAGTTATATCGCTAAGTTAGTTAGGGAAGACTCAACATCGTAACGTTAGCTATTAGCTAACAATAACAATACTAGCTACGACTTCCATTGTACCGTTTGTACACACACACCAAAATAAATCAAATGAAATTCATTCCTTACAACAAATCAAGTAAATCCTAAAATAAATTGGATTCCAACTATATATAACCCATGGAGATTACTCTAATAGACAATACATCCTTTTTGTTGTTATTCTGGGAATAGGCTTTACCTTCAGTTGCGCACTCTCCGCCATCTTGTAAGTGTGAGCGCAGGCGTGACGCGGGTCGCCAGCCTCGGGTCGTCATCCTCGGGTCGCCAGCCTCGGGTCGTCATCCTCGGGTCGCCAGCCTCGGGTCGTCATCCTCGGGTCGCCAGCCTCGGGTCGTCATCCTCGGGTCGCCAGCCTCGGGTCTGACACTTTTCTACATCAATGACCCTCTCCAAAAACCCCAACACCAGGACTGACAACGAGCCACAACGTTGTTCCTAGCAGCAAGCGACGACTTGCCACATTTATCCAATAGGTTTCTCCATAATGGACAATCTATGGTAAATAGAGTCCCACTGTGGTGCTGTCATAATACCCATAAATGGTTCAAATTGTTTTTCTACCATAATTCCCCCATAGGATTTTTAGAAACATTTCCAATAAGGGCTATGTTTCGTGTAGGCTTACCCTGGCGTGACGTTTTGATAACCATGTAAATCTCTCTTAAGACAAGGTGACGTTTATCAATATATTAATCTCTATTTACTCTCAGAATCGAAAATGTTAATTAGCATCAAAGTAGACATCATGCAAAACTGCAAATCCCTGAAAGCTCCTGCACGTCATCACTAGCTGACACCTTTGCTAACAGGTATTGTGTCGATTTAAACGTGCACAAGACAGTTTCACAGAATTGTCAATTTTAAAAGAAATGTAGCCAATTCATTCTTTACTACATTTAGCTAACATTAGACAGTTAATCCAGAGATTCTTACCCTTTGCCTCCATTCGACAGTCTTGTCCAGATCATCATGAGGTGTCACTACAGACCCGGGTTGATCCCAGGCTGTGTCGCAACTGTCCGTGACCGGGAGTCCCATAGGGCGATGCACAATTGGCCAAGCATCGCCCGGGTTAGGGGAGGGTTTGGCAGGGGGGGGCTTTACTTGGCTCATCGTGCTCTTGTGGCAGGCCAGGTGCCTGTTATTCGTGGACTACAGGAAAAAGAGGACCGAGCACGCCCCCATTCTCATCGAGGGGGCTGCGGTGGAGGAGGTTGAGAGCTTCAAGTTCCTTGGTGTCCATATCACCAACAAACTAACATGGTCCAAGCACACCAAGACAGTCGTGAAGAGGGCACAACAAAACCTATTCCCCCTCAGGAGACTGAAAAGATTTGGCATGGGTCCCCAGATCCTCTAAAGGTTCTACAGCTGCACCATCGAGAGCATCGTGACTGGTTGCATCACTGCCTGGTACGGCAACTGCTTGGCCTCCGACCGCAAGGCACTACAGAGGGTAGTGCAAACGGCCCAGTACATCACTGGGGCCAAGCTTCCTGCCATCCAGGACCTCAATACCAGGCAGTGTCAGAGGAAGGCCATAAAGATTGTCAAAGACTCCAGCCATCCTAGTCATAGACTGTTCTCTCTGCTACCGCACGGCAAGCGGTACCGGGGCGCCAAGTCTAGGACCAAGAGGCTTCTAAACAGTTTCTACCCCTAAGCCATAAGACTCCTGAACATCTAATCAAATGGCTACCCAGACTACTTGCATTGCCCCCCTCCCTCCCCCTCTTACACCGCTGCTACTCTCTGTTGTTACCATCTACTACTATTACTATCACTACTACTATCAATACTACTTCTATTATAATCACTACTACTAGTACTATCAATACTACTACTACAATCACTACTACTATCAATACTACCAATACTACTACTATTACTGGCATTACTACTATAACTACTAGTACTACAACTATCAATACTACTATCACTACTACTACTATTACTATCAAAACTAATACTATTACTATCACTATCACTACTACTATCAATACTACTACTATAACTATCACTACTACTATCACTACTACTACTATCACTACTATAACTATCACTACTACCATCACCACTACTACCATCACCACTACTACCATCACCACTACCATCACCACTACTACCATCACCACTACCATCACTACTACCATCACCACTACTACCATCACCACTACTACCATCACCACTACTACCATCACCACTACCATCACCACTACTACCATCACCACTACCATCACCACTACCACCATCACTACTACTACCATCACCACTACCATCAATACCACTACCATAACCATCACCACCACCATCACCACTACCACTACCATCACCACTACCACCATCACCACTACCACCATCACCACTACCATCACCACTACCATCACCACTACCACCATCACCACTACCATCACCACTACCACCATCACCACTACCATCACCACTACCACCATCACCACTACCATCACCACCACTACCATCACCACCACCATCACCACCACCACCATCACCACCACCATCACCACTACCATCACCACTACCATCACCACCACCACCATCACCACCACCATCACCACTACTACCATCACCACTACCATCACCACTACCACCATAACCATCACCAATACCACCATCACCACTACCATCACCACTACCACCATCACCACCACCATCACCACTACCATCACCACTACCACCATCACCACTACCATCACCACTACCACCATCACCACTACCATCAATTACCACTACCACCATCACCACTACCACCATCACCACTACCACCATCACCACTACCATCACCACCACTACCACCATCACCACCATCACCACCACTACCATCACCACCACCATCACCACTACCACCATCACCACCACCATCACCACTACCACCATCACCACCACCATCACCACCACCATCACCACCACCATCACCACTACCACCATTACCATCACCACTACCATCACCACTACCACCATCACCACTACCATCACCACTACCATCACCACTACCACCATCACCACTACCATCACCACTACCACCATCACCACTACCATCACCACTACCACCATAACCATCACCACTACCACCATCACCACTACCATCACCACTACCACTACCATCACCACTACCATCACCACTACCATCACCACTACCATCACTACCACCATCAATACCACTGCCATCACCACCACTACCATCACCACTACTACCATAACCATCACCACCACTACCATCACTACTACCATCACCACCACTACCACCATCACCACTACCATAACCATCACCACTACCACTACCATCAATACTACTACCATTACTATCACCATCACTACTACCATCAATACTACTATCAATACTACTATCATTACTACTACTATCACTACTACTACTACTATCAATACTACTATCATTACTACTACTATCACTACTACTATCAATACTACTACTATAACCATCACTACTACTACAACTATCACTACTACTACTATCAATACTAATACTATTACTATCACTACTACTATTACTATCACTACTACTATCACTACTACTACTATTACTATCAAACCAATACCATTACCATCAACCACTACCATCAATACTACTACCATAACCATCACCACTACCACTACCATTACAATCACCAATTACTACTACCACTACCATCAATACCACTACCATTACCATCATTACTACCATCACCACTAGTACCATTACCATCACCATTACCATCACCATCACTACTACTACTATTACATCAATACTACTACTATCACTACTACTATCACTACTACTACTATAACTATCACTACTACTACTATCACTACTACTACCATCACCACTACCACTACCATAACCATCACCACTACCACCATTACATCAATACCATTACCATCACCACTACCATCACCACTACCACTACCATCACCACTACTACCATAACCACTACCATCACTACCACTACCATCACCACTACCATCACCACTACTACCATCACCACTACCATCACCACTACTACCATTACCATCACCACTACCATCAATACCACTGCCATCACCACTACCACCATCACCACTACCACCATCACCACAACCATCACCACTACTACCATAACCATCACCACCACCGCCATCAATACCACTACCATCACCACCACTACCATCACCACTACCATCACCACTACCATAACCATCACCACTACCACCTCAACACCACTACCATTACCATCACCACTACTACCATCAATACTACCATCAACACCACCATCATTACTACCACTACCACTACTACCACTACTACCATCACCACTACCATCAATACCACTACTACCATAACCATCACCACTACTACAACCATCACCACTACTACCATCAATACCAATACCATTACCATCACTACCACTAATTACCATCACTACCACTATAACCATCAATACACTACTACCATCAATACTACCATCAATTACTACCACCATAACCATCACCACTACTACCATCAATCTCTACTCACCATTACCATCACCATTACCGACACCACTACTACCATAACCATCACTACTACTACCACTACCATCAATACTACTACCATTACTATCACCACCACTACCATCACCACTACCATCAATACTACCATCATTACTACTATCATTACTACTACTACTACTATCAGTACTACTATCAATACTACTACTATAACTATCACTACTACTACAACTATCACTACTACTACTATCAATACTAATACTATTACTATCACTACTACTATTACTATCACTACTACTATCAATACTACTGCTATTACTATCACTACTACTATAACTATCAATACTACTGCTATCAATGCTACTATCATTAGTACTACTATTACTACCGCTACTACTATCATTACTACTACTATAACTATCACTACTACTACTATCAATTCTACTACTATTACTATCACTATTACTATAACTACTACTATCATTACTACTATCATTACTACAACTATTACTATCAATACTACTACTATAACTACACCTACTACCACTTCACCACTACCGCCATTACCATCACTACTACCTTACCATTACTACCACCATCAATAGTCTCTACCATTACCA
This sequence comes from Brachymystax lenok tsinlingensis, assembly GCA_030435695.1. Classification (NCBI taxonomy): domain Eukaryota; kingdom Metazoa; phylum Chordata; class Actinopteri; order Salmoniformes; family Salmonidae; genus Brachymystax; species Brachymystax lenok. Next base: position 3,040,034 of record CM059791.1, on the reverse strand, counting down.
TCACCACTACCATCAATACTACTACCACTACTCAAGACCATCACCACTACCATCAATACTACTACCATTACCATCACCACTACCATCAATACTACTACCATAACCATCACCACTACTACAACCATCACTACCACTAGCATCAATACCACTACCATTACCATCACCACTACTATAACCATCAATACCACTACCATCAATACTACCATCATTAGCAATTACCATTTCATTACTACCGCTACTACTATCATTACTACTACTATAACTATCACTACTACTACTATCAATTCTACTACTATTACTATCACTATTACTATAACTACTATCATTACTACAACTATTACTATCAATACTACTACTATAACTACACCTACTACTACTTTCACTACTACTGCTATTACTATCACTACTACTATTACTATCACCACTACTATCAATACTACTACTACTTCTACTCTTACTATTACTACTACTATCAATAGTTCTACTATTACTATCACTACTACCATCAATACTACTACCATTACCATCACCACTACCATCAATACTACTACCATCACCATTACCATCACTACTACCATCAATACTAATACCATCACCACTACCATCACCACTACCATCAACAACTCACTACCATTAATACCATCAATACCACTACCATCACCACTACCATCAATAATACTACTATTACCATCACTCACTACCATCAATACTACCACCAATACCATCACTACTACCATTACCATCACCACTACCATCAATACCACTACCATTACCATCACCACTACCATCAATACTACTACCATTACCATCACCACCACCATCAACACTACCACTACCATTACCATCAATACCACTACCATCACCATCAATACTACTACCATTACCATCACCACTACCATCAACACCACCATTAATACCACCACCATTACCATCAATACCACTACCATTACCATCACCACTACCATCAATACTACTACCATCACCATCACCACTACCATCAATACCACTACCATCAATACTCACCACTACCATTACCATCAATACCATTGCCATCAATACCATTACCATCAACACTACTACCATCACCACTACCACCATCAATACCACCACCATCACCACTACCATTACCATCAATACACCACTACCACCACCATCAATACCACCATTACCATCAATACCAATACCATTACCATCAACACCATTACCATCACTACTACTACCATTACCACCACCACCACTACCACTACCACCATCAACACACTACTACCATCACCATCACCATCACCACTACTACCATCAACACTACCACCATTACCATCAATACCACTACTAATACCATCACCACCACCATCAATACCACCACCATTACCATCACTACCACTAATTACCATCACTACCACCATTACCATCACCACTACCATCAACACCACTACCATTACCATCACTACCATTACCATCACCACTACCATCAACACCACTACCATTACCATCACCACTACCATTACCATCACCACTACCATCAATCACCACTACCATTACTATCACCACCACCATTACCATCAATTACCACCATTACCATCACCACTACCACCATTACTATCACCACCACCATCACCACCACTACCATCAATACCACTACCATTACCATCAATACCACTACTCTATTACCATCAACACTACCACCATTACCATCAATACTACCATCAATCACTACTACCATTACCTATCACCACTACCATTACTCATCAATTACTACCATTACCATCACCAACTACCATCAACACCACCACCATTACCATCACCACCACCATTACTATCACTACCACCATTACCATCACTACTACCACCATTACCATCACCACTACTACCATTACCATCACACTCACTACCATTACGTCACCATCACCTACCACTACCACCAATACCATCAACATTACTACCATCACCATAACTACTACCATCACCACTACTACCATCAATACCACTACCATTACCATCAATACTACTACTACCATCACTACTACCACCATCAATACCACCACCATTACCATCAATACCACTACTCTATTACTATCACCACTACCATCACCACTACTACCATCAATACTACCACCACTACTATTACTATCAATACTACTACTACTATCACTACTACTACTATCAATACTACTACTATTACTATCAATACTACTACTACTATCACTATCACTACTACTATTACTATCACTACTACTACTATTACTATCACTACTACTACTATTACTATCACTACTACTATCAATACTACTACTTCTATTACTATCAATACTACTACTATTACTATCAATACTACTACTAGTATTACTATCAATAGTACTACTACTACTATTACTATCACTAGATAGGCCAGTGCCTGTTGCGCACCACACACGTCACCCACCTTGCAGTCTGAGCGAAGGCAGTCAGCATTTTTTATTTTTATTTCCTACTATATTACTGACTGTATGTTTGTTTACTCCAATGTGTAACTCTGTGTTGTTGTATGTGTTGAACTGCTTTGCTTTATCTTGGCGAGGTCGCAGTTGTACATGAGAACTTGTTCTCAACTAGCCTCCTGGTTAAATAAAGGTGAAATAAAAAAATATAAAACAACCATAAACTTGGTTGTTTAAAACCTGGAGTTTTTATTTCATTTAATGAGGAATGTCTTACCCTGTTTTAAAGTAGCCTAAAGCCATAATCGGACCACAGAAATGTTGAGTGAATTGTTTATAAAAACCTATAAAAGCCTTTGAAACCAACATTTCTATGTTCTATTGGTTTTCAAATCAACTGTATTTCATCGTCCAACAGGCAAAGACACAATCCTAGTCATATTATTAACCCATGCTAGTTGTTGCATCTTTAGATTTCCCCTCTATCTACATTTCTAACAGATAGAATACAGTATATACATATGAAGTGGACAGCAGTAGTTATATAGGATGAACCATGACTAGAATACAGTATATACATATGAAGTGGACAGTGGTAGTTATATAGGATGAACCATGACTAGAATACAGTATATACATATGAAGTGGACAGCAGTAGTTATATAGGATGAACCATGACTAGAATACAGTATATACATATGAAGTGGACAGTGGTAGTTATATAGGATGAACCATGACTAGAATACAGTATATACATATGAAGTGGACAGCGGTAGTTATATAGGATGAACCATGACTAGAATACAGTATATACATATGAAGTGGACAGCAGTAGTTATATAGGATGAACCATGACTAGAATACAGTATATACATATGAAGTGGACAGCAGTAGTTATATAGGATGAACCATGACTAGAATACAGTATATACATATGAAGTGGACAGCAGTAGTTATATAGGATGAACCATGACTAGAATACAGTATATACATATGAAGTGGACAGCAGTAGTTATATAGGATGAACCATGACTAGAATACAGTATATACATATGAAGTGGGTAAAACAGTATGTAGACATTATTAAAGTGACCATTGTTCCATGTCTATGTACATAGGGCAGCACTCTAAGGTGCAGGGTTGAGTAACCGGGTGGTAGCCGGCTAGTGACAGTGACTAACGCAGGGTACTGGGCGGAGGCTAGCTTGTGGTGACTACTTAACAGTCTGATGGCCTTGAGATAGAAGCTGTTTTTCAGTCTCTCGGTCCCAGCTTTGATGCACCTGTACTGACCTCGCCTTCTGGATGATAGCGGGGTGAACAGGCAGTGGCTCGGGTGGTTGTTGTCCTTGATGATCTTTTTGGCCTTCCTGTGACATCGGGTGGTGTAGGTGTCCTGGAGGGCAGGGAAGTTTGTAGTTAGCTAGTGCTAGTTAATTAGTTTGTTGAGTCTGTAGTTAGCTAGTGCTAGTTAATTAGTTTGTTGAGTCTGTAGTTAGCTAGTGCTAGTTAATTAGTTTGAGTCTGTAGCTAGCTAGTGCTAGTTAATTAGTTTGTTGAGTCTGTAGTTAGCTAGTGCTAGTTAATTAGTTTGTTGAGTCTATAGTTAGCTAGTGCTAGTTAATTAGTTTGTTGAGTCTATAGTTAGCTAGTGCTAGTTAATTAGTTTGTTGAGTCTATAGTTAGCTAGTGCTAGTTAATTAGATTGTTGAGTCTATAGTTAGCTAGTGCTAGTTAATTAGTTTGTTGAGTCTGTAGCTAGCTAGTGCTAGTTAATTAGTTTGTTGAGTCTGTAGTTAGCTAGTGCTAGTTAATTAGTTTGTTGAGTCTATAGTTAGCTAGTGCTAGTTAATTAGTTTGTTGAGTCTGTAGTTAGCTAGTGCTAGTTAATTAGTTTGTTGAGTCTGTAGTTAGCTAGTGCTAGTTAATTAGTTTGAGTCATTAGCTAGCTAGTGCTAGTTAATTAGTTTGTTGAGCCTGTAGCTAGCTAGTGCTAGTTAATTAGTTTGTTGAGTCTATAGTTAGCTAGTGCTAGTTAATTAGTTTGTTGAGTCTATAGTTAGCTAGTGCTAGTTAATTAGTTTGTTGAGCCTGTAGTTAGCTAGTGCTAGTTAATTAGTTTGTTGAGTCTGTAGTTAGCTAGTGCTAGTTAATTAGTTTGTTGAGTCTGTAGCTAGCTAGTGCTAGTTAATTAGTTTGTTGAGTCTGTAGTTAGCTAGTGCTAGTTAATTAGTTTGAGTCTGTAGTTAGCTAGTGCTAGTTAATTAGTTTGTTGAGTCTATAGTTAGCTAGTGCTAGTTAATTAGTTTGTTGAGTCTGTAGTTAGCTAGTGCTAGTTAATTAGTTTGTTGAGTCTATAGTTAGCTAGTGCTAGTTAATTAGTTTGTTGAGTCTATAGTTAGCTAGTGCTAGTTAATTAGTTTGTTGAGTCTATAGTTAGCTAGTGCTAGTTAATTAGTTTGTTGAGCCTGTAGTTAGCTAGTGCTAGTTAATTAGTTTGTTGAGTCTGTAGCTAGCTAGTGCTAGTTAATTAGTTTGTTGAGTCTGTAGTTAGCTAGTGCTAGTTAATTAGTTTGTTGAGCCTGTAGCTAGTTAGTGCTAGTTAATTAGTTTGTTGAGTCTGTAGTTAGCTAGTGCTAGTTAATTAGTTTGTTGAGTCTGTAGTTAGCTAGTGCTAGTTAATTAGTATGTTGAGTCTGTAGCTAGCTAGTGCTAGTTAATTAGTTTGTTGAGTCTATAGTTAGCTAGTGCTAGTTAATTAGTTTGTTGAGTCTGTAGTTAGCTAGTGCTAGTTAATTAGTTTGTTGAGTCTATAGTTAGCTAGTGCTAGTTAATTAGTTTGTTGAGTCTGTAGTTAGCTAGTGCTAGTTAATTAGTTTGTTGAGTCTGTAGTTAGCTAGTGCTAGTTAATTAGTTTGAGTCATTAGCTAGCTAGTGCTAGTTAATTAGTTTGTTGAGCCTGTAGCTAGCTAGTGCTAGTTAATTAGTTTGTTGAGTCTATAGTTAGCTAGTGCTAGTTAATTAGTTTGTTGAGTCTATAGTTAGCTAGTGCTAGTTAATTAGTTTGTTGAGCCTGTAGTTAGCTAGTGCTAGTTAATTAGTTTGTTGAGTCTGTAGTTAGCTAGTGCTAGTTAATTAGTTTGTTGAGTCTGTAGCTAGCTAGTGCTAGTTAATTAGTTTGTTGAGTCTGTAGTTAGCTAGTGCTAGTTAATTAGTTTGAGTCTGTAGCTAGCTAGTGCTAGTTAATTAGTTTGTTGAGTCTATAGTTAGCTAGTGCTAGTTAATTAGTTTGTTGAGTCTGTAGTTAGCTAGTGCTAGTTAATTAGTTTGTTGAGTCTGTAGTTAGCTAGTGCTAGTTAATTAGTTTGTTGAGTCTATAGTTAGCTAGTGCTAGTTAATTAGTTTGTTGAGTCTATAGTTAGCTAGTGCTAGTTAATTAGTTTGTTGAGCCTGTAGTTAGCTAGTGCTAGTTAATTAGTTTGTTGAGTCTATAGTTAGCTAGTGCTAGTTAATTAGTTTGTTGAGTCTATAGTTAGCTAGTGCTAGTTAATTAGTTTGTTGAGTCTGTAGTTAGCTAGTGCTAGTTAATTAGTTTGTTGAGTCATTAGCTAGCTAGTGCTAGTTAATTAGTTTGTTGAGTCTGTAGCTAGCTAGTGCTAGTTAATTAGTTTGTTGAGTCTATAGTTAGCTAGTGCTAGTTAATTAGTTTGTTGAGTCTGTAGTTAGCTAGTGCTAGTTAATTAGTTTGTTGAGTCTGTAGCTAGCTAGTGCTAGTTAATTAGTTTGTTGAGTCTGTAGCTAGCTAGTGCTAGTTAATTAGTTTGTTGAGTCTGTAGTTAGCTAGTGCTAGTTAATTAGTTTGTTGAGTCTGTAGCTAGCTAGTGCTAGTTAATTAGTTTGTTGAGTCTGTAGCTAGCTAGTGCTAGTTAATTAGTTTGTTGAGTCTGTAGCTAGCTAGTGCTAGTTAATTAGTTTGTTGAGTCTGTAGTTAGCTAGTGCTAGTTAATTAGTTTGAGTCTGTAGTTAGCTAGTGCTAGTTAATTAGTTTGTTGAGCCTGTAGCTAGCTAGTGCTAGTTAATTAGTTTGTTGAGTCTGTAGTTAGCTAGTGCTAGTTAATTAGTTTGTTGAGTCTATAGTTAGCTATTGCTAGTTAATTAGTTTGTTGAGTCTGTAGTTAGCTAGTGCTAGTTAATTAGTTTGAGTCTGTAGTTAGCTAGTGCTAGTTAATTAGTTTGTTGAGCCTGTAGCTAGCTAGTGCTAGTTAATTAGTTTGTTGAGTCTGTAGTTAGCTAGTGCTAGTTAATTAGTTTGTTGAGTCTGTAGTTAGCTAGTGCTAGTTAATTAGTATGTTGAGTCTGTAGCTAGCTAGTGCTAGTTAATTAGTTTGTTGAGTCTGTAGCTAGCTAGTGCTAGTTAATTAGTATGTTGAGTCTGTAGCTAGCTAGTGCTAGTTAATTAGTTTGTTGAGTCTGTAGCTAGCTAGTGCTAGTTAATTAGTTTGTTGAGTCTGTAGTTAGCTAGTGCTAGTTAATTAGTTTGTTGAGCCTGTAGCTAGCTAGTGCTAGTTAATTAGTTTGTTGAGCCTGTAGCTAGCTAGTGATAGTTAATTAGTTTGTTGAGTCTGTAGCTAGCTAGTGCTAGTTAATTAGTTTGTTGAGTCTGTAGCTAGCTAGTGCTAGTTAATTAGTTTGTTGAGCCTGTAGCTAGCTAGTGCTAGTTAATTAGTTTGTTGAGCCTGTAGCTAGTGCTAGTTAATTAGTTTGTTGAGTCTGTAGTTAGCTAGTGCTAGTTAATTAGTTTGTTGAGTCTGTAGTTAGCTAGTGCTAGTTAATTAGTTTGTTGAGTCTGTAGCTAGCTAGTGCTAGTTAATTAGTTTGTTGAGTCTGTAGTTAGCTAGTGCTAGTTAATTAGTTTGTTGAGTCTGTAGTTAGCTAGTGCTAGTTAATTAGTTTGTTGAGTCTGTAGTTAGCTAGTGCTAGTTAATTAGTTTGTTGAGTCTGTAGTTAGCTAGTGCTAGTTAATTAGTTTGTTGAGTCTGTAGCTAGCTAGTGCTAGTTAATTAGTTTGTTGAGCCTGTAGTTAGCTAGTGCTAGTTAATTAGTTTGTTGAGTCTAGTTAGCTAGTGCTAGTTAATTAGTTTGTTGTGTCTGTAGTTAGCTAGTGCTAGTTAATTAGTTTGTTGAGTCTGTAGTTAGCTAGTGCTAGTTAATTAGTTTGTTGAGTCTGTAGTTAGCTAGTGCTAGTTAATTAGTTTGAGTCTGTAGTTAGCTAGTGCTAGTTAATTAGTTTGTTGAGTCTGTAGCTAGCTAGTGCTAGTTAATTAGTTTGTTGAGTCTGTAGTTAGCTAGTGCTAGTTAATTAGTTTGTTGAGTCTGTAGTTAGCTAGTGCTAGTTAATTAGTTTGTTGAGTCTGTAGTTAGCTAGTGCTAGTTAATTAGTTTGTTGAGTCTATAGTTAGCTAGTGCTAGTTAATTAGTTTGTTGAGTCTGTAGTTAGCTAGTGCTAGTTAATTAGTTTGTTGAGCCTGTAGTTAGCTAGTGCTAGTTAATTAGTTTGTTGAGTCTGTAGCTAGCTAGTGCTAGTTAATTAGTTTGTTGAGTCTGTAGTTAGCTAGTGCTAGTTAATTAGTTTGTTGAGTCTGTAGTTAGCTAGTGCTAGTTAATTAGTTTGAGTCTGTAGTTAGCTAGTGCTAGTTAATTAGTTTGAGTCTGTAGTTAGCTAGTGCTAGTTAATTAGTTTGAGTCTGTAGTTAGCTAGTGCTAGTTAATTAGTTTGAGTCTGTAGTTAGCTAGTGCTAGTTAATTAGTTTGTTGAGTCTGTAGTTAGCTAGTGCTAGTTAATTAGTTTGAGTCTGTAGTTAGCTAGTGCTAGTTAATTAGTTTGTTGAGTCTGTAGTTAGCTAGTGCTAGTTAATTAGTTTGAGTCTGTAGTTAGCTAGTGCTAGTTAATTAGTTTGTTGAGTCTATAGTTAGCTAGTGCTAGTTAATTAGTTTGAGTCTGTAGTTAGCTAGTGCTAGTTAATTAGTTTGTTGAGTCTGTAGTTAGCTAGTGCTAGTTAATTAGTTTGAGTCTGTAGTTAGCTAGTGCTAGTTAATTAGTTTGTTGAGTCTGTAGTTAGCTAGTGCTAGTTAATTAGTTTGAGTCTGTAGTTAGCTAGTGCTAGTTAATTAGTTTGTTGTTCTCACATCACTTGTCATGACTGCCTGCTGCGGCGCTCTCTCAACACCAATGACTGTGCTCAACACATACACACCCTTCTGGCCCTCATCTTCCTTCCCCACGTCTCACTCATTCATTCACTCACTCATTCACTCACTCCACACTGCCTGATAGTCAGCAGGAGCAGGTCACAGTGAAATGTACCCCCCGAAAAATCAAGAGATTGTCATATTGCAATTCAGAAGTAGCCCAAAAACCTGCAACCCACAAACCAATACATTTTGACCCACAACATAATTTTCAAAGCAACCCAATTATCAGGATAATCATGAACATGGCAACCCTGGGCGTGATAGCCACCATCAAAATAAAAGAGGAGAGAGAGAGAGAGAGAGAGAGAGGAGGAAAGGAGACGAGGAGGCAGACTAGACCCCAAGGCTAATCTTAAACGTCTAATGTCCATAGCTTGACTCTACAATTTGAGTTACTCTCACAAATGACCAGAAGATGGCACTCTCACACCATATAAACCCATAGACTGTAGCCTATATATAAATCCATAGACTTTAGCCTATATATAAATCCATAGTCTGTAGCCTATATATAAATCCATAGACTGTAGCCTATATATAAATCCATAGACTGTAGCCTATATATAAATCCATAGACTGTAGCCTATATATAAATCCATAGACTGTAGCCTATATATAAATCCATAGACTGTAGCCTATATATAAATCCATAGACTGTAGCCTATATATAAATCCATAGACTGTAGCCTATATATAAATCCATAGACTGTAGCCTATATTTAAATCCATAGACTGTAGCCTATATATAAATCCATAGACTGTAGCCTATATATAAATCCATAGACTGTAGCCTATATATAAATCCATAGACTGTAGCCTATATATAAATCCATAGACTGTAGCCTATATATAAATCCATAGACTGTAGCCTATATATAAATCCATAGACTGTAGCCTATATATAAATCCATAGACTGTAGCCTATATATAAATTCAAAGACTGTAGCCTATATTTAAATCCATAGACTGTAGCCTATATATAAATCCATAGACTGTAGCCTATATATAAATCCATAGACTGTAGCCTATATATAAATCCATAGACTGTAGCCTATATATAAATCCATAGACTGTAGCCTATATATAAATCCATAGACTGTAGCCTATGTATAAATCCATAGACTGTAGCCTATGTATAAATCCATAGACCGTAGCCTATGTTTAAATCCATAGACTGTAGCCTATGTATAAATCTACTTTATTTGCCACAACAACAACAAAAAAGTTTGTGCAAACACAGGCTAGAGGTCTATTTATTTGAGGTTAACCTATCCTGGAGCTGCGTTATCATATGACACAGGTGGGTGGGAGTCTAGTGGTTAGAGCATTGGGCCAGAAGGTTGCTGGTTCAAATACCTGAGCTGACAAAGTGAAAAGTCTGTCAATGTGTCATTGAGCAAGGCACTGAACCGCAGAACCCTAACCCCAACATATTTCACTGCATCAATTGGGTATATGTGACTATATTTGTATATATATATATATATAATTCACCAGGTTGTAAAGGCTTAAGAGAAATAGCTATAACAAATGTGATATGCCTGCCGGTTTTATGTTGATCCAGGGTGTTGTGTTCTTGAAGAGCTATAGAGGACAATAACCGGAAGGCAAAACAGAAATACGGTATCTTCCTAATCAACCCCATGGATACATCCTATATATACTCCTGTATATTTGAGAGGATATATTGTACATTGGAGTAATAGCTACATTCAGGCATGAGATTCCCTCCAGAAGGCACCCTATTTCCTATATTGTGCACTTCTATTATCCAGGGTCTATAGGGCACTATGTAGGGAATACTAGGGTGTAAATTAGGATGCGTTCATGTTCTGATTCTGCATGACGGAGAATAGAGAGTAGCCCTTTTTCTGCACAGTGACAAGATACAGGTCCAAAATTACCAGTCTGTCACCACTATGACAAGCTATAGCCCTACTATTACCAGTCTGTCTGTCACCACTATGACAACATATAGCCCTACTATTACCAGTCTGTTACCACTATGACAAGCTATAGCACCACTATTACCAGTCTGTCACCACTATGACAAGCTATAACCCCACTATTACCAGTCTGTCACCACTATGACAACCTGTAGCCCCTCTATTACCAGTCTGTTACCACTATGACAACCTATAGCCCCTCTATTACCTGTCATTCACCACTATGACAACATATAGCCCCACTATTACCTGTCTGTCACCACTATGACAACCTATAGCACCTCTATTACCAGTCTGTCACCACTATGACAACCTATTGCCCCACTATTACCAGTCTGTCTGTCGTCACTATGACAACCTATAGCCCCACTATTACCAGTCTGTTACCACTATGACAACATATAACACCACTATTACCAGTCTGTTACCACTATGACAAGCTATAGCCCCTCTATTACCAGTCTGTCACCACTATGACAACCTATAGCCCCTCTATTACCTGTCTGTCGTCACTATGACACCCTATAGCCCCACTATTACCAGTCTGTTACCACTATGACAACATATAGCCACACTATTACCAGTCTGTCACCACTATGACAACCTATAGCCCCTCTATTACCAGTCTGTCACAACTATGACAACCTATAGCCCTACTATTACCAGTCTGTCACCACTATGACAACATATAACACCACTATTACCAGTCTGTTACCACTATGACAAGCTATAACCCCTCTATTACCAGTCTGTCACCACTATGACAACATATAGCCCCTCTATTACCAGTCTGTTACCACTATGACAACCTATAGCCCCTCTATTACCAGTCTGTCACCACTATGACAAGCTATAGCCCCACTATTACCAGTCTGTTACCACTATGACAACCTATAGCCCCTCTATTACCAGTCTGTCACCACTATGACAACCTATAGCCCCTCTATTACCAGTCTGTCAGCACTATGACAACCTATAGCCCCTCTATTACCAGTCTGTCACCACTATGACAACCTATAGCCCCTCTATTACCAGTCTGTCACCACTATGACAACCTATAGCCCCTCTATTACCAGTCTGTCAGCACTATGACAACCTATAGCCCCTCTATTACCAGTCTGTCACCACTATGACAACCTATAGCCCCTCTATTACCAGTCTGTCACCACTATGACAACCTATAGCCCCTCTATTACCAGTCTGTCACCACTATGACAACCTATAGCCCCTCTATTACCAGTCTGTCACCACTATGACAACCTATAGCCCCTCTATTACCAGTCTGTCACCACTATGACAACCTATTGCCCCTCTATTACCAGTCTGTCACCACTATGACAACCTATAGCCCCTCTATTACCAGTCTGTCACCACTATGACAACCTATAGCCCCCCTATTACCAGTCTGTCACAACTATGACAAGCTATAGCCACACTATTAACAGTCTGTCACCACTATGACAACCTATAGCCCCCCTATTACCAGTCTGTCACAACTATGACAAGCTATAGCCACACTATTAACAGTCTGTCACCACTATGACAACCTATAGCCCCCCTATTACCAGTCTGTCACAACTATGACAAGCTATAGCCACACTATTAACAGTCTGTCACCACTATGACAAGCTATAGCCACACTATTACCAGTCTGTCAGCACTATGACAACCTAGTGGTTAGAGCGTTGGACTTGTAACCGGAGGGTTGCAAGTTCGAATCCCCGAGCTGACAAGGTAAAAATCTGTCGTTCTGCCCCTGAACAAGGCAGTTAACCCACTGTTCCCGGCGCCAAAGGACGTGGATGTCGATTAAGGCAGCCCCCCGCACCTCTCTGATTCAGAAAGGTTGGGTTAAATGCGGAAGACACATTTCGGTTGAAGGCATTCGGTTGTACAACTGACTAATAATGGTGACTTGACTATAGCCCCCCTATTACCAGTCTGTCACAACTATGACAAGCTATAGCCACACTATTAACAGTCTGTCAGCACTATGACAACCTATAACAACACTATTAACAGTGCATTTGTGTAATTCCAATCATCATAATACCTCCATGATGTTGTGTTGTTTCTTTCACAAAAATAGCAGCATGAGAATCCCAAACCAGGTATTTTATTACACATTGAAGTAATTTAGGGTGCTAGTTTAAAGTGCATTACATCGAAAGAATAGAAAGTTGCAGATGAACAGAGAGCAAACCGTGATAATGAATTAACAACATTGAGAAATTAAATCAAACGTAAACTACCCACATTCAAATAATAACATAATACTTCTATAAAGACATTTAACTAACAACTATCACAGGATACAGATTCATTGCACTTTGCCTCTAAATATATATATATATATATATATAGATATAAATGCTTAATAAAAGTTATGGTATAATAAAATGTGGTATAAATAAAATGTTTTTTGATGTGATGTTTTATAACTTTATATAAATTATACGCTGAGTCTGAATTCACACACGCCCCCAATATGTTACTGTTAATGACCAGTGACGGCTATAGGCTTCCTTCACGTCAGAGCATCATTCTGGTACTATTATGTGGTCATTTGATAGGGCCGGCAGGGGTTCGTATTCATAAAGCATCTCAGTGTAGCAGTGCTGATCTAGGATCAGGTCCTCCATGTCCAGTTATTAGGTCATAAAGCATCTCAGTGTAGCAGTGCTGATCTAGGATCAGGTCCTCCATGTCCAGTTATTAGGTCATAAAGCATCTCAGTGTAGCAGTGCTGATCTAGGATCAGGTCCTCCATGTCCATATAATATTATGTATTTTGATCTAAAATGCGAAACTGATCCTAGATCATTACTCAGACAAGGGTTGCAAAATTATTTCCCAAAATTACCCATCATTTACAGAAATGCCGTTTGGAAGATTCCTGGAATCAGGATAGAATAAGCAGGAAATCCTGGAATCCTCCAACCGTGATTTCTGGAGAACCTTGGAATTTGGGGAAAGTCACTGGAAATGTGCTACCCTAACTCAGACACTTCCTTTTTCGTATTTAGGCAGCTGTAGTCTTCAGGGTGGTAGTAGTCTTCAGGGTGGTAGTAGTCTTGGGGGTGATAGTAGTCTTCAGGGTGGTAGTAGTCTTGGAGGGTGGTAGTAGTCTTGGGGGTGATAGTAGTCTTCAGGGTGGTAGTAGTCTTGGAGGGTGATAGTAGTCTTGGGGGTGATAGTAGTCTTGGGGGTGGTAGTAGTCTTGAGGGTGATAGTAGTCTTCAGGGTGGTAGTAGTCTTGAGGGTGATAGTAGTCTTCAGGGTGGTAGTAGTCTTGAGGGTGATAGTAGTCTTCAGGGTGGTAGTAGACTTGGGGGTGGTAGTAGTCTTGGAGGGTGATAGTAGTCTTGGGGGTGGTAGTAGTCTTGGGGGTGATAGTAGTCTTCAGGGTGGTAGTAGTCTTTAGGGTGATAGTAGTCTTCAGGGTGGTAGTAGACTTGGGGGTGGTAGTAGTCTTGGAGGGTGATAGTAGTCTTGGGGGTGGTAGTAGTCTTGGGGGTGATAGTAGTCTTGGGGGTGATAGTAGTCTTGGGGGTGATAGTAGTCTTGGGGGTGGTAGTAGTCTTGGGGGTGGTAGTAGTCTTGGGGTGATAGTAGTCTTGGGGTGATAGTAGTCTTGGGGGTGATAGTAGTCTTCAGGGTGGTGGTAGTCTTCAGGGTGAAAGTAGTCTTGGGGTGATAGTAGTCTTGGGGGTGATAGTAGTCTTGGGGGTGATAGTAGTCTTGGGGGTGATAGTAGTCTTGGGGTGGTAGTAGTCTTGGGGGTGGTAGTAGTCTTGGGGGTGATAGTAGTCTTCAGGGTGATAGTAGTCTTGGGGGTGATAGTAGTCTTCAGGGTGATAGTAGTCTTGGGGGTGATAGTAGTCTTGGGGGTGATAGTAGTCTTGGGGGTGATAGTAGTCTTCAGGGTGATAGTAGTCTTGGGGGTGGTAGTAGTCTTGGGGGTGGTAGTAGTCTTGGGGGTGGTAGTAGTCTTGGGGGTGGTAGTAGTCTTCAGGGTGGTAGTAGTCTTGGGGGTGATAGTAGTCTTGGGGGTGATAGTAGTCTTCAGGGTGATAGTAGTCTTGGGGGTGATAGTAGTCTTGGAGGGTGGTAGTAGTCTTCAGGGTGATAGTAGTCTTGGAGGGTGATAGTAGTCTTCAGGGTGATAGTAGTCTTGGGGGTGATAGTAGTCTTCAGGGTGATAGTAGTCTTGGGGGTGATAGTAGTCTTGGGGGTGGTAGTAGTCTTGGGGGTGATAGTAGTCTTGGGGGTGATAGTAGTCTTCAGGGTGATAGTAGTCTTGGGGGTGATAGTAGTCTTGGGGGTGATAGTAGTCTTCAGGGTGATAGTAGTCTTGGAGGGTGGTAGTAGTCTTGGGGGTGATAGTAGTCTTCAGGGTGGTAGTAGTCTTGGGGGTGGTAGTAATCTTCAGGGTGATAGTAGTCTTGGGGGTGATAGTAGTCTTCAGGGTGATAGTAGTCTTGGGGGTGATAGTAGTCTTGGGGGTGGTAGTAGTCTTGGGGGTGGTTGTAGTCTTGGGGGTGGTAGTAGTCTTCAGGGTGGTAGTAGTCTTCAGGGTGATAGTAGTCTTCGGGGTGGTAGTAGTCTTGGGGGTGGTAGTAATCTTCAGGGTGATAGTAGTCTTGGGGGTGATAGTAGTCTTGGGGGTGATAGTAGTCTTCAGGGTGGTAGTAGTCTTCAGGGTGATAGTAGTCTTGGGGGTGGTAGTAGTCTTGGGGGTGGTAGTAATCTTCAGGGTGATAGTAGTCTTGGGGGTGATAGTAGTCTTCAGGGTGATAGTAGTCTTGGGGGTGATAGTAGTCTTGGGGTGGTAGTAGTCTTGGGGGTGATAGTAGTCTTGGGGGTGATAGTAGTCTTGGGGGTGGTAGTAGTCTTGGGGGTGGTAGTAGTCTTGGGGGTGGTAGTAGTCTTGGGGGTGGTAGTAATCTTCAGGGTGATAGTAGTCTTGGGGGTGATAGTAGTCTTCAGGGTGATAGTAGTCTTGGGGGTGATAGTAGTCTTGGGGGTGGTAGTAGTCTTGGGGGTGATAGTAGTCTTGGGGGTGATAGTAGTCTTGGGGGTGATAGTAGTCTTGGGGGTGATAGTAGTCTTGGGGGTGGTAGTAATCTTCAGGGTGATAGTAGTCTTCGGGGTGATAGTAGTCTTGGGGGTGATAGTAGTCTTCAGGGTGATAGTAGTCTTCAGGGTGGTAGTAGTCTTGGGGGTGGTAGTAGTCTTCAAGGTGATAGTAGTCTTGGGGGTGGTAGTAGTCTTGGGGGTGGTAGTAATCTTCAGGGTGATAGTAGTCTTGGGGGTGATAGTAGTCTTGGGGGTGGTAGTAGTCTTCAGGGTGATAGTAGTCTTGGGGGTGATAGTAGTCTTGGGGGTGATAGTAGTCTTCAGGGTGGTAGTAGTCTTGGGGGTGATAGTAGTCTTGGGGGTGGTAGTAGTCTTCAGGGTGATAGTAGTCTTGGGGGTGATAGTAGTCTTCAGGGTGGTAGTAGTCTTCAGGGTGGTAGTAGTCTTGGGGTGATAGTAATCTTCAGGGTGATAGTAGTCTTCGGGGTGATAGTAGTCTTCAGGGTGGTAGTAGTCTTGGGGGTGATAGTAGTCTTGGGGGTGATAGTAGTCTTGGGGGTGATAGTAGTCTTGGGGGTGGTAGTAGTCTTGGGGGTGATAGTAGTCTTGGGGGTGGTAGTAGTCTTGGGGGTGGTAGTAGTCTTGGGGGTGGTAGTAGTCTTGGGGGTGGTAGTAGTCTTCAGGGTGGTAGTAGTCTTGGGGGTGATAGTAGTCTTGGGGGTGATAGTAGTCTTCAGGGTGATAGTAGTCTTGGGGTGATAGTAGTCTTGGAGGGTGGTAGTAGTCTTCAGGGTGATAGTAGTCTTGGAGGGTGATAGTAGTCTTCAGGGTGATAGTAGTCTTGGGGGTGATAGTAGTCTTCAGGGTGATAGTAGTCTTGGGGGTGATAGTAGTCTTGGGGGTGGTAGTAGTCTTGGGGGTGATAGTAGTCTTGGGGGTGATAGTAGTCTTCAGGGTGATAGTAGTCTTGGGGGTGATAGTAGTCTTGGGGGTGATAGTAGTCTTCAGGGTGATAGTAGTCTTGGAGGGTGGTAGTAGTCTTGGGGGTGATAGTAGTCTTCAGGGTGGTAGTAGTCTTGGGGGTGGTAGTAATCTTCAGGGTGATAGTAGTCTTGGGGGTGATAGTAGTCTTCAGGGTGATAGTAGTCTTGGGGGTGATAGTAGTCTTGGGGGTGGTAGTAGTCTTGGGGGTGGTTGTAGTCTTGGGGGTGATAGTAGTCTTGGGGGTGATAGTAGTCTTGGGGGTGATAGTAGTCTTGGGGGTGATAGTAGTCTTGGGGGTGGTAGTAGTCTTGGGGGTGATAGTAGTCTTGGGGGTGATAGTAGTCTTGGGGGTGATAGTAGTCTTGGGGGTGGTAGTAGTCTTGGGGGTGATAGTAGTCTTGGGGGTGATAGTAGTCTTGGAGGGTGGTAGTAGTCTTGGGGGTGGTAGTAGTCTTGGAGGGTGGTAGTAGTCTTGGGGGTGATAGTAGTCTTCAGGGTGATAGTAGTCTTCAGGGTGGTAGTAGTCTTGGGGGTGATAGTAGTCTTGGGGGTGATAGTAGTCTTGGGGGTGGTAGTAGTCTTCAGGGTGGTAGTAGTCTTGGGGGTGATAGTAGTCTTGGGGGTGATAGTAGTCTTGGGGGTGATAGTAGTCTTCAGGGTGATAGTAGTCTTGGGGGTGGTAGTAGTCTTGGAGGGTGGTAGTAGTCTTGGGGGTGATAGTAGTCTTCAGGGTGATAGTAGTCTTGGGGGTGGTAGTAGTCTTCAGGGTGATAGTAGTCTTGGGGGTGATAGTAGTCTTGGGGGTGATAGTAGTCTTCAGGGTGGTAGTAGTCTTGGGGGTGATAGTAGTCTTGGGGGTGGTAGTAGTCTTGGGGGTGATAGTAGTCTTGGAGGGTGGTAGTAGTCTTGGGGGTGATAGTAGTCTTGGGGGTGGTAGTAGTCTTGGAGGGTGGTAGTAGTCTTGGGGGTGATAGTAGTCTTCAGGGTGATAGTAGTCTTCAGGGTGATAGTAGTCTTCAGGGTGATAGTAGTCTTGGGGGTGATAGTAGTCTTGGGGGTGATAGTAGTCTTGGAGGGTGGTAGTAGTCTTGGAGGGTGATAGTAGTCTTGGGGGTGATAGTAGTCTTGGGGGTGATAGTAGTCTTGGGGGTGGTAGTAGTCTTGGAGGGTGGTAGTAGTCTTGGGGGTGATAGTAGTCTTGGGGGTGGTAGTAGTCTTGGAGGGTGGTAGTAGTCTTGGGGGTGATAGTAGTCTTCAGGGTGATAGTAGTCTTGGGGGTGATAGTAGTCTTGGGGGTGATAGTAGTCTTGGGGGTGATAGTAGTCTTCAGGGTGGTAGTAGTCTTCAGGGTGGTAGTAGTCTTGGGGGTGGTAGTAGTCTTCAGGGTGGTAGTAGTCTTCAGGGTGGTAGTAATCTTCGGGGTGATAGTAGTCTTCAGGGTGGTAGTAGTCTTGGGGTGATAGTAGTCTTCAGGGTGGTAGTAGTCTTGGGGGTGATAGTAGTCTTGGGGGTGATAGTAGTCTTGGGGGTGATAGTAGTCTTGGGGTGATAGTAGTCTTGGGGGTGATAGTAGTCTTCAGGGTGGTAGTAGTCTTGGGGGTGATAGTAGTCTTGGGGGTGATAGTAGTCTTGGGGGTGATAGTAGTCTTCAGGGTGGTAGTAGTCTTCAGGGTGATAGTAGTCTTGGGGGTGGTAGTAGTCTTCAGGGTGATAGTAGTCTTGGGGGTGATAGTAGTCTTCAGGGTGGTAGTAGTCTTGGAGGGTGGTAGTAGTCTTTCCAGACTGACGGGGCTCCACGGCGGGCTGTGGGAAGGGACTACGGTGGTAGAAGAGGGGGTTTGAAGGAGCAGGTTCCAGTGCAGTGACGAGGAGTCAGCATCTTACAGGAGAAATGTTGTAGCGCGTTGTGAGCTTCTGGGAAGAAAGAGAATAGATCACTAAATAGATCCACTAGATGAAGAAAGAGAATAGATCACTAAATAGATCCACTAGATGAACAAAGGGAATAGATCACTAAATAGATCCACTAGATCAACAAAGGGAATAGATCACTAAATAGATCCACTAGATGAACAAAGGGAATAGATCACTAAATAGATCCACTAGATGAACAAAGGGAATAGATCACTAAATAGATCCACTAGAGGAACAAAGGGAATAGATCACTAAATAGATCCACTAGATGAACAAAGGGAATAGATCACTAAATAGATCCACTAGATGAACAAAGGGAATAGATCACTAAATAGATCCACAAAGGTGTGTGTGTGTTGGTCCTCACAATGCACATTGATATAGACATTTCTATTGTCGTGTATTCAAATGTATATAGGCCTATGTCATTTCTCTTTTCAATTGTATAATTATTTATTTAACTAGGCAAGTCAGTTAAGAACAAATTCTTATTTACAATGACGGCCTAGGAACATTGGGTTAACTGCCTTGTTCAGGGGCAGAACGACAGATTTTTACCTTGTCAGCTCAGGGATTCAATCTAGCAACCTTTTGGTTACTGGCCCAACGCTCTAACCACTAGGCTACTTGCCGTATATAGGCCTAAGTCAATTCTCTTTTCAAATGTATATAGGCTTTACAAATCTCTTTGGATTCAAAAGTAGTATTAAAGGCAGTTGTGGGTCAATTGAATCAAGGCCATGCTCTAAAATGTATTAAAACTTTAATTAAGCAATAAGGCACGAGGGTGTATGGTATATGGCCAATATACCACGGCTAAGGGTTGTTGTTAAGCCTGGATACAGTCCTTAGCCGTGGTATATTGGCCATATACCACAAACTCCCGAGGTGCCTTATTGCTATTATAAACTGGTCACCAACGTAATTAGACCAGTAAAAATAAATGGTTTGTCATAACCGCTGTACACGGTCTGATATACCACAGCTGCCAGCCAATCAGCATTCACAGGGCTCGAATATTCCAGTTGATAAAATGTACTATATTGGCCATATACCACACCCCCTCGTGCCTTATTACTTAAATAAAACTTGATTCAAGGGCATGGTAAAAAAATTTAATATAACGTGAATCACATAGAAAATAGTTGGGAAGAGATTTCCAATGTACCCATTCCTTGGCACATGATTTAAGAACTGATGCACAGAACAACGCCGCGTTCAAAACGTAGAGTTTTTCAATTTAAATGATTATAAAATAACTATTGCAACCAATGGAATGTTATAGATATAGGTGATACAACCATCCCAGCTCTGCAGATTTTGCTGCAAATAGACAGAATCATTAGATAATTTGTTTTGGTACTGTCCATATGTAGCTGGTTTTTGGTCGAGGGTTCAGGAATGGCTGAAGAATTGCAACATTTTCCTGGAGTTAACTCTAAATAGCACTGATGGGTGATTTAAAAAAGTCATAGTCAATCCATCAATAATATAATGATACTTTTAGCAATTTACAATTTACAATCTGTAGGAATTCTGAGAATAGAAAGGTTCAGAACTTTTGTGAAACATCCCAGTGGAGAAATATATGGCGAATAGAAATCCAAACTGGATGGTGTTCAGAGATAGATGGGAGAGGTTGAGTGGAGCTGAAGGATGGGACTGGATGGTGTTCAGATATAGATGGGAGGGTTGAGTGGAACTGAAGGATGGGACAGGATGGTGTTCAGATATAGATGGGAGGGGTTGAGTGGAGCTGAAGGATGGGACTGGATGGTGTTCAGAGATAGATGGGAGGGGTTGAGGGGAGGCTGAAGGATTGGACTAAAAACAAACAAAAGATAACTATTTTAAAATAGATTGTGTCTGTAAAATGTATATAGTATGTATAATCTGGAAGTAGAAGCCTAAGTGTTGTTGTCCATTAGTTTAATCCAATTAGGGGAGGGGTGGTAGGTTTTAGGGGAAAATATATTCAAAAAATATATATATACAGTGCATTTGGAAAGTATTCAGACCCCTTGACTTTTTTCACATTTTGTTACGTAACAGCCTTATTCTAAAATTGATTCAATTGCTTTTTTCCCCTCATAGATCTACACACAATACCCCATAATGACATCACAATACCCCATAATGACATCACAATACCCCCATAATGACATCACAATACCCCCATAATGACATCACAATACCCCCATAATGGCAAAATAAAAGCAAATAAAAAAAACAGAAATATGACATTTACATAAGTATTCAGACCCTTTACTCAGTACTGTGTTGAAGTGCCTTTGGCAGCGATTACAGCCTCAACTCTTCTTGGGTATGACGCTACAAGCTTGGCACACCTGTATTTGGGGAGGTTCTCCCAATCTTCTCTGCAGATCCTCTCAAGCGCTGTCAGGTTGGATGGGGAGCGTTGCTGCACAGCTAATTTCAGGTCTCTCCAGAGACGTTCGATCCGGTTCAAGTATGTTCTCTGGCTGGGCCACTCAAGGACATTCAGAGAGTTGTCCCGAAGCCACTCCTGCGTTGTCTTGGCTGTGTGCTTAGGGTTGTTGTCCTGTTGGCAGGTGAACCTTCCACCAAGTCTGAGCTCCTGAGCGCTCTGGAGCAGGTTTTCATCAAGGATCGCTCTGTACTTTGCTCCGTTCATCTTTGCCTCGATCCTGACTAGTCTTCCAGTCCCTGCCGCTGAAAAACATCCCCAAAGCATGATGCTGCCACCACCATGCTTCATCGTAGGGATGGTGCCAGGTTTCCTCCAGACGTGACGCTTGGCAATCAAGCCAAAGAGTTCAATATTAGTTTCATCACACCAGAGAATCTTGTTCCTTATGGTCTGAGTCTGTAGGTGCCTTTAGGCAAACTCCAAGCGGGCTGTCATGTGCCTTTTACTGAGGAGTGGCTTCCGTCTGGCCACTCTACCATAAAGGCTGAATTGGTGGAGTGCTGCAGAGATGGTTGTCCTTCTGGAAGGTTCTCCCATCTCCACAGAGGAACTCTATAGCTCTGTCAGGGTGACCATTGGGTTCTTGGTCACCTAACCAACCACGGCCCTTCTCCCTCGTTTGCTCAGTTTGACCGGGCGGCAAGCTCTAGGAAGAGTTTTGGTGGTTCCAAACTTCCACTGTGTTCTTGGGGACCTTCAATGCTGCAGAAATGTTTTTGTACCATTCCCCAGATCTGTGCCTCTAGTCTTGAAGCTCTACGGACAATTCCTTTGACCTCATGGCTTGGTTTTTGCTCTGACATGCACTGGCAACTGTGGGACCTTATATAGACAGGTGTGCCTTTCCAAATCATGTCCAATCAATTGAATTTACCACAGGTGGACTCCAATCAAGTTGTACAAATATATCAAAGATGATCAATGGAAACAGGATTCACCTGAGCTCAATTTCGAGTCTCATAGCAAAGGGTCTGAATAGTTATGTAAATAAGGTATTTCATTTTTTTGTTTTTAATACATTTTCAAACATTTCTAAAAATGTGTTTTTGCTCTGTCATTATGGAGTATTGTGTGTAGCTTGAAATTGTTTTAGAATAAGGCTGTAACATAACAAAATGTGGAAAAAGTGAAGGGGTCTGAATACTTTCCGAAGGCACTGCATATATAAATAAATAAATGATGAATCAAGGCCATGATCTGAAATGTAGTAAAACATGTTAATGTATGTCTGAAGAAACAATCAACCCCTTTAGCCACAGCAAGACTGCCTTTCACAGGTCAATGTTCCTGACTATGTGTTCTTGTGTATAAAATCTGCAGTTTTTTTTTAAATATAGTTAAAAAGTACAGTACCAGTCAAACGTTTGGACACACCTACTCATTCAAGGGTTTTTCTTTATTTGTAAAATTTTCCACATTGTAGAATAAGAGTGAAGACATCAAAACTATGAAATAACACATTTGGAATCATGTACAGTGGGGCAAAAAAAGTATTTAGTCAGCCACCAATTGTGCAAGTTCTCTCACTTAAAAAGATGAGAGAGGCCTGTAATTTTCATCATAGGTACACTTCAACTATGACAGACAAAATGAGGAAAAAGAATCCAGAAAATCACATTGTAGGATTTTTAATGAATTTATTTGCAAATTATGGTGGAAAATAAGTATTTGGTCACATACAAACAAGCAAGATTTCTGGCTCTCACAGACCTGTAACTTCTTCTTTAAGAGGCTCCTCTGTCCTCCACTCGTTACCTGTATTAATGGCACCTGTTTGAACTTGTTATCAGTATAAAAGACACCTGTCCACAACCTCAAACAGTCACACTCCAAACTCCACTATGGCCAAGACCAAAGAGCTGTCAAAGGACAACAGAAACAAAATTGTAGACCTGCACCAGGTTGGGAAGACTGAATCTGCAATAGGTAAGCAGCTTGGTTTGAAGAAATCAACTGTGGGAGCAATTATTAGGAAATGGAAGACATACAAGACCACTGATAATCTTCCTCGATCTGGGGCTCCACGCAAGATCTCACCCGTGGGGTCAAAATGATCACAAGAACGGTGAGCAAAAATCCCAGAACCACACGGGGACCTAGTGAATGACCTGCAGAGAGCTGGGACCAAAGTAACAAAGCCTACCATCAGTAACACACTACGCCGCCAGGGACTCAAATCCTGCAGTGCCAGACATGTCCCCTGCTTAAGCCAGTACATGTTCAGGCCCATCTGAAGTTTGCTAGAGAGCATTTGGATGATCCAGATGAGGATTGGGAGAATGTCATATGGTCAGATGAAACCAAAATAGAACTTTTTGGTAAAAACTCAACTCGTCGTGTTTGGAGGACAAAGAATGCTGAGTTGCACCCAAAGAACACCATACCTACTGTGAAGCATGGGGGTGGAAACATCATGCTTTGGGGCTGTTTTTCTGCAAAGGGACCAGGACGACTGATCCGTGTAAAGGAAAGAATGAATGGGGCCATGTATCGTGAGATTTTGAGTGAAAACCTCCTTCCATCAGCAAGGGCATTGAAGATGAAACGTGGCTGGGTCTTTCAGCATGACAATGATCCCAAACACACCGCCGCAACGAAGGAGTGGCTTCAGAAGAAGCATTTCAAGGTCCTGGAGTGGCTCTAGCCAGTCTCCAGATCTCAACCCCATAGAAAATCTTTGGAGGGAGTTGAAAGTCCGTGTTGCCCAGCGACAGCCCCAAAACATCACTGCTCTAGAGGAGATCTGCATGGAAGAATGGGCCAAAATACCAGCAACAGTGTGTGAAAACCTTGTGAAGACTTACAGAAAACGTTTGACCTCTGTCATTGCCAAGAAAGGGTATATAACAAAGTATTGAGATAAACTTTTGTTATTGACCAAATACTTATTTTCCACCATAATTTGCAAATAAATAAATACAAAATCCTCCAATGTGATTTTCTGGATTTCTTTTTCTCATTTCATCTGTCATAGTTAAAGTGTACCTATGATGAAAATTACAGGCCTCTCTCATCTTTTTAAGTTGGAGAACTTGCACAATTGGTGGCTGACTAAATACTTTTTTGCCCCAGATTCTTCAAAGTAGCCACCCTTTGCCTTTGCACACTCTTGGCATTCTCTCAACCAGCTTCATGATGTAGTCACCTGGAATGCATTTCATTTAACAGGTGTGCCTTGTTAAAAGTGAATTTGTGGAATTTCTTTCATTCTTAATGCGTTTGAGCCAATCAGTTGTGTTGTGACAAGGTGTCACGTGGTTCCTTCCCCAGGCGTTATTGTTTCTGTTGCAGTGTTAAGTCTGTGAGTTGTTTGTGTTTCTTGTTTTGCTTTATGTTGAGTTTATTTATTAAAACACTCACTCCCTGAACTTGCTTCCCGACTCTCAGCGCACATCGTTACACAAGGTTGGGATGGTGTACAGAAGATAGCCCTACTTGGTAAATGACCAAGTCCACATTATGGCAAGAACAGCTCAAATAAGCAAAGAGAAACAACAGTCCATCATTACTTTAAGACATGAAAGTCAGTCAATATGGAACAGTTCAAGAACTTTTAAAGTTTCTTCAAGTGCAGTCGCAAAAAACATCAAGCGCTATGAAACTGGCTCTCATGAGGACCGCCACAGGAAAGGAAGACCCAGAGTTACCTCTGCTGCAGAGGATAAGTTCATTATAGTTACCAGTCTCAGAAATTGCAACCCAAATAAATTCTTCACAGAGTTCAAGTAACAGACACATCTCAACATCAACTGTTCAGAGGAGACTGTGTGAATCAGGCCTTCGTGGTTGAATTGCTGCAAAGAAACCACTACTAAAGGACACCAATAATAAGAAGAGACTTGCTTGGGCCAAGAAACACGAGCAATGGACATTAGACTGGTGGAAGTCTGTCCTTTGGTCTGATGAGTCCAAATTTGAGATTTTTGGTTCCAACCGCCGTGTCTTTGTGAGATGCAGAGTAGGTGAACGGATGATCTCCGCATGTGTGGATATCACCGTGAAGCATGGAGGAAGAGGTGTTATGGTGTGGGGGTACTTTACTGGTGACACTGTCTGTGATTTATTTAGAATTCAATGCACACTTAACCAGCATGGCTACCACAGCATTCTGCAGTGATAAGCCATCCCATCTGGTTTGTGCTTAGTAGGACTATCATTTGTTTTTCAACAGAAAACCTCCAGGCTGTGTAAGGGCTATTTTTCCAAGTAGGAAAGTGATAATGTGCTGCATCAGATGACCTGGCCTCCACAATCACCTGACCTCAACCCAATTGAGATGGTTTTGGATGAGTTGGACCGAAGAGTGGAGAAAACATATGTGGGAACTCCTTCAAGACTGTTGGAAAAGCATTCCAGGTGATGCTGGTTGAGAGAATGCCAAAAGAGTGCAAAGCTGTCATCAGGGTAGCTACTTTGAAAAATCTCAAGTATAAAATATATTTGGATTTGTTTAACACTTTCTTGGTTACTAAATGATTCCATATGTGTTATTTCATAGTGTTGATGTCTTAACTATTATTCTACAATGTAGAAAACAGTAAAAGAAAAATGAAAAACAAAACTTAATTGAGTAGGTGTGTCAACTTTTGACTGGTACTGTAAATATATATATATATAGAATTCATCAGTGTATTCCTACTGGCTACATATCATTTACCTTTCAACTTGTGTTGAATGGCAAAGCTAACCTTTCTCTCTTGGTCCAGCTCGCTGCATAATGTGTCTATATGTAAGGGATGATACCACGGGAGGAGCAGCAGACTGATTAACATCGGTGGTTCTCAAACTTCTCCTCGGGGACCATCAGACGTTTCACAATGTTACTGTAGCCCTGAACTAGCTGACCTGATTGACCAATTCGAAAGGCTTGATGACCGGTTACATCAGTTCTGGTAGCTGTGGGATAGCTGATGAGTAGTTACATCAGGTCTGTTAGCTGTGGGATAGCTGAACTGAGTGGCTGGGGACGGCGTTACATTATTTATCTTGGTTGAGTTGATCCTACTCATATAGACTCACGTATTATGTGTACGCAAATGCATTGTTCTGACCAAATATTATCTTTACAATATTTTTTATATATCTTTTAGCACATTTCTGTGTTTTATTTGATATTCATGGTTTTTCTCTTAATAATGCCGGTGTTGAATAAAACACAAAATATCTGTTTTTTTTTATTAAGTAATATACTTAAATTTCCTAAATGATGTCCACAGTTATGACTACAAACTGTAGGCCTATGTACAGTGAGGGAAAAAAGTATTTGATCCCGTGCTGATTTTGTATGTTTGCCCACTGACAAAGAAATGATCAGTCTATAATTTTAATGGTAGGTTTATTTGAACAGTGAGAGACAGAATAACAACAAAAAAATCCAGAAAAACGCATGTGAAAAATGTTATAAATGGAATTGCATTTTAATGAGGGAAATAAGTATTTGACCCCCTCTCAATCAGAAAGATTTCTGGCTCCCAGGTGTCTTTTATACAGGTAACGAGCTGAGATTAGGAGCACACTCTTAAAGGGAGTGCTCCTAATCTCAGTTTGTTACCTGTATAAAAAACACCTGTCCACAGAAGCAATCAATCAGATTCCAAACTCTCCACCATGGCCAAGACCAAAGAGCTCTCCAAGGATGCCATGGACAAGATTGTAGACCTACACAAGGCTGGAATAGTCTACAAGACCATCGCCAAGCAGCTTGGTGAGAAGGTGACAACAGTTGGTGTGATTATTCGCAAATGGAAGAAACACAAAAGAACTGTCAATCTCCCTCGCCCTGGAGCTCCATGCAAGATCTCACCTCGTGGAGTTGCAATGATCATGAGAACGGTGAGGAATCAGCCCAGAACTACACGGGAGGATCTTGTCAATGATCTCAAGGCAGCTGGGACCATAGTCACCAAGAAAACAATTGGTAACACACTACGCCGTGAAGGACTGAAATCCTGCAGCGCCCCGCAAGGTCCCCCTGCTCAAGAAAGCACATATACATGCCCGTCTGAAGTTTGCCAATGAACATCTGAATGATTCAGAGGACATCTGGGTGAAAGTGTTCTGGTCAGATGAGACCAAAATTGAGCTTTTTGGCATCAACTCAACTCGCCGTTTTTTGAGGAGGAGGAATGCTGCCTATGACCCCAAGAACACCATGCCCACCGTCAAACATGGAGGTGGAAACATTATGCTTTGGGGGTGTTTTTCTGCTAAGGGGACAGGACAACTTCACCGCATCAAAGGGACGATGGACGGGGCCATGTACCGTCAAATCTTGGGTGAGAACCTCCTTCCCTCAGCCAGGGCATTGAAAATAGGTCGTGGATGGTATTCCAGCATGACAATGACCCAAAACACACGGCCAAGGTAACAACATTAGTGGCTCAAGAAGAAGCACATTAGGGTCCTGGAGTGGCCTAGCCAGTCTCCAGACCTTAATCCCATAGAAAATCTGTGGAGGGAGCTGAAGGTTCGAGTTGCCAAACGTCAGCCTCGAAACCTTAATGACTTGGAGAAGATCTGCAAAGAGGAGTGGGACAAAATCCCTCCTGAGATGTGTGCAAACCTGGTGGCCAACTACAAGAAACGTCTGACCTCTGTGATTGCCAACAAGGGTTTTTCCACCAAGTACTAAGTCATGTTTTGCAGAGGGGTCAAATACTTATTTCACTCATTAAAATGCAAATCATGTTTTGCAGAGGGGTCAAATACTTATTTCACTCATTAAAATGCAAATCAATTTTTAACATTTTTCACATGCGTTTTTATGGATTTTTTTGTTGTTATTCTGTCTCTCACTGTTCAAATAAACCTACCATTAAAATTATAGACTGATAATTTCTTTGTCAGTGGGCAAACGTACAAAATCAGCAGGGGATCAAATACTTTTTTCCCTCGCTGTATACATCTATCTGTGTTGAGATATAGTATATTTTGACTATTCATCAAGGGCCTGATTTGGTTGATATTCAGACTTACCTTATGAAGGTGTGTAACCGATGTGAAATGGCTAGCTAGTTAGCGGGGTGCGCGCTAATAGAGTTTCAATCGGTGATGTCACACGCTCTGAGGCGTTGAAGTAGTTGTTCCCCTTGCTCTGCAAGGGGCCGCGGCTTTTGTGGAGCGATGGGTAACGATGCTTCAAGGGTGGCTGTTGTCGATGTGTGCAGAGGGTCCCTGGTTTGAGCCCAGGTAGGGGCGAGGAAAGGGACGGAAGCAAAACTGTTACAGGTGCATAACGGCTTTCCCGGCGTGGTTCCCTTGCTTGTGCTGAATAAATGTAATTCAACTGATGAAAACCCTCCCACTTGCTGGCAGACAGATTTTCTGGTGGAGTTTTCATTCAATGGGGTTTTCAGTACATTTATCTTAAGCCATCCCTTTAAATATGGTGTGCCTTTTAGTTCGAATTTTGTTGACAGACTCACTAGGATATATCGAGAGAACGGTTTCAGAATATTACAGATGATTGAAAGAAAGCCATGTAAATATATGTATATTAGTTTCAGTTTCAGCACCAATTAGTAGATTTAAAAAATACTCTGATATTGTTGATTATTTACGGTTAGGAAAATATTTACGAATCATGAATAACAGGTTATGAGAGCTTTTACAGACTAATGAAAGAAAAAAAAAGGGTTTGATTGATTTTTGAAAATTGTCACATTCAGTTCTTCAACCCATGGTAATGTTGGAAGATTAGTGTACACAGAACTATAATAGGGAGAATAGTGTACAACAGCAGGCTATACCCTCATCTATTACCTACACTAGCCATGGAACCGTGTGATGTCACAGCCAAGTATTGCGCCATGCGTCGGGTTTCAGACTGTTACAGCTTGGTCTCCGCTCCATAATGATTTAACTAGCCTACATATCTTTTTTTTTTGTTTTGTTATATGATCAACTGTTACTAACGATCCTCAGCAACAACCACATGGCCGTGATGGCATCTACAGAGGAAGCAAATGAAGGTCAACGAAACAATGGAATTAAATGGAATGATAATGTAGGACGTACCAACTGAAGAGAGCCATCAGTAAATTGGCAGTTGAATGTGTAGTTATTAGGCCTACTGATGTTCGATACTGATAGTGGCTAATATTTTACATGATAGAAATAGGAAACAAAGAAGGTCAGGGTGGCCTATAATTAAGACATCAGAGAGTGCCCATCCCATGCAAGTTAAAAGGTTGTACATTCTGTATAATGGCTCAGCATTTCATTAACTTTACTGTTGATATGTTTGCTGCCATATGACTCGTTTCAGTCATTTGTCTCCAGCGATTAAAGGTCAAATAGATCTAAAACAAGATTACCTTATCCAAACAGATTACTCATTTATCTAGCTCTTACCAATAACTCTCAATCAAGTTACTCATTTATCTAGCTCTTACCAATAACTCTTATTAAGGTACTCATTTACCTAGCTCTTACCAATAACTCTTAATAAGGTACTCATTTATCTAGCTCTTACCAATAACGCTCAATCAAGTTACTCATTTATCTAGCTCTTACCAAAAGCTCGTATTAAGTTACTCATTCATCTAGCTCTTACCAATAGCTCTTATTAAGGTACTCATTTATCTAGCTCTTACCAATAGCTCATATTAAGGTACTCATTTACTTAGTTCTTACCAATAGCTCTCAATCAAGTTATTAATTTATCTAGCTCTTACCAATAGCTTGTATTAAGGTACTCATTTACCTAGCTCTTACCAATAGCTCTTAATAAGGTACTCATTTATCTAGCTCTTACCAATAACTCTCAATCAAGTTACTCATTTATCTAGCTCTTACCAAAAGCTCGTATTAAGTTACTCATTTATCTAGCTCTTACCAAAGCTCGTATTAAGTTACTCATTTATCTAGCTCTTACCAAAAGCTTGTATTAAGTTACTCATTTATCTAGCTCTTACCAATAGCTCTTATTAAGGTACTCATTTATCTAGCTCTTACCAATAGCTCTTATTAAGGTACTCATTTATCTACCTCTTACCAATAGCTCTTATTAAGGTACTCATTTACCTAGCTCTTACCAATAGCTCTTAATAAGGTACTCATTTATCTAGCTCTTACCAATAACTCTCAATCAAGTTACTCATTTATCTAGCTCTTACCAAAAGCTCGTATTAAGTTACTCATTTATCTAGCTCTTACCAAAAGCTCGTATTAAGTTACTCATTAATCTAGCTCTTACCAATAGCTCTTATTAAGGTACTCATTTATCTAGCTCTTACCAATAGCTCTTATTAAGGTACTAATTTATCTAGCTCTTACCAATAGCTCTTATTAAGGTACTCATTTATCTAGCTCTTACCGATAGCTCTTATTAAGGTACTCATTTATCTAGCTCTTACCAATAGCTCTTATTAAGGTACTCATTTATCCTAGCTCTTACCAATAGCTCTTAATAAGGTACTCATTTATCTAGCTCTTACCAATAACTCTCAATCAAGTTACTCATTTATCTAGCTCTTACCAAAAGCTCGTATTAAGTTACTCATTTATCTAGCTCTTACCAAAAGCTCGTATTAAGTTACTCATTTATCTAGCTCTTACCAAAAGCTCTTATTAAGTTACTCATTTATCTAGCTCTTACCAATAGCTCTTATTAAGGTACTCATTTATCTAGCTCTTACCAATAGCTCTTATTAAGTTACTCATTTATCTAGCTCTTACCAATAGCTCTTATTAAGGTACTCATTTATCTAGCTCTTACCAATAACTCTCAATCAAGTTACTCATTTATCTAGCTCTTACCAAAAGCTCGTATTAAGGTACTCATTTATCTAGCTCTTACCAATAGCTCGTATCAAGTTGTAAATTACAGTGCATGGAGTATGCTGTTATGTCCTGCATGTTCTCTTGACCTTATTCCTCGCGCATAAAGGCGGTGGAATTATGAGGGAATGAAGTCAAGGTACTCATTTATCTAGCTCTTACCAATAACTCTCAATCAAGTTACTCATTTATCTAGCTCTTACCAATAGCTCTTATTAAGGTACTCATTTACTTAGCTCTTACCAATAGCTCTCAATCAAGTTATTAATTTATCTAGCTCTTACCAATAACTCTCAATCAAGTTACATTACTCATTTACTTAGCTCTTACCAATAGCTCTCAATCAAGTTATTAATTTATCTAGCTCTTACCAATAGCTCGTATTAAGGTACTCATTTACTTAGCTCTTACCAATAGCTCTCAATCAAGTTATTAATTTATCTAGCTCTTACCAATAGCTCGCATTAAGGTACTCATTTACCTAGCTCTTACCAATAACTCTTAATAAGGTACTCATTTATCTAGCTCTTACCAATAACGCTCAATCAAGTTACTCATTTATCTAGCTCTTACCAATAACTCTCAATCAAGTTACATTACTCATTTACTTAGCTCTTACCAATAGCTCTCAATCAAGTTATTAATTTATCTAGCTCTTACCAATAGCTCGTATTAAGGTACTCATTTACTTAGCTCTTACCAATAGCTCTCAATCAAGTTATTAATTTATCTAGCTCTTACCAATAGCTCGTATTAAGGTACTCATTTACCTAGCTCTTACCAATAACTCTTAATAAGGTACTCATTTATCTAGCTCTTACCAATAACGCTCAATCAAGTTACTCATTTATCTAGCTCTTACCAAAAGCTCGTATTAAGTTACTCATTCATCTAGCTCTTACCAATAGCTCTTATTAAGGTACTCATTTATCTAGCTCTTACCAATAGCTCATATTAAGGTACTCATTTACTTAGTTCTTACCAATAGCTCTCAATCAAGTTATTAATTTATCTAGCTCTTACCAATAGCTCGTATTAAGGTACTCATTTACCTAGCTCTTACCAATAGCTCTTAATAAGGTACTCATTTATCTAGCTCTTACCAATAACTCTCAATCAAGTTATTCATTTATCTAGCTCTTACCAAAAGCTCGTATTAAGTTACTCATTTATCTAGCTCTTACCAAAGCTCGTATTAAGTTACTCATTTATCTAGCTCTTACCAAAAGCTCGTATTAAGTTACTCATTTATCTAGCTCTTACCAATAGCTCTTATTAAGGTACTCATTTATCTACCTCTTACCAATAGCTCTTATTAAGGTACTCATTTACCTAGCTCTTACCAATAGCTCTTAATAAGGTACTCATTTATCTAGCTCTTACCAATAACTCTCAATCAAGTTACTCATTTATCTAGCTCTTACCAAAAGCTCGTATTAAGTTACTCATTTATCTAGCTCTTACCAAAAGCTCGTATTAAGTTACTCATTTATCTAGCTCTTACCAAAAGCTCGTATTAAGTTACTCATGTATCTAGCTCTTACCAATAGCTCTTATTAAGGTACTCATTTATCTAGCTCTTACCAATAGCTCTTATTAAGTTACTCATTTATCTAGCTCTTACCAATAGCTCTTATTAAGGTACTCATTTATCTAGCTCTTACCAATAACTCTCAATCAAGTTACTCATTTATCTAGCTCTTACCAAAAGCTCGTATTAAGGTACTCATTTATCTAGCTCTTACCAATAGCTCGTATCAAGTTGTAAATTACGGTGCATGGAGTATGCTGTTATGTCCTGCATGTTCTCTTGACCTTATTCCTCGCGCATAAAGGCGGTGGAATTATGAGGGAATGAAGTCAAGGTCAGAATAAGGTGTATCTGTAGACACACCTCCTCCACCACCTGAATGTATTTGATCTCCATCCCCAGGTGAATAGCAGGTTCTCATGCTATTCTCATGCTTAAGTTCAAGGTTAGAATACGCACAGAGAGGAAAGTGCATTAAAGGGAATTATGTTCCATTTACTTGTGCTTAACTCGGGTCGGAATCGGGCCCCAATTGATTAGACAAAAAAAGAATGCCTTTGATCAATCAACCAATCACACATATACGTATATGTGTGTGTGTGTGTGTGTGTGTGTGTGTGTGTGTGTGTGTGTGTGTGTGTGTGTGTGTGTGTGTGTGTGTGTGTGTGTGTGTGTGTGTGTGTGTGTGTGTGTGTGTGTGTGTGTGGGGGTTGGTTGGTTGGTTGGTTGATTAAAGGCATGGAATGATCAAAGGCATTATTGTGTGTATATATATATATGCACACACACACTGAGTATAAAAAATATTGTGAACACCTGCTCTTTCCATGACATAGAGTGACCAGGTGAATCCAGGTGAACACTATGATCCCTAATTGATGTCACTTGTTAAATCCACTTCAATCAGTATAGATGAAGGAGGAGGAGACAGGTGTAAGAAAGATTTTTAAGCCTTGAGACAATTGATACCTGGATTGTGTATGGGTGTTGGTATCTTCTCACCTCTGACAATATGAAGCTGCTGAAGCATCTCCTCCCTGTAGGACAGCTCCCTTTTCATCTGATGATGGAAATTATCTGGGGAGCAATTACAATAGCTTAGTCATCTTTAGTATAGCCGATAAAAACGACTATTTTAATATGGTTGCCTATACACTCTGGCATCCTACTCGGGCAAAATTGAATAAAGCCTCCTAAATCACCAAGTACACAAACAAATAGCCTTATGAATTGGATCGAAAAAAATAAATGACAATTGAATCATGCAATTAAAAAAACAAAAACCCAGAACATGCAGTAGCACATGTAACGTAATGAAAACCCTATCGACATGTGTTTGATCAGCGGTCAACATGGTGATCATGATAAACGCACGTTACAAAGAGAAACACTCATTCTCTAAACCCCCGCTTTGGAAATCGAAAAACTGAAATTTGATCAGATGAACATTGAATTATACTTTTTAAATGTTGGAATTCTCGTTCCAATTTCTTCCTTAGCTCCACTTGCTCAACGAGCTGTCTCTGCAATTCCTCTGTAGAAAATGAATGAACAAATGTGTTAAAAAAAAATAAAAAATAAAAAATTAATATGTGGTGAAAATGGCTGCGGGGTATAGACTAAATGGTAGGCTAAATCATGTTAAACGATTCATGTCAAGCGATTGGTAAAAAGGCCTAGGGTGAAAGACAGTCTATTATATTCTGCAGGGATCATGTAGGCATCATTTAGGGATCATTCCAATTATTAAAGAAAGCCTATAATAAACAATTTCATTATATATATATATATATATATATATATATATATATATATAAAAAAACATTTATAAATAACAATGTAATAATAATAAGTGATTGGTGTTTACCTTTAGCCAGTTTCCCTATGTCTGTCTGTAATACTCTGCTAACATTATGCGTTGCCTCGCCTGAAAACACACAGAGACAATATTTATAGCATTACAAAATATGCACAAATAGGCCAAACATTTTTTTTTTTTATATAATTTAATTATTTTTTTAATACTCAAAAGTTCTGACAGAAAATGTACAATCGCTTATTATCGACGGAGAAGTGCAGCACTGGAACTAACCGTTATTCAGAGCTTCTCTCGGGCTCTCCTCGCCGCCTTGGTCGTTGTAAGACTTGGTTTCAACCTCCTCCATTGTCGAAGACGGCTCCTCTCTACTGACACTGTCATCTAAATAAACATCAAATAAATCGAACGGAAATCAATGAGTCTCGTTGCTTTTCCCGAGAAAAAAAATGTATTTTATTACAACATTTTGAACAGAACAACATCCAACCTTTCGATTCCACAGTGTCTTTATGGTAATTCGTTGCTGAACCAAAAGCATATGGACTGCTCCTGTCCGGTGAATATATCTAGATAAATCGGACAGGATAATGAAGATTATCGGTAAATTGCATTCAATCATGCTCTCTGACATTTGGGACAAAATGTGTATTTGAACGACCTTTGATTCTCTGCTATTAACACAGACAAAACAAACGTGTACGTAAAATGAAAAATAAGCCCAATGTACGCGTGACAGTAAAAGGACAATGCCTTTTTTTAAATTAGTCAATTAATTAACAGTGGTCTATTGTTACTTTAATTGCTATATGTGAATGCTTATTCATACCAAACAAAACAAAAAGTATCTTCCTTAGTATGTAGGACATCGAGTATAAGGAGTGGGTCCATATCAATCACTCACTTCAATAAAAGACGTGGTCTTGTTGTCGGACAGCTGCTTGCCCTGTCTCTCACTGTCTGAAGACAGTGCCACGTGTAGAGGTAGGTTTATTCTCTGGGAGTCGACCACAGCCGCTTGCTCTGGCTCCGATTTGGATTCTGGGCAGTTTGGTGAAGCACCCTGTGCCAAGTTTAGGACGGGAACAGGGAGGCTCTTGCTGACCTCAATAGTGTGCGTAAGTGACTCCTCTTCCTCTTGTGACTTATTGGTTTCCACATCCACATCGGTCTCTCCCACACTGTCCACGCTTCCGGGGGACACGGACCTGTAACTCGAGCTCTCGCTCAGGAAATCTGGTGACATGTAGCCAGCTCGAGCCCCGTTGTACGACCCCCGGTTACCGTAAAGTTTGGCTATACTCTCCACATCTTTGATGACGGGTCTGAATGCAGAGACGTAGCTAATCTTCCGAGGTAGAACTGGCCTTATACAGTCCATTGGCCTCGCCTCGTCGCCAAACTTGTCGTCCTCATTCCGGGTGGACTGGGTGCTAGAGCACTGGTCACTGTCCATCAGACTGTCCCTCGGAGTGTTACTGCTTCTGTCACTCTGCTCGGATGAGTCCAGCTCACTCTGTCTGGCGCACAGGAGCTCCGAGTGCGGTTTGTGCTGGGCCTGGGGATGTGGCTGTGGGTGGGGGTAAGGGGGCATAGTCAGGCCACCTGCAGTAGGCCAGAACATGGGGAAAGAGTGGTAGGCGCTGTCCTTGGTGCTAGGCCAGGAGAAGACGCCGGAGAGGTGGGCTTTGTTCTGCTCTCCTCCCATCACGCCACCGTCATCCTTTTTCTGTAGCAGCCCGAATGCCGGGAATCCGTAGGGATGAGGGTAAAATGGCGGAGGGGTCTTCACGTTCTGTAGCATACCGAAACTCTTGCTGGGCACCGGGATGACCGGATAGCTGCGCGTGGTACTCATACTCCCCATGCCTCCCCGGTTGTCCTCGCAGCGGAGGATTTTAGGGGGGATCTCCGGTGAGTCTCTCCGTGGGAGGTTGCTAGGTCCTTGATGTGGTTTCAATGGAAAGGAACGCTCAGACCCGTGACCGTGCACGGGCAGCGTCCTCTTTCGGCTGCCCCCGTTGAACATGGCCTTCACGTCTTCCCATGCATGCGCCACGTCGTCAGGTGAGCCTTTGTCGGTCAGTTTGAGGTGTCTCCTCCATGAGTTAAAGTTAGCCGCGTCGGGCTGGGTGTACTTTGACTCTGGTGTGCGGTGAGAGTGAAATATGAACTTATTTGGAGAAAAATACATATTACAGAAGGAGCACTTGATGCACTTGGCTCGGGAGCTGTTGTACCTGGCTGGTATAAAGTTACCACGGCTCCCCCACGCGCACTCGTGGGACACATCAAACGCGAAGTTTTCCGGTAATTTTGGAGGGTTGTGAGCTCCTAGAAACGATTTACAAAGCCTCTCGGCCTCGCGCTTTGTGATCATCCCACAGCGCCTCGAGGAGATGGGCATGGCGCCCGCACGCCTCAGAATCTCCAGCTGGACGGGTGTGCATTGCACGCATGTGATGCCCAGCGCCACGCGCCGGTTGTGGATCTCGTTGTAGCTGTAGTTCTTCAGCAGGGTGTTGGAGATCTGCGCCAGGCACAGCCTCTCCTGGCCGTCCAGCACCAGGCACACTATGGGTATTCCATACAGGGCGGTCTCGCTGACCTGGTTGGGTTTCAGGTTGGGGTTGAATGTTGGGATGTCCTGTTTGGAGCTCGGTGGAGAAGTGCCGGAGTCCCGTGTCGCAGGTAGCAGACCAGGATTAGACTCCATTACTGGAAGCCTGCAGAAAAAAACAAAAACAATTTTTATCATGACAAAAATATATTCATATATACATTTTAGATGTTTGTTTCTTATAATCCCCAATAAACTATACACAAAGCAGAAAACGTTTGAATGGTACAGCAAAGTTTGTCATATATATATATTTTTTTCCTTTTGTTTTTACCAATAATACTTATAAACTAATTTATAATCCAGGCTGCATCACATTCGGCTGTGATTGGGAGTCCCATAGGGCGGCGCACAATTGGTCCAGCGTCGTCGGGGTAGGCCGTCATTGAAAATAAGAATTTGTTCTTAACTGACCTGCCTAGTTATATAAAGGTTAAATAAAACAAATAAAAATAAAAAAATATGATTTTAAAACAATCCGTATCTTCTTTCCAGCTTCCAAAAAATCTAGAGCATTGTTATAGCATTGATCAGCTTATAATAACAGCAAATAGTCCTAATATAAATCGTACAATTATATAGACGTAATTATAGTCATCATAAAAATAATAAAATATACCTATATTGTTTAAATTGCCCATAAGAACAATATAAAACGTATAGTAAAATGTATTATATGTATGCGTAAAAGCTAA
Organism: Brachymystax lenok tsinlingensis; assembly: GCA_030435695.1. NCBI lineage: Eukaryota > Metazoa > Chordata > Actinopteri > Salmoniformes > Salmonidae > Brachymystax > Brachymystax lenok. Next base: position 3,002,551 of record CM059791.1, on the reverse strand, counting down.
TACTTTCGCGAGAAACGCTTGGTGGTTTCTCAGGATTTTGTAAAAGCCTATTTTCCAAACCAGATCTAGAGCTATTGCCGCCTACACCCGTCTTTAACGTGATGAGAGCTGACTCAGCCGGGCCCCAAAGCTGACTTAGCCGGTCCCAGAGCTGACCTTAGCCGGGCGAAGAGCCGAGGAGAAGGGCATAACGGGGCCAGCTAAGAAGCTAACACGATACGGAACAGAAGGAAAATACACATTTAGCCTTGCCAAGCAGCTTAACCTGGAGGATTGAACCTGTAAGCAGCTCTGTGTAATTACCAGGGTCGAGTTTTATAGGTCTTGGATCGGTTGGTAAGATAACAGAGACACTATAAAAGAGGTACATTTTAAGACGTTTCAAGAACATATTCGTTTTTTTTTTTTTCTCGATTAAGTGACATGCAAGATGCATTTTTAATCCCTCATCAAATATATATTGTAATTGACACTCTAATTTTACAAACAAATATATAGCCGAAAAGCCATCAGTGAGCACGCAGATCAATATTGCTGATTGGTAAACAGCAAGTCAATATATTGTTGTATTTTATTTGGAATGTTTCAAGATTTTTAAACATCATGTCAAAAGATTGTTGCATGAAATGAAATGTTCGGCTGTGAATGTACCCAAATGTATTAGGAAATAATGTAATTGTCAATGGCACAACTAGGTTAAAAAAAGGATACGACACGTTAATCCTTTCTTATAGCAAAGCTTACCTTTTTTTTGTATGGTGCAAACCCTTCTTCGTTGTGTCAGCAACAACAACAACAACACCAAAACGAGTGATCAAATATTGTAATTAGTGGAAGAGCGGCGTTCACTCGTCCGATGGTTTGAGCAAAACAAGATCAACACCGAATTTTTTTTGCCGGAAGGTTTGTCCAATAATAATTATGCCTGCCTGCCTGCCAGTGCCTGCTCTTGCGTCCCTCGCTCGAGCTCGACTCTCGCGTTCCGTGTGTGCGTTCCGTGTGTGTGCAGTGTGGAAAAGGGGAGCGTCCACTAGGTAGAGCAGCCAGCCCACTCCAACGAAATTCCCCGCGACGCTCTCAACACCATCAAGTGACAGCTGAAGTAATGGCAAGGCACTCCCACTTAGTGCCAGCATCTTTACATTAACCGTTTGCCTTCGGGATCAATGGAAAGTACCAGCGCTCGTATAGGCCTGAGGACAATTAAATGTGGCCCTCAGTCCTTTTCCATCAAAATGTTACGAGAGAGAGAGAGACAATAATGAAAGACATAGACTATAGGGTTTAAACATTGATAGCAACTGACTTAACGGATTCCAACATTTATTCCAAGGTTAGTAGCACGTAACGATTGATTGTCTCTCCAGTATATATCTTGCTTCACATGATATTCTTCAAGTGGATGCCTAATATTCAAGCAACAGTCTATTGAACGTGGATGTGAAGGCTAATGTCTGAGGACTATTGTGTCCTATTCATTATTTAAAACTGTTTACGGTGCGATCAATTACAGGCATTTCTCCCCTTGCGGTCTCCGTGTTAAAATTGAAAGGCCATAGAAATAATCATGTAGAATGTGCATTTAAAAGGTATGCATTAGCCTATCATTATTAAAAGGTATGCATTAGCCTATCATTATTAAAAGGTATGCATTAGCCTATCATTATTAAAAGGTATGCATTAGCCTATCATTATTAAAAGGTATGCATTAGCCTATCATTATTAAAAGGTATGCATTAGCCTATCATTATTAAAAGGTATGCATTAGCCTATCATTATTAAAAGGTATGTATTAGCCTATCATTATTAAAAGGTATGCATTAGCCTATCGTTATTAAAAGGTATGTATTAGCCTATCATTATTAAAAGGTATGTATTACCCTATCATTATTAAAAGGTATGTGTTAGCTTATCATTATTAAAAGGTATGCATTAGCTTATAATTATTAAAAGGTATGTATTAGCCTATCATTATTAAAAGGTATGCATTAGCCTATCATTATTAAAAGGTATGCATTAGCCTATCATTATTAAAAGGTATGCATTAGCCTATCATTATTAAAAGGTATGCATTAGCCTATCATTATTAAAAGGTATGCATTAGCGTATCATTATTAAAAGGTATGCATTAGCCTATCATTATTAAAAGGTATGTATTAGCCTATCATTATTAAAAGGTATGCATTAGCCTATCATTATTAAAAGGTATGCATTAGCCTATCATTATTAAAAGGTATGCATTAGCGTATCATTATTAAAAGGTATGCATTAGCCTATCATTATTAAAAGGTATGCATTAGCTTATAATTATTAAAAGGTATGCATTAGCCTATCATTATTAAAAGGTATGCATTAGCCTATCATTATTAAAAGGTATACATTAGCCTATCATTATTAAAAGGTATGCATTAGCCTATCATTGTCAAAATGAATAAATAAACCAAACAAAGGAGCTAAGCAACTCGTAAGATAATTGGTATTGAAAATAAATCATTTGTTTATGATCAAGACCTCTGCCATTTCATATATATTTTCTCTAACAGGCCTATTCACATTCATAGAAATTGTACATTGTAGGCCTACAGAGTATGGAAACGCCGTTTGGGTCTTTGCGTGTCAAAAAAAATATACATGTCTCATGTCTGCTGTTGGACAGGTGTGTCAAATAACCCTTTAATTTGACACGTCACATAAAAAAAAATATATATATATTTTGACTGTTGTGTCCGCTGAAGCCAAGCGCCACCACAAAGATCAGTAGCGCTGGCAAACTGAAAAACACAAAACCAAACAAAAAGTCTGCAAACAAGCGCGCACTCCGGCCGGCCACGATGTGTTTACAATGCTGAATTGGTGCTAATCCAATATTTGTTCCACCGAACGGGAAAACGTCTGTGTAAGTCTTTGAAATAAGATCAGGACCAAACTAGCAGGATAAAAAAAAAAACGTGAGCTAGGTAGTCTTAACATTCTCCTCGACATCTCACTTTCTTTCTTTCTTTCTTTCTTCTTCTCTCTCTCTTTCTCTCTCTCGGAGGACCTGAGCATTAGGACCATTCCTCAAGGCCTACCTAGCCTGATGACTCCTTGATGTCCCGAGTCCACCTGGCCGTGCTGCTTCTCCAGTTTCAACTGTTCTGCCTGTTTTATGAACATTTTAAAATCTTGTCCATGTTCTGTTATAATCTGCACCCGGCACAGCCAGAAGAGGACTGGCCCACCCCTCACAGCCTGGTTCCTCTCTAGGTTTCTTCCTAGGTTCTGGCCTTTCTAGGGAGTTTTTCCCGAGCCACCGTGCTTCTACACCTGCATTGCTTGCTGTTTGGGGGTTTTAGGCTGGGTTTCTGAACAGCACTCTGTGACATCAGCTGATTTAAGAAGGGCTTTATAAATACATTTGATTTGATTTGACATATAACGGTCACAGAGGCAGGATGGCGATCCTGCTGCTTGACAGCCAGCCGTATATTATGTTTATCCTTTATTTAACCAGGCAAGTCAGTTAAGAGCAAATTCTTATTTTACAATGACGGCCTAGGGAACAGTGGGGGTTTAACTGCCTTGTTCAAGGGGAGCAGAACGACTGATGTGTACCTTGTCAGCTCAGAGGGATTTGAACTTGCAACCTTTCGGGGTACTTAGTCCAACGCTCTAACCACTAGGCTCTAACCACAAATACTAAAACCGTCGTATAAATGAGGGATATTTTACAGGATGACACCTAGCAAGATAGTTAGCTAACTCTCGCCGCTGAAACAAATGATGTCGTTTCGCTATGCTATTTGGAGGGAACATTGTTCGCATCCATCAGCTGGCTAGTTTTTTTTTCTTCTTCTCTCTCTCTCTTCCGACCAGCTCTTTTCCCAGAGCCTGCTTCGTGCGGCAGGCAGGTGCACTAGACAACCAGCAGCATAGCAGGCATATCGGTGCATGGCATGAGAGAACGTCCAATTGTCTATTTGAAGTGCAGTTTCATATTCAGGTCCTGATTGTTCAACAAGCTTATTTTTTGACGTTTTACATAGTGTTATTTGATGCATCAAATCGTGTTATTTGACGTTTCATATAAGACAGACCCTGTGTGCATGTCTAGATTATCCATGTCTATATATTTTCCAATTCATTATCGACGGTCTCTGACGTGTTGCTGCACGGTGTTCTAAACAGCATAGTGACGTCATGAAATGCTTCTGAATATTTTCACCCAAGCCTGAGGGTGTTAATGACCAGGACACAACACAACCCCACCTCGAGCTGTTGCCGCAGCTATCAAATACATCATTTACCCAAATAAAACATGCTTTGTTATTGGAATGATATGTGTGTACTGTGATTTGGCACTTTTGTAAAGACAGACTGGCCAGCGAAGACACATGGATAGTAGGGAATGAGGGTTGAAATGATTATATGGGGTACAGGCCTTCATCATATGTTGAGTTCCCACGGACCCTCCCTCTCTCTCTCTCTCTCTCTCTCTCTCTCTCTCTCCCTTCAGCTCAGCAGCCTCCAGACATGAGTCCTGACAATAACCGGCTGTTCTAGAGGTCGTTCAATCATTAGGCAGCGACCATGTCAACTTTCACGCATTATATAAGCAAAATAGAACACCCCCCAATCATTTTCTAAGATTTCTACAGGCAAATACAAAAACAAATTGGATTAAAAAAAAGAAATGTTCCTTTTGGTAATTCGGGTAACCACATCAGACCTATACCCAAAATAAGGTGTAAATAAAATGTTTCCCCCCCCCGCCCCCTCTAAACATTGACAATCCATTGTAGCCTAAATATTTTCAATTGTCGTTTGACTTCAACCAAAAGCAGCCAGTTTAGCGCGTGTTACTGTGTTTGGCCCCCCTGCCGTTTAAAGCGGATCGTAGCCCAGTCCACTGTAATATTGATGGTGGTGTGTAACCCAATCGGTCCCCAGTGCCAGGTCCTGTATCGGCTTCCACCACCATGATACTGTCCTCCTCCTCCTCAACAACAATATTTTTTTTGTATTGTAATTATTAATCGATTTTAAATTATTCAGAGAGCAAATGTGGATGAACTGGTGTTTTAAGGTGAGCTTTATTTCACCTTAATTTATATATAAATATATTTATTTATTTTTTAGTTTAGCACAGGTAGGCCTATACATATACTGAACCAGTCCGTTTTAACAAATCGGAACAAAGTCTCTTTCTATTTTTCGTTTTGAAGCTGTATGTCTCATATGAGCTACCAGCTGGATATTAACTTGGTCCGTTAATGTAGCCTGGATAATAAACGGCACCGGAATACCTGACTTTGCTGAAACGAATTAAGCTTTTAAATATAGATATTCAACATTTGACCAATGAAGAACTGTGAATGTAGTCTAAATGATAAGACTATATATATATATATATATATATATATATATATTTTTTTTTTTTAAATGCCTGATAACAAAAAAAATCTTAGCAAAATAATACATTGAGATTTAAAGGGTCATAAAATTAGGATTCAAATGATTACCAAAATCAATCATCTGAGGAACACAATCTTGATGTCCTGTAAAATGCCACCAATAACGCCGTTTTGGCTAATAAAATAGATGTAGCCAACGTCTAAACTGATAAACACAAATAAGTAGACTATATATTAAAGAACAGAAAGAAAAGCGAATAATAAAGTTCTGAAAAAAACAAAAACAAATGTAAACCTGAAAAAGAGTAGGTCTATAGGAATATTATGCAAACTGTCCCTGTTTCTCATGCTATTAAAACGACAGAAATGCTAATGGGACCTATTCTTTACTAACACATTGAGTTGTAGGCTATACCGTTGCCAGTTAGTGCTGGTCCCATCTGTCAGAGGGAGGCCTCACATCGCCTGAATAGAGGAGCGACACACTTGGCACAGACCATAGCCGCAGGAAGTAGGGGTTCTGAGGGTGCCGCAGCACCCCCCCTGAAAAAATCGGAATAAAAAAAATATATAGATATATATACACTGGGCCTTTAAATAGTCCCGTATTAGCAGGCCGAAATAGCAGTCTGCAGCGCAGGAAAAAACTAAATGCCCTGACTTAATAATGTAATATGTTATTATTCAAATGAAAACAAAACTACTGAATTAGTCATTCATTTCTTCATTCTCTCTGCTAAACTTGACATACACAAAATACAAATATTTGAAATCTGTCCCCAAATGTAATATATTTTTACTTAATATTAAAAAAAAAAAAAAAATCTAGAGAATTCGTCAATGATATAAAAAAGAATTTACTCTGACAGCTCTATCATAGGTTCATACAGCTGTAACCCCTGACCTTCTACAACTCTATCATAGGTTCATACAGCTGTAACCCCTGACCTTCTACAACTCTATCATAGGTTCATACAGCTGTAACCCCTGACCTTCTACAACTCTATCATAGGTTTATACAGCTGTAACCCCTGACTTTCTACAACTCTATCATAGGTTTATACAGCTGTAACCCCTGACCTTCTGACAGCTCTATCATAGGTTCATACAGCTGTAACCCCTGACCTTCTGACAACTCTATCATAGGTTTATACAGCTGTAACCCCTGACCTTCTGACAACTCTATCATAGGTTTATACAGCTGTAACCCCTGACCTTCTGACAACTCTATCATAGGGTTATACAGCTGTAACCCCTGACCTTCTGACAGCTCTATCATAGGTTTATACAGCTGTAACCCCTGACCTTCTGACAACTCTATCATAGGGTTATACAGCTGTAACCCCTGACCTTCTGACAACTCTATCATAGGTTCATACAGCTGTAACCCCTGACCTTCTGACAGCTCTATCATAGGTTCATACAGCTGTAACCCCTGACCTTCTGACAGCTCTATCATAGGTTTATACAGCTGTAACCCCTGACCTTCTACAACTCTATCATAGGTTTATACAGCTGTAACCCCTGACCTTCTGACAACTCTATCATAGGTTTATACAGCTGTAACCCCTGACCTTCTGCAACTCTATCATAGGTTTATACAGCTGTAACCCCTGACCTTCTACAGCTCTATCATAGGTTCATACAGCTGTAACCCCTGACCTTCTACAACTCTATCATAGGTTTATACAGCTGTAACCCCTGACCCTCTACAACTCTATCATAGGTTCATACAGCTGTAACCCTGACCTTCTACAACTCTATCATAGGTTTATACAGCTGTAACCCTGACCCTCTACAACTCTATCATAGGTTCATACAGCTGTAACCCTGACCTTCTACAACTCTATCATAGGTTTATACAGCTGTAACCCTGACCTTCTACAACTCTATCATAGGTTTATACAGCTGTAACCCTGACCTTCTACAGCTCTATCATAGGTTTATACAGCTGTAACTGACCTTCTACAACTCTATCATAGGTTTATACAGCTGTAACCCTGACCTTCTGACAGCTCTATCATAGGTTTATACAGCTGTAACCCCTGACCTTCTACAACTCTATCATAGGTTCATACAGCTGTAACCCCTGACCTTCTACAACTCTATCATAGGTTCATACAGCTGTAACCCCTGACCTTCTACAGCTCTATCATAGGTTTATACAGCTGTAACCCCTGACCTTCTGACAACTCTATCATAGGTTCATACAGCTGTAACCCCTGACCTTCTGACAACTCTATCATAGGTTTATACAGCTGTAACCCCTGACCTTCTACAGCTCTATCATAGGTTTATACAGCTGTAACCCCTGACCTTCTGACAACTCTATCATAGGTTTATACAGCTGTAACCCCTGACCTTCTGACAACTCTATCATAGGTTTATACAGCTGTAACCCCTGACCTTCTACAACTCTATCATAGGTTTATACAGCTGTAACCCCTGACCTTCTACAACTCTATCATAGGTTCATACAGCTGTAACCCCTGACCTTCTACAACTCTATCATAGGTTTATACAGCTGTAACCCCTGACCTTCTGACAACTCTATCATAGGTTTATACAGCTGTAACCCTGACCTTCTGACAACTCTATCATAGGTTTATACAGCTGTAACCCTGACCTTCTACAACTCTATCATAGGTTTATACAGCTGTAACCCTGACCTTCTACAACTCTATCATAGGTTCATACAGCTGTAACCCCTGACCTTCTACAGCTCTATCATAGGTTTATACAGCTGTAACCCCTGACCTTCTGACAACTCTATCATAGGTTCATACAGCTGTAACCCCTGACCTTCTGACAACTCTATCATAGGTTTATACAGCTGTAACCCCTGACCTTCTACAGCTCTATCATAGGTTTATACAGCTGTAACCCTGACCTTCTGACAACTCTATCATAGGTTTATACAGCTGTAACCCTGACCTTCTACAACTCTATCATAGGTTCATACAGCTGTAACCCCTGACCTTCTACAACTCTATCATAGGTTTATACAGCTGTAACCCCTGACCTTCTGACAACTCTATCATAGGTTTATACAGCTGTAACCCCTGACCTTCTGACAACTCTATCATAGGTTTATACAGCTGTAACCCCTGACCTTCTACAACTCTATCATAGGTTTATACAGCTGTAACCCCTGACCTTCTACAACTCTATCATAGGTTTATACAGCTTTATCCCCTGACCTTCTACAACTCTATCATAGGTTTATACAGCTGTAACCCCTGACCTTCTGACAACTCTATCATAGGTTCATACAGCTGTAACCTGACCTTCTGACAACTCTATCATAGGTTTATACAGCTGTAACCCTGACCTTCTACAGCTCTATCATAGGTTTATACAGCTGTAACCCTGACCTTCTGACAACTCTATCATAGGTTTATACAGCTGTAACCCTGACCTTCTGACAACTCTATCATAGGTTTATACAGCTGTAACCCCTGACCTTCTACAACTCTATCATAGGTTTATACAGCTGTAACCCCTGACCTTCTACAACTCTATCATAGGTTTATACAGCTGTAACCCCTGACCTTCTACAGCTCTATCATAGGTTTATACAGCTGTAACCCCTGACCTTCTGACAACTCTATCATAGGTTTATACAGCTGTAACCCCTGACCTTCTGACAGCTCTATCATAGGTTTATACAGCTGTAACCCCTGACCTTCTACAACTCTATCATAGGTTTATACAGCTGTAACCCCTGACCTTCTGACAACTCTATCATAGGTTTATACAGCTGTAACCCTGACACTCTTCTGACAGCTCTATCATAGGTTTATACAGCTGTAACCCCTGACCTTCTGACAACTCTATCATAGGTTTATACAGCTGTAACCCTGACCTTCTGACAACTCTATCATAGGTTTATACAGCTGTAACCCTGACCTTCTGGACAACTCTATCATAGGTTTATACAGCTGTAACCCCTGACCTTCTACAACTCTATCATAGGTTTATACAGCTGTAACCCCTGACCTTCTGACAACTCTATCATAGGGTTATACAGCTGTAACCCCTGACCTTCTGACAGCTCTATCATAGGTTTATACAGCTGTAACCCCTGACCTTCTGACAACTCTATCATAGGTTTATACAGCTGTAACCCCTGACCTTATTCTATGTATTTTATTAAAGGTACTTTAACTTCTGAAACTGTTATCACTGGCAATTCATGTGTAGGTTTTTTCAGTGATTGTTTTTGTAAAACATTTTTTACCTTAATGTTATTTTATGTTTCTTTAGAGAAAATATACTAGTGATGTCCTGTGTTTTTATTGTATTGTAATTTGAAACATAGGTTAATACATGTAGGTTATTAAGACACCAATTTAATAACAGTAAATATTTATAGCATCGCTTTTGATTAAAGGCCACAAGAACATAAAATGCTGATCCCTTCCTTCAAGCTTGCTTAAATGCCATTCTAATTAATTATATGTCATTATCCATAATCATTTCACCTCAGTTTATTTTGTAAAATGTTAAACCTTATTGACAACTCACAAATATTAATGTCAGGATGAAATCTTTTGAATTAATTCATTTGCCAAAACGGCAGACGTTTCTTAAAATCTAACAAACGCATATTTTCACTAAATATATCCGTTTTTTTTTTTATTTGATAATGTAGAACAGTGTTCGTTGTGCTGTGCAGATAAATCACAGCCGTCTAATTGAGGGAGGTTTATGAACACACCTGGAGAGAGCGAGAGAGTTCTCCATTTACCACGTGTATCAGCACGTGGTGTCAACAGCCTAAAACCATGACCCCGATAAATGACATTTTTTGGCAAAAAATCAATCCGCTCCCCACATATTGATCACCGTCGGCTAGGTCACACTTAGCCCGTGTCTTAAACGTATCGTCTGTTCCAGACGATAGGAGAATAGCGGGTTCGATTAGTTACGTTATTAGGGCGGGATAGCTCGGCGAGGACCGACGCGTGGCCTGGAAATGAAACAGTGACAGGTAATTACTGGACATTGATGTATGAATCCTAGTAATGGTTGTTTTACAGGGCTGGTAGCCTACACAGTGTTGTGATGTTGTTGAACTGGACTGGGACATGTAGGCATGCAGATATCAGGCTACAATATGATAGCCTTTATGTCTAGTGATTGAGACGAGTGGGTGAGTGGGTGTTTTTCTTGCTGTAAAGGGTAGGGTAATCTCTCTCTCTCTCTCTCTCTCTCTCTCTCTCTCCCCATTTTCTCTCTCTATCGCGTTCTGTGACAATGATAGGCAGCTTCAGTAATTCTCAGTGTCAAAGGAGAAAATTAGATCAGCAGCAACATAGCAGGCTTTTAAACGAACTTGTCACTCGTCTTAGTTTCATTGACGCCACATCTCTGTAGGGACCTACCAGAGTAGTGGCGAGCTAATATAGGAACAACGGGTCAACACACACACACACACACACACACACGCACACACATTTTTGAGAGAGAAAATCTGTGTTAAGTGTGTCTTCTCTATATTAAACACAGACCTGTGTGTCTTCTCTATATTGAACACAGAGTTGTGTGTCTTCTCTATATTAAACACAGAGCTGTTTGTCTTCTCTATATTAAACACAGAGCTGTGTGTCTTCTCTATATTAAACACAGAGCTGTGTGTCTTCTCTATATTAAACACAGACCTGTGTGTCTTCTCTATATTAAACACAGAGCTGTGTGTCTTCTCTATATTGAACACAGAGCTGTGTGTCTTCTCTATATTAAACACAGAGCTGTGTGTCTTCTCTATATTAAACACAGAGCTGTGTGTCTTCTCTATATTAAACACAGAGCTGTGTGTCTTCTCTATATTAAACACAGAGTTGTGTGTCTTCTCTATATTGAACACAGAGTTGTGTGTCTTCTCTATATTAAACACAGAGCTGTGTGTCTTCTCTATATTGAACACAGAGCTGTGTGTCTTCTCTATATTAAACACAGAGCTGTGTGTCTTCTCTATATTAAACACAGAGCTGTGTGTCTTCTCTATATTAAACACAGAGCTGTGTGTCTTCTCTATATTAAACACAGAGCTGTGTGTCTTCTCTATATTAAACACAGAGCTGTGTGTCTTCTCTATATTGAACACAGAGCTGTGTGTCTTCTCTATATTAAACACAGAGCTGTGTGTCTTCTCTATATTAAACACAGAGCTGTGTGTCTTCTCTATATTAAACACAGAGCTGTGTGTCTTCTCTATATTAAACACAGAGTTGTGTGTCTTCTC